>CM065591.1:154548773-155748773 GCA_033119425.1 Bufotes viridis
GCTCATCTCTATTGCAGACGTGTGAATGGGGCCTAAGGGTCCCTTGTCACCGCCAGTTAGTTAGCTACTTGTTAGGTAGTTAGCACCCACCGCACCGCAGTCACTGATTAGTCGCTGATTAGCGTCATCGCTGTCGCTAATCAGCACTAGTACTATATAGTATCTGTAAGTGATCAAGACTGATCGCAATCAGATCTATATCAGTACATTAGGGTCACCCTAGGCTCTACAAAAAACGCAGTTTTCACCCGATCAGGCTTGATCTTGTGCGCACACTTGCGTTCAGTCCACCCCACCGCAGTGTCATAATTTATTTTTTCTGATCACTGCAAAAACACAGTAAAATTGCTGCGGCGCTATAAAGATCACTTTTGAAATTTTTGGATCTTTATTAGCTATCGCAGCTTTACTTCGCAAGCACTCCTATGTCCTTTCCCCTCTTTTTTTTTTTTGCAAATTTTTTGGCAGAGATTTTTTCATCACAATGATCGATGCGAATAAAGAAATCTGTGCCGTTCATTTTTTTTTCAGCCCAGAGGCTGAATGGAAAAAAATCTCATTACCTGTATGCTCAATATAAGGAGAAAAGCAGAAACTCCTAATGCTGGCCATACATGTAATGATTGCGGGGACCCTCAAATGCCAGGGCAGTATAAATACCCCACAAGTGACCCCATGTTAGAAAGAAGACACCCCAAGGTATTCCATGAGGGGCATGGCGAGTTCATAGAAGATTTATTTTTTTGACACAAGTTAGCGGAAATACATATTTTTTTTTGTTTGTTTGTTTTATCTTACAAAGTCTCATATTACACTAACTTGTGACAAAAAATAAAATTTTACATGAACTCACAATACCCCTCACAGAATACCTTGGGGTGTCTTCTTTCTAAAATGGGGTCACTTGTGGGGTATTTATACTGCCCTAGCATTTTAGGGGCGTCGAAAGTGTGAGAAGTATTTTGGAATCCAAATGCGTAAAAATGCCCTGTGAAATCCTAAAGGTACTCATTGGAATTCGAGCCCCTTTGCGCATCTTGCCTGCAAAAAAGTGTCACTCATGTGGTATCGCCGTACTCAGGAGAAGTAGGGTAATGTGTTTTGGGGTGTATTTTTACATATACCCATGCTGGGTGTGAGAAATATCTCTGTAAAACACTTTTTAAATTTTTTTATACAAAGTTGTCAATTTATAGAGATATTTCTCTCACCCAGCATGGGTATATGTAAAAATACACCCCAAAGCACATTGCCCTACTTCTTCTGAGTACGGCGATACCACATGTATGACACTTTTTTTGCAGCCTAGGTGCTTAAAGGGGCCGAAAGTCCAACGAGTACTTTTAAACTTTACAAGGTTGCTCATTATTTAGCCCCGCCCAAAATGCCAGAACAGTAAACACACCCCACAAATCGTCCCATTTCGGAAAGTAGACACCCAAAGGTATTCACTGAGGGGCATAGTGAGTCCTTGGGAGATTTTTATTTTTTTTGCCAGAAGTTAGCAGAAATGGAAACTTTATTATTATTTTTTTCCTCAAAAGTGTAATTTTCCGCTAACTTGTGAATTTTTTTTCAATCATACATAAAGTCACCATGCCCCTCTGCGAATACTTTGGGGTGTCTTCTTTCTAAAATGGTGTCATTTGGGGGGTATTTATACTATCCTGGCATTCTAGCACCTCAAGAAACATGACAGGTGCTCAGAAAGTCAGAGCTGCTTCAAAATGCGGAAATTCATTTTTCGTACTATAGTTTGTAAACGCTATAACTTTTGCGCAAACCAATAAATATGCACTTGTTGGATTTTTTTTTTATCAAAGACATGTAGCACAATAAATTCTGATACAAACTTGTATAGAAATGTAATTATATTTGAACAATTTTACCAGAAAAAGTTAAAAATACACTTTTTTTTAGAAAATTGCTGTCTTTTTTGATTAATATCAGAAAAAAGAAAAATCTCAGCAGCAATAAAATACCACCAAAAGAAAGCTGCATTTGTGTTAAGAAAAGGAGGTAAAATCCATTTGGGTGGTAAGTTGTATGACCGAGCAATAAACCGTGAATTGTAAAAAGTGGTCAGGTCATTAAGGGGGTTTAAGCTAGGGGGGCTGAAGTGGTTAAACTAGGGACTGGGGAAAGGGTTACTACCTTATAGAAAGGGAAGACAGTGCAAATAGTGGTCAGTGATAGAACTGGCGGTGGAAAGAAAGGAGGGACTAGAACAGGGCATACGGAAAGGTATAGGGTAAATATTATCCATATACCATTTAATCACATGTATACTACTAATGACAGAAGCCTGACTGATAAAATTAGTAAACTGGAATTAATAATGACTGGGGAGGACTATGACATAGCGGAGATAACTTAAACATGGCTGCATTATAGGAATTATATGACTGGATGGTTAACTGGCAGGGTTACAGTTTGTTTAGAACAAAAATCGTAAATATGGAAAGGGGGAGGGGTCTACCTTTATATAAAGTCTTGTCTAAATCCTACACTCCAGGAAGATAAAGGTGAGAGTAAAGAACATGTGGAGTCCCTGTGGGTAGAAACACATGGAGGTAAAACTAATAATAAAATACTGATAGGAGTTTGTTACAAGCTTCCTAATAGTAAAGAGTCCACGAAAAATCTGCTACTAAGGGAAATAGATGAGACATCTAATCCTAATGCGGACATTATTATGGGGGAATTCAACTACCCAGACATAGACTGGGAAGCTGAAACCTGTACATCTCATAAAGGAAACAGGTTCATGTCAATAATTAATTAAGGACAATTACCTTTCCCAACTGATACAGGATCCGACTAGAGGAACGCCCATGCTGGACTTAGTATTAACCAATAGACCTAACTGAACCACAAACATGCAGGCTGGGGCACACCTGGAAATTTTAACACAAATATAACAAACTTCCAATTGTCATTCAAAAGAGTATTCTTTCATAGAGGCACAAAAGCTCTGAACTTCCTAAGAGCAACATTTTACCAGCTTAGAGATGTTATTAGCCTCACTAACTGGAAAAAGGTCCTTAAAAATAGAAATACAGCCACTCCCAAGTAAAAATGCCCATTAAATGAGACCTGTCTGACCCAGGAAGAAGGACAGAAGCATCTTAAAAATATTAAAATAGACAAATCACCAGGTCCAGGTGGCATATACCCCCAGATTCTAAGAGAATTAAAGAGCAACTAAACTCTTGTGCAATTTTTTTTTAAATGCCCCAAATGGCCTACAAATATAATTTTTCAAATATACTTTATGAATGAATTTTGCCTTTTTAATAAAGAAATTGACACCCAAAGTCCTAATTTCTACTATGCTTTAAATTCACTATATTTGCACATCACTGACTTCTCAGCGGTGTACAGAGTCAGGTTCCTAGCATTGTAGCAATGGGCCAACAGCAAATGGTGCATGGGCAGAAGCACACAACGCTGCTCCTGATGGTCCCCCTGAGCTTGGTTAAAGGCTAGGATAGCACATGGGTACCACCATAGGGGGCATGAGCCCACTTCGCTGAGGATTAGCTCAGCAAAGTTGGCTCCTGCCAGTGCAAACTTTGATCAGCTAAAAGCTGACATGCAGAAATTTTAGCTAAGTGGAAAGGGCACAAGCAGGAGCAGCAACATGTGCTCCTGACAGTGCACCGTTTGCTGCGGCCCATTGCTACAAAGCAAGGAATCCGAACAATGCTGAGTCGGCAATATGTGAATATGGTGAAATTAAACCTTGTTAGAACATAGAAAAGGAATTTTAGTAGGACTGTCAGGGTGTCAATTTCTTTCTTAAAAAGGCAAAATCCATTAATCCATTTTTTTTTAAGTTGCATAAAGGTTAATTCTTTAAGTAATGTAATATACAGACCCTTATTTCTGATATTTAAAGACTTTAGAATGACATGTTCTGTTCCACAGGATTGACGCTTAGCAAATATGACAATATTCAAAAAGATCTCAATAACAGAATCCGGAAAAGATAGGCCTGTAAGTCTAAAAAAAACTCCCAGGATATGAGCTGTGCGCTGCGATTGGCCAGTGCTACAGCCTGGCATACGCCTACTATAACCAAGTGCACTAGGCTCCGCCTAGTATAACCAAGTCCCAGATGCTACCGGAGCCTATACCGGGCGAACGGAGGGGCGCCCAGGGATAATAGTAAGTGCAGGGAGATCCCTGGGCGCTGCTCTACATGTCAGCATACTTAGTACACATTTTTTAGACTGATGAAAGGTCCCCTTTAAAATGAGAATGCTTGGACTGTGGGAAAATGTATATATGTGGTTAAGTAACTGTCTCAGGGATAGAAAATAGAGGGTACATACTCTGGGTATAAAAGCAGCCAAGCTGGAGACGTCGAGATTTATTGGCAAATAGAGAAAAAACAACCTTAAAATGTTCTTCAATGATATTAGTGGTAAAAAGTTTAAACCAGAGACTGTTGGCCCATTGCAGAGTGATGAGGGAAGACATATAGAATGTGATGAGGAGAAAGCAAAACAATTTTTTTTTTCTGCACTGTATTCATTGAGGAAAATAAACTGTCAGATGAAATGCAGAGTGTAAAAGTAAATTCCAGATTAAAAGTGCCCTGTTATAGACAGACCTTTATTTCTGATTTTTAAAGTAATGTTATAGACAGACCTTTATTTCAGATTTTTAAGGACTCTGTATTGACAGGGAGCATTCAACGGGATTGGGGCTTAGCAAATGTGGTGCAAACATTTAAAAAGGGGTCAAAAGCAGAGCCCATTAAACTGTGGGCTGGTAAGTTTAATATCCATTGTGGGTAAACTATTTGAGGTTTTTCTTACAGATCCAATTCTGGAATATTTGAATGAAAATAAGAGAAAATCAACAAATAAGCACAGTTTCATGAGGGATTGGTCATGTCAAACTAATTTAATCAGTTTCTATGAGGAGATACTGTAAGTTCAAGACTTGGATGGGGTGAGTCAACAGATGTCATATATCTTGACTTCTCCAAAGTAAAAGGTTAGTATATAAAATGAGAATGCTTGGACTGGGAGAATATGTATGTAGATGGGTAAGTAATTCAGTGATAGAAAACAAAGGGTGGTTATTAATGGTACACACTCAGATTGGGTCACTGTCACTAGTGGGGTACCTCAGGTGTCAGTATTGGGCCCTATTCTCTTTAATATATTTATTTATGATCTTGTAGAAGGCTTGCACAGTAAAATATCAACATTTGCATATGACACTAAACTGTGTAAAGTAATTAACACGGAAGAGGACAGTATACTGCTAGAAATGGATCTGGATAGATTAGAGGCTTGGGCAGAGAAGTGGCAGATAAGGTTTAACACTGACAGATGTAAGGTCATGCACATGGGAAGGAAAAATACAAGTCACCAGTACATTCTAAATGGTGAAACACTGGGTAACACTGACATGGAAAAGGAATTTTAGTGGACAGAAAACTAAGCTGTAGAAACCAGTGTCAGACAGCTGCTGCCAAGGTCAATAGGATAATGGGTTGCATCAAAAGGGGCATAGATTCACATGATGAGAACATAGTCCTGCCACTTTACAAGTCACTAGTCAGACCACACATGGAATATCTCTTTTTTTCTAAAATGCTGTTATTGTGTTACAGTAAAATAAATAGAAAAAAGTACACATATTGTGTATCTCCACGTCCGTAAAAACCTGCTCTATAAAAATATCACATGATCTAACCTCTCAGGTAAATGCCGTAAAAAGTTTTTAAATAAAAACAGTGTAAAAAAATTTTTTTTTGTCACCTCAGATCACAAAAAGTGTAATAGCAAGCGATCGGAAAGTTATATGCTTCCTAATATAGTGCCAATCAAACCGTCTTCTCATCCCGCAAAAAAATGATACTCTACATAGGACAATCGCCCAAAAAGATTAAAAAAAATATGGCTCTCCATATGACTATGGAGACATTAAAACATGATTTTTTTTGTTTCAAAAATATCATTGTGTAAAATATAAATAAATAAATACAAAGTATACATATTAGGCATCACCACGTCTGTAACAACCTACTCTATAAAACTAACACATGACCTAAACCCTCAGGTGAACACAGCAAAAAATATATATATCAATTCGGTATCAAAAGCCATTTTTGTCACCTTACATCAGAAAAAGTGTGATAGCAAGCGACCAAAATGTCATATGCACCCCAAAATGTGTCAATCAAACCAACATCTCATCCCACAAAAGATGAGTCCCTACATAAGACAGTCATCCAAAAAATAAAAATTAAACTATGGCTTTCAGAATGTGGAGACACTATTTTTTTTTTTCAAAAATGCTTTATTATGTAAAACTGAAATCTTGTCAAATCAACAATGTAAAAAACTAAAAATAAAAACGATCCCAAAACAGCAAATTTTTTGCAAATTTTCCATTTTGGTCAATTTTCCAGTAATAAAGCAAGGGTTAACAGCCAAACAAAACTCAAAAATTATTGCCCTGATTCTGTAGTTTGCAGAAACACCCCGTATGTGGTTGTAAACTGCTGTATGGCCAAACGGCAGGGTGCAGAAAGAAAGGAACGCTATATGGTTTTTTAAAGAGATTTTGCTGGACTGGTTTTTTGACACCATGTCTCATTTGAAGCCCCCCTGATGCACCCCTAGAGTTTAAACTCCAAAAAAGTGACTTTATCTAAGAAACGACACCCCTCAAGGTATTCAAAAGTGATTTTACAAACTTTGTTAACCCTTTAAGTGTTTCACAAAAGTTATTGGCAAATGGAGATGAAATTTCAGAATTTCTATTTTTTGTTACCTTGCCTCATAAAATCCTAAAAAAGTACCAACAAGACTGCCACAGTATCCCGTGTTTTCCAAAATGGGGTCACTTTTTTGGAGTTTCTACTGTAGGGGTGCATCAGGGAGGCTTCAAATGGGACATGGTGTCTAAAAACCAGTGCAGCAAAATCTGCCTTCCAAAAAGCATATGGCGTTCCCTTCCTTCTATGCCCTTCCATTTGGCCATACAGCAGTTTATGACAACATATGGGGTGTTTATGCAAACTACAGAATCAGGGCAATAAATGTTGAGTTTTGTTTGGCTGTTCAGTTACAAGAAAAAATTGATTAAAATGGAAAATTTGCGAAAAAATCTAAATTCTGAAATTTTATCCCCATTTCCCATTAACTCTTGTGAAACACCTAAAGGGTTAATGAAGTTTGTAAAATCAGTTTTGAATACCTTGAGGGGTTTAGTTTCTAGAATGGAGTCATTTTTGGGTGGTTTCTATTATGTAAGCCACACGAAGTGACTTCAAAACCTGAACTGGTACCTAAAAAAATGGGTTTTTGAAAATTTCTGAAAATTTCCAAAATTTGCTTCTAAACTTCTAAGCTTTGTAACGTCCCCCAAAAATAAAATTACATTCCCAAAATGATCCATAAATGAAGTAGACATATGGGGTATGTAAATTAATAACTTTTTTGGAGGTATTACCATCTATTATAGAAGTAAAGAAATGGAAAGTTGGAAATTTGCTAATTTTCACAAAATTTATGTAAATTTTGTATTTTTTTTATAAATAAAAATGATTTTTTTTAACTTGATTTTACCAGTGTCATGAAGTACAATATGTGCTGAAAAAAACAATCTCAGAATGGCCTGGATAAGTAAAAGAGTTTTAAAGTCATAACCACATAAATTGACACTAGACAGATTTGCAAAAAATGGCAAGGTCATTAAGGTGAAATAAGGCTGTGACCTTAAGGGGTTAATAATAAAAAAAAACTCACCATAAAATCATGTATAAAAAAAACTGACATACAGTATTAGGTATTGTCGCATCCATAACGACCGGCTCTATAAAAATGTCACATAATCTACCACCTCAGATGAACGACTTATTTAAAAAAAGGTGCAAAAATGCAATTTTTGTCACCTTTTGTCACCATCACAAAAAGTATAATACAAAGCGATCAAAAAGTCATATGCACCCCAAAATTGTACCAATCAAACCATCATCTCTTCCTGCAAAAAATGAGCCTCTATAGAAGACAATCAACCAAAAATAAAAAAATATGGCTTTCAGAAAATAGAGATGCCTCTATACTGCCATGACCAGCTTCACCTACACCTACTGTCTCACCCCCCCCCCCGCGCTTACCATGTAGATTGAAAGCCCTCACCGGCATAGCCCTCTATCCTTCTGTACCAGTCTGTAACTAGTCTCGTTCATGCTTAATGCAATTTCCTGTATTATGTATGTGCACCGCTTATCATATGTACAGCACTATGGAATAAATGGCGCTCTAATAATAATAGTGATGAACGAGCATGCTCGGCCGAATATCTGTCCGGCTCGAGCATCGCTATGCGCGACACATGGCTTTACTCGACCAAGTCTCCGCCCTGCACGTTTCGGTTTTAAGCAGCCAATAAAGGTGCAGGTAAGTACTGCCCTCACTGTAATGCCAGTAGCCATGTTGGCTGCTGGCATCAGTGATTGGCTGGCCGGAACGCGTCATCGGGTGCTATATATCACTAGTGTTGAGCGCAAATATTCAAATTGCGAATTTTTTTGCGAATATCGGCACTTCGAGAATTTGCAAATATTTCAAATATAGTGTATGCCAATATTCTTTTTTTTGTTTAGTTTTTTCATCTAAACCCATTACCTAGTATGCCTACCTGCTTCTTGCTTGTGGGCCAATGTGAGAAGGCTGCAATATTGTAGTCTGTAGTGATATAGAATATTCTTCCTTATTTAATTTATTTTCTCTTATGCAAAAAATCGGCAATGCAATATTCACATATATTCTAAAACACAAATATATAGCACTATAGAATATAGTACTATATATTCGGTTTTTAGAATATTATTTTTTTTTTCCATCTGAAGTCATGATTCCTCCCTGCTTAAGTTGCTTTTCGGCCAATAACTGTTCACATTAAATTGGAAATAGTGTTGAATATTCTAAAAAGCAAATATATAGCATTATATTCTATAGTGGTATATATCTGTATTTTAGAATATTCGCATTTTGCGAATATTACAGTGCTGATTTTTCACAATCAACAAAATAATCTCGAATACGAATATTCACGAATATATGATTAACATTCTAACGAATATTCGCAAAATATAGCAAATTCAAATTTTGCCCCTTCAGCTCATCACTATGAGCACCCGATAACGCATGTTCAGCTCAGACATAAACAGGGATAACAGAGCATAGGAAGGGAAAGACAGAGTAGGGAGCAAATTTCAAAGTTTTTATTCTGAGAAAGCTTTTCCAAGACCCAAAAGTCCTTTTAAGGACTACTGTGTGTGTGTGTGTGTGTGTGTGTGTTTTAGAGCAGCAATCTATTTACCTCCTGCAGTTTCAGGGACAGTACTTCGGAAGGGACAGATAGTGCAGGGAGAGAAATTTGCTGTTTTTACTACCAAAAGCTTTTCAAAGACCCCAAAGTCCATTTAGGAACTACTATGTGTGCTTGACAGCAGCAAGATATTTTTATTTTATACCTATTAGTGACATATACTGTACATCATCCGCAGACAGTGTCTTTAATAATCTGGGCCACATCAAGTGTCCATAGTGTGTTGCTTTGTGTAAAAAATACTAAACTACATCTGCACACAGTGTTGGTATTACAAATTCTAATAATCTGGGCCTAATGTAGTGTCCATATTCTGTGATGTTCTGTAACCAATACTGTACTACACAAAAAAAAATTCTGTATTGCAAATTCCAACAATCTGCGCCTAATATAGTGTCCATAGTTTGTGGTGTTCTGTAACCAATACTGTTAGCAAATTCCAATAATCTGGGCTTAATATAGTGTCTGTATTCTGTGGTTTTCTGTGACATACACTGTCATGCATCCAAAAACAGTGTCTGTAGCGCAAATTCCAACAATCTGGGTCTAATGTAGTGTCCATACTGTGTTTGTTTCTGTGAAAAATTCAGTACTACAGCAGAAAACCCTGTCTGTAATGCACATTTAAATAATTTGTGCCACATCTACTGTGTGTGCGTTTAATACATATTACTGACATATACTGTACTTCATCTATAGACGGTGTAGGCTAGTCTATCACATTATTCGGGGCTATATCTCCTGTGTAATGTGTGCACATCCCAAATCCCTTTTTTCATTTATTGGCGCATACACTCACAAATCCTACACTACTGTCCCTGTGACATACTTTTTAGCATATATAACATTTAATATTAAGAAGGCAGCCAGTAAGGGCCATGGAAATGGCCATGATACTGATGGTGCACGCAGAGGCCGTGGCCATGGGTGCGATGAAACTGAGTAAAAGAATGTAGCTGAGGGCCTCCAGCTGCGCTAACCCTCAAAAACATTATTTGGAAGGGCCTTCTGGTCAGCTAACTCTCTAAAACATCATTTGCGAGTGCATTCAGGACAGCTGACCCTCTAAAACATAATTTGCGAGTGCCTTCAGGGCAGCTGACCCTGTAAAACATTATTTGTGAGGGCCTGCAGGTGAGCTGACCCTAAAAAACATAATTTTCCAGTGCCTGCAAGTTATCTGTCCCTCTAAAACATAATATGTGAGGGCCTGCAGGTGAGCTGACCCTGTTAAACATTATATGTGAGGGGCTGCAGGTGAGCTGACCCTTTAAAACATTATGAGCGATGGCAGCCTAAAAAGCATGTTGATATGATGGAGAAGGAGGAGTAGAGAAGTCAGGGGCAATCCAGGCCTTGTTCATTCTCAGTTGACAGACAGATGCACTTATCAGTTATTATGCCCCCGCAACACTAAATACCCTCTCTGACAAAACGCTTGCCGCAGGCCAGGCCAGAGTGCCACATGTCCAGCTTGGACACCCAATAGTTGTAAGGCACAGAGGGATCACTGAGGACTGAGGACGCTGACACGGTCTGCTATGTACTCCTTCACCATCTTCCAAAATTTTTCCCGCCTTGTGACACTAGGCTGCGCATCAGGGTGAGGGTGCTTGCGGGGTGTAATGAAACTGTTCCAGGCCTTGGAGAGTGTTGTCCTGCCTCTGTTAGAACTGCTGTGTGTTCCCCTCATTTACCCTCCTGGGTTGCACAAGGAACTATGTACTCTGCCGCCAGCATTGTCGGCTGTAAATTTTTCCGCAATAACATTCTGTTCTATTATTATTATGGTTTGTGGTTGCATTATTGTTGGTATTGTTGTTATGGTTTATAGTTGTAAAATATGTTATGGTAAAATTTGGTTATTTATGAGTTAATTAACAGGCCATGCCATTTGTTTACCTCCACTCTTGTGTGTTATGTTTTTAGTAATATTAATGTATAAGTTTGGGATGTTTGTTGTGCATGGGACATATATGCTGTATGATTGCTATGTGTGTGTGCTTGCCAAGCTCCAAAGCTGTCAACAAGTTACGGCCATTATCAGACACAACAACCAACCATGCCTGGTTGTAGATTGAGTGGTCAGAGCCACAGCTCAGTCTGGTCCCTTATGTCCTGCCATAGCTCTGCGGCGGTGTGCCGTTTGTCCCCTAAGCAAATGAGTTTCAGCACGGCCTGTTGCCGCTTCCCCACTGTCGTGCTACACTGCTTCCAGCTAATGACTGATGGCTGACTGGTGCTGCAAGATGAGAATTCAGAGGTGGAAGTGGAGTAGGAGTAGGAGAAGGGGGGTTTGCTGCAACTAATGGTGGTGAAAATCCTGATGGAATCGGGGTCTGCAATCCTTGGCGTTGGTAGAACCCTGTGCTCTCCCAGGGGACGACTAGCTACCGGCCTCCACAAGGTTCACCCAGTGTGCCATCACGGAACTGTAGCGTCCCTGGCCAAAGGCACTTGTCTGTGTGTCACTCGTTAAGTGGACCTTCCCAATAACTGTGTCAGTCATGTTACAGGACACAATTGCTGTTGTAATCCGGGGATGGCACACCGAGAAAAATAGTGGAAGCTGGGGACTGAGTAGCAAGGGACGTCCGCCGCCATGAGGCTGAGGAAAGCCTCAGTGTCCACAGGCCTAAATCATAGGCGTGCGCACGGGGTGTGCCGGGTGTGCCTGGGCACACCCTAATCAAGCCGACTGAAGGTTTAGAATGTGCGCTCAGCCGCAGTTTTCGCTGCCATTCATCAGCGCACTGCACGCTGTGAATGGCTCAGGCACTGCAGGCAGAAGAGCAACACAGCTGATCCCTGAAATTTCCAATAACAGAGCTCCGTACATTACAGAGCTTTGTTATTAGGGAGGAGGCTGCTGATTGGCCAGTATCAGCTGGCTGCCGTGCCATTGGATGATCCTCTCACACCCCCTTCTCTCGGGAGCTGAACACAGCAGGAGCAGCTTCCTTTTCAGTCATCAGGAAAACAGGAAGAGCACCGCCCCTGCACCATTCCCAGCAGCTGATGAAGTCCCAGGGATAGCATGGTAGGAATGGAGCCTCTGAGCAAAGATGTGCCCAGGTGATGTGACAACAGAAGTGCTCTGCAGGCTTATTTCTACTTTTGGGAGCTCAATATGGAGCTTTTTGAACTAATAACCAAGAGGGTAAACAAAACCCTGCTTCTGACCCTTATGCTAAAATGTAACTTTCATTTGATTGCTTTAACACCTAAAGGAATTTTTTTTTTTTTTTTTAAAGCTGATATTTCTCTAGATGATCGTTTGTTTATAGTAGTGGTAATAAAGTCTCAAGGGTCTATAAAAGCAGCTACACTATTTTTACAGACCTTTGAGACTCTATTACCACTACTATCAACATAAGGTTATCTAGATAAAAAGCAGGCTTTTAAAATTCTATTTTTTCCTTTAGGTGTTAAAACATAACTTTCATTTGTTTGCTCTAACATCTAAAGGAAAAATAAAATAAAAACCTACTGTTTCTCTAGATGACTTGTAGTGTTAATAGAGTCTCAAAGATCTGTAAAAATAGTGTAGGTTCTTTTATAGATCCTTGAGACTCTATTACCATTACTATAACCCCTCTATTACCACTACTATAAACAATCGGTCATCTAGAGAAACAGGAGCTTTTTAAAATATTTTTTTTCGTTTGGGTATTAGAGCAATCAAACAAAAGTTATGTTTTAACATAAGGGTCAGAAACAGGGTTTTGTTTAGCCTCTTGGTTATTAGTTTTTCTACGTAAGTTCTCTGGATCAATGAGAGTATTTTTACCCGTATGGATTATATATGGTCCAACGATCACAGAGAGGACTATACTGTATATTGTACGGGATGGTGCAGGGGTTATACTGTATATTGTACGGGATGGCGCAGGGGTTAAACTGTATATTGTACAGAATGGAGCAGGGGTTATACTGTACAGTTGTGTTCAAAATTATTCAACCCCCAATGCTGTAAAGAGTTTTTAGGGAATTTAGTGTACATTTGTAATTGTGTTCAGAATGAAATCTTACAAGGACTTTTTATAGAACCAAATGCAACTAAAATGACATCAATTGTTTTTGTAATACAGTATTAAATGTTTTTTTTGTGATTTCTTCATTGACACAATTATTCAACCCCTTAAAGACGACCACTCTTAAGAACAGAGGTTCATTCAAGTGTTTTCGATCAGGTACTGAAAACACCTGTGGATGTCAAGGAGCAGCAATCAAGCATAATAAGCATCAATTAGGCAGATTTAAAATGACTGTGATACTCAGCTCCTTCTAGACATTTACTGGAGTGTTTACAGACATGGTGAAGTCAAGAGAATGGTCCAGGAAGACAAGAGAAGAGGTGATTTCTCTTCACAGGAAGGGCAATGGCTATATGAAGATTGCAAAGATGTTAAACATACCAAGAGACACCATAGGAAGCATCATTCGCAAATTCAAGGCAAAGGGCACTGTTGAAATGCTACCTGGTCGTGGCAGAAAGAAGATGCTGACTTCGACTGCTGTGCGCTACATGAAGCGCAAAGTGGAGAAAAGTCCCTGTGTGACTGCTGAGGAACTGAAAAAAGATTTGTCAGATGCGGGTACTGAAGTTTCAGCTCAGACAATAAGGCGCACACTGCGTAATGGAGGCCTCCATGCCAGAACTCCCAGGCGCACCCCTTGCTGTCTCCAAAGAATAAGAAGAGTCGACTGCATTATGCCAAAAGTCATGTGGACAAACCACAAAAGTTTTGGGATAGTGTTCTGTGGACTAATGAAACAAAATTAGAACAGTTTGGGCCCATGGATCAACGCTATGTTTGGAGGAGGAAGAACAAGGCCTATGAAGAAAAGAACACCTTGCCTACTGTGAAGCATGGCGGGGGGTCAATCATGCTTTGGGGCTGTTCTGCTTCTACAGGTACAGGGAAGCTTCAGAGTGTGCAAGGTACCATGAATTCTCTTCAGTACCAGGAGATATTGGATGAAAATGTGATGCAGTCCGTCACAAACCTGAGGCTTGGGAGACTTTGGACCTTTCAACAGGACAATGATCCCAAGCATACCTCCAAGTCCACTAGAGCATGGTTGAAGATTAAAGGCTGGAACATTTTGAAGTGGCCATCGCAGTCACCAGACTTAAATCCGATTGAGAACCTCTGGTGGGACTTAAAGAAAGCAGTTGCAGCGCGCAAGCCTAAGAATGTGACTGAACTGGAGGCTTTTGCCCATGAAGAATGGGCGAAGATACCCGTAGATCGCTGCAAGACACTTGTGTCAAGCTATGCTTCACGTTTAAAAGCTGTTATAACTGGAAAAGGATGTTGTACTAAGTACTAAGTTTGAATGTCACTTGGGGGTTGAATAAAACTGATAATGATGTGAGTACAGAAAATATATTTGTGTTATTTCATTATAAATGTTATGTTATATTTGTCTGACTTACAAGTGCCTCTTTGATTTAATTGTAAACAAGATGACTGAAATGATCAAAATCAATGTCAAACTGGCCAAACACTCAATTTCAGTGGGGGTTGAATAATTTTGAACACAACAGTATATTGTACGGGATGGCGCAGGGGTTATACTGTATGGGATGGTGCAGGGGTTATACTGTATATTATACGGGATAGTGCAGGGGTTATACTGTATATTGTACTGGATGGTGCAGGGGTTATACTGTATATTGTACGGGATGGTGCAGGGGTTATACTGTATATTGTATGGGATGGTGCAGGGGTTATACTGTATATTGTACGGGATGGTGCAGGGGTTATACTGTATTGCATGGGATGGCGCAGGGGTTATACTGTATTGTATGGGATGGCGCGTGGGTTTGAATGCTCTTTGATGTGACAATTATCTTAAGTTTTCCTATCGCCCACCTTTGATGGCTCTGCGCCCAACTCTGAGCCGACCCCGCTCAGCTGCTGCCAAGGCTTAGAGGCAACACTGGTTCTGTCACCTCTGTGCTGCACTTTTTCTCCCCATATGATGCAGTTTTTCCCCCCAAAAGTGCGTCTTATGGGGTGAATAATAAAGTGCTTTCATTATGGAAGCGCTGATTAGTACCGGAGGGCTGGGAAGTGCTGAAAGTGTTATACTCGCCGCCTCCTAGTCCTCAGCGCTCCACTGTGAAGGCTGTTCACAGTGTGAGGACACACTGTGACTTCACACTGTGCGCATCCACACAGCAGACAGAACAAGAGGATTACTGCGGGCGGTAAGGAGCAGCAGTGTCCAGAAGAGGAAAGGTAAGTGTTTTTTTTATTTAATTTGGGTGCTGATATGAGGCACTGGGGGGCTAAAGTGTGGCACTGGGGGCTGATATGCGGCACTGGGGGCTGATATGCGGCACTGGGGGCTTTTATGAGGCACTGGGGCTCTTATCTGAGGTCTGATTGGGGGTAATTCACATTGGGGTCTAATCTAAGGTCTGACTGGGGGTCTGATCTGAGGATTTATAGGGATCCTATTGACATTGGGGGTCTGATTGGAGCTCTCAGCTGAGGTCTGATTAACATTGCGGGTCTGATTTCTGGTCTGACCTGAGGTGTAATGAAAATTTTTTTTTCTTATTGTCCCCCTCTAAAACCTAGTTGTGTCTTATGGGCCAGAGCGTCTAATAGGGCGAAAAATACAGTAAGTTTAAAAATTATTTCTTCTCTCCATTATATTGTATGTATACAGAATGTATTTGTGTGTGTATATACATATATGTGTATATAAACGAGGAAAATGGACAGCACTCCAAAGTGTAAATAAAAATTCTTCCTTTATTCACCCATGTGGTGTACAAGCAACGTTTCGGCCCAGCAAAAGAGCCTTTCTCAAGCCTGAGAAAGGCTCTATTGCTGGGCCGAAACGTCGCTTGTACACCACATGGGTGAATAAAGGAAGAATTTTTATTTACGCTTTGGAGTGCTGTCCATTTTCCTCGTCTGTATTCATGGGTTGGCTTTAACCCCTGGACCTAGCACCCACCAGCTTCATTGTTTGGTCTCTCAGTGCTGCCATTTTTTTCTTTTTCTATATGTGTATATAATATATATGCATACATACATACAGATGTAGCAGGGTTAGCACTCCCGCTGTTAACTCAAATTTCTTAACTTATTTCATTATCTTGAGAAAACACGCACGCGGCGTGTGTTTGTTCTTAGGGTGCACACCCTAATGTAATAGGCTGCGCACGCCTATGGCCTAAATGGCAACATTTCCAGGGCCAGCAATTTTTAAAGGTGTGCATTTAGTGCTATGGCCTAAGGGTGGATGGGTTTCTGCGCTTACGTCCAAAGGCCTGGATTAAGGACATCTGTACGTGGGCCTATTTGGTGTTGCCCACCTTCTCCCTTTTGCCATCCCACAGCCTCTTCCAGCCTGTTGCGGTCTTCACTCGGGTCATCCTCCTGACTTGTGTTCTTGACCTAACAAGACCCTCACTTATTGACAACTGTGTCTCATCCGCATCATCCACCTCATGAAACACTAATTGCCATTCCCCACCATCATCTTCTTCTGACTGTGGATGCTGAAGAGTTTGGGAATCAGTGCACAAGATCTCCTCATGTCCCTCTTCAGGGAGGGTTAGCTCACCTGCAGACCCTTACCTACAATATTTGGGAGGGTCAGCTCACCTGCAAACCCTCACGTGCAATATTTTATAGGGTCAGCTCACCTTCATACCCTCACCTACAATATTTTACAGGGTCAGCTCACCTTCAGACCCTCACCTACAATATTTGAGAGGGTCAGCTCACCTACAATATTTTACAGGGTCAGGTCACCAGCAGGCCCTCAACTACAAGATTTTACAGGGTCAGCTCACCTGCAGGCCTTCACCTACAATATTTTAGAGGGTCAGCTCACCGGCAGGCCCTCACCTACAATATTTTAGAGGGTCAGCTCACCTTCAGGCCCTCAACTACAATATTTTACAGGGACAGCTCACCTGCAGGCCCTCAACTACAATATTTTACAGGGTCAGCTCAGCAGCAGCAGGCACTGGCACATCATTTTTCCAATGGTCAGCTATAGTGATGACCGAGAAACAAAGTGTTCGGGTACTCGTTATTCGTGCGCTCGGCCGAGCACCCGAGTATAATGGAAGTTAATGGGAGACAACCAGGCACCCCCTGCTAGGATGAGGGGAGGGTGCCTGGTACATTGGAAAAGGTCACAAAAGTGACAGACTGCTGGGAACCATATTGTCCCAGTTGTCCAACACTTTTTTACATAGCGACAAAATCACGCCAAAAATCCTTAAAAAAACAAACCTTTTTTGAGGTAAAATTGTTAGGAAACATTCTTTCCTTTATATTCAATTGTATATGCAGTGCAAATGCTGCCAAAAATTACAAGGAAAAAGCACTTCGATACAGCCTGTATATCAAATAAAGGAGGGCTTTATTCACATGGTGCTACAATTGTTCAGGTACACTGCTACACTCATAAAGTCTATGCAATAAGTGAAAGGGCTGGCAAAAATTACAAGGAGCCGGCACTCTAATACATTCTTTATTACACATAAAGGAGGGCATCATACACACCCTTGAAAAATTATGATTGATGGCCTGCTGGTGACCCTTAAAAACATTTGGAGCAAGGGCCTGCTGGTTACCATCTAAAACATTATAGTTGAGGGCCAGAAGGTGAGCGGACCCTATAAAAAGTTTTAGTGAGGGCCTTAGGGTGAGTGAACCCCATAAAACATTGCAGTGATGGCCTATAGGTGAGCAGACCGTATAAAACATTGGAGGTGAGGGCCTGAAGCTGAGCGAACCCTACAAATTTTTTTAGTGAGGGCATATATATTCTGTTTGGAAGAGGAGGCGGAGGAGGAGGCGACAAGAAAACAAGATTCAAACATATACCCCTTTTATGCGGTTAAAAGGGTGCATCTTAATCTTGTGGATTGAGTACATTATAAAGCATACATTTAAATTGCATTTGTGTTCCTCATTAGCTCAGCTTTCCTCTGGTGGAGTGGAGAAGTCAGGGGCAATCCAGGCCTTGTTCATTTTTATCTGAGTCAACCTGTCAGCATTGTCAGTGGACAAGCGGATACACTTATCTGTTATAATGCCACCAGCAGCACTAAATACACACGCAGACAATATGCTGGTGGCACGGAAGGCCAGCACCTCCAAGGCGTAGAGTGCAAGCTCGTGCCACGTGTCCAGCTTGGACACCCAGTAGTTGTAAGGCACTGAGGGATAATTTTGGATGCTGGCGGGTGTCATGAAAGTGTCCCATGCCTTGGAAAGTGTTGCCCTTCCTCTGTTGGAACTACTGTGTGTTCCCCTTGTCTCCCTTCCTTGGTTGCCTAAGGAAGTACGGACTCTTGCGGTCGCATTGTCAGTTGGAAAATTTTGGAGCAATGTGTCAACAAGTACCTTCTGGTATTGCACCTTTTTACTCGTCCTCTCCACCACGGGAATGAGAGATGAGAAGTTCTCTTTGTACCGGGGGTCGAGAAGGGTGAACACCGAGTAATCTGTGTTTCCTAAAATGCGTATAACTCGAGGGTCGCAGGAAAGGCAGCCTAACATGAAGTCAGCCATGTGTGACAGAGTACCAACAGGCAAGACGTCGATCTCAACTTCAGGATTACTCTCCATACCCTCATCCTCCTCCTCCTGCTATTCTTCCTATACACGCTGAACAGATGGAATTAACGTTCCATGCGTACTAGCCTCTGTAGCAGAGGCAAGTGTCTCCAGCTCCTCCTCTTCATAGTCCAATTCACGCCGAGAAGACGAACTGGGGGAGGTCTGGCTATCACCCTGGGTCATCTCCTCCCCTATTACCTCGTCTGCCACATTCAAAGCATCCTCCTTAATTGTGAGCAGCGATCATTTGCGTAGACACAGCAGTGGGATGGTTACGCTGATAATAGCATTATCGTCACTAACCATCTGTGTTGATTCATCAAAGTTTTTTAAAACCTCACATAGGTCTGACATCAATTCCCACTCCTTGCTTGTGAATAGTAGCAGTTGACTGGAAAGGTGACGACCATGTTGCAGCTGGTATTCCACAACTATCCTCTGCTGCTCATAAAGCCTGGCCAACATGTAGAACGTAGAGTTCCACCATCGCACAACAGTCGGTGAGCTGGAAGCCGCAAGCGCATCTGCAGCGTTGACAGGCCGGCTGAAGCTGTGGAAGACTTTCAGAAATGGGCACACAAGCGGTGCGCCTTCACTAGTAGCTCCTGCAAATTGGGGTAGGTTTTGATAAACCGTTGAACCACTAAGTTACGGCCATTGTCATTGTAGGCTGAGTGGCAACTTTGCAGTTCGGATTCGCTCAACACCAGTGATGTCTACTATGTAAGCCCCACAAAGTGACTTAATAACTGAATTGGTCCATAAAAAAGTAGATTTTCTTTATTAAAAATGTTAAGAATTGCTTTTAAAATTTCAAGCCTTCTAAAATCCAAAAAAATAAAATGAAATTCTCAAAATAATGCAAAAATATAGTACAGTAACAACTATTTAATGAGGTATCACAATCTGGTTTAAAAGGCGATCGCAGCAAACCGCAGGTCAAGTCAAGCCAGAGAACCGAATAACCCGGAACAGGATGGTGATCAGTGGTGTGATAATACACCACCAATCGCCATCCTGCGATCCTGAGAGGTGATGGTGACATCACCTCTCAGGATCGTCTCTCATTGGTCAGCTGGGCGGGCGGGGATTTAAATTACTGCAGAGCTCCTCTCCTCCTCCTTTTGTGTCCGGGAGCCGAGGAGAGAGGAGCGTTGCACGATCTCCAGAGCTGCAGCCAGCACCCCCATCTGTGCCCCAGCACAACCTTCACCCAGGTATTTAGGGACAGGTTAGGTTAGGCAGGGATATACAGGGAAAGTTAGTAGAAAATTTTTTTTTTTGTTGCATCACCCTAAAATCGGGTGTCTGGGGTGCACAGCACAGCTGTGTGACCCTAGACCCCCCAGGGGTGCTGCAGCTTGCCCCCCCCCACCACAACTTTGGGGCGTAAGCATATATTTTTTTTTCCTGTGTACGCTGACTGTGGTCGGCACTATTAGCGTCCAGCCACTGTTGGCGCATCGCACACCCCACCGCTGATCAACTTCGGATGGTTGATCAGCAAGTTTAAATTTATTATTATTTTTTTCACATTTTTGGCCTTTTTTTGTTTGGTCAGGTTTAAGGTAAGTTCGCGAACACCCGTGCCCCCACAAACACACACACCAAATAAAGTTTATCACACATGCACACACACACTCCCCTGTGGCCCGCCGGACTTTCTTGGCCAAGGAGGCATACACCTAGTTAGGACGAGGATGACCCCACTTTGCTTTTGTCATCCCCGTCCCCCTCATCATCTAGCGATGGTGATGAGCCCCCAAGGCAGTGGAGACGCCGCCAGGCGGAGCAAGGGGACCGCCATGCTAGGGACCCTGTGGCCCACCCTAGTTTGAGCAGTACTGGGGCTCATACTAGTTTGTTGGCTCCCTACCGATGAACTTGCATGGTGTACCCCCGAGCATTTTGAGCCCGTGATTCGTGGTTTTGTAGGCCAACTAGGAATCTAGATTTTCACAACGGGCTTCACTGAATACGACTACTTAAGTATTTTTTTCAGTGACCACTGTGTAAATCTAATGGTGGAGCAAACAAACCTGTACACCCAATAGTTTGTTGCTCAACACCCAGGCTCCTTTTTGGCATGGCCCGGCGGCTGGACGCTGGTTAGTGCAGCCGAGAGAATGATGTTTTGGGGCCTTGTGCTGCACATGGGTCTAGTCAACAAACCTAGTGTCAGACATTACTGGAGTGGGGACGTCCTCTACCAGACCCCACTTTACAGTACGGCCATGACACGCTCCCGGTTTGAAGCCATCCCAAAATGCCTGCATTATGCAGATAATGCATCATGTCCCCTACAAGGTGATCCTGCATATGACCGCCTATACAAAATCAGGCCGGTCATCAATCACTTTGGGGCCAAATTTCTGCAGGCCTATGTACCTGGAAGGGAGGTAGCGGTTGATGAGTCTCTCATTGCTTTCAAGGGGGGACTCCTTTTCCACCAGTATGTTCCCTCTAAGCAGACGAGGTATGGTGTGAAGCTGTACAAACTCTGTGAGAATACCTAAGGGTACACTTACAAGTTTCGTGTCTACGAGGGGCGAGATTCCTGTATTGAACCCTCAGAATGTCCCCCTAATCTGTGTGTTAGCGGGAAACTTGTGTAGGACCTTATGTACCCAATGCTAGATAAACCCACTGCTAGATAAGGGTTACCACCTGTACGTGGATAACTTTTATACTAGTATCCCCTTGTTCCAGTCCCTTGCCGCCAGATCCACGTCCGCTTGTGGGATCATGCGGGAAAAATCAACGCCCTACCCACCCTCTCCAGGTACCTATCCCCAGGGGTGAGACCCGTTACCTTACCAGTGGAAACCTATTGCTGGTCAGATATAAGGACCAGAGGGATGTCCTTGTACTATCTACAATTCACGGTAACGGCATTACCCCTGTCCCTGTGCGAGGTACTGTGGCAATGGTCCTCAAGCCTGATTGTACTGACTACAATCGGTATATGGGAGGACCATGGTAAGATGGACCATGTGATTGGACCATGTGATGTGAAGTCATCACAGGTCCTGTAGATCTTAGCTGATGCAGGGAAAGAGAGGAGAGATCGCGACTACGCGATCAAGTGGCTAAGCTAAGTTAACTTTTATTATTTTTAACCCCTTCCACTTCATTTTACTAAGCATTCTTTATTAAGAATGCTAATATTTCCCCTTATAACCATGTTATAAGGGAAAATAATCAATTCTCCAGAAGACCCGAAACCGGACTTCAGTGATGAAGTCCGGCTTCGGGTTGGGTACCAAACATGGCGTTTTTTCTCACACGCGTGCAAAACGCGTTACAAACGTTTGCACCCGCGCGCGAAAAACGCGCATATTCCCGCAACGCACCCGCCTCTTATCCGGGCGTCAAACATGACGCCCGTGTGAAAGAGGCCTTAGGGTTAAAATGAGCCCGCTATATAAGGGGTTAATAATATACCTTTCTTCCAATTATGAACTTTAAAACTTTGGTTACTTTATAGTTTGGCTATGAAATCAGCAACAGTCTTTTTTGTTATCATGACAATTACTGAATTAGCTTGTCTTTGTCTTTCTGTAAAATCTGTTTTTTTTTCTTTTTTGTCATCCTGAGTACAAATGAATTGAATACAATACAGCTGTAAACTTTGCCATATTGATTAATCATGTGAAAAACAGCAAACTAATTACACAAAGATTGGCAGTATTGACATTGTAAGTTCACTGAAGACTGAACTATCATGTGAGAAAATAAATTCTACAAACAATAAACCTGCTTTACTATGCTGAGATATTCTTGTTATCAAGTGTCAATTCTGATATGTTTGTTCCTAAAGGAAAATGTCAACTTGGAAGGATCCCTTTTAATAACCTGAATAAAGAAATATTTAAATGGAAGGTTGGTAAGCGTGAGAAGGTTTGCAGTTGTAGGTATATCTAATAAAAATCTGAACATTTTGTAAATCCCTTATAGATATAAAATACATATCCAATTTCATAGTCCTAATAAATAGACAGGTCATGCACAGTTTTATTTCCAAATGTACAGTTTACTATTGGTATATAGCCAAGATTTACAGCAAATTGTTTGTATGTACACATAGTTATTACATACATAAATTTAAGTTATCATAGAAGATGGCATAGCACAGAGGCATAAGAGACTTCTGCAGCTCCCCAGAACATGATCTATGTACCAGTGTGTGGTGCTCCATGCTGTATAGCGATTGACATCAGCACATGCTCTCCTAAAGGGGTACAACCATATGTTCAGGTTTCTTGATGTGCCAGTGTCTGACGCTATCTGGCTTTACTAGGCATGTGCAATTGTCACTCAACTCTCCCTGTCTTTATTGGGACTAGTGCTCAGTTATCTTCTCTTCAGCGCTGCAGGAGTTAATCCTTCTCCCTCACTCCCTGTTTAGCTGCTGATTCAATTGCTGATCAGCCTTCCTATTAAGCTGAGCTGCTTGCCCCACCCCTTGCCTGAGCTTTGAGGTTTTTTAGTTTCAAGTAACCAGCGAAGATGTTATCTCTGGTCTCATTACCTGTGTTCCGAACTTTACCCGTCTGCTGATTATGCTCCTTGCCACGTGACCAACCTTGGAACTGCTACCTGGACTATGCCCATACTCAGCCTGCCCAACCTTGGAATTGTTATCTGGAATATGCACATCCTCTATCTGCCCTGATCTTGGACTGTGTTCAGACGAAGTCTTTTTCCTGAGTCCATGGTGCTTCTCATCTGTGTCTCTGACCTGCATGGGTCATTTGTCAACTACACCAGGATTACTCAGGAGGTAGCAGCCTGGTTGGTTTACTGCAATGAAGTCCAGATCCCTGTACAGGGGTTATACTATGAAAACCAGGGAACTGCCAGATCAATGTCCTTAGGTTTAGTCCACATCCACTCTCCATTTAAGGAGGCATTTATCATGACTAGTATTGAGCGAACAGTTCGAGAATAGTTCGGGTTCGTACCGAATTTTGGGGTGTCCGGGACCCGGACCCGAACCCGGACATTTTCAAAAAAGTTCGGGTTCGGGTTCGGTGTTCGTCGATTACTTCCCGCTTTCTGAAGGGCTGCACAGCAGCCAATCAGCTAGCGTTTTACTTCTTGCCCTAAGAGCCCATCACAGCCATGCCTACTAATGGCATGGCTGTGATTGACCAAGTGCAGCATGTGACCCAGCCTCTATTTAAGCTGGAGTCACGTAGCGCCGCACGTCACACTGCTCTGATTAGTGTAGGGAGAAGACGCAGCTTCTGTCAGGGCGAGATTAGGCAGGTTAAAGTCAGCAACAACACCTAATGAACGGATCAATTTACAGCTGAGAATCATTGAACTTCTGCTAGTTACTTGCTCGCTGGTTTTTAGGCTGCACAGAGCGTTTTTCTGTCACTTATTTTCTGGGTTGATCGGTGGCCATTTTGTGACTTGTGGTGCGCCAGAAGAAGCTGCCACCAAGTCCATCAATCCATCAATACTAGTTTTTTTTTTTTGCTATATCCTACATCAGGGGCTTGGCTGTGCTAATTGTCACCCCTAGAAACTCAGGAAAGAAATTTCTATATTTTATTAAGGGGTTAAATACAATTGCCCAAATACCAATCCCCTAAATCTGGTGTTCCAGCTTTGGTTAGACAAGTATAATACTGTCTACTGTCTGGCAAAGGATAGATTATTTTCTGGGGTTAAATTCAATTGCCAAAATAGCAATACCATAAATCAGTGGTTTCAGCTGTGGCTGGCAAAATAGAATAGTGCCCGAGGTAACGCACACACGTACAGACGCACGTACACGATTCTTGAATAATTGTATTATCGCGATAATAAAACTAACAGTGTAAAGTTGACTGTATTGCTCTAAGTTATATTCGCGTACGAATGTAACTTCTATTACAGCACACCAATACTAAAACTGACTAAGAGACAGCTTTAAGTTCTATTCGAACGCGATTGCAACTTTGGAACTTAAAGTGGTGTACGATTTTAAAAGTTGAGTACTAAAAAGTTGGAATCGCAATGCGATTCTTATGTATTTGCTTAATCGCATTGCGATTACAACTTTGAACTACCGATCACCATGGGAATGCCTCCTCCAGTAGAATGTACTGTCGGATGTGAGAATTAAGTTGAAATCGCAATGCGATTCTTATATATTTGCTTAATCGCATTGCGATTTCAACTTAGCATTGCTAAATAATTCCATCCATATTCGTTAACTTACTGACTCAGTAATCAATCCAGATAACATCAATTCTAAAATTCGGGAAGTTAACCCAAATTTTTCCAAAGTTAGGATTTTAAAGTATTTGAATTTATTTGTATTCCATTTTATTTTTTTTTTTTAAATCAGATGAGAAAGAGAGAATTTATTCAGACCTGAACTGAATCAGACATATTTTAGGAAATGAGTCCATCTCTAACAGGGGGTTAATGTGCTGCTGTTCAGGCTCAGGGCCTTAGCTCGGAGCCTTGGATTTAGATGTTACCAATTTTCTAAATGAATTAGAGGCAGAAGCTGAAACTGCAACTAAGGTCTGGGCAACATAGATTGCAACTGCAGCTGGAATAAAATCAGTTGGCAGCACAGAAAGAGATCTCTGTTTTAGCCCTTGCTTAAAAGATACATAATCAAGAGATTTTGTTAGGATATGTTTTGCAGATTTCTTTTCCAGACATGTCTACAACTATTCCATATGTCTAAATCGCATTTGTAAAAAAAATATAAATGCATGCTTCAGAAACAACCCCATTTAGATATATGGGATGGATTTTCAGTCGTAGAAGTTTCTGTAACAAATCAGCTGCTTACGAACATACTGTTTACATAACTTCTATTCTGTCTCATGTTCTGTTAACCCTTAAACGCAAAATGCCATACATGTACGGCAATAGTGAGAGGTGATTAATGGCATGGGCTCACTTGCTGAGTGCGCTCATACATGGTGGATAGTGATGAGCGTAAGCAGCAATATTCGGATTTGCGATATTTTGCAAATATTCGTTAGAATATTCATCATATAGCAAAAGCAAAAGCAACTTAAGCATGGAGGAATTATGACTTCAGATGGAAAAAAAATTACGCATATTCTAAAAAACGAATATATAGCACTATATTCTATAGTGCTATATATTCTTGTTTTAGAATATTCAAATTACGCGAAAATTACATTGCCAATTTTTTGCATAAGAGAAAATAAATTAAATAATGAAGAATATTCTAATTTATTACAGACTACAATATTGCAGCCTTCTCACATTAGCCCACAAGCAAGAAGCAGGTAGGTATACTAGGTAATGCAAAGTCCAGCAACAAAAACAACCCTTTAAAAGTAATACATTTTATTCAATCATCCTAAAAATAAGGAGAAATCCCCCAATAACAAAGGTAATGGTCAGCAATGTCACAATCAACAAAGACCAATAATGAACGATAATTAGAGTTGAGCGAACACCTGGAAGTTCGGGTTCGGCCGAACTTCACAAAAAAAGGTTGAGTTCCGGTTCCTTAACCCGAACTTAACCCGAACTTGACCCCGAACCCCATTGAAGTCAATAGGGACCCGAACTTTTGGGCACTAAAATGGCTGTAAAAAAGTCATGGAAGGGGCTAGAGGGCTGCAAAAGGCAGCAAAATGTGGGTAAGTGCCCTGCAAACAAATGTGGATAGGAAAATGACTTAAAATAAAATAAAGTAAATAAAAATTAAAAATCTAAATCTTGATCTAGGAGGAGGAAATTGATGTGGAGTAGGAGGTTGAGGGGGGTCAGGTGGGAATGCCATCAGCAGCGCGTCTATCACCGAGCGTTTGTAGTCATTAATCTTTCGATCATTAACCACCTCAGCCCCCCTAGCTTAAACACCCTTAATGATCAGGCCACTTTTTCCAATTCTGCACTACACTACTTTCACCGTTTATTGCTCCGTCATGCAACTTACCACCCAAATGAATTTTACCTCCTTTTCTTCTCACTAATAGAGCTTTCATTTGGTGGTATTTCATTGTTGCTGACATTTTTACTTTTTTTGCTATTAATAAAAATGTAACAACATTTTTGCAAAAAAAATGACATTTTTCACTTTCTGTTGTAAATTTTTTTTAAAAAAACTACATTTCTCTATACATTTTTCTCTAAATTTATTGTTCTACATGTCTTTGATAAAAAAAAAATCCAATAAGTGTATTTATTGGTTGGGTTAAAGTTATAGCGTTTACAAACTATGGAGCAAAAAAGTGAATTTCCGCTTTTTGAAGCAGCTCTGACTTTCTGAGCACCTGTCATGTTTCTTCAGGTGCTAGAATGTCAGGATAGTATAAATACCCCACAAATGACACCATTTTAGAAAGAAGACACCCCAAAGTATTCGTGGAGGGGCATGGTGAGTTCATGTATAATTTCATTTTTATTCACAAGTTAGCGGAAAATGACACTTTCTGAGGAAAATAAAGTTTCCATTTCTGCTAACTTCTGTCAAAAAATAAATAAATCTCAGACGGACTCACTATGCCCCTCAGTGAATACCTTGGGGTGTCTACTTTCCGAAATGGGGTCATTTGTGGGGTGTGTTTACTGTTCTGGCATTTTGGGCGGGGCTAAATTGTGAGCAGCCATGTAAAACCTAAAGGTACTCGTTGGAATTTGGGCCCCTTTGCGCACCCAGGCTGCAAAAAAGTGTTACTCATGTGGTATCGCCATACTCAGGAGAAGTAGAGCAATGTGTTTTGGGGTGTATTTTTACATATACCCATGTTGGGTGAGAGAAATATCTCTTTAAATTGTCAACTTTGTATAAATTTTTTTAAAAAGTTGTCATTTACAGAGATATTTCTAACACAAAGTATGGGTATATATAAAAACACACCCCAAAACACATTGCCCTACTTCTCATGAGTACAGCGATACCACATGAGTGACACTTTTTTGCAGCCTGGGTGTGCAAAGGGGCCCTAATTCCATTGAGTACCTTTAGGATTTCACAGGGCATTTTTACGCATTTGGATTCCAGACTTCTTCTCACGCTTTAGGGGCCCCTAAAATGCCAGGACAGTATAAATACCCCACATGTGACCCCATTTTAGAAAGAAGACACCCCAAGGTATTCCGTGAGGGGTATGGTGAGTTCATGTAAAATTTTATTTTTTGTCACAAGTTAGTGGAATAAGAAAAAATAAAATATCAATTTCCGCTAACTTGTGCCAAAAAAAAATAAAAATTATGTGAACTCGACATGCCCCTCACGGAATACCTTGGGGTGTCTTCTTTCCAAAATGGGGTCACATGTTGGGTATTTATACTGCCCTGGCATTTTAGGGGCCCTAAAGCGTGAGAATCCAAATGCGTAAAAATGCACTGTGAAGTCCTAAAGGTACTCATTGGAATTAGGACCCCTTTGCGCATCTTGGCTGCAAAAAAGTGTCACTCATGTGGTATCGCCGTACTCAGGAGAAGTAGGGCAATGTGTTTTGGGGTGTATTTTTACATATACCCATACTGTGTGTGAGAAATATCGCTGTAAACGACAACTTTTGAAATTTTTTTATGCAAAGTTGTCAATTTACAGAGATATTTCTCTCAGCCAGCATGGGTATATGTAAAAATACACCCCAAAACACATTGCCCTACTTCTCCTGAGTACGGCGATACCACATGAGTGACAGTTTTTTGCAGCCAAGATGCGCAAAGGGTCCCAAATTCCAATGAGTACCATTTAGGAGGGCATTTTTACGCATTTTTCTTCTCACGCTTTAGGGCCCCTAAAATGCCAGGGCAGTATAAATACCCCACATGTGACCCCATTTTGGAAAGAAGACACCCCAAAGTATTCCATGAGGGGCATGGCGAGGTCATAGAAGACTTATTGTTTTTTCTCACAAAGTCTCCCTTCCCGCTAACTTTTGACAAAAAGTCGAATTTTTCATGGACTCACTATGCCCCTCAGCGAATACATTGGGGTGTCTTCTTTCCAAAATGGGGTCATTTGGGGGGTGTTTGTACTGTTCTGGCATTTTGGGTGGGGCTAAAACCTAAAGGTATTCATTGGAATTAGGGCCCCTTTGCGCACCCAGGCTGCAAAAAATTGTCACTCATGTGGTATCGACGTACTCAGGAGAAGTTGGGCAATGTGTTTTGGTTTGTATTTTTACATATACCCATGTTGGGTAAGAACAATATCTCTGTAAATTGACAACTTTGTATAAAAAAATGTAAAAAGTTGTCGTTTACAGAGATATTTCTAACACAAAGTATGGGTATATATAATAATACACCCCAAAACACATTGCCCTACTTCTCCTGAGTACAGTGATACCACATGAGTGACACTTTTTTGCAGCCTGGGTGTGCAAAGGGGCCCTAATTCCAATGAGTACCTTTAGGACTTCACAGGGCATTTTTACGCATTTGGATTCCAGACTTCTTCTCACGCTTTAGGGGCCCTAAAATGCCAGGACAGTATAAATACCCCACAAGTGACCCCATTTTGGAAAGAAGGCACCCCTAGGTATTCTGTGAGGGGCATGGCGAGTTCACAGAAATTTTTTTGGCACAAGTTAGCGGAAATTGATATATATATATTTTTTTTACAAAGTCTCATATTCCACTAACTTGTGACAAAAAATAAAATTTTACATGAACTCACCATACCCCTCACGGAATACCTTGGGGTGTCTTCTTTCAAAAATGGGGTCACATGTGAGGTGTTTGTACTGCTCTGGCATTTGAGGGTCTCCGCAATCATTACACGTATGGCCAGTATTAGGAGTTTCTGCTATTCTCCTTATATTGAGCATACGGGTAATGAGATTTTCTTTTTCCGCTCAGCCTCTGGGCTGAAAAAAAAAAAAATGAACAGCACAGATTTTTTCATTCGCATGGATCAATGTGGTTGAAAAAATCTCTGCCAAAATCAGTGACTGCGGTGCGGTGGGCTGGGCGCTAGCTACCTAACAAGTAGCTAACTAACTGGCGGTGATAAGTGACCCTTATGCCCCATTCACACGTCCGCAATTCTGTTTGCGGAACGAAATTGCGGACTCATTAATTTCTATGGGGACAGACTTTGTCCCGCTCGGATCCGGAATTACGGATCCGCGCTTCCGGGTCTGACCTTCCGTTCCGCAAAAATATAGAACATGTCCTATTCTTGTCCGCAATTGTGGACAAGAAAAAGCGTTTTCTATATAGTTCTGGCAATGTGTGGATCTGCAAAATGCGGAAAGCACATTGCCGGTGTCAGTGTTTTGAGGATCTGCGGATCCTTGGATCCGTGGATCAGATCCGCGGATCCTTGGATCCACGGATCTGCAAAACACATATGGATGTCTGAATGGAGCCTTACGAGGGATGTGATCAATGACAGGGGGGTGATCAGGGAATCTAGATGGGGTGATCAAGGGGTTAATAAGTGAGGGGGGTTATTGTAGTGTTTGGTGCAACTTTACATAGCTACCTGGTCCTCTGGTGGTCGATCCCAGCAAATGGGACCACCAGAGGACCAGGTAGCAGATATATCAGACGCTGTTAACAAAACAGCGTCTGATATACTTGTTTGATGCGATTTATTTTGCATCTACAGCCTGCCAGCGATTGATCATCACTGGCAGGCTGTAGTACAAGTTGTGAGACGCGCGGCACTGTAAACGTGTGCGCTCACATAAAGTCTTGCGTCTCGCGAGATGACGCGCCGACGCGTCAACTCAGAACTACAGGACCGCCTGCCGGACGCATCCGTGCGTTAGGCGGTCCTGTAGTGGCAGACATTTTTACCAAATTTGTTTCCCAGTCAGCAATGCACAGCAGGGGTTTTTCACCGGAAAAACGGGGTTCATATCACCCACCAATGGAACAGACGATTTTTTAAAATGTAGGCCCCTGGCACCCAGGCAGGAGGGGTTTATTCATGGAAAAGCGGGGTTCATGTCACCCACCAATGGAACAGACGATTTTTAAAAATGTAGGCCCCTGGCACCCAGGAAGAGGAGAGGTTTATTCACAGCAAAACGGGGTTCATGTCACCCACCAATGGAACAGGCGATTTTTAAAAATGTAGGCCCTTGGCATCCAGGCAGAGCAGGGGTTTATTCACAGCAAAACGGGTTTCATGTCACCCACCAATGGAACAGGCGATTTCTAGAAATGTAGGCCACTGGCACCAAGGCAGAGGAGGGATGAATTCACAGCAAAAGGGGTTCATCTCACCCACCAATGGAACAGACGATATATAAAAATGTAGGCCCCTGGCACCCAAGCAGAGGAGGGGTTTATTCATGGCAAAAATGGTAATATTGCATCCAACAATTGAAATGAAGATTTTTCCCATTTTCGGTCCCTGTCACCTATGCAGAACAGGGGTTTGTACCCGGCAAAAATGGTAATTTTGCACTCAACAAGTTAAAAGAAGATTTTTCAAATTTTCGGTCCCTGTCACCTACAGTATGCAGACCAAAGGTTTGTACTCGGTAAAAATGGTAATATTTCACCCAACAATTTAAAAGAAGATTTTCCGCATTTTTCGTCACTGTCACCTATGCAGAGCAGGGGTTTGTACCCGGCAAGAATTGTAATATTGCATCCAACAATTTAAAAGAAGATTTTCCGCATTTTCGGTCACTGTCATCTATGCAGAGCAGGGGTTTGTACCTGGGAAAAATGGTAATATTTCACCCAACAATTTAAAGGAAATTTTCTGCATTTTCAGTCACTGTCACCTATGCAGAGCAAGGGTTTGTACCTGCAAAAATGGTAATATTTTACCCAACAATTTAAAAGAAAATGTTTCAAATTTTTGGTCCCTGTCATCTATGCACAGCAAGGGTTTGTACCCAGCAAAAATGGTAATATTTTACACAACAATTTAAAAGAAGATTTTTAACATTTTCGGTCCCTGTCACCTATGCTGAGCAAGGGTTTGTACCCAGCAAAAATAGTAATATTTCACCCAACAATTTAAAAGACGATTTTTAACATTTTTGGTCCCTGTCACCTATGCAGTGCAGGGTTACCTGACAGCAAAAAATTGGAATATGTCAACCCCTGAACTCCCAGACAGATTAACTATATTATTGTCCCCGGCACATATGCAGCGCAGGCCACAAATGTAATTCCTGGCCTTAAAAAATATGATTTTTTTCACTACGCATGAATAACATGGATTTAAGTGGTATATTTTGGTGTGTAGGACCTCATTGTTCTCAACATCATCTTCCATCCACTCTTCACCCCTGCCCTCTTGGTCGGTCTGCACACCACAGAAAGCCGCAGCAGTTTGCACCTGTGTTTCCTCATCAGAGACGTGCTGTGGTGGTCTTCCCATGTCCTCATCCTCAAACCTAAGTGGTTGGGCATCCGTGCACTCAATTTCTTCCACTTCTGGGGCAGGGCTATGGCTGTGGCCCTGGGAAACCCTGCCAGTAGAGTCATCAAAAAGAATAAGAGACTGCTGCATGACTTGGGGCTCAAATTGCTTGGCTGATTTGCAAGCGGGTGAGATGAAAGACTGATGGGCATGGGCTGCAGGTGCCAACTCTGAGCTTTCAGCAGGGGACGGGGTGGGAGACAATGTGAAGGAACTGGAGGCACTGTCAGCCAACCAATCTACTAGCGCCTGTTCTTGTTCTGGCCTCACCATTCGTAGAGCAGCATTCGGGCCTACCAAATAACGCTGCAGGTTCTGTCACCTACTTACACTTGAGGAAGGTGTTTTACTTGGACCTGTAGTTGGCGCTGAACGGCCACATCCTCTCCCGGCAACAGGAGCTCCACCAACACCACCACGACCATGCCCACGTCCCTTATTTGATGTTCTCATTATTTGGGTTCACCCACCAAACTAAGAGATGGTTTATCTCCGGTGTCAATTTAACTGCCAATAGAAGTTCACTAACAGTACGGCAGTGCCTGTGTCATAAACAGAATAAATTTCTTTAGATCACACAACAGTGTAACGGAGCAATTCAATACAATTATTTCACTATCACCAAAAATTTGATTCTTCAAACCAACAATGTAAAAGCAGAAGTTAACGGTCTAATATGTCAGAAATGCAGCGTACACCGCAAATGTGCTCCCTACCACAAAACCTGTTTGATTGCAACCAACTATGTAAATGCGGAGTTCAAAAGGTTACTAAAAATTACTGAAATACAGGATAGGCCTCAGATCTGCTATGTAGCACACCAGTGTTTATTGCAACAAAGAAATGCAGTATGTCACTGCTAAATTTTAAAATAGTTTTTTGTGCATTGTATGCCAAACTGCTCTGTGGAACAACAATATGGGTTTATTTCCCACAAATACAGAAATGCAGTATGTCACTGCTAAATTTGAAAATTCCTTCTTGTGCGATGTATGCAAAACTGCTCTGTGGAACAGGAATACAGGTTTATTTCCCCCAACTACACAAATGCTGTATGTCACTGCTAAATTTCAAAATACGTTTTTGTGCGTTGTATGCAAAACTGCTCTGTGGAACAACAATATGGGTTTATTTTTCAGGATTTCAGGATTTTCAGCGTTGTATGCAACAGTGCTCTATGGCACCACAATATAGGTTTTTGACCCAACTAAAGAAATGCACTATGTCACCCCAAAATTATAAAATAGTAATGTAGGGGACCCTGACCTGCTAGAAAAAAATAATTTTTTCCTCCACTGAGCTACCAAAAAAGGATTAGACTAATGTCCCTGGCAGGCTGGCACACATGCAGGTCACATGCAGTTCCAAGGACACTGCAATTGCTAAAATAGCCACCGACCCCCACCTCACTAACAGATGGATTACAAATTATTTGGCAGTATCACTGGGGTCAGGGCTGGGTACAAAAATGTAGCATAGCACCCTCAATAATTGCTGTAGCTTGAAGATTTGACACCACCAAGTTCAACTGATTTCCTCCCTAATCTGTCCCTCACAGAAGCGGCAGCATCCTATCCCTACACTAAGAAGAGCAGAGTGACGTGCGGCGCTACGTGACTCAAGCTTAAATAGAGGCTAGGTCACATGCTGCACTTAGCCAATCACAGCCATGCCATTAGTAGGCATGCTGTGATGACTTCTTAGGGCAAAGTAGTGAAACGCTTGTTGATTGGCTGCCCTGCAGCCTTTCAAAAAGCAGGAATAAATCGCCGAACAACGAACCTGAAGTTTTACAGAAATGTTCGGGTTCGGTTCCAGGTGCACAAAAACGTAATGTTTGGTATGAACCAGAACTTTACAGTTTGGGTTCACTCAACCCTAACGATAGTACAAAATTGTGGGGATATAGGCAGGGTGAGAAAACCAGGACCAACTACCCCTAGACTATTCCTGTCATCTTACAAAGAGTACAGCAACTGGCACACTTGCATCTAATTAGAGGTGGAGATTGGGCTAAATACGTTTCAATGAGTATTTTATTTGTCTACAAATATATCACTAATAAAATAACAATTTAAAACTGTTAAAAACTTCAAACTGATGTCCATTAATTCATACACCTCGAAAGTTCATAGTTTTGTCCATACGGTCTCTACATACACCTGTAGTAACAAAAGGATGTAGCCCAACCTGTAGCAGCAAAAATTGTAGCAGCAACAAATGTGGCAGAAAAAACAACCGTTGTATATATTGATCTTGTATGGGAAAATTATTCAATAAACCGTTTAATAAATTTTGAATCTCCTCTATAATAGTCCCAAATTAGATATATTGTTGCATCTATATAGTAAGTTTGTAGCAGTAATTAATTTGGGGGCCCCCGGTCAGTCAGAGCCTGGATTTAGATATATATTGTACGGCGGTAGTGCTGGATGTGGCGTCCCACACTTGTTACCTTAAACCTCCACCGCCGTCTGTCCTCAGTGTTGGTATAGTTACACTGTCAGAGCCGAGGGTTCAGGATTCCCCGCGCGTGTGCTGTGTTCGCTTGCTTCGGCGTCCCACGTGTTGGTGACGTCACTCCTTCTTCCTGTGGGTGCAGCGGGCGCGTTCGGGGTAAACAGTATATTCGCACTTCTGCGTCTCATGTGATTGGAAGCGTTATCTTTCTGGCCAGCCAGTGTTAATGTCTTTGTCTTTCCAAAGTTCTCTGTTTAGAGATGAAAGTCTGGGGTCCCATATGCGTTTCGGGGAGTATCCTCTCCCCTTCCTCAGTGGTATCCCCTTGTTACTGTCTCTCTTCCTTTTAAACTCTTAGGGCCGTAGTTGATTGGTTCTCATTATGCTAGTGAGTTAGGATACCTGACAAAAGGTGTAATGGATCCGTTTTTATCGGGAATTTTCTTCATGGATGATAAGAGGGGAATAAGGGAATTTTTTTCTCATATATAAAATAAGCACATATGTGGATAATGTGCCAACATTTGTATATAATCAATGACATATGAGTACAATAAAAATAAAGTCAATGACCTATAAATACAATACAAATAAAAATAAAAATAAAAGTATCAATAAAAATGTATATAAGGAAAATGGATAAAAAGATGACAATGTATCCATGCCGATTGTTTAATTAGATTATCTTACGTGGATGTTGAGCTTTTTTACACTTTATTCATTGTTAAGAGATCCGGAACTAAATTTTCTGAATTTTCTATCCCAATTCTTAATGTATATCCCAGTTCTTAGTGTATACAGTTGCTAGTGAGGTTGGGAGAGGGCACCCAAGCGAGGGAGGGTCGTGGTGTTGGAAAACAACCTGACCACGACCCTCCATCACCTTGGGGGCACAAACCCACATCATAGGAAACCAAAAATTTTAAGTTCGGAGTTGAGGCCTCCTGGAATTATGCTATTGAATTCGAAGATAAACTTCGATTCTGCTCTGGACATCTTTCTGATGAAATTCCCTCCCCTCCAATCCTTTTCTATTCTCTCCAGTGCTGCAAAGGATATACCAGTTAAATCCTGGTTATGGCATTGTTTGAAATGCCTGGATAGGGGATGTTTCTCATATCCTGCCTTGATTTTATTGAAATGTTCAGCAATTCTTTCCTTCAGAGTGCGTTTTGTCCTGCCTATATAACGTTTATTGCATGGGCAGGAAATCACATATATTACCCCCTTACTATTGCACGTTAAGACTTGTTTGATTTCATGTTTGTAGTGATTATCTGTCGCTGAGACTATTTTGGTCACTTTTGGAAATTTTGTCTTCCTACAATTTGGACATCTGTCACAGCAATAGAACCCCTTCAATTTTAACCACCCTCCCATCTGGTAGAATTCCTGTTTGGGGAGGGATTTAATTGTTGGGGCTACCTTTGTTTTTAAATTGGGAGCTCTTGTGTACACAATTTTTGGTTTATCTGTTAACATTGTGCCTATCACTTTATCTTCTCTTAAGAAGTGCCAATGTTTAGAGATTATTTTTTCTATCTCTCTATATTTATTGTTGAAGGGAAGAATATTTTTAGGTGTAATGTCTGCCTCTTCTCTTTTCACTATATTTTTCTCTTCAAAGAATGTTTTTCTGTCTAGGGATCTAATCTGCGTCAATGCCTTTTCTATGCACTCTTTTGGATAATTTTTCTCCATGAATTTTTCTTTCATGGCCATTGCCTCTATTTCAAATTCGTAATTTTCCGTACAATTCCTTTTTACTCTTCTGAACTGGCTACTTGGGATATTTAGTAGCCATCTGGGCAAATGGCAGCTGTTGAATAGGATGAAACTGTTCCTGGCTGATGGTTTTTGGAATGTACTGCACTGTAATTTGTCCTCTACGACTTTAATAGAGAGATCTAAAAATTCTACTTTTTGTTTACTCAGATTTGAAGTGAATCTTAAATTTAAAGAATTATCATTTATTTCTTCCAGGAAATCTTTTAAATCATCCTCACCTTTTGAAGATGATATCATCTATAAAACGGGCCTATAGCACCAGGTCCGTCCCCAGCCTATGATTGATGTTTTCTTCCTCCCACTCTGACATGAATAGGTTTGCATAGCTGGGGGCGAACCTGGTGCCCATTGCGGTACCTCTGATCTGCAAGAAGAAGTCCTCTTCAAAACAGAAATAGTTGTGTGTTAGGATATGTTGAGCTCCTTCCACTAGAGGTGAGGATGATTTAAAAGATTTCCTGGAAGAAATAGTCTCATCGACAGATAATCACTACAAACATGAAATCAAACAAGTCTTAACGTGTAATAGTAAGGGGGTAATATATGTGATTTCCTGCCCATGCAATAAACGTTATATAGGCAGGACAAAACGCACTCTGAAGTAAAGAATTGCTGAAAATTTCAATAAAATCAAGGCAGGATATGAGAAACATCCCCTATCCAGGCATTTCAAACAATGCCATAACCAGGATTTAACTGGTATATCCTTTGCAGCACTGGAGAGAATAGAAAAGGATTGGAGGGGAGGGAATTTCATCAGAAAGATGTCCAGAGCAGAATCGAAGTTTATCTTCGAATTCAATAGCATAATTCCAGGAGGCCTCAACTCCGAACTTGAAATTTTTGGTTTCCTATGATGCGGGTATGCGCCCCCAGGGTGATGGAGGGTCGTGGTCAGGTTGTTTTCCAACACCACGACCCTCCCTCACTTGGGTGCCCTCTCCCAACCTCACTAGCAACTGTATACACTAAGAACTGGGATATACATTAAGAATTGGGATAGAAAATTCAGAAAATTTAGTTCCGGATCTCTTAACAATGAATAAAGTGTAAAAAAGCTCAACATCTACGTAAGATAATCTAATTAAACAATTGGCATGGATACATTGTCATCTTTTTATCCATTTTCCTTATATACATTTTTATTGATACTTTTATTTTTATTTGTATTGTATTTATAGGTCATTGACTTTATTTTTATTGTACTCATATGTCATTGATTATATACAAATGTTAGCACGTTATCCACATATGTGCTTATTTTATATATGAGAAAAAAATTCCCTTATTCCCCTCTTATCATCCATGAAGAAAATTCCCGATAAAAACGGATCCATTACACCTTTTGTCAGGTATCCTAACTCACTAGCATAATGAGAACCAATCAACTACGGCCCTAAGAGTTTAAAAGGAAGAGAGACAGTAACAAGGGGATACCACTGAGGAAGGGGAGAGGATACGCCCCGAAACGTGTATGGGACCCCAGACTGTCATCTCTAAACAGAGAACTTTGGAAAGACAAAGACATTAACACTGGCTGGCCAGAAAGGTGACGCTTCCAATCACGTGAGACGCCAAAGTGCGAATATACTGTTTACCCCGAACGCGCCCGCTGCACTTACAGGAAGAAGGAGTGACATCACCAACACGTGGGACGTCGAAGCAAGCGAACACAGCACACGAGCGGGGAATCCTGAACCCTCGGCTCCGACAGTGTAACTATACCAACACTGAGGACAGACGGCGGTGGAGGTTTAAGGTAACAAGTGTGGGACGCCACATCCAGCACTACCGCCGTACAATATATATCTAAATCCAGGCTCTGACTGACCAAGGGCCCCCAAATTAATTACTGCTACAAACTTACTATATAGATGCAACAATATATCTAATTTGGGACTATTATAGAGGAGATTCAAAATTTATTAAACGGTTTATTGAATAATTCTCCCATACAAGATCAATATATACAACGGTTGTTTTTTCTGCCACATTTGTTGCTGCTACAATTTTTGCTGCTACAGGTTGGGCTACATCCTTTTGTTACTACAGGTGTATGTAGAGACCGTATGGACAAAACTATGAACTTTCGAGGTGTATGAATTAATGGACATCAGTTTGAAGTTTTTAACAGTTTTTAATTGTTATTTTATTAGTGATATATTTGTAGACAAATAAAATACTCATTGAAACGTATTTAGCCCAATCTCCACCTCTAATTAGATGCAAGTGTGCCAGTTGCTGTACTCTTTGTATGATATTTCCAGTCTTCTGGTTTGGGCGAACCTATCAGCAACAGAGCACCTTATTTCCAATCCTGCATCGGGTGTACCACTTCACACTTTCTCTTTATTCCTGTCATCTACCTCTGTCCAGGGACGGCCCCTGATGGTGGGGACTCCCTGTCCTAGTACCTGGATTAACCACACCCTACTTATCCCTACTGAGTATAAATCACTCTAAGTCACCCACAGATAACCCAAGTAGATTCCTAGTACCCAGGAGTGGTATAACCACCCATCCTGAGGACCACAGAACTCACACTGGGTATAGTTATCCCAACGTGTTTCCCCCCAACACACGGGTTCTTCAGGGGGTCAATAATTAGGGTGGACACTTAAGAATAAAGATTCATAGACATATAGATCTAAAGATAAAGAAATAGATGTGAAAGGAAAAAATTATATTCAATGCAGGAGTGGCAGCTAATTTGTTGCAGTGTTGTCTTCAAAAGATATGCGATAATCCCCTTCATACAGCTCCCATCAGTGGACTCACATCAATCTATAAATGAAAGCCAAAAAAATGTATGCACTAAGAAACTGATGGCAACATAAACAAAACCATATATTTATATATATATTTTAAAAAATACAATATTTTGTATTTACAACTCTATTAATGATTCAGATTGCTTTACATTGCTGGAATTATACTAGGTAATGGGTTCAGATAAAAAAAAAAAATGAATATAAATTTTTGCGAATATATATCACTATATTGAAAATATTCGCAAATTTTCTAAGTGCCGATATTCACAATAAAAATTTGCAATTAGAATATTTGCCCTCAACACTAATGGTGGATACCAGCTATATAATATAGCTGAAACCTGCCAGCAGTAACCGAGACCAATATTATCATTTAACCCATCAGATACCACTGTAAATAGCGACTGTAGCTAAACAGTGATCTGTAGGCTTAGACAAAGGGATCGCCGTGGCAAACTGCCTGCTAAGCTGTGTGAGAGGCACAGCTCAGCACTCAGCCTGTCAGAATTCAATAGCTTTCAATAATATTTTATTGCAGTCTATGAAACAAGCAATCACAACACTGCATATGCAAGTTCTCTAATGGAAAATAAATTACAGTAAAAATGTATAAAAAAAAAAAGACTAAAATATTAAAAATTCAAATCCCCTTTTCCAAGTTTTACATATGAAATAAATAAATAAATAAACACAACAAGCATCACCGTAGCTGAAAATGTTTGAACTACTAAAAATATCAAAATATGTATCTGCATGATGAACGCCATCATGGAAAAAACATACAAGAAATTGAATACAAAGTAATCAAAAAGTCAAATCTACCCCAAAAGGTTATTAAGAAAAAATAAGTTATTAGTCAGAAACTGGTAATCTAAAGAAAATGTTTATTTTTTTTAAAAAAGTGGTAAAACTATGCAAATTTGGTTTTGTCACAATCAGAATTATCTGCAGAATAAGGAGGTTATGAAATTTTTCTCACACAGTGAACATTGTACTAACAAAACCCAAACTACTTTGTAAGAATTGGGTGTTTTTTATTTTTCTATTTCAGTCCACAAATAATTTTTCCCCCTTTTTTCTAAACAAAATATGGTAAATTAAATGGTCCCATAGAAAATACAACTTGTCCCACAAAAGGAATAAGCCTTTATATGAACAAACAAAGAATTTAAAAAGTTGTCACTTTTGGAAGGTAGAAAGGAAAAAACAAAAACACAAAAGCAAAACTTCACCCCATTCCTAAAGGGGTTAAATGTTGGAGAATGTTTGTTTTTTCTATATTGATTACAGTATTAATGAAGTCCAACTTTATACTGTAATTTATGTATAGCTAATGTTTACCATAGAAACCTAAAATGAAAATATATGCAATAAAAAATGTGTTTTTTTTTTTCCTATTCAAAAATGAATGTAATTGTATTAATTGAAAGTCTTGGCAAGGATGAGGACACTATTTTTTGTGCCTGATAAAAGTATGACTACTAGAGATGAGCAACTACGAAGAGGAATTTGATCCGAATTTCACGAAAAATTTGATGTGCATCAAATCTGAATTACCTCACGCTTCGTGGTAACGAGTCACATTTTTTCCTAAAATGGCTGCTGTACTTGTGAGGACATGGAGCAAGGAACTCTGGGAAGGAGGGATCACCCATAATGCCATGCATGAAGCTAATGAGCAGCCAGCCAGACCTGTGATGTCACAGCCTTATACATTTCCTCAGCCATCTTGAATTCTGCAATTTTCGAGTGTACTTAGTGCAGGGAGCAGATGTCAGCTAGGGACAGTGCTAGAAAAAATGTCATTGTGCTAAAAAAACGATTTACAAGTGCAGGGAAAGATTATTCAAGGTGTAGGGAAAGGATAGGGATGAATCATTCCACAGCATTTATGATGAACAGGGTTCAGTAGGGGAGGTTACAGCCTGGGTAATAGGAGCAATCCTATTGCACCTTGCTGCACTGACTGGGGACCCAAATTGCCATTATACAGCACTGTAATTCCAGCAAACTTCCTTTTATTGGGATGCGAGTGCTGTTTGATGCAGCCATTAACGGGGTTTATACAAGGAAATATTTCTATGTCTTATTTGCCCTTGTGCGGTGCAGTTCTAAGTTCTAAAGCATTTTTGGGCTTGTATTAGTGGGAAAAAAGGGCTTATTAGCCGTTGTGTGGTGTGTGAAAATTACAGCCCTTTTTGTGGTGTATTAGTGGCAAAAGAAAAATATATTGGCAGTTCAGAGGTGCAGTTATGTTCTAAAACCTTTTGTGACATGTATAAGTGGAAAAAAATATCTATTTGCCGTTCAACAGTGCAGTTATATGTTCTAAAGCCTTTTGTGGTGTGTTTAAGTGGAAAAATAAAAATATATTTTCCATTCAGCGGTGCAGTTATGTGTTCTAAAGCCTTTTGTAGCGTGTATAAGTGGAAAAAGAAAAATATATTTGGCGTTCAGCGTTGCAGTTACTATATGTTCTAAAGCCGTCAGTAGTGTGTATAAGTGTAAAAAGAAAGATATATTTTCCATTCAGCTGTGCAGTTATATGTTCTAAAGCCTTTTGTAGTGTGTATAAGTGGAAAAAGATAAATATATTTGGCGTTCAGCGGTGCAGTTACTATTTGTTCTAAAGCCTTCTGTGGTGTGCATAAGTGGAAAAAATAAGGGCCTATTTGTCGTTCAGTGGTGCAGTTATATGTTCTAAAGACTTTTGCGGCATGTATATGTGGAAAAAAATAAGGGCCTATTTGCCGTTCAGTGGTGCAGATATATGTTCTAAAGCACTTTTTGGCGTGTATTAGTGGCAAAAAAATATATATTTGACATTGAGTGATGAAGTTCCATTGTACTACAGCCATTTACAAGGTGTATTAATAGTATAGATATGTACTTCCTATTCACTGTTCTGTGGTGAATTGTGATTGTTATATATATTTTTTTGGTGGTGTATTAATGGGAAAAAGAATACAGGAAAATTGATGAGTGATTGTTGACTTTATTCCTTATGAACCAAATTATTTGGATTAGCCATTGGGTAAACGTGGTTCTTGCCCAGCCACACCAGCAACTTTTACAGGTCACACTGCTTCCGCCTCCACGTTGTTAATCAGCTGGTCCTGCGACAATGTCCGCCTCTGCCTCCTCATCCTCCACCATGTCCTCAGCCTCCACTTCTAGGACAAGTTACAGTGCCCCTCCAGCATACCATATATGCAGGGCTTTGCTGTTCTGCACCTGGTTTGCTTTGGCGAACGGAGTCACACAGGGGTGTCGGGACCATTGGAAAAGGTCTGAAAGTGACCGAAACACTACCAAAATGGATCGGGAACAGCATGGGGACGATGTATGGATGCATCTTGGACTCCCAGGTCGCTGATGGGAACCATGTTGTCCCAGTTGTATGCCACTTTTACAGACTGACAAAAATATGCATAACCCTCCCCCCCTCAAAAATTGTTAGAAAACACTCTTTCCTGACTATTTAATTATATATAAAGTGTAAGTGCTGCCAAAAATTGCAAGCAAGAGGCACTCCGAAACAGCCTGTATATTACATAAAGGAGGGCCCTTTTCACATTGTGGTACAATTGTTTAGGTAGTGGGACTCCAACACTCATAAAGCCTATGCACTAAGTGAAAGGGTTGCCAAAAATTACAAGAAACCGGCACTACAATACACCCTTTTGGTGGCCTGCTGGTAACATAGTAACATAGTAACATAGTATATAAGGCCGAAAAAAGACATTTGTCCATCCAGTTCGACCTGTTTCCTGCAAGTTGATCCAGAGGAAGGCAAAAAACCCCTGTGAGGTAGAGCCAATTTTCCCCACTTAAGGGGAAAAAATTCCTTCCCGACTCCAATCAGGCAGTCAGAATAACTCCCTGGATCAACGACCCATCTTTAGTAGCTATAGCCTGAAATATTATTACGCTCCAGAAATACATCCAGGCCCCTCTTGAATTCCTTTATTGTACTTTATTGACCCTGAAAAACATTTGGAGTAAGGTCCTGCTGGTGACCCTCTAAAACATTACGGGCGAGGGCCTGCTGCTGAGCTGACCCTGTAAAACATTATGGTTGAGGGCCTGCTGGTAAGCTGACCTTGTAAAACATTATGGTTGAGGGCCTGCTGGTGAGCTAACGCTTATCAGCTATAATGCCAACAGCAGCACAAAATACATGCTCAGACAAAACGCTGGCAGCAGGGCAGGCCAGCATCTCCAAGGCGTAGAGCACCAAGTGCCACGTATCCAGCTTGGACACCCAGTAGTTGTAAGTAGAGATGTCGCAAAAATAAAATTTTCCGTTCGAGGGCGACGAACGCGAACTTCCGCAAATGTTCGCGAACAGGCGAACCGCCATAGACTACAATAGGCAGACGAATTTTAAAACCCACAGGGACTCTTTCTGGCCACAATAGTGATGGAAAAGTTTTTTCAAGGTGACTAACACCTGGACTGTGGCATGTCGGAGGGGGATCCATGGCAAAACTCCCATGGAAAATTACGTAGTTGACGCAGAGTGGGCATAAATCACCTAACGTTCCTAAATTTGTTTGGAATAACGTACTTCAAAACAAAACATACTTCAAAACGTACTTCAGGCAGGCAACTGCAATATATATATAGAAAAAATAAATGCAGACTGATGTACCAGCCCTAAAAAGGGCATTTTTGGGGTGCTGTCAGGACGCTGTCCTTACAGCAGAAGAATCTTTGAGGACTGGAGTGGACACAGAACACTGGCCTAGCTAACACTTTCCCTATATTAATTCAGCAGCAACAGCACTCTCCCTGCTCTAACTAACACTGCAGCTTTAGAATGAATCTAAGATGGATGCTGTCCTTGCTTTTTGATAGGAGGTGGGAGGGTCTGGGAGGGGGGTAGGCTGATTGGCTGGAATGTGTCTGCTGACTGTGAGGTACAGGGTCAAAGTTTGCTTTGTAAGGCACTGAGGGATCATTTAGGACGCTGACATGGTCTGCAATGTATTCCTTCACTATCTTCCAAACATTTTACCTCCTTGTAGCAGTAGGCTGCCATTAAGGGTGAGGTTGCTGGCGGGGTGTTATTAAAGTGTCCCATGCCTTGGAGAGTGTTGCCCTGCCTCTGTTTGAACTGCTTTGTGTTCCCCTTGTCTCCCTTTCTCAGTCTCTGGTGGCCACATTGTCAGATGGAAAATTTTGGAGCAATCTCTCAAAAAGTACATTCTGGTATTGCACCGTTTACTCGTCCTCTCCACCACAGGAATGAGAGATGAGAAGTTCTCTTTGTAGCGGGGGTCGAGAAGGGTGAACACCCAGTAATCTGTGTTATCAAAAATGCTTATAACGCGAAGGCCGAGGGAAAGGCAGCCTAACAGGAAGTCAGCCATGTGTGAGTACTGTGACACAGTGAGAGGTTTGGTGGTAAAAAAGCAGGTATTTTCCTCTCAGCCTGTGCTGCTGGGTTGATTGCAGCCAGGTGAGGACAAATACTGGACCGGATTTTTTTTGGGTTAATGCCTAGGTGCCTTTAAAAGACAGCTGGGTTTTATGCAAACTCTCTCTCTCTCTCTGTGTTTGGGATCTGAGCCCTGTGCTGGGCTGAAAAGCTGAGACCTGTGTGTCAGAAGAGCAGGCCATTTAAAGACGGTCAGTGGACTTTTTGTGTTGCTGAGCATTCAGCCAGGTGTGAACTGACACCTAGGATTTGAGGTGATTTAACCTGGAAACTGCTGGTGTTCCGTGGAGCTCTCAGGGCTGGAAGCAAGAGCTTGCAAAGAGGCGTGCAGTCTGCCTGGAAGCCTGAGGTTGGACTTTCCTGCGGCTGGGCTGACAGCCAGGTGTGAACACGCACCTAAACCACACAGGTGAATTTGATTCAGTCTTGGACTTTTGTTTTGCCTCAAGTTTTTGCTGTGTGTGAAGTAACACTAAGTGACTGTTTTGAGTTTTGTTTGTGCAAGTGTGAAATAAAACACTGTTTGCTGCACAACCTGGACTCTCTTTGCCTCTATACTGCCCCCGCACCGCTGTCTACCAGAGCAACCCCCCCACATTTGGTGGAGGATGCGGGCAATTGCAGTGAGGCTGGCGGGAAGCCAAAACTTTTTGTAGCATTTTTTTTTTGGGCACTGTTGTATGTCCTGGATTTAGCCTGCCAAGCTGCAACCACCAACACAGGACAAGATGGAGGAGATGATAAAGCAGCTTGTCCAGGCCAACTTAAACCAACAGCAGGCCATCGCACAGCAGCAAGAGACGAACAGACAACTGCTAGAGGCTAATCAGCGACAGCAGGACACGAACCAGCGGCTGCTGCAACACGTAATGGTGCTAGAAAAGTCAGGGATGCCTCAGGGAGTGGACGATGCCCGGAAAGCAGTCCGCACGGCCGTTCCCAAGATGACACCGACAGATGATGTTGAAACCTACTTGGCGATGTTCGAAAAGGTGGCCGTGAGAGAGAGACTACCCCGAGACCAGTGGGCCGAGGTCATCGCTCCATTTCTGGCGTCAGGACCCCAACAGGTTTACTTTGATTTACCGGACGACCAAGCAGCAGACTACTCTGTGGTTAAGAGTGAGATCCTGGCGAGACTGGGAGTGAATGTGTTGGTCAGGGCCCAGCGGGTACATCAGTGGGAGTTTAACCCAGCTGAGCCAGCACAACCCCAGTATTACAATTTGCTAAAACTCTTACAAAAATGGCTACCGCCTGACGTACTTAGTCCCACTGCTATGCTGGACCGTATTGTAGCTGACAAATTCTGGAGGGCATTGCCACTACCCCTCCAGCGCTGGGTTGGCCAGACATCTCCTACTAGTGCCCTGGAGATGGTGGACCTGGTCGAACGTTATGGGGCTACTGAGGAACTTAAGGGGGGAACTCTGGGGAAGGGAGTAATAAAACCCAGAAAATCCCCTCCCCAGACCCTGCGGCCTGAGCTGAGAAAGACCGCACGGGATGTGCCCTTTGGGGATCAGGACTCTATAATCTGCTGGCGGTGCCATGAGCCTGGCCATGTACGGGCCAACTGTCCCCTCCTGGGTGAGCCCATGGATGTAAACTTTGGGTATCGACAGTCATTGTATGCCAGAAGGGTCGATGTGTCAGAGGTTAACCATGATGAACATTTGTGTCGGGTGGAGGTGGGAGACACTCCAGTGGCAGCTCTGCTGGATTCAGGGAGTCAGGTGACCCTGGTGAGGGCTTCCTGGTGCGACCCACAGAGTTTACAGGCCGGAGAGTCGGGGTTTTCAGCATTCATGGAGATGTAAAGGAATACCCCACTGCTCTGTTGTCTGTAAACACGTGTGCCGGCAGGCAGGTCCATGAGGTAGCTGTAACCACGAGTATGCCCTATGATGTGATAATAGGAAGAGACTTTCCATTGTTCCCAGCCCTGTGGCCGGCCATGGTACGTACAGTTCCCAGACAGGTAGGAAAACTTCCAGTAGTGAGGCCTAGCCCAGGTGAGGTGTTAGAACCCCAGAAACCCAAGGCAGAGGGACCCACAGTAGGTCCGGTGGGTGAGGGGAAGACAGTCCCCTTAGTAGGATAGGTAGAAAACATAGGAAGGTGGCTCAGCCAGGCCAAAGCCGGACCTGCAATCGAGTGTCTGGGGTCCGTAGCCAAAGGGACCCGGTTTTGGTTGTTGGGCCACCTGTGAACAGTAAGGACAGCGCTAGGGGAAGGGGACCTATAAAATAGCACAGAAAGTTGGAGACCCAAATTACAAGGTACACCAGCCAGGACGGCAAAAGCCGGAGCCGGTCTACCATGTAAATTTACGGAAACCTTGGAAGGTTAGAGAGACTTGTATTGAGAACGACCCGCGGCCGGTTTATCTAGGGAAAGAGATTCCGGTCCCTCTGTCTGCTAACAGGGAAGCGGCTGCCACAGATAAAATTACTGGCAGCCTTTCCACTGAACAGACTCAGAGAGCCAAGGAGTTTGTTAGTCGGAACACAGAGGTGTTCTGTGATTTCCCTGAATGCCCTTCCATAACTCACCGTGATATTGTCACTGTGCCCCAGGCAAAAGTCTGGTTAAAGCCGTACCAGGTGCCCGTGGCTCGGCGACAAGCCATCTCTGAAAGAGTGATATGGGGTTGGCCGCAGCCTGTCCCCGTCTGGACAAAGAAGGAAAGTCCTGGGTCACCAGAGGGTTCGGGTGACTTCAGAACTTTAGATTTTCAGTGGAACACAGAGCAGGGCAGTTACAGGGAAATGCGAGTGCCCGGTTCTGGGTATACTGTCTGGCACGTGTTCACCCCCTCAGGGTTGAACAAAGGGGGGGGGGTATGTGACACAGTGAGAGGTTTGGTGGTAAAAAAGCAGGTATTTTCCTCTCAGCCTGTGCTGCTGGGTTGATTGCAGCCAGGTGAGGACAAATACTGGACCGGATTTTTTTTGGGTTAATGCCTAGGTGCCTTTAAAAGACAGCTGGGTTTTATGCAAACTCTCTCTCTCTCTCTGTGTTTGGGATCTGAGCCCTGTGCTGGGCTGAAAAGCTGAGACCTGTGTGTCAGAAGAGCAGGCCATTTAAAGACGGTCAGTGGACTTTTTGTGTTGCTGAGCATTCAGCCAGGTGTGAACTGACACCTAGGATTTGAGGTGATTTAACCTGGAAACTGCTGGTGTTCCGTGGAGCTCTCAAGGCTGGAAGCAAGAGCTTGCAAAGAGGCGTGCAGTCTGCCTGGAAGCCTGAGGTTGGACTTTCCTGCGGCTGGGCTGACAGCCAGGTGTGAACACGCACCTAAACCACACAGGTGAATTTGATTCAGTCTTGGACTTTTGTTTTGCCTCAAGTTTTTGCTGTGTGTAAAGTAACACTAAGTGACTGTTTTGAGTTTTGTTTGTGCAAGTGTGAAATAAAACACTGTTTGCTGCACAACCTGGACTCTCTTTGCCTCTATACTGCACCCGCACCGCTGTCTACCAGAGCAACCCCCCCACAGTACCAACAGGCAAAATGTTGATGTCAGCATCAGGATGACTCGCCATCCCCTCATCCTCCTCCTCTTCTGCCCTTCCACGCTCAACAGATGGAATTAAATTCCATGGGTACTACCCGCTGTAGCAGAGGCAACTGTCTCCAGCTCCTCCTTCTCCTCTTCATGGCCCAATTTGCGCTAAGAAGACGAACTGTGGGTGGTCTGGATCATCTGTGTGGATTCATCAAAGTTTTTTAAAACCTCACAGAGATCTGACATCAATGCCCATTCCTCGCTTGTGAATAGTGGCAGTTGACTGGAAAGGCGACGACCATGTTGCAGTTGTATTCCACAACTTCCCTCTGCTGCTCACAAAGCCTGGCCAACATCTAGAAAGTAGAGTTCTACCGTGTGCTCACGTCGCACAACAGTAGGTGAGCTGGAAACGCTGCTACAGCGTTGACAGACCGGCTGAAGCTGTTGACGACTTGCGGAAATGGGCAAACATGCTCTGCCAAATTGAGGTAGGTTTTTATAAACTGCTGAACGACTAAGTTTAAGTCGTTGGCTAGGCATGGGATGTGTGTCAGGTTGCCGAGCTTCAAAGCCGCCACCAAGTTACAACTATTGTCAGACACAACCATGACTGGTTGTAGGTTGAGTGGCTCTGTCTGGTCCCTTATACCCTCCCAAAGCTCTGCGGCAGTGTGTTGTTTGTCCCCCAAGCAGATCAGCTTCAGCACAGCCTGTTGACACTTACCCACAGCATTCTTACACTGCTTCCAGCTAGCGACTGATGGCTGACTGCTTTTGGAGATAGAAGTGAAGGAGGAGGAGGCAGAGGAGGAGAAGTGGGGGTTGTAGCCAGTAACATAGCTGCTGGCGGAAACACTGTTGGACACCGCAGAGACCGCAATTCATGGCGTGTGTAGCTCCTGTGCCATCCCAGGGTACGACTCACTCCCGGCCTCCACAATATTCACCCAGTGTGCGGTCAGGGAAATGTAGCGTCCCTGGCCACCAGCACTTGTCCATATGTCCGTGGTGAGGTGGACCTTCCCAGTAAGTGCGTTGGTCAGGGCACGGGTGATGTTCTGGGACACATGCTGGTGTAAGGCGGGTACAGCACACCGTGAAAAATAGTGGCGGCTGGGGACTGCATACCGAGGGACAGCCGCCGACATCATGCTGTGGAAGGCCTCAGTGTCCAGAAGCCTAAATGGAAATATTTCAAGGGCCAGAAATTTCGAAAGTTGCGCATTTAGTGCTTTGGCCTGTGGGTTGGTGGGAATTTGTGCTTGCATTCAAATGCCTGTGTTATCAACATTTGGACGCTGAGCTAGGACAAGGAAGTGGATGTTGTTGCTGACGGTTCATGCGAAGGTCCAGGTGCAGGGTGAGGGGCATCCGGGTCTGCGCCTTTGACAGGAGATTGGTCGGCAGTGCGTAACACAGGAGAAATGGAGTCAGTAGTGTGACCCGCAGATGCAGAATTTGCACCCAGGTGTTTGGCCCACTTATTAGGGTTATTGGATGCCATGTGGCGGATTATGCTGGTAGTGGTGAGGTTGCTAGTGTTCACGCCCCGGCTCATATTGGTACGGGACAGGTTGCAAACTACACCTCCCATTTGGATAGGTATATTTACGCATGGGGGTGCTAGGTGTAACCTTTGCGGGCCTGTTTGGTGTTGGCCGATGTCTCCCTTTTTGAAACCCCAATGCATCTTCCAGACAGTTGCACTGCTGCGGATTTCTCCCGCTCTGTACTCGCTCGGCTTTTCACCTTCCCATGTTGGGTCAGTGACCTCATCGTCCACCACCTCCTCTTCCACTTCCTCACTCTGCTTATCCTCCTGACTTGACCTAACCACCACCTCATTGATTGGCAACTGTGTCTCATCATCATCCACCTCGTGAACGAATGCAGTTCACCACCGTCATCTTTTTGAGACTGTGAAGGCTCAAGAGGTTGGGAATCAGGGCACAATATCTCAGGTACCTCTTCAAGCATGCTTTGCGAGAGAACCAAACCAAGTACTGGCGATGAAAAGAGGCAATTTGAATATCCGAGTGTGGGATCACTTGTTTGGCCAGACGCAACATGTTGGGAGGAAGGAGGATCAGAGTGAGGATTCTGTTGACCAGACTTTTGGCTACAGAGACTGCACTTCGTGAAAGAAAGGGTGGTGCTTAACCGACTGGAAGCATTATCTGCTGCAATCCAACCGACCACCTGTTCGCACTGGTCCTACTTGGACAGTATTGTACTGCGCCACCCAGCTAAGTGGGTAAAGTGTATTTTTTTGTTTTTTCTGGTGCACTGGCAGCATGCACAGTTTCATTGCGCCCAGGGTCACGGCCTCTGCTTGCACCATGAGCATCACGCCCACTTCCCCGTCCCTTTCTGCTCGCCTTCTTGATATTAATGATTTTGTCTGTAGATGTGGCGCAGATTGTTTTACTGTCCGCTAAATACACAGTTTTCTAATTCATGACAGTACTGGTTACAGAACACCACAGATTTTGGACACTACACTAGGCCCAGATTAATAAAAGTTGCAATATACACAGTGTTTTCTGATTTTGTTCAGTATGGGATACAAAAACCCACAAATTGTGGACAATTTACTAGGCCCAGATTAATAGAACTTGTAATATACACAGTGTTTTCAAATTCAGTTCAGTATGGAAACAAAAACCCACAGATTGTGGACACTTTACTAGGCCCAGATTAATGGAAATTGTAATATACACACTTTTTCCAGATTCAGTTCAGTATGGCATACAAAAATCCACAGATTGTGGACACTTTTCTAGACCCAGATTAATGGAAGTTGCAATATACACAGTGTTTTCAGTTTCAGTTTAGTATGGGATACAAATTTGTCCCAAATAAAATTTATTCTCTGCTTGAATACTGTTAGAGTTGAGCTAACCCGAACTGTATAGTTCGGGTTCATACCGAATTTTGGGGTGTTCGGGACCCGGACCCGAACATTTTCAAAAAAGTTCGGGTTCGGGTCCGTTTTTCGGCGATTTCTTCCCGCTTTCTGAAGGGCTGCACAGCACTTCTTGCCCTAAGAAGCCATCACAGCCATGCCTACTAATGGCATGGCTGTGATTGGCCAAGTGCAGCATGTTACCCAGCCTCTATTTAAGCTGGAGTCACGTAGCGCCGCACGTCACTCTGCTCTGATTAGTGTAGGGATAGGATGCAGCTGCTGTGAGGGCGAGATTAGGCAGGGAAAAGTCTGAAAAAACACCTAATAAAGTGATTGATATACAGCTGTGAATCATTCAACTTCTGCTAGTTAATTGCTCACTGGTTTTTAGGCTGCACAGAGCGTTTTTCTGTCACTTTTTTCTGGGGTGATCGGCGGCCATTTTGTGTCTTGCGGTGCACCAGCATAAGCTGCCACCAAGTCCATCAATCCATCAATACTAGTTTTTTTTTGCTATATCCTAAATCACGGGCTTGGCTGTGCTTATTGTCACCCCTAGAAACTCAGGATATACATTTCTATATTTTATTGAGGGGTTAAATTCAATTGCCAAAATAGCAATCCCCTAAATCTGGTGTTCCAGCTGTGGCTAGCCAAGTTTAATACTGTTTGCTGTCTGGAAAAGTATAATTTTCTGGGGTGAAATTCAATTGCCAAAATAGCAGTCCACTAAATCTGGTGTCCCAGCAGTGGCTGGTCAAGTTTAATAGTGTCCGGTAAAGGATATATTTTGTTCTGGGGTGAAATTCAATTGCCAAAATAGCAATACCGTAAATCTGGTGTACCAGCAGTGGCTTGCCAAGTTTAATAGTGTCCTGCAAAGGATAGATTTTGTTCTGGGGTGAAATTCAATTGACAAAATAGCAATACTGTAAATCAGTGGTTTCAGCAGTGGCTGGCCAAGTTCAATAGTGTACAGCAAAGGAGATATTGTTTTTCTGGGGTGAAATTCAATTGACAAAATAGCAATACCGTAAATTAGTGGTTTCAGCAGTGGCTGGCCAAGTTCAATAGTGTACAGCAAAGGAGATATTGTTTTTCTGGGGTGAAATTCAATTGCGAAAATAGCAATAACCTTAAATCAGTGGTTTCAGCTGTGGCTGGCCAAATTTAATAGTGTCCGGCAAAGGATAAATTTTGTTCTGGGGTGAAATTCAATTGACAAAATAGCAATACCGTAAATCAGTGGTTTCAGCAGTGGCTGGCCAAGTTCAATAGTGTACGGCAAAGGAGATATTGTTTTTCTGGGGTGAAATTCAATTGCGAAAATAGCAATAACCTTAAATCAGTGTTTTCAGCTGTGGCTGGCAAAATTTAATAGTGTCTGGCAAAGGATATATTTTGTTCTGGGGTGAAATTCAATTGCCAAAATAGCAATACCGTAAATCAGTGGTTTCAGCTGTAGCTGGCCAAGTTTAATAGTGTCCGGCAAATTATATATTTTTTTCTGGGGTGAAATTCAGTTGCAAAAATAGAAATATCGTAAATCTGGTGTTCCAGCTGTGACTGGACAAGATTCATAGTGTCCGTCAAAGGATATATTTTTTGCTGGGGTGAAATTAAATTGCCAAAATAGCAATACCGTAAATCAGTGGTTTCAGCTGTGGCTGGCCAAGTTTAATAGTGTCTGGCAAAGGATAGATAATTTTCTGATGTGAAATTCAATTGCCAAAATACCAATACCATAAATCAGTGGTTTCAGCTGTGGATGGCCAAGTTTAAAAGAGTCCGGCAAAGGATACATAATTTTCTGGGGGGAACTTCAATTGCCTAAATATCAATCCCCTAAATCTAGTGTCCCAGCAGTGGCTGGCCAAGTTTAATAGTGTCCAGCAAAGGATATATTTAGTTCTGGGTGAAATTCTGTTGCAAAAATACCAATACCGTAAATCTGGTGTTCCAGCTGTGACTGGACAAGTTTCATAGTGTCCGTCAAAGGATATATTATTTTCTGGGGGAAAATTCAGTTACAAAAATAGAAATTCCGTAAATCTGGTGTTCCAGCTGTGACTGGACAAGTTTCATAGTGTCCGTCAAAGGATATATTATTTTCTGGGGTGAAATTCAGTTGCAAAAATAGAAATACCGTAAATCTGGTGTTCCAGCTGTGACTGGACAAGTTTCATAGTGTCCGTCAAAGGATATATTATTTTCTGGGGTGAAACTCAGTTGCAAAAATAGTAGAGGTATGCCTTGGAGGTGCTGGCTTGCCGGCGGCCAGCGTTTTGTCTGAAAGTGTATTCAGCACGGCAGGTGGGGTCATTACTGACAAAAGGAGCCGCCTGTCCTCAACCAACGTGGACAAGCTGACATTCATAAAAATGAACCAGGCATGGATCCCACAGGACCTGTCCATCCCTTGTGCAGAATAGACATTTATAACTACATCCCCTTAACCATATATTCTTGTACTCCAGGGCACTTCTTTATTGAATCCTCTTTTTTTAATTTTACCATTATTTTGCGGGAAAACCCAAAGTTGAATGAACCTCTCCTCCGTCTGGGTGCCAGGGGCCTAAATATCTGAAAGTGTCCTTCTCCATTGTTGGGTGACATGAAGCCTGATTCTCTGCTTTGGGACCTCTCTCCTCTGTCTGAGTGCTGGGGCCTAAATAACTAAAAGTGGCCTTCTCCGTTAGTGTGTGACATAATGCCTCTTTTGCTGCTATGGGACGTCTCTCCTCTGTCTGGGTGTCAGGGGCTTAACTTTCATGTACTTGCTTGCTGTCTTGGTGGCAGACATTTAACACTTTTTACTGTCTAATGACCGCCCCATTGTCTGGGTGTCAGGGGCCTATATGTCGTTTAATCATATGTTGTCTTGGTGGGAGATATTCAACTCTTTTTACTGTCATGACCGCCCCATTATCTGAGTGTCAGTGGCCTATATTTCGTTTAATTGCTTGCTGTCTCGGTGAGAGACATTAAACTCTTTTTACTGTCAAATTGCCTCTCTGTCTGGGTGTCAGGGGCCTACATAAATTACAATGGCCTGTTCCATTGCAGGTTGACCTGAGGCCTGTGTTGCTGTTACGGGACCGCTCTCCTCTTTGCGGGTGCCATGGCCCTGAGTCTGTGAATGAGGCCTGTGGCACTGCAGGCAGACATGAATCCTTTTTGGCTGTGATGAGAACATCAACTCCCATAGCATTCCCATCTGATGCCACCCCAACCTCCTATTTCACCTCCTCCAAGTTGCCAATTGATATTGGTTTATTATTATTTATTTTATTTTAATTTAAGTCATTTCCCTATCCACATTTGTTTGCAGGGGATTTACCTATATTTTTCTACCTTTTGCAGCCTTCTAGCCCTTCCCTGGGCTATTTTACAGCCTTTTTAGTGCCCAAAAGTTTGGGTCCCTATTGACTTCAATGGGGTTCGGGGTGAAGTCCGGGTCAAGTTCGGATCCCGAACCCGAACATTTTCGGGAAGTTCGGCTGAACTTCTCGAACCCGAACATCCAGGTGTTCGCTCAACTCTAAATACTGTATATACAGTTGCGGCCTAAAAACACAGGATGTGCCCAAAACTAGTTAAATTTGCCCAAAATATAAATAATTCTCCACTGGAGTAATGATGTCTGCTAAACACACTGCTTTCTGATTGCTTACTGTAGATCTCATTTGCAGACACACCCTAGTGAATAAGCCCCTTTTTATAATGTCTGCTAAACACACTGTTTTCTGATAGTGTACTGCAGATCTCACTAATATCAAATCGTTCAGTCTTTTAAAAGCTTTTGGATACATAAAAAAGCCCTGCACTATCTGTCCCTTCTTTAAGCCGCCTGTCCCTGATACTGCTGAATTCAACCCCTGGTAAAAAAAAATTATGGTGCAGCACTGCTGTCAAACACATAATGTAGTCCTTACGAGGACTGTTTGGTCTTTCAATTGTTTTTTTGGAGTAAAATCTGTTAAATTCCAGCAAAACCCTATCTGTCCCTGCCTACTGCCTACTGTCTGCTCTCCCTGACGCTGAATGGTCCGAGCGCGGGACATCGGCTCCTATATAAACTGGTATCACTTGTTACGGCCAGCCAATCAGTGTAAGGCTAATAGCTAACATGGCTATGGCATTACACTGAAGGGAATTACTCACCTGGCTGCTTAGGAGGCGCCAAACATCAGGAGAGGAGACTCAAGCAATGCGACGAGCACACGTGGTATTCGACCGAGTACCACCACATGCTGAGCATAGCGATGCTCGAGCCGAACCGGTACTCGGCCGAGCATGCTCGCTCATCACTACCGACTATACAAACAGAGAAAGGCTATCAACGATTTCTTGATGATGCAAGCGGATAGGAGAACTCCCCTGTATAACTTCGATGTCAGCCAGTGGCAGCTCATGCGTGACTCCTGCCATTTGCTATGGCCCTTTGAGGATGCCACGTTATTTGTCAGTCGCCATGACTACGGTATGAACGACGTCATTCACTGCTTCATGTCCTGGGTGAATGTAGTTCCTGCACGGCCACACCAGCAACATGAACAGGTCACACCGCTTCTGCCTCCACGTTCTCACGCCGTTGGTCCTGCGACAATTTCTACCTCATAATCAACTTGCAACTTCACATTTAACAGGTCTGACTACATATTAGTGATTGGTGCACTAGGTATTGTTGTGAACTTGTGACATCACAGCAGTATGTATGTAGCATACATACATACATATAGCTCTATGTATGTAGCATGTATGTATGGACAGCAGAACCTAGCTACACTATATCACTATCTAACCTACACTGACTATCTCCCACTAACTATCTGTATTATATAAACTAACTAACTAAATAACTAACTATCTGATGTAATGGAAACGAGAGAGCACAGAAATAACACTGCTGTCTCTCTCAGAACTGTAATAAACCGTAGAAAATGGCTGTGGGGAGGTTATTGTATAGTAAGGGGTAGGCAACTTTCCTATTGGTTGCCAGGGATGTTGCTATGCTCAGACAAAGACATTGCAGCCTTCTCATTGGGCCACAAGCAAAAAGGAAGTTGCGATATTCATGATAAAAATTCGCAATTCGAATATTCGCTCCCAACACTATCAACCTCCACTGCAGGGACAATTCACAGTGCTCCTGCAGCATACCACATGTGCAGAGAACTGCAGTGTCATGTTGTTCTACACCTCGTTTGCCTGGGTAACGGAGTCACACAGGTTGAGAAACAGCTCAGTGTCCTTTGTCAAGAAATCGAATCCTGGGGGGGCTGAAGTGGAGGAGAAGGAGAAGAAGGACATTGGAGCACAAGCAATATGTAGCGAAAGGGGGGGGGGGTTACAAACAGGTGACAGAAGAGGAGGAGCAGGAGGAGCCAGTGGAGCTACAGGGTGAAGAAAAAGATGAGGCAGAGGACCCAGACACACTGTGGCAGTATGCAGTGGAGATGGAGGCAGGGAATCCCTCTGAGTCACTTGCACAAATGGCCCGATGCATGCTCACTTGCTTGGGTAGTGACAGCCAAATTGTCACCATTCAGCAGAGGGAGGACTTATGGCCCTCCACATTGTTGGACACACGCTACAGGTCCAAAATGGGGGCCTTTTTTACACCCGTTGAGAGGGAGGACAAACTGAGCTAATGTAAAGACATCCTATGTAGTCAGTTGGCCACTGCCTATTTGCACCATCGTCCATCCTCTCGCAGGTCTGACCGGGGGAACCCTCTGCACTCAAATTACCCTGCCATGGCTGCTGGGGAGGAGTGGGGTGGCAGGAGCAGTACCATCTTGATCAGAAGCAGCCTGAGTCTAGAGTCGCTGATGAGCAGCTTTCTTCACCTGCATAGTGAAGAAACTACTCACCAGCAGCTATACATAGAGCAGAACCGGAACCAGCAGGTGGTGGCATACTTGGACAGCACCCTGTCATGCCACATTGAAGATCCGCTGGACTACTGGACAGCCAAATTGGATTTGTGGAAAAGCTGTCCTGCCTGGCCAGTAGTGTGGCATCAGAGCGGGGGTTTAGGGCGGTGGGGGCCATAGTTACCCCGAGAAAAACTTGCCTGTCCACCCAAAAGTGAAGAGACTGACATTTGTCAAGATAAATCAGGCGAGGATCAGCCAAAATTTCCACCCACCAATGCCTTATGCATGAGTCTAAATCATCCATGGTGCCACACCAACACTATGAAAAAAGAGACCGGTTTGTTCTGGCTACCTGTCACAGCTACTATTCTGACGCTGCCACAAGCCTGATGCCACACAATTGATGCAAGTGCTCCTTCTTTCACCCACCATCTTCAGATAGTATTGGTATAGTCAGTAGGCACCCACTTCCCCACTCTGTCACTGGGTCACTCTGTGGTCTGCTAATGTTGCTGCCACCTCCACGCTATGTCACCTTGCCACTCTGTGGTCTTCTCATGCTGCTGCAACCTCCACACTATGTCACCTTGCCACTCTGTGGTCTCCTGAAACTGCTGTCACCTCCACACTATGTCACCTTGCTACTCTCTGGCCTCCTCATGCTGCTGCCGCCACCCTGCACTCTGTCATTGTGCCACTCTGTAGCCTCCTAAAGCTGCCGCCACCTCCACACCCTGTCATTGTGCCACTCTGTGGCCTCCTCCTGGTGCTGCCACCACCTCCAGACTCTGTCATTGGGCCACTCTGTGGTCTCCTCATGCTGCTTCCACCTCACCACTATGTCAAAGGGCCACTCTGTGGACTTCTCATGCTGTTCCCACCCTTGCCACTTCATGACTGGGCCACTATTTTGCCTTTCGGCCTGGCTGACATCATCATTTTATTTAAGCTGCACAATGAATCCTGTCTGTGTAGCAGGTGCAAGGCCTGCATGGTCACATCAGATTTGGCTTGTGATTTGGTAGCTAAAAGCAGGAGTGGGTACAAAACACAGAAGACATGCAAATATTCCATTCACATGTCATCTCTGTTTTGGATCCGCTCCTGTTTTTTTTTTTTTGTGGCATTAGAAATACTAATAGATTACTGACTAAATGCTGACCAAGTAAAGGTGGATGCTCAACAGACAGGATCCGTTTTTTTGGGGTTATTATTCTGAGGGATCAGAGAAAGGACAAAAAAATCTGTGATGCCAACACAAACTTACTGCTGACACCCTCTCCACTCTGTCGGGGGGCTCTACTTGTATAAGTATTTAATAGAACAGGTTATGTAGACATCTATGTGGAATCAGCTGACAACGGTGTAAAAGGAGTGCGCTTCTTCCTGGCGCTAACATCGACCTGTAAGGCTGAGTTCATACTTGAGTTATTTGGTCAGTTTTGGCCCCGTGACTGCCCAAATAAGTGAAGTTTGCAGTGATTCTACGAGTGACACCTTTCATCTGCATGTCATACTGACTCACAGTATTATTTCACTACCAGAGCAGACTCCCTATGCGTGTTACTGCAAGACAGTGTTCTATACCACTATAAAGGCTTTCTGCAGCCTGGAAATAGACGTTTTTTAACGCGATTCGCCCCGAATAAATTCGGATCAAACCTAATTTCTTCAAAAAAAAAAATGGCAAGTCAGCTGATTCGAAATTTTGAAAAATTTGCTCATCTTTAATGACTACTAATACATGTATTTTGTATCCAGCTCTCTAATGAATTCACCAGAGACTCTAGCATCGACATTGGCGTCTAAATGCTAATTGAATTGCAAACTGCTTTCAATTAACTAACTAGCCAATTTTAAAATAATTAATTATATGCAAAATTAGCAAGTGCACACAAAGATTTGAGGAAGACAAAAATGAGCGAGAGAATGGCAAAGCACCATAGCTTTTTTCCCTCAGCAATATGATTACAGTACAGGGAACTCAAAACAATTTGTGATATTTCTCAGCTGTACCGGAATATTTAACCCGGTAATTAAAGACATTTTATTGTGTAGGCATCGGCAATGAGAAAAGGAAAAAAAAAACATAAAAATGCTATGTTCCATATCACTCTGAATTAATTCTGTGGCACTTGAAAAGCAACAAACTCTGTGTAATATGCAGCGTTTGCTGATAGTGGCATTTTCTACAAAGGAATAAAATTGCTGAAGCTGTTGCTAAGATTCGGTAATTGTGGCGAGTCTCAACAGTAGTATAAAAATATATGATTTAACTGAACTCTGTGGACGTCAGGGGCAGATTGAATCTGTAGCTGTAGATATGAAAAAGCAAGCAACTGCAGAATGCCATAAAAAATAAAAGTGAGATTCAGTGTGAGGTGCATTGATTGACTAGTTGGAAAATAAAGTCTTATGTTCATGGTTGCATTATGGATCCAAGCTGTGTGGATCTGTACAGTAACAAGCTGCTCTTACCTTACTGCTAGTAATGAGCAGCATAGGCAATATTCAAATTTTCAATATTTCGTGAATTTTTGGCTTAATATTCACCATAAATTCGCAAATTCAAGAATTTGTGATTGAAAAAATCAGCAATGTAATATGCGCATATTGCGCGCGCAATTTTATTATCTAAAGTGGATATAAAAAGTCTACAAACCCCTGTTAAAATGTCAGGTTTCTGTGCTGTAAAAAAATGAGACAAAGGAGAATCATTTCCAAATTTTTTCCACCTTTAATATGACTTATAAACTGTACAACTCAATTGAAAAACAAACTTAAATCTTTTAGGTAGAGGGAAGAAAAAATATAAAAAATAAAATAATATGGTTGCATAAGTGTGCACACCCTTAACCTCATAAGGGCACGGGACATACCCGTATGTCCCGTGTCCTGTCCCTAAAGATGGCGCCCGCTCCTGCTTCCTGCTGGCGCCCTTGCCGCGGGTGTCCGCATGGTTCTTGTAGCAGACACCCACGGCAAATGTCCACAACCGGCAGCAATGCCGATTGCGAACATTAATCCACTCAGATGCCGTGGTCAATCCTGACCATGGCATCTGAGTGCGCAGAAACCGAAATTTTACTTTCAGTTTGCACTTCGGCTCCCCCGTTTGGCGATCGGAGGGCCGGAGCGCGCATGTAGTAGCCTGGGTTTCTATCAATGAAACCCAGGCTGCTCTGTAGTATTTCCTATAGAGCCTTGCCTGTAATAGGATTTTTTTTCATATATTCAATTGCTATTGCATTGGAATGTATGATAATCGCAATCAGATGATTGTATGTTATAGTTCCCTATGGGAACTATATAAAGTGTAAAAAAAATAAAACAAAAGTTCAAATCACCCCCCTTTTGCCAAAATAAAAATAAAAAAATACACATCATGGGTGTAGCAATGTGCGAAAACGCCCATACTATAAAAATATTAAAAAATATTCTCTGTACGTCAAACAGCAAAACGTCAGTGTTATCACACATCGAACGTCGGAATTTAAAAACCCGCAAAACTGTGGTGGAATAGCTTTTTTTTTGCTATTTCACCCCATTTGGAATTTTTTTCCCGCTTCCCACTACATCATATGCAATATTAAATTGTGGCGTTGGAAAGTACAACTTGTCCGTCCAAAAACAAGCCCTCATATGACTATGTGAACCGAAAAATAAAAAAATTATGGCTCTGGAAAGGCAGGAAGCGCAAAAAACCCCCACAAAAAATAAAAAAAACTCTGGTCCTTAACGGTTTAAACAAATACTTTGTTGAAGCACCTTTTGATTTTATTACAGCACTCAGTCTTTTTGGGTATGAGTCTATCAGCATGGCACATTTTGACTTGGCAAGTAGAGATTTGGCGAACATAAAATTTTTCCTTCACGAACGGCGAACGCGAACTTCCGCAAATGTTCGCGAACGGGCGAACCGCCATAGACTTCAATAAGCAGGCAAATTTTAAAACCCACAGGGACTCTTTCTGGCCACAATAGTGATGGAAAAGTTGTTTCAAGGGGACTAACACCTGGACTGTGGCATGCTGGAGGGGGATCCATGGAAAAACTCCCATGAAAAATTACGAAGTTGACGCAGAGTTAGGTTTTAATCCATAAAGGGCATAAATCAACTAACATTCCTAAATTGTTTGGAATACTGTGCTTTAAAACATCCAGTGTGTGTATACGATCAGGTATGATGTTGTATCGATCAGGTAGTGTAAGGGTTACGCCCGCTTCACAGTGACAGACCAAACTCCACATTTAACGCACCGCAAACAGTCCATTTGCACAACCGCAAACTCCCCATTTGCGCAAAGTTGGATACCAAACTAGCCATGTCCTGTTCCTTGTCCTCACTGACGTCATTGAAGGTCTCTTCCTCCGCCCAGCCACGTACAACACCAAGGGTCCCTGAAAGGTGACAACAAGCCCCCTGGGACGCCTGCTGTGGTTGGTCTTCCACCTCCTCAAAGCCACCTTCCTCCCCTGACTCCTCTTCTTCAGACTCCTCTCTCTGCGTTTTCGCAGGTCCAGCAATCGATGACGACAAGGCTCCTTCTGGTGGTGTTAGTGACCACAACTCCTTCTCTTCATGCTCATCTACGGCCTGATCCAGCACTCTACGCAGGGCACGCTCCAGAACAAATGCATATGGGATGAGGTCGATGATGTTGCCTTGGGTTTGACTGACCAGGTTTGTCACCTCCGCAAAAGGACGCATAAGCCTACAGCCATTGTGCATGAGCGTTCAGTAACGCGGCCAAAAAATACCCAGCTCCGCAGAGGCTGGGCCTGACACACACTGGCAGGCAACTGCAATTATATTAAAGGGTAAAAATTAAATGACTTTTTTTATCTGCAAGGTACTGTGCCACCCGATATGAGTCACCTGGGACCCCCGCAGGAGCGCCATGGCCTTCTCACTGTTTACAGCTGCTAGCACCCCGCCCAGTGACATCACGACTTGTATCAAGTGGAGTGGGCGAGGCTAAGCTCTGTTCACCAAATGGAGCTTAGCCCTGCCCACGCCACTTGATACAAGTCGTGACGTCACTGGACAGGGCGCTAGCAGCGGTAAACAGTGAGAAGGCCGCGGCGCTCCTGAAGCATCGCTGCCTTCTCAAACAGCTGATCGGCGGGGTCCAGTACTCGTTGGAATTTGGGCCCCTTTGCGCACCCAGGCTGCAAAAAAGTGTCACTCATGTGGTATTGCCGTACTCAGGAGAAGTAGGGCAATGTGTTTTGGGGTGTATTTTTACATATACCCATGCTGGGTGAGAGAAATATCTCTGTAAATTGACAACTTTGAATAACAAAATGTAAAAAGTTGTCGTTTACAGCGATATTTCTCACACAAAGTATGGGTATATATAAAAATACACCCCAAAACACATTGCCCTACTTCTCCTGAGTACGGCGATACCACATGTGTGACACTTTTTTGCAGCCAAGATGCGCAAAGGGGCCCTAATTCCAATGAGTACCTTTAGGATTTCACAGGGCATTTTTATGCATTTGGATTCTGACACTTTAGGACCCCTAAAATGCCAGGGCAGTATACCCCACAAGTGACCCCATTTTGGAAAGAAGACACCCCAAGGTATTCTGTGAGGGGCATGGAGAGTTCACAGAAAAAAAAAATAATTTGGCACAAGTTAGCGGAAATTGATATATATATATATTTTTTTACAAAGTCTCATATTCCACTAACTTGTGACAAAAAATAAAATTTTACATGAACTCACCATACCCCTCACGGAATACCTTGGGGTGTCTTCTTTCTAAAATGGGGTCACATGTGAGGTGTTTGTACTGCCCTGGCATTTGAGGGTCTCCGCAATCATTACACGTATGGCCAGCATTAGGAGTTTCTGCGATTCTCCTTATATTGAGCATACGGGTAATGAGATTTTTTTTTTCCGTCCAGCCTCTGGGCTTAGAAAAAAAATAAAATGAACGGCACAGATTTTTTCATTCGCATCGATCAATGTCAATGAAAAAATCTCTGCCAAAATCAGTGACTGCGGTGCGGTGGGCTGGGCGCTAACTACCTAACAAGTAGCTAACTAACTGGTGGATATAAGGGACCCTTATGCCCCATTCACACGTCCGCAATTCTGTTTGCGGAACGGAATTGCGGACCCATTCATTTCTATGGGGACAGATTTTGTCCCGCTCGGATCCGGAATTACGGATCCGCGCTTCCGGGTCTGCACTTCCGTTCCGCAAAAATATAGAACATGTCCTATTCTTGTCCGCAATTGCGGACAAGAAAAAGCATTTTCTATATAGTTCTGGCAATGTGCGGATCTGCAAAATGCGGAAAGCACATTGCCGGTGTCTGTGTTTTGAGGATCTGCTGATCTGCAGATCCGTGGATCAGATCCGCTGATCCGTGAGTCCACGGATCCGCAAAACACATATGGACGTCTGAATGGAGCCTTACAAGGGGTGTGATCAGTGACAGGGGGGTAATCAGTGACAGGGGGGTGATCAGGGAATCTAGATGGGGTGATCAAGGGGTTAACAAGGGGTTAATAAGTGAGGGGGGAGGTGGGGGGGGGGTTAGTGTAGTGTCTGGTGCAACTTTACATAGCTACCTGGTCCTCTGGTGGTCGATCCCAGCAAATGGGACCACCAGAGGACCAGGTAGCAGTTATATCAGACGCTGTTAACAAAACAACGTCTGATATACCTCTTTGATGTGATTTAATTTGCATCTTCAGCCTGCCAGCGATTGATCATCGCTGGCAGGCTGTAGTTAAACTCCTGAGATGCGCGGCACAGGAAATCTCGCGTCTCGCGAGATGACGCGCCGATGCATCAGATCAGAACTACAGGACCGCCCGCCGGACGCATCCGTGCGTTAGGCGGTCCTGTAGTGGTTAAAGGGGTTGTCCCATCTTGGACAATGGGGGCATATCGCTAGAATATGCGCCCCATTTTCTTATAGAAAGTGAAGGAGAATGGAGCCCCGAAAGTGAAGGAGGGCACACTGCGCATGCGCAGCCGCCCTCCATTCATTTCTATGGAGCCGCCAAAAATAGCCGAGTGCTGGCTCGGCTATTTCCGACGGCCTCATAGAAATTAATGAGAGCATGGGCTAAGCATGGCGGGACGCTCCCATTCACTTCTATTGCAGAGGCGGGTAGAAGTGCTAGGGTCTTCCAGCCACAGCTCTTCCTGCTCCGTTCTCGATATAGGGGCGGGTCCCAGTGATGTGACCTTCACCTATCAGACAATGGGGGCATATGCCAGCAATATTCCCCCATTGTCCAAGATGGGAAGTCCCAGTTCCAGTTTTTGTGCCAAACATATCTTTTGGAATTATGGCCAAAAAGTTCAACCTTGGTTTCATCAGACCATAACTACTTTTCCCACATGCTTTTGGGAGACTTCAGATGTGTTTTAGCAAAATTTCTCCTGGCTTAGATGTTTTTCTTCCTTAGAAAAAGCTTTCATCTTGCCACTCTACCCTATGCAGCAGTGTTGCTAATATCTGCACAACAGGCATATTTACTAGGGTGTTCCAGCTCAGGACTATCCTCCTTGGCACTTTTCCCTCTATCCCTTCTTCCTACATTAACACACTTTAATTTATACTAGCCATTCTGAGATTGTTTTCTTGTGACACATTGTACTTTATGATAGTCATAAATTTGAGTCAATATATTTCACCTATATTTATGAAAAAATATTTATTACTTAACATTCCCCATATGTCTACTTTATGTTGGCATAAGTTTTTTAAATGACATTTTATTTTTTTTAGGACGTTAGAAAGGCTTAGAAGTTTAGAAGCAATTCTTATAATTTTTAAGAAAATTTCTAAAAACCACTTTTTATGGACCAGTTCAGGTCTGAAGTCACTTTGTAGGACTTGATAGGAACCACCTATAAATGACCCCATTGTATAAACTACACCCCTCAAGCTACTCAAAACTGATTTTACAAACCCTTTAGGTGTTCCTCAAGAATTAAAGGAAAAGGGAGATGAAATTTCAAAATTTCACTTTGTTTGGTACATTTTCCACTTTAATTGATTTTCTTATTTAAGACATCGAGGGTTAACAGCCAAACAAAACTCAATATTTATTACCCTGATTCTGCGATTTACATAAACACCCCACATTTGGTCGTAAACTGATGTAAGGGCACACGGCAGGGCACAGAAGAACAGGAGCACCATATGGATTTTGGAAGGCAGATTTTGCTGAACTGGTTTTTAGATGCCATGTCCCATTTGAAGCCCCCCTGATGCACCTTACAGTAGGAACTATCAAAAAATGACCCCATTTTGGAAACTAGGGGATAAGGTGCCAGTTTTGTTGGTACTATTTTGGGGTACATATGATTTTTATTTGCTCTATACTATGTTTTTTGGGAAGCAAGGTAACCAAAAAATTGCTGTTTTGGCACAGTTTTATTGGTAACATTTTTGGGTACATATTATTTTTTGATCATTCATTATTACACTTGGTATTACACTTGGTGACCAAAATTTTGGCACAGTTCTTTTTTATTTATTTATTTATTTTTACAGCGTTCTGGCGGTAATATTATTTGATATTTTTATAGAGCAGATCGTAACGGACGTGGCAATACCTAATATGTGTACTTTTTCTTATTTATTTAAGTTTTACACATTAATAGCAGTTTTGAAGCAAAAAGAAAAACATATTTTAGTGTTTCCATTGTCTAAGAGTGATAGCTTTTTTATTTTTCTACCGATTGTCTTAGGTAAGGTCTTATTTTTTGCACCATGAGGTGACGGTTTGATTGGTTCTATTTTGGGGTGCATATGCCTTTTTGATCGCTTGGTGTTGCAATTTTTGTGATGTAAGGTACTAAAAATGGCGTTTTTTATAAGGTTTTTATTTTTTACGGTGTTCACCTGAGGGGTTAGGTCATGTTAGATTTTATAGAGCTGGTTGTTACGGACACAGCGATACCCAATATGTATACTTTTTTTTATTTATTTCACTTTAACACATTAATAGTAGTGATGAGCAAGCATGCTCGGCCGAGTATCGGTTCGGCTCGAGCATCCCTATGCTTGGCACATGGCGGTACTCGGCCGAGTACTGCATGTTCTCGAGCAAAATACTTGAGTCTCCGCCCCACACGTTTTGCGGGTTTTAAGCAGCCAAAAAAGGTGCAGGTAAGTAATGCCCTCACCGTAATGACAGTAGCCATGTTAGCTGCTGGCCTTACATAGAAACATACATAGAAACATAGAATGTGTCGGCAGATAAGAACCATTTAGCCCATCTAGTCTGCAAAATATAATGAATACTAGGAATAGCCCCTGGCCTATCTTATATGAAGGATGGCCTTATGCCTATCCCATGCATGCTTAAACTCCTTCACTGTATTTGCAGCTACCACTTCTGCAGGAAGGCTATTCCATGCGTCCACTACTCTCTCTCCTGATATTACTTTTAAATCTTTGCCCCTCTAATTTAAAACTATGTCCTCTTGTAACAGTTTTTCTTCTTTTAAATATTCTCTCCTCTTTTACCATGTTGATTCCCTTTATGTATTTAAAAGTTTCTATCATATCCCCTCTGTCTCTTCTTACTTCCAAGCTATACATGTTAAGGTCCTTTAACGTTTCCTGGTAAGTTTTGTCCTGCAATCCATGTACTAGTTTAGTAGCTCTTCTCTGAACTCTCTCCAAAGTTTCAATATCCTTCTGCAGATATGGTCTCCAGTACTGCACACAATACTCCAAATGAGGTCTCACTAGTGCTCTGTAGAGCGGCACGAGCACCTCCCTCTTTCTACTGTTAATGCCTCTCCCTATACACCCAAGCATTCTGCGGGCATTTCCCGCTGCTCTATGACATTGTCTGCCCACCTTTAGGTCGTCTGATATAATGACCCCTAAATCCCTTTTCTCAGATACGGAGGTTAGTGCTGTATCACTGATTTTATATTCTACTCTTGGGTTTTTACGTCCCAGGTGCATTTTCTTGCACTTATCGACATAAAATTTTAGTTGCCAGATTTTTGACCATTCCTCTAGTTTTCCTAAATCCTTTTCCATTTGGTGTATCATTCCAGGATCATTAACCCTGTTACAAATCTTTGTGTCATCATCAAAAAGACACACCTTACCATTGAGGCCTTCTGCAATTTTGCTGATAAAGATATTAAACAATATGGGTCCCAGAACAGATCCCTGAGGTACCCCACTGGTAACAATACCATGGTCTGAATATACTCCATTGACTACAACCCTCTGTTTTCTGTCCTTCAGCCACTGCCTAATCCATTCAACAATATGTGAGCCCAAGCTCAAAGACTGCAGTTTATTGATAAGCCTTCTATGTGGGACAGTATCAAAAGCCTTACTAAAGTCCAGATAAGCGATGTCTACTGCACCTCCTTCATCTATTATTTTAGTCACCCAATCAAAAAAGCTTTGGGTGTATCCCATCAGGCCCCTGTGATTGATTTGTATTAATTTTAGACAGCTGACTTAGAACCTCTTCCTCTGTAAAGACACATGCATCAAAGGATTCATTAGTCTTCCTCTCTAACTGAGGTCCTTCTCCTTCATTTCCTTTGTAAAAACTGAACAGAAGTATTCATTGAGGCAGTCAGCTAGTTCTTTATCCTCTTCCATATACCTTCTTCTTTTGTTTTTAATTTGGTAATTCCTTGTTTTGATTTCCATTTTTCATTTATGTATCTGAAGAATGTCTTATTACCTTTTTTCACTGACTGAGCTAATTTCTCTTCTGCCTGAGCTTTAGAAGCTCTTATAACTTGCTTGGCCTCTCTCTGCCTAATCTTATAGATTTCCCTGTCATCCTCGTTTTGGGTGTTTTTATACTTACTAAATGCCATCTTTTTGTTTTTAATGATTTTGGCCACTTCTGCTGAGTACCACAGCGGTCTCTTCCTTTTTTTTGCTTTTACTGACAAGCCTAATGCACTTTTCTGTTGCCTTCAATAGTGCCACTTTTAAGTAGTCCCATTTCTCTTGGACAACATTACATTGATTGGCTAGCCTGAACACTTCATCGGAGGTTATATAGCACCCGATGACACGTGCTCGGATCAGTCATAGTCATAGAGAGCATCAGGTAGGAAGGGAAAGACAGTGCAGGTAGCGATTTTCAACGATTTTAGTTAGAGAAAACTTTTCAAAGCCCCAAAAATCCTTTTAAGGACTACTGTGTGTGTGTTTTAGATCAACAATTTATTTAACAGCAGTGTCAGGGACATCCCTGCTAAGGAAGGGACAGATAGTGCTGGGAGAGAAATTTTCTGTATTTAATACCAAAAGCTTTTTAAAGACCCCACAATGCCTTTTAATGACTACTGCGTGTGTTTCACAGCAGCAAGATATTTTTATTTTGTACCTATTAGTGACATATTGTGTACATCATCCGCATCCGTGCTCACATCTAGTGGCCATAGTGTATGGCTTTTTGTAAAAAATACAGTCCTACATTAGTAAACAGTGTCTGCAGCGCAAATTCCATTAATCTGGGTCAAATAGTGTCCATATTCTGTGGATTTATGTCACATACTGTCTGGCATCCCTAAACAGTTTCTTTATTTAAAATTACATTAATCTGGGCATAATATAGTGTCTATTCTGTGCATTTATGTGACATATACCGTCCGGCATACGAAAAGAGTGTCTGCTGCGCACATCTAAATAATCTGGGCCAAATCTAGTGTCCACAGCGTGTGCCTCTCTGTGTCAAATACTGTACCGGAGGTGAAAACAGTGTATTTTGGGGAAATTTACATTATTTGTGCAACATTTAGTGTCCACAACGTGTGCCTCTTGGTGTCAAATACTGTAACACAGATAACACTAGTGTATTTTGGGGAAATTTACATTATTTGTGCAACATTTAGTGTCCACAGCATGTGCCTCTCGGTGTCAAATACTGTACCACCGGTGAAACCAGTGTATTTTGGGGAAATTTACATTATTTGTGCAACATTTAGTGTCCACAACGCTTGCCTCTTTGTGTCAAATACTGTACCACCGGTGAATCCAGTGTATTTTAGGGAAATTTACATTATTTGGGCAACATTTAGTGTCCACAGCATGTGCCTGCCTGTGTCAAATAATGTACCACAGATGAAACCAGTGTATTTTAGGGAAATTTACATTATTTGTGCAACAACTAGTGTGTTTGCATGTCAGACATATCACTGACATATACTGTACTTTATCCAAAGATGGTGTATGCTGATCTGCAACATTATCAGGGCTTCATCTCCTGTGTAAAGTGTATGCATCCCAAATACCTGTTTTAATTTATTGGCACATACACCTACAAATTCTAAGCTACTGCACGTGTGACATACTTTTAAGCATATATAACATTTAATATTAAAAATGCTGCCAGTAAGGGACGTGCAAGTGGCCATGATGCTAATGGTGCACGCGGAGGCCATGGCCCTGGGCGCAATAAAACTGAGTAAAATAATGAAGCTGAGGATCCTGCAGGTGTGCTAACCCTCTAAAACAGTGATGTCGAAGCAAACCTTTCAGAGACTGAGTGCCGAAACTGCAACCCAAAACCCACATATTTATCACAAAGTGCCTAAATGGTCATTTACCCTGAATACTACAGTTTAATATAGTATATCTTCCATGTTCCTTATCATTTAGCTATACATAGCTGTAGAGTGCCAGTTTGTGCCACGTGTCCTATTTGGACACCCAGTACTTGTAAGGCACAGAGGGATCACTGAGGACTCTGACACGGTCTGCTATGTACTCCTTCATCATCTTCCACATTTTTTTCCTTCCTTGTGATAATAGGCTTCGCATGAGGGTGCTGGCGGGGTGTCATGAAACTGTCCCAGGCCTTGGAGAGGCCAGCAGTGGCTGGCCAAGTTTAATAGCGTCCGGCAAATGATAGATTTTGTTCTGGGGTGAAATTCAATTGCCAAAATAGCAATACCGTAAATCAGTGGTTTCAGCTGTGGCTGGCCAAGTTTAATACTGTCCGGCAAAGGATAGATTTTAAGTTGTTGGGTGAAATATTATCATTTTTGCCAGGTACAAACCCCTGCACTGCATTACTGACAGGGAACTTACAATTGGCGGTTACATTCTTGCATAAAATAAAGCCTTTTTGGGCTGTGAAGCCAAAGGTAGTCACCAATAACTGTTTTTTTAATTTTTAATTTTTTTAAATAAATTTGTATAGACCCCAAAACATTGGGAAAATATAAAAAATAAAACAAAGTGTAAGTGCACGGTAGTATAACAATGGTTGGGTGAGGCCGGTATACATGTCTATTCTGCATAAGGTACAAACAAGTCCTGTGGGATCCATGCCAGGTTCTTTTTAATAAACGAAACCTTGCCCACATTGTCTACGGAGAGGACGCTGTGCTTGTCAGTGATAACACCTGTTAACACCCGATAACACCCCTGCCGTGCTAAACACATATTCAGACAATACAGGGGCTGCAGGGTAGGCCAGGACCTCCAAGGCGTAAAGGGCAACCTCAGGACATGTGCCCAATTTGGTGGCGTAGCTAGAAATGATTGGGCACCACAGCAAATTTTTGAATGGGGGCCCCCCTCCCCCAGTAATTTTTGGGCAAACCCTTTCCTTACATGCCGCCATGCCTTTGGCTACTAAAGATCGCTCTCTCAGACCAGGCCTAGCAGCTGTTCCATACGCTTTCTACACTGTCTATACTGCCACTGTATATAATTTAATTGTATAATACTGTTGAGGGGCCCCTGACAAAGTCTTTTAGTCCTCCTCCTTCTCCTGGATGGCCCTTTCTAGGTCACTGCCCCAAAGCAGTTGCTTCCCCTGCCTCCCTGTAGCTATTCCCCTAGGCAGACCCGTCAGTCAGTACGTGTACTGTTCCACCATGTTGCCGAAATTCTGCCTCCTGCTAAGATGTTCCAGATCTGCTGGTGGTGCAGGTTGTTGTGGCGTGATGACAAAGCTTTTCCACATTTTGCCAATGATAACCCAGCCTTCTGAGGTGTTGGTGGTGAGTGTGACCCAGCTGCCTTGGCAAATTCTTCCTCCTCCTCCTCTGCCTTCACCTTGTGGTTCCACTAAGTCCCCGGTGCCAGGTGTGAATGCCATCAGCAGCGTGTCTACTAGCGGGCTCATCTTTCCTAACACACTCCAGTGAGGGAATTAAAGAGGGCATGTTGTCCTTGTGAAGCAGTAAAAGAATAAAAATTAGAGGGTTAAATCATAGTCCCAAAGTAACGGATCTGTAAATAACTGGCATGGCGCCAGAGAACGGACCAGAGTGGATATATCAGGTAATCGTTGTTATAACAATTTTAGGAATTTTTTACAGGAGGGTAGGCTGCCAAGGGCTATAAAGCCACTAAAAGGGAGTAGTGGCTGAGAGCTGAGTAGAATCTATACACAGATGCAGCAGAGTGGCCACCCAGTAATCAGCACAAGTTAGAATGTGGCAGTAACTGGGCAGTCGTTGTGCAGGCACTGCAGCATGTAGTTGCCTATGTCTGCCAGGCTGCCCAGAGGCAAGGCAAGCTATCCTCTTTGAGGAAGGTATATCGTCTGTGTCCTCTGTATACCCCAGCGTTCCTCCTACTCCTCTTCCTCATCCTCCAGAACTGTGCCCTGGCTGGACAATTGTGTTCCAGGCCAGGGCCCATGTTGGTGCACATACCCACCCTCCGAGCCACTTGTATTTGGTTGGCCTTAAGTTAAGGATAATGCGTGTATATAGTTTTGTTTCTTTATATGGTTAGTTTAGCTGCCTTATAGTTATTTTAATATGTGTTTAAGTAAATTTGTAAATAGTTTGTTAATGGTTCGAGTGAAAGGGGGGGTGGGGGTGTAGAGTATGTAGGGTGTGAGGCTGTTTGGGTTTATGTTCCATCCGCTTTCTACACTGTCTATTCTGCCACTGTATATAATTTCATTGTATAATACTTTTGAGGGGCCCTGACAAAGTCTTTTAGTCGTCCTCCTCCTCCTCCTGGATGTGCCCCTTCTAGGTCAGGGACCCAAAACAGTAGCTTCCAATGCTTCCCTGTAGCTACGCCCCTGGGCAAACCCATCAGTCAGTACGTGTATTCTTCCACCAATTTGCTGAAATTCTGCCTCCTGCTCAGACGTTCCAGATCTGCTGGTGGTGCAGGTTGTTGTGGCGTGATGACAAAGATTTCCCACATTTCGCCAATGCTAATCCAGCCTTCTGAGGTGCTAATGGTGACCCAGCTGCCTGTGAGCTGGCTTGGGTGCCACCCTGCTGAGAACACGGTTCATCCTACTCCTCCTCATCCTACTTATCCTCCTCATCCACCAGAACTGTGCCCTGGCTGGACAATTGTGTTCCATGCCAGGGACTATGTTGGTGCAGGAACCCACCCTTCGAGCCACTTGGATGTAACTGGCCTTAAGTTAAGGATAAGGCGTGTATATAGTTTTGTTTGTTTACATAGTAAGTTTAGCTACATTATAATTATTTTAATATATTTTTAAGAAAATTTGTAAATAGTTTGTTAATGGTTTGAGTGAAAGTGGGGGTGGGGGTGTTGTGTGTGTTCGATTAACTGAATTGATTTTCACTGTCTGGTGTTTAGGAATTTCTGCACCCCAAATTCATCACATGTGGCAGGCAGGGTGATGTGTGTCAGACCTGCTAGTATATTTCTCCCATTAACACACAACACCAGGCCGGCCTGGAGGCTCAGTGGCACCAACCAATGATCGGTCTGTTGTTCCATGGCTGTCCACAGCTCCTGCGCGGTGCGGGGTTTGTCCCACAAACACACAAGTTTTAAAATAACCTGCTGTCGTTTCCCCCTGGCTCTGCTGCTGTGGGTGGTGAAGGTGTTACGCTGAGCGGATGAGGAGGTGGTAGAGGAGGAGGAATCCGAGTAGGAGGAGGAGGTAACAGGATACAAAGAGAAATGCCCAGCAATCCTCGGGGGCAGAAGGACATTCACAAAAATGCTATCCGCCTTTGGGCCAGCCGCTACATTTACCCACTGTGTTGTTGGTTATGTGGACGTTGCCACAGATAGTGTTGCACAGTGCACACTTGATTTGTCCGCAACTTGGTTGTGTAGGGAAGGGATGGCTTGCCTGCAAAAAGGTATACCATAAGGTTTTTAAAACTGTCCACCAGAAAGAATAACAGCATTTCAAAGGACCAGGGAGTTTGAAATAAGGCATTCAGAGCCATGGGTAGGAGGGTGCTTCATCTTTCTATTTATTTTTCTCTCCAGTGTTTGGCAGATGGACAGCTGATAGCTGAACACTTCCATGGGATTTGTTGGAGATGCTTGGTGACAATGACAGATGTGGTGGAGTTGCTGCCACATCCTCTGTTTGCTGGGTGACAGGTGCCACTGTCACTCACTTGGGCTCAAGTTTAGAATGTTTATTTATTATTTTTCTGTATTTTATTTTAAGTCATTTCCCTATCCACATATCTTTGCAGGGCATTTATCTACATGTTGCTGCCTTTTGCAGCCCTCTACCAATTTCCAGTGCTATTTTACAGCCATTTAAGTGCCCAGGGGTTCGGGGTCAAGTTTGGGTCGAGTTCGGATCCCGAACCCGAACATTTTCGTGAAGTTTAGCTGAACTTCTCGAGCCCGAACATCCAGGTGTTCGCTCAACTCTAGTTCCAGTGTTTGAGTTGTTATTATTTAAGTTTGAGTTTATGACTACGCTGTAAAATATTTTATGGTTAATTGGTTATTTATGAGTTCTTAAACAGGCCATGCCATTAGTTTACCTCCACTCCCTTGTGTTATGTATATATTGTAAGAGGGCGCAAGGTGTCGTCATGGACAGACGATACGTGTCACCGAGGTTCCTGGCCTCGGTGAGGTGAGAGCCAGGTTTTTATGTGTCAGCAGCAGCTAGTGCTGCTTGACATGGTTAGTTAGTTTGGCTGCAAAGCCAATCCGGGCCGGCTCTTACTGGGAGTAGGCAAAGAGTTGGGTGGGTGCCTACTCCCCACGGTCCAGGCCGGACTTTTGCCGGGCCTTTAAAAGGCAGCCGCCTCAGCAGCTGGGAGAGTGTGATTGTCCTGGAGCTGCAGATGGTGCTGTGGAGCTCTCTGGGCTGGAAGCAGGAGCCCAGCAAGGAGGAGTGCAGACGCCCTGGAAGCCTGAGGTGGATTATCTTGCGGCTGGGCCGACAGCCAGGTGCGAACCCGCACCTAAAACCTCCCAGGTGATTAGAACCTGTGTTTGGACATTTTGTTTTACCTCACGTTTTCTGATGTGTGTGATTTAACACCAAGTGACTGTTCGCTGTTTATTTTTGATGCAAGTGTGAATAAAACACTGTTTGCTGCACCTTCTGGACTCCCTTTTGCCTCTATACTGCACCCGCACTGCTGTCTACCAGAGCGACTCCCCACATTTGGTGTCGGATGCGGGCATGCGCAGTGAGGCTGGCGTGAACGCCGAAGTTTTTTTGCTAAGCACGAGTGCATGGAATATATTAAGCCAGCAAAGTTGCAAGCAGGAATTTCTGGCAACATGGAGGCTGCTGTGAAGGCTCTCATAGAGGCTAACGTGCAGCAGCGGGAGACCAACCAGCTACTGTTACAGCACGTGATGGCTTTACAAGCTGCAGGAGCGTCCCACCACGTCCATGATGCCCGGAAAGCGGTCCGTGCGGCGATCCCAAAGATGACCCCCTCGGACGACGTTGAGACGTATCTGGCGGTCTTTGAGAAGGTGGCCGTGAGGGAGAAGTTACCCGTGACCAGTGGGCCGAGGTGGTCGCTCCGTTCCTGGCGTCCGGACCCCAGCAGTTTTTTGACCTAGCAGATGACCAGGCTGCTGATTACCCCACGGTGAAGGGGGAGATCCTAGCCAGAATGGGGGTAAACGTGTTGGTCCGGGCTCAGCGGGTCCACCAGTGGGACTTTAAAACGGCTGAACCCGCTAGGCCGCAGTACTATGAGTTGCTGCACAGGTTGCAAAAGTGGCTGCAGCCTGATGTTCTAAGTCCGGCTGCTATGCTGGACCATCTGCTGGCCGACATGTTCTGGAGGGCCCTGCCTTACCCCCTTCAGCACTGGATCGGCCAGGTATCCCCCACCAATGCCCTTGAAATGGTTGATCTGGTGGAGCGCTATGAGGCCACAAAAATCTTGCAAGGGGGTGTTGATGGGAGGAGGCCGGTCAAACCCCGGAGGTCTCCCATCCCGTCCCGACGACTGATACCCGAGAAACCTGCTCGAGGTGTACCCCCTGTAGACCCGGCTCCGATTGTCTGCTGGCGGTGTCAGGAGCCTGGCCACGTAAGGGCCGACTGTCCACATCGGGGAGAACCCATGGAGACTAATTATGGGTATCGGGCTTCCCTGTATGCCCGGAGACTGTGTGCAACCGGCACCCCCGAGACAATAGACAATCGTCACCTGTGCCAGGTGCAAGTGGGTGATAATCTGGCAGTGGCGCTGCTGGACTCAGGGAGCCTAGTAACCCTGGCAAGTGCTGCCCTGGTACAGCCCTCCCAGTATACGGGCCGGAAAGTTGGTGTGGTGTGCATACACGGAGACTTAAAGGACTATCCCACTGCTGTAATGTCTCTGTCCACGGCGGCCGGCACATGGACTTGTGAAGTGGCGATCTCCACAAAGCTACCTTATGAACTAATAATTGGGAGAGACTTCCCTGGTTTTCCGTCACTATGGCCTGAGATGAAAGTGACTAATAGCCCTGAGACAGGGGTAACCCTAGCAGAGTGGCCTGGTTCCAGTGGGAGGCCAGAGCCCTGGGAGCCCGAGTCCGAAGGGCCTGCGGTAGGGGTGACCCCCACTTCTGTGATAGAGGGGGAGACACCCCCACTGAGTGTAATGGTGGGAGACATGGAGGACTTGCCACCAGGACCTGAGTTGGCAGACCTCCACGTCTCCGGAGATAATTTTGGGACCGCCCAACACCGGGACCAAACCCTAACCAGAGCCTGGGAGAATGTGCTGGAAATTGATGGTATACCCCAGAAGCCAGGGGCTGAGTTAATATTTCCCCGCTTTGTTGTTCACCAAGAAATTTTATATCGGGTGAACCAAATCCGGGGTGAACCTGTTGAACAGTTGGTGGTGCCCACAGCGTACCGCAAGCTTGTCATGGAGCTTGCCCACCAACATGTTCTTGGGGGACACTTGGGGTGACAGAAAACCCAGGACCGCATACTGCAGCGGTTTTATTGGCCCAGTGTGTTCAAGGAGGTAGAGAATTATTGTAAGTCCTGTCCCACCTGTCAGATAACTAGCCCCCAGCCACATTTCCGTAGTCCTCTGGTACCTCTGCCAATTATTGAGGTCCCGTTTGAGCGAATCGCTATGGATCTAATTGGGCCTGTACCAAAGTCTGCCAGGGGCCACCAACACATTCTGGTAGTTCTCGACTATGCCACTCGGTATCCGGAGGCGGTGCCTCTGCCACATACCTCCGCTAAGCTCATCGCCAAAGAGTTAATGGAAATGTTTTCCCGTGTGGGCCTGCCAAAAGAGGTTCTGACAGACCAAGGGACCCCTTTTATGTCCAAAGTTATGAGGGAACTGTGTAAATTGTTGCGTATAAAGCAGTTACGGACGTCCGTTTACCATCCGCAAAAAGACGGTCTTGTCGAGAGGTTTAACCAAACTTTAAAAAATATGTTAAAAAGGGTGGTGTCTAGAGATGGGAAGGACTGGGATCTGCTTCTGCCCTATCTCATGTTCGCAGTGCGAGAGGTGCCCCAGGCCTCTACTGGGTTCTCGCCCTTCGAACTGCTTTATGGCAGACACCCTCGGGGCCTGTTGGATATCGCCAAGGAAGTGTGGGAACAACAGCCTGTCCCCCACAAAAGTGTCATTGAGTATGTCACCCAGATGCAGGAACGGATGGAAAGGGTGTTGCCGCTGGTCTGGGAGCATATGGAGGCAGCGCAACAAGCCCAGAGTAGGGTGTACAATCGTCAGGCTCGGGTACGGGGCTTCAATCCGGGAGATCGGGTTTTGGTTCTGATACCCACCCTGGACAGCAAGTTCCTAGCTAGGTGGCAGGGCCCCTATGAGGTGATCGAGAAGGTAGGGGAAGTAAATTACAAGGTACACCAGCCAGGGCGGCGCAAGCCGGAGCAGGAATACCGCGTGAATTTACTAAAGCCGTGGAAAGATAGGGACACGGCCGATGACCACAGCCCCCGGCCAGGGCTTCTAGGTGAAAAGGGTCCAGCCCCACAAGTTCAGGAAGTCAGGGAGTTCATCAGTCGGAACACGGATGTGTTCTCGGACCTCCCTGGCCGCACGTCTCTCATCCAACATGACATCGTCACTCAGGCCAAGATCCGGTTAAAACCATACCGGGTACCCGAGGCTCGGCGACGGGCCATCGCGGAGGAAGTGCAGTTAATGTTGAAGCTCGATGTCATTGAGGAGTCGAAAAGTGAGTGGGCCAGTCCCATAGTCCTAATACCAAAGCCGGATGGGACGTTGCGGTTCTGCAACGATTTTCGCAAGTTAAATGAAGTGTCCAAGTTTGATGCGTATCTCATGCCCCGGGTAGACGAGCTTGTTGAGAATTTAGGGCAAGCCCGTTATTTTTCTGTGCTAGACCTCACCAAAGGGTACTGGCAGGTACCCTTAACGGAGTCGGCCAAGGAAAAAACTGCTTTTGTTACCCCGCAGGGCCTGTATAATTACAAGGTGTTACCCTTTGGCCTGCATGGCGCCCCCACCACCTTCCAAAGGTTAATGGACATTGTGCTGCGACCTCATCGTCGGTACGCCTCAGCCTACTTAGATGATGTAGTCATCCACAGCACTGACTGGGAAAGCCATTTACCCAAGGTGCAGGCGGTAGTGGATGCCCTGAGGAAAGCTGGATTAACCGCCAATCCAAAAAAGTGTGCGATTGGGTTGGAAGAGACCAAATATCTGGGGTATGTAATTGGGCGGGGAGTCATCAAACCTCAGGTAACTAAGGTAGAGGCCATACATAACTGGCCCCGACCGGTCACCACCACTCAGGTAAAGTCCTTCCTGGGAATTGTAGGATACTACATGAGGTTTGTGCCCCACTTTGCCACAATAGCAGCGCCGTTGACAGACCTCTTAAAGTGACGAAAGTCTGGAAAGATGCACTGGAGTGAGAAGGAGGAGGAGGCTTTCTCTGCGTTGAAGTCGGCCCTGTGTGGGTCCCCGGTTTTGGTGACACCTGACTTCAACAGGGAGTTCGTCGTACAGACCGATGCCTCGGAGGTAGGTCTCGGTGCTGTACTGTCTCAGGAGGTCAATGGGGAAGAACATCCCGTTGTCTTCCTGAGCCGTAAGCTCAGCCCCGCCGAGACTAGGTATAGTATAGTGGAGAGGGAGTGCCTGGCTATCAAGTGGGCACTCAAAGCTCTCCGCTATTACTTGTTAGGAAGGAGGTTCCGTCTGGTGACCGACCATTCCCCTCTCAAGTGGATGAGCCAGGCCAAGAAGAGGAATGCTCGGGTCACCAGGTGGTTCCTATCCCTGCAGAACTTCAAGTTCTCTGTAGAGCACAGGGCAGGCCGCTTGCAGGGTAACGCAGATGCCCTGTCCCGCATCCACTGCCTCACGTGTGTTCACCCCCTCAGTGTTGAACTAAGGGGGGGGGGTGTGTAAGAGGGCGCAAGGTGCCGTCATGGACGGACGATACGTGTCACCGAGGTTCCTGGCCTCGGTGAGGTGAGAGCCAGGTTTTTATGTGTCAGCAGCAGCTAGTGCTGCTTGACATGGTTAGTTAGTTTGGCTGCAAAGCCAATCCGGGCCGGCTCTTACTGGGAGTAGGCAAAGAGTTGGGTGGGTGCCTACTCCCCACGGTCCAGGCCGGACTTTTGCCGGGCCTTTAAAAGGCAGCCGCCTCAGCAGCTGGGAGAGTGTGATTGTCCTGGAGCTGCAGATGGTGCTGTGGAGCTCTCTGGGCTGGAAGCAGGAGCCCAGCAAGGAGGAGTGCAGACGCCCTGGAAGCCTGAGGTGGATTATCTTGCGGCTGGGCCGACAGCCAGGTGCGAACCCGCACCTAAAACCTCCCAGGTGATTAGAACCTGTGTTTGGACATTTTGTTTTACCTCACGTTTTCTGATGTGTGTGATTTAACACCAAGTGACTGTTCGCTGTTTATTTTTGATGCAAGTGTAAATAAAACACTGTTTGCTGCACCTTCTGGACTCCCTTTTGCCTCTATACTGCACCCGCACTGCTGTCTACCAGAGCGACTCCCCACAATATCTATATATATATATATATATATATATATATATATATATATATATATATTGTAAGAGGGTGCAAGGTGTTGTTTTTGATAGCAGGTACGTGTCACCGAGGTTGCTGGCCTCGGTGAGGTAAGAGCCGGGGTTTTTGGTCTGCAGCAGCTAGTGCTGCTCTGTTAAATAGCATGGCTGCAAAGCCGATCCGGGCCGGCTCTTACTGGGAGCAGCTAAAGAGTAGGGTGGGTGGCTGCTCCCCACGGTCCAGTCCATGTTTTGGGGCTGGGTATAAAACGCAGCCAGCAGCTGTGTCTGTGTGTGTGTGATTATCCTGGAGCCTGCAAACAGGGCTGAGGTATTCTCTGTCCTGGAGGAAGGAGCTCAGCAAGGTGGTGTTGCCCTGCGACCTGAAGGTGGAATCGCCTGCGGCTGAGCCGACTGCTAGGTGTGAACCCGCACCTAAACCACCCAAGGTGACTGGACCGTGTGTTGGCCTGTTTTGGTTTTCCACATGATTTCTGTTGTGTATGAACTGTCACCAAGAGACTGTTTTCATTTCTGGTGTGCAAGTGTGAATAAAACACTGTTTGATGCACAATCTGGACTCCTTGTTTTGCCTCTAAACTGCACCCGCACCGCTGTCTACCAGAGCGACTCCCCACATTTGGTGTCGGATGCGGGCATGCGCAGTGAGGCTGGCGTGAGCGCCCGAACTTTGTTTTGCTGGGCAAAAGTGAATGTCCTATATTAAGCCGGCAAAGTTGCAGCCTGTGATCCCCGACAAAATGGAGCGGCTGTGAAAGCCCTCATAGAGGCTAACGTGCAGCAGCGGGAGACCAACCAGCTACTGCTACAGCACGTGATAGGCGTTGCAAGCGGCAGGAGCGTCCCACCGCGTCCACGATGCCCGGAAAGCTGTCCGTACCGCGATCCCTAAGATGACCCCCTCGGATGATGTTGAGACCTATCTGGCGGTGTTCGAGAAGGTGGCCGTGAGGAGAAATTACCCGAGAACAGTGGGCAGAGGTCATCGCTCCGTTCCTGGCGTCTGGACCCCAGCAAGTATTTTTGACCTCCCAGGTGACCAAGCAGCTGACTACCCGACTGTGAAAGGTGAGATCCTGGCAAGACTGGGGGTGAATGTTTTGGTCCGGGCCCAGCGGGTGCATCAGTGGGAGTTTAACCCGGCTGAACCCGCCCGGCCACAATACTATGACTTGCTACAACGGTTGCAAAAATGGCTGCAACCAGACATACTGACTCCCACTGCTATGCTCGACCGTCTGTTAGCCGATGTCTTCTGGAGGGCTTTGCCTTACCCTCTCCAGCACTGGATCGGCCAGGTATCGCCCACCAATGCCCTGGAGATGGTCGACCTGGTGGAGCGATGCGAGGCCACCAGAAACCTGCAGGGAGTCTTGCTGGGAAGGGGTCAGTTAAACCCGGAGGCCTCTGCCCCAGTTCCAACGTCCGGCGACAGAGCGGCCTGCACGGAATATACCCCCTGCGAGCCCGCCTCCCGTGGTATGCTGGAGGTGTCAGGAGCCAGGCCACATCAGGGCCGACTGTCCGCGTCGGGATGAGCTGATGGAGGTGAACTACGGGGTCGCCACTCCTTGTATGCACGGAAGCTGTGCGCAACTGGCACCCGTGAGGTACAAGACCATAACCACCTGTGTCAGGTAGAGGTGGGAGATTCGCTGGCGGTGGCTCTGCTGGACTCCGGGAGTTTAGTCTCCCTGGTAAGGGCTGCCCTGGTACGGCCTGCGGAGTATACTGGCCGTAAAGTCGGGGTCCTGTGCATCCACGGAGACCTGAAAGACTATCCCACTGCACTAGTGACTTTGTCCACAGCGGCTGGTAGGTGGACCCACGAGGTGGCTGTCGCTACTACACTCCCACACGAACTAATACTTGGGAGGGACTTCCCGGTTTTCCGGCGCTGTGGCCGGCAATAAAGGTATCTGAGGGACCCGAGACAGGGGTGACCCTAGCAGAGTGGCCTGATACCGCTGGAAGGCCAGAACCCTGGGAGCCCGAGTCTGAAGGGCCGGCGGTAGGGGTGACCACTGCTCCGGCGGTAGAGGAAACAACCCCACTGAGTGTAATGGTGGGAGACACGGAGGACTTGCCACCGGGACCTGAGTTGGCAGACCTCAATGTCTCCGGGGAAAATTTTGGGACCGCACAACACCGGGACCAAACCCTAACCAGGGCCTGGGAGAATGTGCTGGAAATTGATGGTAAACCCCAGAAACCAGGGGCTGAATTAATGTTCCCACGATTTATTGTTCTACAGGATATGTTGTATCGGGTGAACCAAGTCCGAGGTGAACCTGTTGAACAGTTGGTGGTGCCCACAGCGTATCGCAAGCTTGTCATGGAGCTTGCCCACCAACATGTTCTTGGGGGACACCTGGGGTGGCAGAAAACCCAGGACCGCATACTGCAGCGGTTTTATTGGCCCGGTGTGTTCAAGGAGGTAGAAGATTATTGTAAGTCCTGTCCAACCTGTCAGATAACTAGCCCCCAGCCTCATTTCCGTAGTCCTCTGGTACCTCTGCCAATTATTGAAGTACCGTTTGAGCGAATCGCTATGGATTTAATTGGGCCTGTACCAAAAGTCTGCCAGGGGCCACCAACACATTCTGGTAGTTCTCGACTATGCCACTCGGTATCCGGAGGCGGTGCCTCTGCGACATACCTCAGCTAGGCTCATTGCCAAAGAGTTAATGGAGATGTTTTCCCGTGTGGGCCTGCCAAAGAGGTTCTGACAGACCAAGGGACCCCTTTTATGTCCAAAGTAATGAAGGAACTGTGTAAATTGTTGCGTATAAAGCAGTTACGGACGTCCGTTTACCATCCGCAAACAGACGGTCTTGTTGAGAGGTTTAACCAAACTCTAAAAAATATGTTAAAAGGGTGGTGTCTAGAGATGGGAAGGACTGGGACCTGCTTCTGCCCTATCTCATGTTCGCAGTGCGAGAGGTACCCCAGGCCTCTACTGGGTTCTCGCCCTTCGAACTGCTTTATAGCAGACACCCTCGGGGCCTGTTGGATATCGCCAAGGAAGCATGGGAACAACAGCCTGTCCCCCACAAAAGTGTCATTGAGTATGTCACCCAGATGCAGGAACGGATAGAAAGGGTGTTGCCGCTGGTCCGGGAGCATATGGAGGCAGCGCAACAAGCCCAGAGTAGGGTGTATAATCGTCAGGCTCGGAGTGCGGGGCTTCCATCCGGGAGATCGGGTTTTGGTTCTGGTACCCACCCTTGACAGCAAGTTCCTAGCTAGGTGGCAGGGCCCCTATGAGGTGATCGAGAAGGTAGGGAAGTAAATTACAAAGTACACCAGCCAGGGCGGCGCAAGCCGAGCAGGTGTACCACGTGAATTTACTTAAGCCGTGGAAAGATAGGGACACAGCCGGCGACCACAGCCCCCGGCCAGAGCTTCTAGGTGAAAGGGTCCAGCCCCACAGTTCGAGGCCTGTGAAGCAGTAACCACGGTAAAAATTGCAGACAGCCTGTCTTCCAAACAAGTTCAGGAAGTCAGGGAGTTCATCAGTCGGAACACGGATGTGTTCTCGGACCTCCCTGGCCGCACGTCTCTCATCCAACATGACATCGTCACTGAGCCTCAGGCCAAGATCCGGTTAAAACCATACCGGGTACCCGAGGCTCGGCGGCGGACCATCGCGGAGGAAGTACAGTTAATGTTGAGCTTCGATGTCATTGAGGAGTCGAAAAGTGAGTGGGCCAGTCCCATAGTCCTAATACCCAAGCCGGATGGGGCGTTGCGGTTCTGCAACGACTTTCGCAAGATTAAATGAAGTATCCAAGTTTGGCGCGTATCCCATGCCCGAGTAGGCGAGCTGGTTGAAAGTTTAGGACAAGCCCGTTATTTTTCTGTGCTGGACCTCACTAAAGGGTACTGGCAGGTACCCATAGCGAGTCGGCTAAGGAAAAAACCGCATTTGTTACCCCGCAGGGCCTGTATCACTACAAGGTGTTACCCTTTGGCCTGCATGGCGCCCCGCCACTTTCCAAGGTTAATGGACATAGTGCTGCGACCACATCGTCGGTGCGCCTCGGCCTACTTAGATGATGTAGTCATCCACAGCACCGACTGGGAAAGCCATTTACCCAAGGTGCAGGCGGTAGTGGATGCCCTGAGGAAAGCCGGACTGACCGCTAACCCAAAGAAGTGCTCCATAGGGTTAGAGGAGACAAAATATCTGGGATATGTAATTGGGCGGGAGTCATCAAACCTCAGGTAACCAAGGTAGAGGCCATTCGTAACTGGCCCGACCGGTCACCACCAGGCAGGTAAAGTCGTTCCTGGGGATTGTAGGTTACTACATGAGGTTTGTGCCCCACTTTGCCACAATAGCAGCGCCGTTGACAGACCTCTTGAAGGGGCGAAAGTCTGGGAGGGTTAGCTGGAGTGAGAAGGCGGAGGAGGCTTTCGCCGCGTTGAAGTCGGCCCTGTGTGGGTCCCGGTTTTGGTGACACCCGACTTCAACAAGGAGTTTGTCGTACAGACCGGCGCCTCGGAGGTAGGCCTCGGTGCGGTACTGTCTCAGGAGGTCAACGGGGAAGAACATCCCGTTGTCTTCCTGAGCCGTAAGCTCAATCCCGCCCGAGTCCAGATATAGTATAGTGGAGAGGGAGTGCCTGGCTATCAAGTGGGCACTCGAATCTCTCCGCTACTACTTGTTAGGGAGGAGGTTCCGTCTGGTGACCGACCATTCCCCCTCAAATGGATGAGTCAGGCCAAGGAGAGGAATGCTCGGGTCACCAGGTGGTTCCTATCTCTTCAGAATTTCAAATTCTTCGTGGAACACAGGGCAGGCCGCTTGCAGGGCAACGCAGATGCCCTGTCCCGCGTCCACTGCCTCACGTGTGTTCACCCCTCAGGGTTGAACAAAGGGGGTGTGTAAGAGGGTGCAAGGTGTTGTTTTTGATAGCAGGTACGTGTCACCGAGGTTGCTGGCCTCGGTGAGGTAGAACCGGGGTTTTTGGTCTGCAGCAGCTAGTGCTGCTCTGTTAAATAGCATGGCTGCAAAGCCGATCCGGGCCGGCTCTTACTGGGAGCAGCTAAAGAGTAGGGTGGGTGGCTGCTCCCCACGGTCCAGTCCATGTTTTGGGGCTGGGTATAAAACGCAGCCAGCAGCTGTGTCTGGGTGTGTGTGATTATCCTGGAGCCTGCAAACAGGGCTGAGGTGTTCTCTGTCCTGGAGGAAGGAGCTCAGCAAGGTGGTGTTGCCCTGCGACCTGAAGGTGGAATCGCCTGCGGCTGAGCCGACTGCTAGGTGTGAACCCGCACCTAAACCACCCAAGGTGACTGGACCGTGTGTTGGCCTGTTTTTGGTTTTTCCACATGATTTCTGTTGTGTATGAACTGTCACCAAGGGACTGTTTTCATTTCTGGTGTGCACGTGTGAATAAAACACTGTTTGATGCACAATCTGGACTCCTTGTTTTGCCTCTAAACTGCACCCGCACCGCTGTCTACCAGAGCGACTCCCCACAATATATATATATATATATATATATATTAAACATACACATATATGTTAATGTATACATTTTGGATGTTTGTTGTGCATGGTACATACAGTTGGAAGAAAAAGTATGTGAACCCTTTGCAATGATATGGAGTTCTGCATAAATTGATCATAAAATGTGATCTGATCTTTATCTAAGTCAGACCAATAGTCTATCACAGTCTGCTTAAACTAATAACACAAATAATTAAATGTTACCATGTTTTTATTGAACACACCATGTAAACATTCACAGTGCAGGTGGAAAAAGTATGTGAACCCCTAGACTAATAACATCTCCAAGAGCTATTCGGAGTGAGGTGTCAGCCAACTGGAGTCCAATCAATGAGATGAGATTGGAGGTGTTGGTTACAGCTGCCCTGCCCTATAAAACACACACACCAGTTCTGGGTTTGCTTTTCCCAAGAAGCATTTCCTGATGTTAATGATGCCTCACACAAAAGAGCTCTCAGAAGACCTACGGTTAAGAATTGTTGACTTGCATAAAGCTGGAAAGGGTTATGAAAATATCTCCAAAAGCCTTGCTGTGGTAAGACAAATTGACTATAAATGGAGAAAGTTCAGCACTGCTGCTACTCTCACTAGAAGTGGCTGTCCTGTAAAGATGACTGCAAGAGCACAGCGCAGACTGCTCAGTGAGGGGAAGAAGAATCCTAGAGTGTCAGCTAAAGACTTACAAAAGTCTCTGGCATATGCTAACATCCCTGTTAGCGAATCTACGATATGTAAAACCCTAAACAAGAATGGATTTCATGGGAAGATACCACAGAGGAAGCCAATGCTGTCCAAAAAAAACATTGCTGCATGTTTACAGTTTTCACAAGAGCACTCGGATGTTCCACAGCAGTACTGGCAAAATATTCTGTGGACAGATGAAACCAAACTTGAGTTGTTTGGAAGAAACACACAACACTATGTGTGGAGAAAAAGAGGCACAGCACACCAACGTCAATCCCTCACCCCTTTGCTGAGTGGACGGATTGCTATCATCAAAGGAAAAATGAATTCCCAAGTTTATCAAGATATTTTGCAGGAGAAGGCTATCTGTCCATCAGCTGAAGCTCAACAGAAGATGGATGTTGCAACAGGACAATGACCCAAAGCATAGAAACTGTATCAGAAAACCACGGAAGCATCTAATGCCTATAGCCAGTGCCTTACATGTAATACCAGGCATATATGTAATACCAGGCAATAGAGCATATACTCCCATCAAACATGCTATAAAAAGAAGAAAGGTGCAGGTGCTATAGCGCCACCCTGGACCTCTACATAGGCAGTTATCAAATCAATCTGGGTATAACGTTGGTACATTCCAATCAATAAATATAAAGGTCATTACACCAGGACAAAACAGCCTCAGAAAAGAATTTTTTTTGTAACACCATATATCATGAAATCAAGCCTTACCCAGCGCAGTATATATCACGCCCAGAGGACCAGGGTGGTGCCATCCTGGTCCTCTGGGCGTGATATATACTGCGCTGGGTAAGGCTTGATTTCATGATATATGGTGTTACAAAAAAAATTCTTTTCTGAGGCTGTTTTGTCCTGGTGTAATGACCTTTATATTTATTGATTGGAATGTACCAACGTTATACCCAGATTGATTTGATAACTGCCTATGTAGAGGTCCAGGGTGGCGCTATAGCACCTGCACCTTTCTTCTTTTTATGGAATTTTAACTATTTATTATTTAATAAAGTGATTTCTGAGTATTTGCATTTGGCTCCCGATATTTTTGAGTTATAGCCCAAAGCATAGAAGTAAATCAACAACAGAATGGCTTAAACAAAAGAAAATACCCCTCTGGAGTGGCCCAGTCAGAGTCCTGACCTCAACCAGATTGAGATGCTGTGGCCTGACCTCAAGAAAGCCATTCACACCAGACATCCCCAGAATTTTGCTGAACTGAAACAGTTCTATAAAGAGGAACGGTCAAGAACTACTCCTGACCGTTGTGCACGTCTGATCTGCAATTACAGGAAACTTTTGGTTGAAGTTATTGCTGCCAAAGGAGGCTTAACCAGTTATTAAATAAAAGGGTTCACATACTTTTTCCACTTGCACTGTGAATGCTTACATGGTGTGTTCAGTAAAAATATGGTAACATGTGATTCTTTGTGTGTTATTAGTTTAAGCAGACTATGATTGTCTATTGTGACTTAGATGAAGTTCAGATCACATTTTATGACCAATTTGTGCAGAAATCCATATTATTCCAAAGGGTTCACATACTTTTTCTTGCAAATGTATATGCTGTATTATTGCCATTTGTGTGAGCTTGCCGAGCTACAAAGCTGCCAACAAGTTATGGCCATTATCAGACACAACCAACCTTGTCCCTTATACCCTGCCACAGCTCTGCTTGTCACCCTAGCAAATGAGTTTCAACATGGCTTGTTGCCGCTTCCCCACTGCCGTGCTACACTGCTTCCAGCTACTGACTGATGGTTGACTGCTGCTGCAAGATGAGAATTCTGAGTTTGCAGTGGAGGAGGAGGTGGAGGCAAAAGAGGAGGAGAAGGGGGGGGGGGTTGCATCCATGACACAATTGCCGGTGTGATGCGGGGACGGCACACAGACAAAAATTGTGGCGGCTGGGGACTGAGTAACGAAGGAAAGCCTCAGTGTCATCAGACAACCTTTCCAGGGCCAGAAATTGGTGGGTGGCTGGGTATTTGCGCTTACATTCAAAGGCCATGGTGGCATATCCTAGTGATATGCCCCCATTGTCAGTGATGGGAAAACCCCTTTAAATATACAGCTGAGGGCAGTTAAATGAAGGAAAACATCAAAAGATTGGGGAAAGGTGAATACCATACATTATTTGCACAACTTTATTATTAGGGAATCATGCACAAGACCATATGTATTTTGCGGTCCAAAAAATTATGTGCATGATGCATTTTTCTGTGGTCCAATTATAGAAACGCCTATTCTTGTCTGCAAAATGGACAAGATTAGGACATATTCTGTGTGCTGTCTGCATTTTTTGCGGCCCTATAGAAATGAATGGGTATGCAGTAGTGATAAGCGAGCATGCTCGGCCAAGTACTGGTTCGGCTCGAGCATCGCTATACTCGGCACGTGGAGGTACTCGGCCGAATACCACGTGTGCTCGTTGCATTGTTCGAGTCTCCTCCCCTCACGTTTGGTGCCTCCTAAGCAGCCAATCAACATTCAGGTAAGTAATTCCCTTCAGTGTAATTCCATAACCATGTTAGCTATTAGCCTTACACTGATTGGCTGGCCATAACACGTGATATCAGTTTATATAGGAGCTGATGTCCCGTGCTCGGATCATTCAGTGTCAGGGAGAGCAGACAGTAGGCAGGAACACATAGCGTTTTGCTGTAAATTCAGATTTAACAGTCCTCTTAAGGAATACAGTGTGTGTTTGATAGCAGTGCAGCACCATTATTTTTTTTTTACAAGAGGTTAAATTCAGCAGTATCAGGGACAAGCGTTTTCAGGAAGCAGACATTATAAAAACGGGCTTATTCACTAGAGTGTGCCTGCTAGTGAGATATACACCGTGTCATCAGAGAATTTTTTTTTTCTGGGGAAATTAACCTAATTTGTGCCACATCTGTGTGTGCGTTCAATCTGCAACCGTTATATTCATTACTCCAGCAGAGAATTATTTGTATTTGGGACACATTTAACTACTTTTGGGCACATCTGTGTGTGGGTTTCGACCACAACCATATATACAGTATTCCAGCAGAGAATTATTTGTATTTAGGACAAATTTACCAAGTTTTGGTCACATCTGTGTGTGTGTTCAATCAACAAACGTTATATACAGTATTCCAGTAGAGAATTTTTTGTATTTTGGACACATTTAACTACTTTTGGGCAATTCTGTGTGTGTGTTCAATCCACAAACGTTATATACAGTATTCCAGCAGAGAATAAATTTTATTTGGGACAAATTTAACTAGTTTTAGGAACATCTGTGTGTGCTTTCAATCTACAAACGTTATATTCAGTATTCCAGCAGAGAATTATTTGTATTTGGGACACATTTAACTACTATTAGGCACATCTGTGTGTGCGTTTTGGCCGCAACCATATTTACAGTATTCCAGCAGAGAATTATTTGTATTTGGGACAAATTTAACTGTTTTGTGCCAAATATACTGTCCATATAGTGTGGATTTCTGTGACAAATACTCTACCACATTTGAAAAGAGTGTCTGTTGCGCTAATCTGAGCATAATCTAGTCTCCATATTCTGTTCATTACTGGGGCATATACTGACTCAAATTTAAAATCTGTGTGCGAAAATCTAAATAATTTGTTCCAAATCTAATGTCCATAGCACGTGTCTCTCTGTTTCAAATACAGTACCATATGTGAAAACAGTGTTTTTTGGTGGAAAAGTAAAATATTTGTACCACATCCAATGTGTGTGCATTTCATACATATCACTAACATATACTGTACTTCATCCACAGACGGTGTATGGTAGTCTGTGACATTATCAGAGCTACATCCCCTGTGTAAAGTGTGCGCAATCAAAATACCTGTTTTAATTTATTGGCGCTTACACTTACATATCCTACGATACTGTACGTGTGACATACTTTTAACCTCTTGCGGACACAGGGCGTACAGGTACATCCTGATGTCCCGGTACTTAAAGACACAGGGCATACATGTACGCCCTTTGTATTTCCGAACACCGCTGCGCGGCAGGCGGTGATCGGAACAGAGTGCATGCTGAAATCATTCAACAGACACTCTGTGACAATGCCGAGGGGGGTCCTGTGACCCCCCGTATCGGCGATCGCTGAAAACAGCAGGTCAATTCAGACCAGCGGTTTGCAGAGCTTTCGGAAGTTTCTGATCCCGAAACTTCAAAATCACATTTTTTTCATGCGGGCAAATGAGGCGTAAAGAAGACAAACTGAGGGTGGTCTGCCTATCACCCGGTGTACTACGTTTGACTTTTTTTGTTATGGTTTGAGTGAGAGTTTGTCTAGGGTTGAGCGAACATGAACTGTAAATTTCGGCTTCTTACCAAACTTTAGTGTTTTTGGTACCCGGACTCGGACATTTCCGCAAAAGTTTGGGTTTGAGTTCAGTGTTCAGTGGCGATTTCTTGACGTTTTTTGAAAGGGTGCAGGGCAGCCAATCAACAAGTGTTTCACTAGTCTGCCCTTAGAAGCCATCACAGCCAAACCTACTAATGGCATGGCTGTGATTGGCCAAGCACAGCATGTGACCCAGCCTATATATAGAATGGAGTCACGTAGCGCCGCACGTCACTCTGCTCTTCTCAGTGTAGGGATAGGATGCTGCTGCTGTAAGGGAGAGATTAGGGAAGAATTCTGTTGAACTTGGTGGTGTAGTGTTCAATCTTAAAACTACAGATATTATTGATAGTGCTATGAACCCAGTGACACTAAAAAAAGTTTAATCCATCTGCTAGTTCGGTGGGCGTCGGCGGCCATTTTTGCAAGTGCAGTGTCCTTGCACCTGCATGTGAAGTGCATGTGTGCCAGGGACATTACTTTAATTATGTTCTAGTAGCACAGTGGAGGACAAAATCCCCTTTTGGCCGTTCAAATACCCTTGCGGCCTGCAGTGCATACATGGCAGTGAAAATTATTCAATTACATTAGTCTGTCATACTTTTTTGTGCCCTAAAGTGATTTTTTTTAACTGTCTGCCACAAGCACTGCATATCTGACAGTCTAATGAAACCACTAAATACTGCAGTAACCAGTTGCTGATATAAAAAAGCACGCTTTCTTTGCAAGATAGTAAATTTACGGGCTATGCTGCATTTCTGGCAGTCAAATTAAAACATTACATACTGCAGTTACATTGCTGCTATAAAAAAGCACATTTTTTGGTGCTAGATAGCAAATTTGCGTGCTATGCTGCATTTCTGACAGTCTAATACAACCGTAACATACTGCATTTACATTGGTGCTATTTTTGTGCTAGAAAGGTCACAGGGACGTAAATTTGTAAAAATTGTCTGTTCCATTGGTGGGTGAAATTTCACCAGTTTTGCCGTATACAAACCAGTGCTCTGCATAGGTGACAGGGAGGTAAATTTCTAAAAATCATATGTTACATTGGTGGGTGACAAATTGCCAGTTTTGCTGTATACAAACCCCTGCTCTGCATAAGTGACAGGGAGGTAAATTTCTAAAAATCATATGTTGCATTCTTGGGCCATAAAGTACCCCTGCACTGCATACCTGACTTGGAAATATATTCAGTAAATTAAATGGCCTTCAGATTGTTAGGTGATCTGTACCCCTTCTTTCTTTCAAAGTACCCCTGCACTGCATACCTGACTGGGAAATATATGCTGTAAATTAGGTGGCATTCAGATTGTTGGCTGATCTGTACCCCTTCTTTCTTTCAAAGTACACCTGCACTGCTTAACAGACAGGGAACTTAGTTAATTACAATTGGTGGTTACATTGTTGCCTGACATAAAGCTGTTTTTGGTTGTGAAGCCAAAGGTAGTCGCCAACAACAATGTTTTCTTTTTTTTGTTCTTTTTCAAATTGGGGTAGACTACAAAACATTGGGAAATAAAAAAAAAGTAAACAAAGATAAAGTGCGCTGTAGTATAACAATGGTTGGGTGAGGCCGGTGTACATGTCTATTCTGCATAAGGTACGAACAAGTCCTCTGGGATCCATGTCTGGTTCTTTTAAATGAACGTAAGATTGCCCAAGTTGGCTGTGGACAGACGGCTGCGCTTGTCTGTGATAATGCCCCCAGCCATGCTAAACACACATTCACTGGCTAAAGGGCAGGCCAGCACCTCCAAGGTTTAAAGGTGAAGCTAAGGCCATGGAGAACCAGAGGTTGAATGTGTCAGACCCAGTGGCGTAGCTAGAAATGACTGGGCCCAACAGCCAGTTTTTGAATGGGGCCCCCCTCCCCCAGTAGTTTTTTCGCAACCCCTTCCTTTCATGCTGCCCCCATTCCTGTGGCAACCAAAGATCGCTCTCTCAGACCAGGCAGCTGTTCCATCTGTTTTCAACACTGTCTATACTGCCACTGTATATAATTTCATTGTATAATACTGTTGAGGTGGCCCTGACAAAGTGATTTAGTCCTCCTACTCCTGGATGAGCCCCTTCTTGGTCAGGGCCCCAAAGCAGCCGCTTTCCCTGTTTCCCCTGTAGCTACGACCCTGGGCAGACCCATCAGTCAGTACGTGTAGGTGTGTGCACAGATACTATTCCACCATTTTGCTGAAATGCTGCCTCTTGCTAAGATATTCCATATCTGCTGGTGGTGCTGGTTGTTGTGGTGTGGTGACAAAGCCTTTCCACATTTCGGCCATGCTAACCCTTCCTCTGAGGTGAGGGCTGTGACCCAGATGCGTTGGCAACTTCTTCCTCCTCCTCCTCTGCTTTAGCCTTGTGCTTCCACTGAGCCCCCTGTGTCAGGTGTGAATGCCATTAGCAGTGCGTCTACCAGTGTTGGCATCTTCCGATCATTCTTCAGTGACTGAATTAAGAACGGGACGTTGTCCTTGTAACGGGGATCCAACAGGGTGGCCACCTAGTAATCTGCACAAGTTGGAATGTGGGCAACTCAGCAGTCATTGCGCAGGCACTGCAGAATGTAGTCCCTCATGTTTGCCAGGCTGCCCAGAGGCAATGACAAGCTGTCCTCTGTGGGAGGTGTATCATCTGTGTCCTCCGTATCCTCCCCAGCCACGCTCAAGTGATGGCCATGAGCTGCTTTGGGTGCCACCCTGCTGTGAACACGGTTTCTTCTCCTCCTCCTCCTCCTCCAGAACTTTGCCCTGGCTGGACATTTGTGTACCTGGCCTATGTTGGTGCAGGAACCCACCCTCCGAGCCACTTGTATATGACTGGCCTTATAAGTTAAGGGTAAGGCATCTATATAGTTTTGTTTGTTTATTTCGTTAATCTGACTTATAGTTATTTAAATATGTTTATAAGTAAATTTGTAAATAGTTTGTGAATGGGCATTAATGAGTGGTTTAAATGAAAGGGGGGTGTAGGGGGGGAGTCTGGTCGGGTTAATTTTCTCTTTTTGAAATGTCCCTTGTATAATTTTTGTTACAATTTATAATAAAAAGTCCTGATAACCATGGAAATGTTACCCAACAATCTAACCGACAAATGTAATAAAATTATTTGCCTGTCACATATGCAGCTTAGGCCACAGGGGTCCTTGAGCACCAATAAAAGTGAATTTATCCCTCCAGAATCTAAGAGTTGGATTAACGGAATTGATTCTCATTGTCAGGTGTTCAGGAATTTCTGCACCACCAAATTGAACACATGCGCCAGGCAAGGGATGTGTGTCAAACCGGCTAGGCCCAGAGCTGCTACGAGATTTCGCCCATTATCGCACACCACCAGGCCTGCTGTCGTTTCCCCCTGGCTGTGCTGATGTTGGTGGTGAAGGTTATACACTGAAAAGATTAGGAGGTGGTAGAGGAGGAGGAAGCGGAGTAGGAGGAGGAGGCAACAGGAGGCAAATAGAAATGCCCTGCTATCCTCAGGGGCATAAGGACATGCTGCAAACTACTATCCGCCTCTGGCCCAGCTGCCACTACATTTAGCCAGTGTGCTGTTCCAGAGATATAACTTCCCTGCCCGTGGTTACCAGTCCACGTATTGGTGGTTATGTGGACCTTGCCACAGATGGCATTGCACGGGGAACACCTGATTTTGTCCGCCACTTGGTTGTGCAGGGAAGGGATGGCTCACCTGGAAAAGTAGTGGTGGCTGGGAACGACGTACTGCGGGAAATCCACCACCATAAGTTTTTTAAAAGTCTCCATCCATCTCCACCAGACAGAATAACAGAATTTCAAAGGACCAGGAATTTTGAAATCCTGGCATTCAGGGCCAGGGATAGCAGTTGGGTAGGGGGGTACTTTCTCTTTCTATTTCTCTTTCTAATTAGGAGATGGACAGCTGAACGCTTCCATGGGATAGTGTGGAGATGCTTGGTGATGGTGAAAGATATGGTGGCGTTGCTGCCACATCCTCTGTTTGTGGGGTGGCAGGTGCCACTGTCACTCACTTGTGTTTAGGTTTAGAATGTTTATTTTTAATTTTTATGTATTTTATGTTATTTTAAGATATTTCCCTATTCAAATTTGTTTGCAGGGCACTTGTCCTACTCTTACCCCCATTTTGCTTCAATTTCAAGCCCCCTAGCCCTTTGCAGGACCTTTTTAAAACCATTTTATTGCCCCAAAGTTCGGGTCCCCATTGACTTCAATGGGGTTCAGGTTCAGGGTCAAGTTCGGTTCAAGTTCAGGTCCCGGACTCGAACTTTGCGGGGAAGTTCGGCCGAACCCGGCGAACCCGAACTTCCAGGTGTTTGCTTGTCTCTATTTATGACTAGTCTGTAAGATATGTTATTATTGTTATTTATTTATTGTCATTTTGGATGAGGTTTTAGTGAATACAGTGCACAGGCCAGGCCCTCAAAGGCATAGAGTGAAAGTTTGTGCCACATGTCTAGCTTGGACACCCAATAGTTGTAAGGCACAGTGGGATCACTGAGGAAGCTGACACGGTCTGCTATGTACTCCTTCACCATCTTCCAAAATGTTTCCCTCCTTGTGACACTCAGTCACGCATCAGGGTAAGGGTGCTGGTGGGGTGTCATGAAACTGTCTCAGGCCTTGTAGAGTGTTGTCCTGCCACTGTTGGAACTGTGGTGTGACCCCCTCATCTCGCCTCCTGGGTTCCCCAAGGAACTACGTACTCTGCCTCCAGTGTTGTCATATGGAAATTTTGTAAGCAATTTTTAAACAAGGACATTCTGCTATTGCATAATTTTGCTCGTCCTCTCTACCACAGGAATGAGAGTCGATAAGGGTGAACAACCAGTAATCCGTGTTGTCTAACATGCGTGTAACGCACGGGTCGTGGAAAATTCAACCTAACATGAAGTCAGCCATGTGTGCCAGATTCCCATTAGGCAAGACTTTGCTGCCTTTATCAGAAGAATGACTCCTATTCTCCCTGTCCTCTTCCTCCTCTCCTGCCCATCTATACAGAACAGATGGAACAAACCTGCTATTGTTACTACCCTCTGTAGCGTAGGCAACTGTCTCTTGCTCCTCCTCCTCATCATCATCATCCAATTCACACTGAGGAGCTGAACTGATGGTGTTCTAGCTATCACCCTGTGTAATGTCTTCCCCCTAGTTTCACCTCTTCCACATATGAGACGTCTGCCTTCATCGTTACCAGCCAGCGGTTCACTAGACACAGAAGTGGTATTGTTAGGCTGATAATAGCGGCATCGCCACTAGCCATCTGTGTTTATCCCTCAAAGTTGCGTAAAACCTCACAGAGGTGAGACATACAAGAGCATGTTGCAGCTGGTATTCCACTTCTGCCCTCTGCTGCTCACATAGCCCGGACAACATGTAGAAGGTAAAGTTCCAGCACATGCTCACATCACACAATAGTCATTTAGTTGGCAAATGCAAGTGCTGCAGCAGTGTTGCCAAACTGACGGCAGCTGTAAATGACTTTGAAATGGGAACACACACGGCACACCTTCACCATTGGCTCAGGCAAAATGGGGTAGGTTGGGAGAAAATTGAGAACATGTGGCCTAGTTTCTGACTAGGCTGTAAAATAAAATATGTTATGGTTATTTGGTTATTTATGAGTTCTTAAAACGTTCATGCCACTGGTTTACCTCCACTCTTGTGTGTTATGTTTTTAGTTATATTAATGTATAAGTTTTGGATGTTTGTTGTGCATGGTACATATATGCTGTATGATTGCCATATGTGTGAGCTTGACGAGCTACAAAGCTGTCAACAAGTTATGACACAACCAACCCGGTCCCTTATACCCTGCCCTAGCTCTGCGGCGGTGTGCTGTTTGTCACCCAAGCAAATTTATTGTTATGGTTTAAGTTTGAGTTTCTGACTAGGCTGTAAAATAAAATATGTTATGGTTATTTAGTTATTTATGAGTTCTTAAAAAGTTCATGCCACTGGTTTACCTCCACTCTTGTGTGTTATGTTTTTAGTTATATTAATGTATGAGTTTTGGATGTTTGTTGTGCATGGTACATATATGCTGTATGATTGCCATATGTGTGAGCTTGACGAGCTACAAAGCTGTCAACAAGTTATGACACAACCAACCCGGTCCCTTATACCCTGCCATAGCTCTGCGGCGGTGTGCTGTTTGTCACCCAAGCAAATGAATTTCAGCAAGGCCTGTTGCCGCTTCCCCATGAGAATTCAGAGTTTGCAGTGGAGGAGTAGGTGGAGGAGAAGAAGGGGGGTTGCATCCACTAATGTAGGTGGTGGCAGAAATCCTGATGGAAGTAGTGCCCGCAATCCTTGGCATCGGTGGCACTTGTGCCATCCCAGGGTACAACTCGCTTCCGGCCTCCACAAGGTTCACCCAGTGTGACGTCACAGAAATGTAGAATCCCTGGCCAAAAGCACTTGTCCATGTCTCCGTCGTTAAGTGAACCTTCCCAATAATTTAATTGTTCAGGGCACGGGTGATGTTACGGGACACAACTGCTGGTGTTGTGTAATGCGGGGATGGCACAAGGAGAAAAATAGTGGCTGCTGGGCACTGAGTAATGAAGCACGTCAACTGCAATGAGGCTGAGGAAAGCTCAGTGTCCATAGGCCTAAATGACAACATTCCATGGTTCCAAATTTTAAAAAGGTGCGCATTTAGTGCTATGGTCTTTGGGTGGGTGGGGGGTATTGGTGCTTACGTTCAAAGGCCTGGGGACATCTGAACGCTGTGCTTGGACACAGAAGTGGGTGTGCTAGCTGATGGTATTGCAAAGGCCCAGCTGTAGGGCGGGAGTCATCCAGACCTTCGTCTAGGACAGAGGATTGGCCAGCACGTAACACAGGGGAGGAAGAGGAGGCAGTGGTGTGACCCACAGACACTGATTATGGACTCAGGGGTTCGGCCCACGTATTAGGGTGCTGTGATGCCATGTGGCGGATCATGCTGGTGGTGTTGAGGTTGCTAGTGTTCCCACTCCTACTTATTTAGCCTCCTGTGTACAGTTTTCCCCCATTATGTTCCCGAGTTTGAGATTTTATTGTTATGGTTTGATTCAGTTTATTAATAGGATGTAAAATATGTTATGGTTATTTTTATTTATGAAATGTTGAGTTCTAATTTTGGAAAGGAACAATTTGCTAATTAAAAATCTTTTTCATTCTCACTTTCCTCAAAAAAGCCCCAGACTGCGGAATACCTACTCTTTGGCAAGGTAGATTTGCGCAAGGGTAACAGTTGCGGGCCTGTTTGTTGTGGCCCGTCTTCTCCCTTTTGCCACCCCACAGCCTCGTCCAGCCTGTTGCGGTGCTGTGAATCCCTCCCCGACATTCCCTGCGCTCAATTTGCAGAGTAACATTAGCGAATGCAAAACATAGCTGTGAAATGCAATGTAATTTTTTTGTAGCCAGTGCTGACCTCCATTCACTGCGCTAACTCTGCTATGTGACGTTAATGTTATCTGTAACCCCAAAAAAAGAATTGAAATTAAAATTGGTCATTCTTTCTTGGTAGCCTGTGCTGACCGGGTCACTTAACTTCTTAGGGTACTTTCAGACTAGCGGCATAGCTATCCGGCAGGCTGTTCCGGAGGGTGAACAGCCTGCCGGATCTGCCATGCTGCAAGTACCCATGCACTGCCGTGCTGCTGCTCCGTCCCCATATAATGGTGCGGGGGACAGAGCTACGGCGCAGCCGTCTGTGCACAGCAAAGATCGCTGGATTAAAAAGTCAGACCTGCAGTACTTTTAGTCCGGCGATCTCTGGCCGTGCACTACCGTGCTGCGCCATAGCTCCACCCCATTATATTCAATGGGGATGGAGCGGCAGCACGGCAGTGCACGGGTACTTGCGGCATGGCGGCATTGTGTACAACTCGGACAACATGGTTCCCAGCAGCAACATTGGAGTCCAAGATGCATCCAGACATGGCCCCGCTGCTGTACCTGATCGATTTCAGAGGTGTTTCCATCACTTTCAGACCTTTTCCTATGAACCAGGCACCCTCCCCTCATCCTAGCAGGGGGTGCCTGGTAGTCTCCCATTGACTTCCATTATACTCGGGTGCTCAGCCAAAAGCACGAATATTGGTATGTGTTCGGACCGAGTACCCGAACACTTGGGTGCTCGCTCATCACTATTATGTAGCTGAACCGCAAAAAATGCAGACTGGATATGGACCAAAAATACAGTTGTGTGCAATAATGCCTTATGATGTAAATTATATTCCAGATATAAAATGTTTGTATGTTGTATGTGAAAAGTGAAAAGATCCAGGGTTATGAGCTACAGCAAAAGTGATAGTAGTAAGCATAAGGTGAAGATGACATGGTAAATGAGAGATGTATATACACATAGGGAAGCAATAACATGTAATTATATGGTAGAGCAAAGAATTAAATCGACTCATGCAGAAACTGTTTCCAGTGAAACAGTTCAGGCAGGTTAAATTAAACTTGGTCTGGTATCCAAAAGGACGAGTGAGATTAAAACATCTGTTGAGGAATTAATTCAGGGCAGAGACCATTCTGAATTTCATCGCTGGAAGGATACTCAACCTTTCCCAAATTAAATGGAATGAAAAAGTCTCTCTACCTTTGATTGCATGACTTTTTTTTTTAAAGTACTACTGGTAACTTAATCTTCTTCGTTTATTCACTCAGTCAATATTGGTAGCTGGCCATTAAAAGCTCTTCATAATTCATTGGCTGAATCAATGTGTAATTTCGTTTTAAGACTATTTTGTTTTAGAAAACTGTATTTGGTGATTCGAGTTTTATTTTACATTATTTTTTTATTTAGTTTTTTTTTTTTATCAAAAATTCAGCAAAAACTGTTGTGTATTCTGAGTGTGATTAAAACATGTCTGTGTATTCCGCAATATATTTACAAAATATTGCAGCTTGGTTTAATGAAAAGGAATAAAATTGATCAATCTCATTGAGCAGTTAATACTATAAAAATGACTTCTATAGATTATAAAAAAATTGGAAACGTTTTTCTATTAATAGATATGCATGAACAGAACTAGAAGTCTAATTAATATTTTCCACAGAATTATTAGGAATAAAATCAATTTAGAATATTTACAATCAGTGGCAAATTTGAATACCTTGTTCCCAATCCAAAACATGTATCAGGGTCCCAGCACCATCATTTAATGTGCTGATATCCTTCTGCGTAGTTATCAGGAATCAGGGCAACAATGCAACTGAAAACAGAGACTTCTCAGAGAGGCCAACCGACGGTGTTGATTAAACTTACCTGGTCCCCGCCACAGTGTTTGATCTCTTTTGCTCAAGGACCACCTTTTCCTCTCTGCAGCATTAAAATCAACATCAGGTGACTGCTGCAGCAAATCACAGGCCGCAGTGGTGACCTGCTCCCCTTATGTCATGAAAACTCATCATCAGCGAACTGATGTTTTACAAGTTCGGTGTTTGCGGTTAGTTTTTTTTTTACAAATCCGTTATAGATTCGGTTACCACAGGCCATAACGGAATTCTATGGCCCCTTTCACACGGGTGTGATTTCCACGCTGGTGCAATGCGTGAGGTGAACGCATTGCACCCCCACTGACCCGGACCCATTCAAGGGGGCTGTGTACATGAGCGGTGATTTTCCCACCTCACTTTTGCGTTGTGTGAAAATCAATCATGGAAGCTGGTGATTGGACCATGTGACCTAGTGACGTCACTGAAGGTCCTTCACCCCCTCCCAGCTGAAGACAGAACAGGAGACCGCCAGCTACGCGATCAAATGGAGGAGGTGAGTTAATTTTCTTATTATTTTTAACCCTCTATTGCCCTTTTTACTTTGTATTCTCTATTGAGAATGCTATTATTTTCCTTTATAACCATGTTATAAGGGAAAATAATAAAATATACAGAATACTCAACCCGAAACCGGACTTCAGTAATGAAGTCCGGCTTCGGGTCTGGGTACCAAACATGCCGATTTTTCGCACGCGCGTGCAAAATGCATTAAAACGCTTTGCACTCGCGCAGAAAAATCAAGCATTTTCCCGCAACGCACCCACCTCTTAATATCCGGGCGTCACGCCTATGACGGAATGCATAACAGAATGTCTTCATGAGGCATTCCGTTTTGTATTCCGTCATAATAGAAGTCTATGGGCCGCATAACAGATCCGTCTGTTTTCTGTTATGCAAGAGAGGACTTCTGCATAACGGAAACCAGACGGATGCATTAGGCGGCCCTTAGACTTCTATTATGACGGAATTCCAAACGGAAGGCTTTTTGAAGACATTCTGTTATGCATTCCGTCAAAGAATTACATTATGGCCCGTAATAACCGAATCCATAACGAAATTGTAATAAAACCCGAACCTGAACTTGTAAAACACAAGTTCTCTCATCCCTACTTATCAGTATCATAATCTCGGAAAACCCCTTTAAGTCCTGCAGGTAGAGGAAGAGCTGGCCCAGGGTTGACAGAGACCGAACTCAGTGGTGGGGACTAGATAAGTATGATCACCAATGTGGGTCGGACATTCTGGGAGGTCTGTTTTAGTCTTGGATAACCCCTTTAATGATCAGTTTAATATTAAAGAGAAATAGTCACCATGAAATGCAGACTGTATGTTACAGAGCAGAAGTAGCTGAGTCAATAAACCGTTCATACTGTACATTTAAATCTCTGCTCTGAGCTCAAAATGGCCTATTTGGATATTATTAGTGACTGATAGAATTGTCTGTGTAAATGTATATACAATGAAAGCTGTCAGTCACTGATAGACAGCACCTTTGTAAAACTTAGTGTTGAGCGCGAATATTTGCAAAGCGAATTTTAATCTCGAATATCGTGATTTCGAAATTTCGCGAATATGTTGAATACATGACCCCATATTCGCAATTACGAATATTCGCTCTTAAGATGGGTAGTGATAGGGAAACTGTATTGAAAATAAAAGATTCAGACATAATTCCCCCAAACTTAATTGCTTTCTATAACAATTTCCACTATTCCTGTCAGAATAAAGACTTAATAGGTAAAAACTGTCCTGCGAATGTTTGTCACTTGAATATTCGCATTAATCTATTCGCGGTTTGTATTCCTTTTCCTACCAAGCGTAAACAGGTTCTGTCAGACTCTAGTACGCTGCATGTATTGTGAATATTTGTATATGTCTTTTTCGCACCTTTCCATTTGCACAAATGACTCCCGCCATTTCAAGCTTTGAATACATGTAAAGCTGTTTAAACGTTATTAATAACGAATATATTCTATGCGCACGCGAATATAACTTGACAAATTAATCACAAGTCATGATATTGAATGTGAAATAACGAATATTGCGAAATCACAAATATATGAAGAATATGATGCGAATTATTCGTCAAATATCGCGAAATCGAATATGGGTCTTTGCGCTAATCACTAGTAAAACTGAGCTCAGAAAAAGCTAATATTAAAATGTATAACAAAAGTTTAACAGAATCTTTTCCCACAAAACTATGGGGGTCATTTACTATCAGATATATGCAAAGGCAATTTGTGGCGCAATCTGCAATTTTTTCCCCGTTCACGAAAGGTCTAAAAAAAAGGTATGTGAGCGGGTTAAATAATGGGCCAGCAGGCCTGTCTCATTTATCATTAGCAGGTAAATTTGTCTCAAAAGACCCATATAGCTCACGGGACCAGAATCTTAGGGCCGTCAGATCTCTAAAAAAAAATCTAAAGTACAATTGTGGATCATTTCCAATCCCCAGCAGGTGAATCACATATTAATAAAATAAAAATTTAAAGGGCATCTGTCAGCAGATTTGTACCTATGAAATTGTCTGACCTGTTGCATGTGCGCTTGGCAGCTGAAGGAATCTGTGTCAGTCCCATGTTCATATGTGCACTCATTGCTGAGAAAAATGCGGTTTTAATACATTCAAATGAGCCTCTAGGAGCAACGGGGGCATTGCCATTACACCTAGAGGCTCTGCTCTCTCTGCAACTGCTGCGTCCTTTGCAATTTGATTGACAGGGCCAGACACTGTAATTGTGGTCACACCTGGCCCTGATCACCTAGTGCAGAGGCCACAACAGTTGCAGGGAGAGCAGAGCCTCATGGTGTAACAGCAATGCCCCCATTGCTCCTAGAGGCTCATTTTCATATATTATATTATTGCATTCACAACAATGCAGGCACATATGAACAAGGGACCAACATAGATGCCTTCAACTGCCAAGCGTGCATGCAGCAGGTCAGCCAGTTGCATAAGTGCAGATGTTGACAGATGTCCTTTAAGAGTGGTCAAAGACAATGGATTGTTTTTTGTTTTTTTCAAACTAATATTTCAGCCAATAAAGCTTAGCTCAGCATTTTTATCCTCCCCTTTAGGAACTAGGGCTTTAAGAAAATTTGATTTGCCGATTCACCAAATTTTTGGGAAAATCGATCCAAATTTATTTGCGGTAAAAAGCGTTAAAAAACGGCAGTGTAGAAAGTGGTGTAGAACACTGTGCCTTGCAGTGACATGCATATGGAGTCTGCTGTGGTAGTGAAATAATACTGTGAGTCAGTATGACATGCAGATGACAGGTGTCTCTCTTAGAATCACTGCACACTTCACTTATTTGGGCAGTCGAGGGGCCAAAACCGAACAAATAACTCAAGTATTAACTCAGCCTTACAGTTCGATGTTAGCACCAAGAAGAAGCGACACTCCTTTTACACCGCAGTCAGCTGATTCCACATAGATGTCTACAGAAGCTGTTCTTTTAAAGGCATATACAAGTAGAGCCCCCCTGACACAGTGGAGAGGGTGTCAGCAGTAAGTTTGTGTTGATGTCACTGATTATTTTGCCCTTCCTCTGATCCATCAAAACAATAACCACCAAAAAATGGATCCTGTCTGTTGGGCATCCTCCTTCACTTGATCAGCCACATAGGCCACAGAGCGGCCTTCTGTGGAGGTGGCAGCAGCAGCATCAGGAAACCACATAGTGGCAAGGGGACATAGTGTGGAGGTGGCAGCAGCATCAGGAGACAACAAAGTGACCCAGTGACAGAGTGGGGAGGTGGGTGGCAATACCAGTACCAGCATTCGATTTAAAACCAACTTCCTCTTTATTGAGACGTTTTAACAAGTAGATACAATCCGTTCAGTATGCGATAATTGTTGATGCGTTTTGGACAGTACGTCCTTAGTTGTTTTTTTTCTACTTATGCATTGAGGGAACTCAACCCAGGCTTGCGGCATACGGGAACATCACCGGGTGAGGTGAGCTGGACTACAATTATATATATGCAATACCAGTACTAGCTGAAGATGGTGGGTGAAAGAAGGAGCACTGGGCATCAGATTTGTGTCATCAGGCGGGTGGCAGCATCAGAGAATAGTAGCTGAGGCAGGTATCCAAAAGAAACTGGTCTCATTTGTCAATGTGTTGGTGTGGCACTATAAATGATCTAGTCTGATGCATCATGCATTGGTGGGTGGAAATCCTGTCTGATCCACGCCTGATTCATCTTGACAGAGATGAGTCTCTCAACATTTTGGGTGGACAGTTCTTCTTGGGGTAACTATGGCCCCCGCCGCACTAAACACCCGCTCTGATGCCACACTACTGGCCAGGCAGGACAGCTTTTCCAGGGCAAACTCTGCTAGTTGCTAATACACTAATAAACACCAAAAAGGCTGTGATTTTCTCACTTCAACATACAACGTCTTAAAAGCCTTTTTTCTTTTCCCCCACTAATACACACCAAAAAGTGCTTTAGAACATATCCGCTGAACAGCAAATGTATTAAAAATGTTGCCACTAATACATGCCAAAAAGGGCTTTAGAACATATAACTGCACCGCTGAACAGCAAATAGGCCCTTATTTTTGTCCACTTTCACACAATACAAAAGGCAATTTATGAAATATATAACTGCACCGCTGATCGGCAAATATATATTTCTTTTTTCCATGTATACACTCCACAAAAGGCTTTATAACTAGTGTTGAGTAAGCATGCTCAGCCGAACACCAGTTCGGCTCGAGCATCGCTATGTTCGGCACATGGCGGTATTCGGCCAAATACTGCATGTGCTCGAGCGCAATGCTCGAGTCTCCTGCCCGCACGTTTGTTGGCTGCTACGCAGCCAATAAACGTGCGGTTGAGTACTGCCCCCACTGTAATGCCATAGCCATGTTGGTTACTGGCATTACAGTGATTGGCTGGCCGGAACGCGTCATCAGGTGCTATATCGGCTCAATCTTAGTCAGGGAGAGCTGTGCATAGGAAGTGACAGACAGGGTAGGGCATGATATTGGAATATTTTTATTAGAAAAACTTTTCAGAGACCCAAAAGTCCTTTTAAGGACTATTGTGTGTGACAGCAGCAATATATTTTTTTAGCCCATCCTGAGCTAAATAGCATCTAATAGTCTGCTACGGACAGTTAAATTATCTGCGCCGCATCTCCTGGTAAAGTGTTCGCATCCCAAAAAATATCTGTGACATCCAGTGTACTTTTTCTGTAGACGATGTCTGCTGGGGACAGTTAAATTATCTGCACCACATCTCCTGTGGAAAGTGTGCGCATCCCAAAAATATCTGTGACATCCAGTGTACATTTTCCATAGAAGGTGTCCGCTGCAGACAGTCAAATTATCTGCGCCACATCTCATGTGTAAAGTGTGCGCATCCCCCAAATATCTGTGACATCCAGTGAACTTTTTCCGTAGACATTAGTTGCACCACATCTGCAATGTTATGTGTGCACTGAAAAATATTTATCAGTGACATACAGTGTACTTTTTCAATTGACAGTGTCCGATTCTGACAGTGACATTACCAGTGCCACATCTAAATTGTAACATGTTAAGCACCACCCTGTCTTCCTCTAAGTCCAGTCTCAGTTGCCAAGGCTCTCACATATAATGTTTTGGAGGGTCAGCTCACCAGCAGGCCCTCGCATATTATGTTTTACTGGGTCAGCTCACCTGCAGGCCCTCACCTACAACCTTTTAGAGGGTCAGCTCATTAGCAGGCCCTCACCTACAATCGTTTACAGGGTCAGCTCACCTGCAGGCCCTCGCATATAATTTTTTACAGGGTTAGTTAACCAGCAGGCCCTCACCTACAATCTTTTATAGGGTCAGCTCAACTGTAAGCCCTCTCATATAATGTTTTACAGGGTCAGTTCACCTACAGACCCTCGCATATAATGTTTTACAGAGTCAGCTCACATATAGACCCTCACCTACAACCTTTTAGGAGGTCAGCTCACCAACAGGCCCTCACCTACAATCTTTTACAGGATCAGCTCACCTGCAGGCCCTTGCAAATAATTTTCTACAGGGTCAGTTCACCTGCAGGCCCTCACATTTAATGGTTTACAGGGTCAGCTGACCTGCAGGCCCTCACCTACAACCTTTTAGAGGGTCAGCTCACCAACAGGCCCTCACCTACAATCTTTTACAGGATCATCTCACCTACAGCCCCTTGCATATAATTTTTTACACGGTCAGCTCATCTGCAGGCCCTTGCATATAATGTTTTACAGGGTCAGCTCACCAGCAGGCCCTCACCTACAATCTTTTATACAGTCATCTCACCTGCAGGCCCTCACCTACAATCTTTTACAGGATCAGCTCACCTGCAGGCCCTTGCAAATAATTTTCTACAGGGTCAGTTCACCTGCAGGCCCTCACATTTAATGGTTTACAGGGTCAGCTGACCTGCAGGCCCTCACCTACAACCTTTTAGAGGGTCAGCTCACCAACAGGCCCTCACCTACAATCTTTTACAGGATCATCTCACCTACAGCCCCTTGCATATAATTTTTTACACGGTCAGCTCATCTGCAGGCCCTTGCATATATTGTTTTATAGGGTCAACTCACCTGCAGGCCCTCGCATATAACGTTTTAAAGGGTCATCTTACCTGCAGGCCCTCACCTACAACCTTTTAGAGGGTCAGCTCACTAGCAGGCCCTCACCTACAATATTTTACAGTGTCAGCTCACCTGCAGTTTCTCTCATATAATTTTTATAGGGTCAGCTCACCTGCAGGCCCTTGTATATAATGTTTTATAAGTTCAGCTCACCTGCAGTCCCTCACCTACAATCTTTTACAGAGTCATCTCACAAGCATACCCTCACCCCTAGTATATTTGAGGGTCAGCAGCAGGCCCTTGCTTCAAATTCTCTAAAGTCATTCCGTTATACATTCCATCATAGAGTAGCATTATGGTCCATGGTAACAAAATCCATAACGCAATTCACTTTTTACGAGTAAGCGAAGCGTGAATGAATTTCATAACCTGAAATTCTCTCATCTCTAGTTATATTGTCTGTCAAGGGTATGGCATTTCATGTAAAATGTTGCCACCAAAATTAGCTCGAGACATCACGATCGATACAACCAAGCAACATAACAGAGCCAAAGTCAGTTCTTTGTTATCTTATATTGCTCCGTGCACTCATTTCCCAAATTGCTCATTTAAATAAACAAGCAAATTGAATGCAAATTACTTGGGGAGCTGACACTAAGAAGCTGGTTTCCAAATATCTTTTGGCTTTGATCACAGAATGAAGTATCTATCTTAACAGCTTATTACTTTCTTCCAAAAATAAATTTTTCTCATCACCATTTTCATATAACATTTTAATAGTAATTTTGATTATTATCTAAACATTAGCTTTTTTTTTTTTTATAAAACTGTTTTCTGTGCATGTCTTGATATCCCCTGCGCTGCTGGAGGATGCACCTAATATATGACAAAGCACACCCCTCATCATAAATTAGGCACATTCTCCTGCATTCTGTGCACCTAACAAGAAGTCTATGACAGCTCAGAGCTGCTGTAGATTTCTGGCTTCATTTACTCCAGAAAACTGGTGTACATAAAGATAAAATTGTCGCAGAGTCCAGCCACACCCCCATCCCCACCCATTCCACACCCTATTTCAGAAAGATTGCAAAGACGGCGAAAAGTGGCAGATGTGACAATTTTTTAGAAAGTCTCAGTTAAGAAGTAGCAGCTGCACATTTTTTTATTGCCACTTTTCAGGAGCATAGGTAATGATAAGTATCCCCCAAAATTCTCAATCACACTTCACTTGATAAATGTGATAGGAAGGAGGTGTAGTGCAAGCGATGCTGTGCCATGCTATTGTAGATGAGCGAGCATCCATGGAGAAGAAGATGTGAATAAGTGTCTGATGTGGGAGCCAGGCCAACACAATAGAGGAGGGGTTCAAAAGGACCTGGCCTTGTTGTTGGGTGCTGCCCCGCTGCTGCTGCTGCTGCAAAAAACATTGATCCAGTGAGATGTGAAAGACATGTACTGTCCCTGCCTATTTTAGCTACTCTAGGTGTCCTCCATGGTGTGAACCTTCCAGCACTGCAAGAATCACAGGTAGCAGTGTTGTGGATATTAGGCTGAAAGATCTGAAGCCATTACAAGATTGTGCTGGCATCCAGGATCACTCCAAACTTAGCTATAGTTTACATTCGTTAGCTATGCTAATTGCGCAGAAGTTACAATTTATTTTTGTGTAATGACCAATGGAACAATGCCACGGGCCCCACGTTGGGCGCCAACTGTTTACGCTTTACACTCCCTTTCCAGAAGGAGAGAACAGGTTATCAGTAGCTGTCCTCTAACTTCAGGGAGTGTAAAGTGTTCAGATTGAATGTTCATGCAGAGATAACTTAAAGAGATTGACAGTACAGGCAGCGTTAGAGGCTGGGAGCAGTGTAAAGGTTTTGAGTGTAGTGAAGAGTTAAAAGAAAAGGAAGAAATGGGGGTTGGCAGTTTAGTGCCCAGCAGTAACGCCACCCACCTGATTGTCTCGTAGAGAGAGAGGGAAAGAAATTCATCAAGAACAGAAAAAAGTTAATGAAGATAACTGGAATTCATTAAGGAGGGAGGTTGAATGAGGAGGAATGGAAGAAAGTGCTGACAAATAAGAAAGGCATGCTTCAAGATAACAGATACAGAAGCATGGTATAGAACAGCCAGAGAAATGAAGAAGATAGGCTGGATAGAAATGTATGATGAAAAGACAAATAATTACTTTTACATGTCACCACCACAGCCCCCTAAAATGTCTCTAGGAGGACTCTGCCTTGCTTCAGCAGGCATGACCCCCACCATTTCATCATCCCCCTCAGTCTCTAGAGAGGTGGATCTGTGGAGTATGTCATTGTCGAAATCCCACAGGGAGGAATGTCTGTTACAGCTGTGTCGCGGCAAAACCACACCCCAGGCCCACCTCCTTGTACCAAGTTATCACACAGGATGGTACACCGTATGTACTAGCTTCCTCTCTGGCAGCCATCTTAACTAATCCCACTAACTCTCCAGCAGCCATCTTAACTAATCCAACTTCCTCTCCGGCAGCCACGTTAACTAATTCCACTTCCTCTCCGGTGGCTATCTTAACTACTGGCATCTTCATTAATGGGGAAGAGGAAGAGCCAGGTGACCATGCCGAAGAAGGAGTAGTGGCTCCCGCTGACACATATGGGGTTCAAAAGTTACAGCCTCCCCAGGACACTGCTATTTGTTACCGCTGTAGAAAGCCCAGACATGTGAGAAGAAATTGTAGGACCCCAGGACATCAAGGTATGAGATGAAGCCCTAATGGTTCTCCCCATTATGCTGGTTATTAAGACCAGGGGCCCATCACAGTTGCCTCCTCCTCCCACACGGCGACAACAAGAAGACTTATCCTGCTAGGAAACAGGCAAGCCAGGTCCACCACCCTGTGCACTGTTAGCTATTGAAACAAAACAAGCCAGTGGACCAACCCCTTTTGTCCAGGTAAATGTAGAGGGAAAATCACTTGATTTCCTTGTGGACAGTGTGATTCGACAACTGGAATTCTCTGACCTTGATTGCCTTTCTGCTAAGACAGTGACATGATAGGAGTTGATGGTACTACTGGAAGCTACACATGAACATACAACCTACTCAAGCCATGATAGCACAATTAGTTGTATCCTCTACATACCCTGTCAATCTATTGGGAGTGGACCTCCTTGCAAAGATGCAAACTGCAATCCAATTTCATGAAGATGGCACAGCGTCCCTTACATCACCCCTGGACCCTGAGGACACCACCAACGTTTTTTCCAAAGTTTTAACCTTGAAGATGACCTTTTAAACATGAGAGAGGAAAGTTCTCTAGAAGCTGTTCCTGAAGGCCTATGGGCAACAGGCCCTAAAGATATAGTCATATTAAAAGTGATACCAGTCAAGGTTGCATTGAAGCCACATGCTGTTCTCCCATACAATCCGCAGTACCCTCTCTGTACAGCACAGAGGGACTCCATATAAAGACAACTTAAGGCCTACCTGGCAGTCGGTGCCAACATCCCTACAAAGTCAACTTGTAACTCTCCTCTCGACCTGTGAAGAAGAAAACCAAAAAAGGAGAATCAGCAGCATACCGCATGATACAAGATCTTTGGGCTGTTAATGAGGCTACAATTTTGGATAATCCAGTGGTGCCTAACCCTCACACCCTGCTAGCAAAAATCCCCTCTACTGTAACTAATTTCACAGTGATGCACTTGGCAAATGCATTTTTCAGCATACATCTAGATGTGGACAGTCAATATCTTTTTGCCTTCACCCATGCTGGTAATCAATATACCTGGACAGTCATGCCACAAGGGGTCCATAATAGCCCTTCAATGTTCTCCCAAGCTATGACACAAGTTTTGGAACCATAGAAGATGGAACAATGCTTGATTATACTCCCACAGTACGTGGATGATCTCCTCCTCTGTGCACCCCCACAGAGCTCTGCAACAAGGCCTCCATCTCTCTTCTTCAGTTCCTCTGCAAGAATGGCTGTAAAGCCTCAAAAAAAAAACTTCAACTAAGCCAAAAGAAGGCTGTTTTTTGGGGGCATTGTATCTCTCACCAAGAAAAACACCTTACCGAGGACCGAAAAGCTGCCATTCAAGCCCCACAACTACCTACCTATGCCACATAGTTACAATCATTTCTTAGTATCATTTCTTACTGCAGATCATGGTCACTTCACGTGTCGCTTTCCATGCAACCACTCTACTATTCTCTAAAGTCAGAGCCATTCCAGCTGACAGAACATGCTATAAAAGCCTATTTCCAGCTCAAGCAAGCCATCACTTCTTCCCTGGCATTGGGCTTACCTGACTACAGTAAACCTTTCAGACTTGGATGTGATAGAGAGACAAGGCCATGTCACAGGAGTTCTTAAACAAGAACATGGGGGCAGACAAAGACCTCTTGGATAGAGTTGATCGGACACCTGAATGTTCGGGTTCGAGAAGTTCGTCCGAACTTCGCGGAAATGTTCGGGTTCGTGATCCGAACTTGACCCCGCAACCCGAACCCCATTGAAGTCAATGGGGACCCGAACTTTTGGGCACTAAAATGGCTGTAAAATAGCCCTGTAAAGGGCTAGAGGGCTGCAAAAGGCAGCAACATGTGGGTAAGTGCCCTGCAAACAAATGTGGATAGGGAAATAATTTAAAATGAAAAAAAAAAAACTAAAAATTAAACAATATTAATTGGCAATTCTGAGGAAGAGGTGGAATAGGAGGTTGGGGAGGCGTCAGTTGGGAATGCCATCAGCAGCGCGTCTACCAGCGTGCGTTTTGTAGTCAGTAGTCACGCATCTTTAGATCAGTAACATAAATTTTTTACAAAAATTTGGTTTCCTGCCAGCAATGCACAGCTGTGGCTTATCACTGGCAAAAAAGGCATCATGTCACCCACCAATGCAGCAGGCGATTATCATAAATGTAGGCCCCTGGCACATAGACAGAGGAGTGGTCATTGGACAGCAAAAAATGGTTAATGTCACCCACCAAAGCAACAGGCGATTATCTGAAATGTAGACCCCTGACACCCAGACAGAGGAGAGGGCAATGCACGGCAAAAGAAGCTTCATGTCATCCAGCAATGGAACAGGCCATTTTCAGTAATTTAGGCCGCAGGCACCGAGGCATAGGAGAGAGGTCACCTAACAGCAAAACAAGCATCATGTCACCCAGCAATGCAGCAGTCGATTATCATAAATGTAGGCCCCTGGCACCCAGACAGAGGAGAGGTCAATGCACGGCAAAACAAGCTTTATGTCACCCACCAAAGCAACAGGTCATTTTCAGTAATTTAGGCTACATGCACCCAGACAGGAGAGAGGTCACGTAACAGGCTTCATGTTACCCAGCAATGGAACAGTCCATTTTCAGTAATTTAGGCCCCCGGCACCAAGACAGAGGAGAGAGGTCACGTAAAAGCAAAACAGGCTTCATGTCACTCAGCAATGCAGCAGTCAATTATTATAAAGGTAGGCCCCTGTCACCCAGACAGAGGAGAGGTCAATGCACGGCAAAAAGAGGTTAATGTCACCCACCAAAGCAACAGGCAATTATTATAAAAGTAGGCCGCAGCCTCCCAGACAGCGGAGAGAGGTCAATGCACGGCAAAACAGGCTTCATGTACCCAGCAATGGAACAGGCCACTTCCAGTCATTTAGGCCCTAACACCCTGACAGAGGAGAGAGGTCCCGTAACAGCAAAACAGGCTTCATGTCACCCAGCAATGGAACAGGCGATTATCATTAATGTAGACCGCAGGCACCCAGACAGAGGAGAGGTCAATGCACAGCAAAAAGAGGTTAATGTCACCCACCAAAGCAAAAGGCGATTATCTGAAATGTACGCTCCTGGCACCCAAACAGAGGAGAGGGCAATGCATGGCAAAAGAGGCTTCATGTCACCCACCAATGCAGCAAGCCCCTTTCAGTAATTTAGGCCCTAGCACCCTGACAGAGGAGAGAGGTCAACAGGCAATTATTATAAAAGTAGGCCGCAGCCTCCCAGACAGCGGAGAGAGGTCAATGCACGGCAAAACAGGCTTCATGTACCCAGCAATGGAACAGGCCACTTCCAGTCATTTAGGCCCTAACACCCTGACAGAGGAGAGAGGTCCCGTAACAGCAAAACGAGCTTCATGTCACCCAGCAATGAAACAGGCGATTATCATCAATGTAGGCCGCAGGCACCCAGACAGAGGAGAGAGATCCAGTAACATTTAAACAGGCTTCATGTCACCCAGCAATTCAGCAGTCGATTATTATAAATGTAGGCCGCAGGCACCCAGACAGAGGAGAGGTTCATTCAATTTGGGGTAGCCCCCGAAATAATGGAACAAATAAAAAAAGGAAATAAGTGCACTGTAGTACAAGAATGTATGGTTGAGGCGGTCATATATGTCTATTCTGCACAAGGTACGAAAAAGTCCTTTGGAATCCATGCCTGGTATATTTTAATGAACGTGAGCTTGTCCACGTTGGCTGTGGACAGGCTGCTTCGTTTGTCTGTAATGACGCCCCCTGTTGTGCTAAATACACATTCAGACAATACACTGGCTGCAGGGCAGGCCAGCACCTCCAAGGCATAAAGGACAACTTAGGCCATGTGACCAATTTAGAGACCTGGAGACCCAGAAGTTGAATGGGGCAGACCCATCAGTCAGTACGTGGAGGCGTGTGCACAAGTATTGTTCCACCATGTTGTTCAAACGCTGCCTCCTGCTAAGACGTTCCATATAAGCTGCTGGTGCAGGTTGCTGTGGCAAGGTGAAAAAACTTTTCCACATGTCGGCCATGTTAACCCTGCCTTCTGAGGAGCTGGCCCTGAAACAGCTGCATTGGCGACCTCTTGCTCCTCCTCTGCCTTTGCCTTGTGCTTCCACTTGTCCCCCCGTATCACTTGGGAATGCCCTCAGGAGTGCTTCTACCAGCGCGTGCTTGTAGTCGTGCATCTTCCTATCAAGCTCCAGTGCTGGAATTAAGGTGGGCACGTTGTCTTTGTACCGAGGATCCAGCAGGGTGGCAACCCAGTAGTCAGCACAAGTTACAATGTGGGAAACTCTGCTATCGTTGCGCAGGCACTGCAGCAAGTAGTCGCTCATGTGTGCCAGGCTGCCCAGAGGTAGGGATAAGCTGTCCTCTGTAGGTGGTGTATCGTCTGTTTCCTCCGTATATCCCCAGCCACGCTCCAGTGATGGCTCTGAGCTGCGTTGGCTGCCACCCTGCAATGAACCCGGTTCCTCCTCTACCCCATCCTCCTCCTCCTCGTTTTCCAGAACTGTGCCCTGGCTGGCCACATGTGTACCTGGCCTCTGCTGGTGCAGGAACCCACCCCCTGAGCTACTTTGGAATGACCGGCCTGAAACCCTGTGGAATGCCCCCTCTTCCTCCTCCTCCTCTGCCACATCCTCTTCCATCATCGACGTAATTGATTTTTCAAGGAGACATAGAAGTGGTATTGTAATGCTAATAATGGTGTTATCAGCTCTGGCCATGTTGGTTGAGTACTCAAAAGACCGAAACAAGATACACAGGTCTCGCATGCAGGCCCAGTCACTGGTGGTCAAGAGGTGCTTATCCGCAGAGCGACTGACCTGTACGTGCTGCAGCTGAAACTCCACTATCGCCTGCTCCTGCTCGCACAGTCTCTCCAGAATATGCAAGGTGGAGTTCCACCTGGTGGGCAAGTCACATATGAGGTGGTGAGCTGGAAGGCCGAAGTTACGCTGCAGCGCAGACAGACGAGCAGCAGCAGGGTGAGAGCGCAGAAAGTAAGCACAGAGGGACCGCACTTTCAGCAGCAGCTGTGACATGTCTGGGTAGTTTTTAAGAAACTTCTGCATCACTAGATTCAGAACATGTGCCAGGAAAGGGATGTGCGTCAAATTGGCTAGTCCCAGAGCTGCAACGATATTTCAACCATTATTGCAAACCACCAAACCAGGCTCACTGGCAGCAACCACTCATCTGCCTGTTGTTCTATGCCGCTCCAAAGCTCCTGTGCGGTGTGGGGTTGGTCACCCAAACACATGAGTTTTAAAATTGCCTGCTGACGTTCACCCCTGGCTGTGCTGAAGTTGGGGGTGAGGTTCTTTCGATGACCGGAAGTGGGGGTGGTAGAACAGGAGGAGGAGGAGGATGTGGAGTAGGAGGCAACAGGAGGCAAAGAATAATGCCCTGCGACTCGCTGTGAAGGAAGGACATGCGCCAAACCACTATCTGCCTCAGGCCCACTACATTTACCCAGTGTGCAGTTAGGGAGATATAGCGGCCCTGGCCGTGTTTACTGATCCATGTATATGTGGTTATGTGGACCTTGCCACAGATGCCGTTGCGCAGAGCACACTTGATTTTATCCTCCACTTGGTTGTGAAGGGAAGGGGCTGCTCGCTTGAAACAGTAGTGGCGGCTGGGAACTACGTACTGTGGGACAGCCACCGCCATCAGCTGTTTGAAAAAGACCATCTCCACCAGATGGAATGAAAGCATTTCAAAGGCCAATAATTTTGAAATGCTGGCATTCAGGACCATGGATCGAGGGTGGGTATTTTCTCTTTTTCTCCAGTGTTTGGGATATGGAAAGCTGAATGCTTGCCTGTGACATGGTGGAGATGCTTAGTGATGGTGACGGAGGTGGTCATGTTGGTGGAACATCCTCTGTTTGCTGGTTGCCAGGTGCCATGTTGACACCATAGATGGAGGAAGAGGCTGAGACAGCAACAGAAGGAGAAGCAAGAGGACCCTGAGACCTTTCGTGGTTTTTAAGGTGTTTACTCCACTGCAGTTCGTGCTTTGCATGTAGATGCCTGGTCATGCAGGTTGTGCTTAGGTTAAGAACGTTTATGCCTCACTTCAGGCTCTGATGGCACAACGTGCAAACCACTCGTGCCTTGTCGTCAGGACATTGTGTGAAGAACTGCCATGCCAATGAACTCCTTGGAGCAGGCCTTGGTGTGCTCGGAGCCTGGGTGTGGTGGGCAGTAGCAGGTTTACTGTCTATGGAACGGCCGCTCCGCTTTTGCACCCTGCTCCCTCTTCTGCTGTGCTGTTGCCTCTGTGCGACCACTGCCTCTTCCTCAGAACTGCACACATCACTAGGACAACCTTCAGTCTAGTCTGGGTCTAGGACCTCATCATCCTCCACATCATCTTCCACCCATTCATGACCCCTGCCCTCCTCGTCGGTCTGCACATTGCAGAAAGCCTCAGCAGTTGGCACCTGTGTTTCGTCATCATCAGAGACGTGCTGCAGAGGTCTTCCCATGTCCTCAGCCTGCAACATAAGTGGTGGGCCATCAGTGCACTTAAGGTCTTCCACTTCTGGGGCAAGGCTAGGTAGATGAGCCAGGGAAACCCTGCCGACAGAGTCATCAAAAGGCATAAGAGTTTTGCTGCATGACTTGGAGCTCTACATGGATAAGCACCTGACAACACTGGCTAATCCCTCACTCTGGTGTTAAAAGCTGAGAGATTCGCCAATATTTCCAATCAGGAACATATCGGAGCCCCTTTAGGCACCACTTCACGGTTTCTCAGCATGACATGGGGTCCTACCACTAAACTACCTATGGTATTTGTTTATATATTTTCATCCTTCATCCGCACATGTTTTATTTTGTGTAGGATGTTTGTGTGGTGCTTGTGGTTCGCGCCGGTATCCTCCATTGTATGCAATTTTTGCTGGGGATAGCCGTTCGCTGCGAACCACATGCGGAGGAACTGCCCCCCCAGTTAGAAACACGCCACAGTGTTTGGGGTTTGGAGCAGTCCCACCCATTTTGGCCACGTTTATTTCTGTGATTCTTGTTTTATATGTATTGAATGTGCCATTGCATATGGCTGGTAAACATTCTGTTGCACCTGGAAGCCGGTGTCACATGGTCTGTTGTAGGTGTAGCTTGCGGCCTCATTTGTTCCCCATTGCATTGTTGGTCCTGCAATGCAGGTGAGTGGGAGGGGGCTGTAGGCTGCTTAATACCTGTTCAGACCTTGTTCACACACCATAGGTAGTTTAGTGGTAGGACCCCATGTCATGCTGAGAAACCGTGAAGTGGTGCCTAAAGGGGCTCCGATATGTTCCTGATTGGAAATATTGGCGAATCTCTCAGCTTTTAACACCAGAGTGAGGGATTAGCCAGTGTTGTCAGGTGCTTATCCATGTGGTGCATCTTTTTTCTGTGAGTTATGTGTTTATATATTTTCATCCTTCATCCGCACATGTTTTATTTTGTGTAGGATGTTTGTGTGGTGCTTGTGGTTCGCGCCGGTATCCTCCATTGTATGCAATTTTTGCTGGGGATAGCCGTTCGCTGCGAACCACATGCGGAGGAACTGCCCCCAGTTAGAAACACGCCACAGTGTTTGGGGTTTGGAGCAGTCCCACCCATTTTGGCCACGTTTATTTCTGTGATTCTTGTTTTATATGTATTGAATGTGCCATTGCATATGGCTGGTAAACATTCTGTTGCACCTGGAAGCCGGTGTCACATGGTCTGTTGTAGGTGTAGCTTGCGGCCTCATTTGTTCCCCATTGCATTGTTGGTCCTGCAATGCAGGTGAGTGGGAGGGGCTGTAGGCTGCTTAATACCTGTTCAGACCTTGTTCACACACCATAGGTAGTTTAGTGGTAGGACCCCATGTCATGCTGAGAAACCGTGAAGTGGTGCCTAAAGGGGCTCCGATATGTTCCTGATTGGAAATATTGGCGAATCTCTCAGCTTTTAACACCAGAGTGAGGGATTAGCCAGTGTTGTCAGGTGCTTATCCATGTGGTGCATCTTTTTTCTGTGAGTTATGTGTTTATATATTTTCATCCGCACATGTTTTATTTTGTGTAGGATGTTTGTGTGGTGCTTGTGGTTCGCGCCGGTATCCTCCATTGTATGCAATTTTTGCTGGGGATAGCCGTTCGCTGCGAACCACATGCGGAGGAACTGCCCCCCCAGTTAGAAACAAGCCACAGTGTTTGGGGTTTGGAGCAGTCCCACCCATTTTGGCCACGTTTATTTCTGTGATTCATGACTTGGAGCTCTGACTGCTTGTCTGATTTGTTAGGGGGTGAGGTGAAATACTGAGCATGGGCTGCAGGTGCCAACTCTGAGTTTTCTGCAGAGGATTAGGTGGGAGACACTGTGAAGGAACTAGAGGCACTGTCAGCAACCCAATTTACTGTCGCCTGTACTTTTTCTGGCGTCACCATCCGTAGAGCGGCATTCGGGCCTACCAAATAACGCTGCAGGTTCTGTTGCCTACTTGCACTAGATGAAGCTGCTTCACTTGGACGGGTAGATGCCGCTGAACGGTCTCATCCTCTCCCAGCAACAGCAGCTCCACCAACACGACATGCCCATGTCCCTAATTTTATGCTTATTATTTGCGTTCACCCATCAAGCTGAAAGATGGATTCTCTTGGGTGTCAATTTAACTGCCAATTGTCAACAATTAAGTTCACTAAGGCAGTGCCTGTGTCATAAAAATGCTCTGTGGACCAAGAATAATGTTTTTTTTTGGCCTAAAACACACTGCAATTTCACTGCAGAAATCTAAAATATGTATTTGTACGCTGTATGCACAACTGTTTGGGGAACCCAGAACACGTTTTTTTTTTTTGTTTTTTTTCAGAAAAACACAGTAAAGCACTACTTTTGTGCTGCAATTTAAAATTGGTATTTGTACGCTGTATACACAAGTGGTTTGTGGACCAAGAACAAGGATTTTTGTAATAAAACACAGAAAAGCAGTATTTCACTGCTATTAATAAAATGTTGTTACTTCTACGCTGTAGGCACAAGTGGTTTGTGGACCCAGAACAGGGATTTTTTTAATAAAACACCGAAAAATATTGGTATTTCTATGCTGTATGCACAACACCTTTATGAAGCAAGAATATTGTTTTTTTCCCTACAAAAAAAATAAATAATAATAATTCACAATTTCACTGCAGAAATGTCAAATGTGTATTTGGGTGGGTTATTTCAAACTGTTTTGTGGACCAGGAATAATGTTTTTTTCCCAGGAAAAACACTGATGCTCTATTTCCTTGCAGAAATATTAAATATGTATTTGTACGCTGTATGCACAACTGATTTGGGAAGCAAGAATATAACTTTTTTTCCCACAAAAAAAAATCTTTCACTATTTCACTGCAGAAATGGGCGGTGTATTTCAAACTGCTTTGGGGACGAGAATCACAGCTTTTTATCACAAAAATACTTCAGAAATTGATTATACGGTTTAGTGCATTGTATACACAAGTGCTCTGTGGCACTACAGGTCCCAGACTAGACAAATGGATTATGTCACCCCTTAATTATACCAAAGGTAATGTAGGGGACTTGAGCAGTCAGAAAAAAAACATTTTCTCCTTCACTGAGCTACCAAAAAGGATTAAGCTGATGTCTCTTCCAGGCTGGCAGACATGCAGTACACTGCAGTGGCTAAAATGTCCACCGACCTCCACCTCTGTAACAGATGGATTTAAAAAAAAATTCCTTGGCAGTGGCTGGGTACAGAAATGTAGGAATGCTGAAGCTCCCTCCCTCTTTATTTGCTGTATCTTGTAGATTAATGTACAACAGGTTCTGCAGACTTCTTCCCTAATCTGTCCCTAACAGAAGCGGCAGCATCCTATCCCTACACTGAGAAGAGCAGAGTGACGTGTGGTGCTACGTGACTCCAGCTTATATCGAGGCTGGTTCACATGCTGCACTCAGCCAATCACAGCCATGCCATTAGTAGGAAGAGAAGAAGTTGAAACTGAAGATGAGGTATGTATGCACATGGAAGATGAAGTTTTGGACTTACCACATGACTGCCTTGCACGTATGAGCCAAGAGACATCTTAGTTTGACTCCGTTACAGATACCCCCTTACAGGATGCAGACCTAACTCTTTTTGTGGATGGCTCCATGTTTGCAGATGATAAAGAACGGTTTCACATGGCAGTGACCACCTCCACAGAAGTGCTGCTGCAGGAACAGCAGTTACCACCCCATCTTTCAGCCCAGGAGGTTGAGTAAAGGCTCTGACAGCCTCCTGTAACATGGCAACAGGGAAAAGAGCCAATATATACATGGACTCCAGATATGCATATGGAGTGGCCCATGATTATGGTCCTATTTGGAAGGTTAGAGACTTCATAACAGCAAATGGAATGCCTGTCAGACATCACAAGGCCATTGCCCACCTCTTGGAAGCTCTGCTGCTACCCCAAGCAGTAGCTATCATCAAAGTAAAAGCCCACACCAGGGCAGAGATGCCAGAGGCAAGAGGAAATGATTTGGCAGATCTGGAAGCAAAGAGAGCGGCTCAGGGCTCTGAGGTGCATACAGAAGAAGAAATTGATCTCATAGTGACACAACGAGAGAAGGAAGAAACTGAAGAAGACAAGGAAATAGACTCCCAGGCTTGGGAATTGATCATTACTCTACAGAAACAAGCTTTAAAGGGAGAAGAAGAAAAATAGATAAAGAAGGGAGCGGTGATAACAGAAAAATGAGTCTACATGAAGAACAAGAAGCCCTGCTTGCTCAGAACCATGTATTCAATGGTGGCACAGTGGGCTCATGGAACCACATATCAGTCTAAGACGAAGATGAACCACTTGGTGGCATCATATTACTTTGCTCCAGGATTCTCCATGACATCGACACAATAAACTCGGGGATGTCATGTGTGTGCATAGTGTAATGCAGGGAAAATGGAGAAGAGAGTAAAAATAGATGATTACAGTGGCTCAACCAGCAAGCATTACACAGATTAGGTGCACTCTTCCTTGGTAACACCCACTACAACAAGAAGACAATAAGTCTAAACTATGACCAATAATGTTATGATTTGGTAAAATGTACGCACACATCATCTACATAGTGAATCGGTGTTTTTTTTTATATCTTTTTGATTTTGATTTTTAATTTTTCAATTTTATTTCTCAGCTTTTATGAATTTATTTGATGTATTCTATATATATATATATATATATATATATATATATATATATATATATGTGTTTATATATATATAATCTCTTTTGGGGTCTAATTTGTGTTTTATATATTAAATTACATTTTTCACCTTACTCTGGTTGTGATATGTTGCCCTGCAACAGCCAGATAACTGAGTGCCCTCCATAATATTTATTTTTCTAAAAATGAAGAAGACTCCACAGAAGTGCACTGCCAATCCACTCTACAGATTTTAGAGGATACAGATTTACCACATACAGATGCCAAGAGCAGGTCCTTAAGAGTATGCTCTTGTGGTAGTTGACTTGTTCTCAGGATGGTCAGAGGCTTTTCCCACCAAGAATCAATCTGCCATCACCACTGCCAAAAAACTCCTGAATGAATTAGTCTGTCTGTTTGAAAGACAATTGAAAGTGACAGCCTTCACAGCCAATGTTACCAAAGAAGTATGAACACAGTTAGGGATAGAATTAGATTGGTACAGCCCGAATCACCCGCAACGCAGTGGAAAAGTCAAAAGACTGAATGGTATGTTAAAACAGAAAATGTTGAAAGCTGCCCAGGACGCTAGAAAACCCTGGACAGAAAGCTTGGCCTTAGCTGTTTTCAGCGTGAGACACACACCAAGAGGACCTCATAAACTCAGTCCTTATCAGATATTGTTTGGCAGCGTCCCTTGGTTGGGGCTATATTTCACAAAACAGCTTAACATGCAGTATGATACTCTGTCTAGATATGTTATTGGGTTATGTAAACAATTGACTAAAATACATTATCAAGTCTTTTCCTCTCTCTCAGATCCAGAAGTGTGTCCAGGGCAAGATACCATACAGCCAGGTGACTGGGTGCTAGTGAAAAAGTTCAGCAGAAAAACACTTCTTGAACCAAGGTTTTATGGGCCCTATCAAGTCCTGCTGACTACAGATACCTCAGCCAAGTTTGAAGGGAAACCAACATGGATCCACAACTCCTATTGCAAGAAGGCCCAGGAACCAGAGGATGGGACCAGATCTTGCTAATATATATCCTTTTTCTGAGTTCAAGGGGGGAGAGCAGACACAGCAGATTACAAATGTGGTATTCTATCAAAGTGAATCTGGAAATGTTAGATTTGATTTCTGCAGTGTAGTGTACTGCGGTACTGAAGACAGATTCCAGATGTACAGTATATTGGCTGTGTGGAGACATGGAAGTCAGACCCAGGTTACAGATGAGTTGTCAATGCACCCTCATAAAAGTTTTAATGCCATTCCAGATTTTTGAACAATCAGAGTGAGAACAGGTTACAAAGGACACCCAGGTAACTAGGTTAAGAAGGGAAGTAAAAGGCTCTTTTGACCCACATACATATATATTGATGCAATAGGTGTTCCACGAGGTGTCCCTGATGAATTTAAAGTCAGGGATCAAGTAGCAGCTGGTTTTAAATCCCTGATACCCATTATCACCATCAACAAGAATGTAGACTGGATCAACTACCTGTATTACAACCAACAAAGATTTGTCAACTACACCAGAGATACCCTAAAAGGGGTAGTTGAACAACTAGGCCCAACTTCGATTATAGCCTTTCAGAACTGTATGGTCTTGGATATAGTACTTACAGAAAAAGGGGGCGTTTGTAAAATGATAGGTTCCTCTTTCTGCACATACATACCTAAAAACACTGCCCCCGATGGAAATAACACCAAGGCTCTGAAAGGTCTCACAGATTTGTCAAATGAACTTGCAAGAAACTCAGGAATAAAGACTCCCTGGGATTCAGTGTTTGAATGGTTAGGTGACTGGCAGATGGCATTAACGTGAGCTATTAACATTATCACAAGAGATATCGCGAACGTAAAATTGTTCGCGAACGGGTGAACCGGGCAAACCGCCATAGACTTCAATAGACAGGCGAATTTTAAAACCCACACGGACCCTTTCTGGCCACAATAGTGATGGAAAAGTTGTTTCAAGGAGACTAACAACTGGACTGTGGCATAACGGAGGGGGATCCATGGCAAAACTCCCATGGAAAATTACTTAGTTGACGCAGAGTCGGGTTTTGATCCATAAAGGGCATAAATCACCTAACATTCCTAAATTGTTTGGAATACCATACTTTAAAACATCCAGTGGGTGTATACAATCAGGTATGATGTTGTATCGATCAGGTAGTGTAAGGGTTACACCCGCTTCACAGTGACAGACCAAACTCTGACAGACCAAACTCCCCATTTAACGCAAAGCAAAAAACCGCAGTCCATTGGCACGACCGCAAACTCCCTATTTGCGCAAGGTTGGATACCAAGCTAGCTATGTCCCGTTCCTTGTCCTCACTGACGTCATTGAAGGTCTCTTCCTCCACCCAGCCACGTACAACACCAAGGGTCCCCGAAAGGTGACAACAAGCCCCCTGAGACGCCTGCTGTGGTTGGTCTTTCACCTCCTCAAAGCCACCTTCCTCCTCTGACTCCTCTTCTTCAGACTCCTCTCTCTGCGTTGCCACAGGTCCAGCAATCAACGACGACAAGGCTGCTTCTGGTGGTGATGGTGACCACAACTCTTCCTCTTCATGCTCATCTACGAACTGATCCAGCACTCTTCTCAGGGCATGCTCCAGAAAAAACACATATGGGATGAGTTTGATGATGTTGCCTTGGGTTTGACTGACCAGGTTTGTCACCTCCGCAAAAGGACGCATGAGCCTACAGCCATTGTGCATGAGCGTTCAGTAACGCGGCCAAAAAATACCCAGCTCCGCAGAGGCTGTCCTCTTTTTTTCTTATTAAAAAAAATCTGTTCTTACCAATTTAATCTCTGTTTTGTCCTCTATAAGGGGCCGGTGTATGAAATAGATTTTAGGAACCTTCCAATTTGGGGCACTGCGCGTGCGCCGTGCAATGTACTGTGCCACCCTATATGAGTGGTGTGTTAAGTAGTACTATTCCTATCAGTTTAATCCCTGTTACGTCCCCTATCAGGGGATGTGTATCAAATAGATTTTAGGAACCGGGAGATGGAAAAAGATGATTGGTCGGTCCTCTTGCTTCCAATTTGTGGCACTGCGAATGCAGCGTGAAATGTACTGTGACACCCTATATGACTGGTGTGTTATGTAGTACTATTCTTATCAGTTTAATCCCTGTTACGTCCCCTATCAGGGGACGTGTATCGAATAGATTTTAGACAACCGCAAAGAGTTGTCAATAGTTTACTCACTCATGACATAAATTGTATTCCTCTATGCGTCAATCTTGGTGTAGGGATGACTGTGCTCGTGCGCATGTTTGGGAGATTGCAGGCGGTGGCAGCCTATGGTCGTGCTGAAATATTTCAGTGATAGTTAAGTGACCCAGAAAACAATGATTCTGCAGTGTGGGCCCATTGTTGGCCTAGTAGGATTTAATGATCACCTTAGATGATCAGAAAGAAAATGAATGTTTTCTATATGAAAAATTATCCAGCCGATCGCTTTTGGTCTGTTCACAATGAAGCAACGACCTTATCACCTGGGGTGTGCAAACATTGCCAACACACTCATAGAGGTGATCTCTTCATTGTGATACACAAGCCCTTTCACCACAAACAAGGTAACGATCAGAAAGTGGAATTAACACATGTATGTGCCTTTTTTTTTGTTTGTTTTTGCAGCCACAGTGCAGCACCAGAGGCCAGAAAAATAAGGCATGTACGCATGCCTGAAAAATTAGGTATTGTTGCAGCCGAAAGTTTACCAACACATTGCGGCTTGAACCCTAGTTGGTGGCGGAGAAGTCACGCAAGTCATCCGGCATGCAGAGATTAAATACAGCAGCGTGGGGGCCATTTTTAGCCCAAAGCATTTCATCCGGCCATTTTTAGTCAAATGTATGCCCCACTGTCAGTCCCTTCAGTATCCACGCCTCATTCATCTTAATAAAGGTGAGGTAATCTTGACTTTTTTGACCTAGGCAACTTCTCTTGTCAGTGACAATACCTCCTGCTGCACTGAAGGTCCTTTCTGACAGGACACTTGAAGCGGGGCAGGCCAGAAGTTCTATCGCAAATTGGGATAGTTCAGGCCACAGGTCAAGTCTGCACACCCAGTAATCAAGGGGTTAAGCGCTCCTCAGAGTGTCGATATCTGCAGTTAAGGCGAGGTAGTCTGCTACCTGTCGGTCGAGTCATTTTCTGAGGGTGAACCACAAAGGGCTGTGGTGATGTGTAGGACTTAAAAAGCTCCGAATGTCCTCCATCAACAACACGTCTGTAAAGCTTTCTGTCTTTGTCTGCGTGGTCGTGGTAGTAGGAGGATTACTTTCACCTCTTCCCCTGTTAGATTCCCGTTGTGCTGTGACATCACCCTTATAAGCTGTGTAAAGCATACTTTTTAACTTGTTTTGGAACTGCTGCATTCTTTCCGACTTCCGGTAATTCGGTAACATCTCAGCCACTTTCTGCTTATACCGGGGGTCTAGTAGCGTGGCCACCCAGTACAGGTGCTTCTCCTTCAGCCTTTTTATACAAGGGTCCATCAACAGGCATGACTGAATGAAAGACCCCATTTGCACAAGGTTGGATGCCGAGCTACTCATCTCCCGTTCCTCGTCCTCACTGATCTCACTGAAGGTCTCTTCTTCCCCCAGCCACGTACGACACCACGGGTCCCAGATAGGTGACAACAACGAGCACCCTGGGATGCCTGCTGCGGTTGGTCTTCCTCCTCCTCAAAGCCCCATTCCTCCTCTGACTCCTCTTCCTCAGACTCCTCTTCCACCGTTGCCGCAGGTCCAGCAAGTGATGATGATGATAAGGCTGTTTCTGGTGGTGATGGTGACCACAACTCTTCCTCTTCAAGCTCATTTACGGCCTGATCCAGCACTCTTCGCAGGGCACGCTCCAGGAAGAAAACAAATGGGATGAGGTCGCTGATGGTGCCTTTGGTGCGACTGACTAGGTTTGTCACCTCCTCAAAAGGACGCATGAGCCTAAAGGCATTGAGCAAGAGCGTCCAGTAACGTGGCAAAAAAATACCCAGCTCCGCAGAGGCTGTCCTAGCACCACGGTCATACAAATACTCGCTGACAACTTTTTCTTGTTGGAGCAGGTGATCGAACATTTGAAGTGTTAAATTCCAACGTGTCGGGCTGTCGCATATCAAGCGCCTCACTGGCATATTGTTTCGCCGCTGAATATCGGAAAAGTGCGCCATGGCCGTGTAGGAACGCCTGAAATGGCCACACACCTTCCTGGCCTGCTTGAGGATGTCCTGTAAGCCTGGGTACTTATACACAAAGCGTTTTACAATCAGATTCAACACATGTGCTATGCACGGCACATGTGTCAACTTACCCAAATTCAATGCCGCCAACAGATTGCTTCCGTTGTCACACACCACTTTGCCGATCTCTAGTTTGTGCGGGGTCAGCCACTGATCCACCTGTGCGTTCATGGTGGACAGGAGTGCTGGTCCAGTGTGACTCTCTGCTTTCAGGCATGTCAACCCCAAGACGGAGTGACACTGTCGTATCCGGGATGTGGAATAGCCCCCGGGGAGCTGGGGGGGTGCAGTTGATGTGGAGCAAGACGCAGCAGCAGAAGAGGACTCAGCTGAGGAGGTTAGCGAACAGGATGGAGTAGGAGGAGTAGAGGAGGAGGCAGAAGGCCTGCCTGCAAGTCGTGGCGGTGTCACCAACTCCTCTGCAGAGACACGCATTCCATGCTTGGCAGCTCAGCAGGTTTACCCAATGCACAGTGTACGTGAAATACCTGCCCTGACCATGCTTTGCAGACCAGGTATTAGTGGTCAGATGGACCCTTGCCCCAACATTGTGTGCCAGACATGCCATGACTTCCTTTTCCACAATAGAGTACAGGTTGGGGAAAGGCCTCAGACTCCACCAGCTTGCATGGTAAAAGCTGGCGGGCTAAGAGTTCCGACAAGCCAGCTGTCAGACGCTGGGCAAGGGGGTGACTCTGTGACAGTAGCTTCTTACGCTCGAACATTTCCTTGACAGACACCTGATTGTGGGCAGATAAGCAGGAACTGCTGAAGGTGAGAGGTGGAGTGGCTGGTGTTTGAGAGGGGGCAAGGAGGACAGCAGTGGTTGACGTGGTTGACGTGGCTGAAGATGCTGGACCAGGAGGAGGATGGTGGCTTTGAGTTTGTGTGCTGCTTGTATTCATGTGTTGATCCCATAGGCGTTTGTGATGTGAGATCATGTGCCTTTGCAAAGCAGTTGTACCTATGTGGGTGTTGGACTTCCCACGACTCAGTTTCTTTTGGCACAGGTTGCAAATGGCATCACTGTTATCAGAGGCAGACAAACAAAAAAATGGCACACTGCTGAGCTTTGCAATGACGGCATTCTGGTGGTGGCAACAGCATGTGTTGATTGGCGTGCTGTCTGGCTTACCTCGGGTGCCGATACATGCTGTCTGACTGTGCCACTAGCTTGTTGCGACGACCTCCTCCTGCTTCCAACTTGTCTCCTCCTCCTCTCTGTCTCCCCATCTGAACTTTCCCCCTGTTCTTCTTCTCTTCGAGCGGGCACCCACATGACATCCACGGACACATCATCATCATCAACCGTTTCACTTGTATCTGACAACTCAGCAAAAGAAGAAGCAGCGGGTACAACATCATCATCATCACACCGTATGTCCATGTGTGTAATGCTGCCTGACTGAGACATATCACTGTTATCTACATCCTCTGGCAATAATGGTTGTGCATCACTCATTTCTTCCAACTGATGTTTAAATAACTCCTCTGACAGATCAAGTGATGCGGCTGTGGTGCTGTGGTGCTGTGGTGGCGGCGGGCGGGCGAGTGGTAACTTGAGAGGTGCCCGAAGCTGAGCTGGAGGAGGATGGTGCGTCAAGGTTCCGAGCGGAAGCTGTAGGAGATTGGGTCTCCTTTGAAAGCCAGTCAACTATGTCCTAATAATTTTTCAACTTCAGGGTACGTGGCCTCTGAACACTGGGCATTATTCTAGGGCCGAAGGAAATCACAGCACTACGACCATGACGGCCCCTGCGGGGTGGCCTGCCTCTGACTGTCATTTTTTTGGGGGATTAGGGGTACTATGCGTGCAAGGTACTGTGCCACCCGATATGAGTGGTGGGCACTGGCAGTGGGCACAGTACAGTCTGTGGGCCTGACACACACTGGCAGGCAAATGCAATTATATTAAAGGGTAAAAATGAAATAACTTTATTATTTGCAAGGTACTGTGCCACCCTATATGAGTGGTGGGCAGTAGGCACAGTATAGTCTGTGGGCCTGACACACTGGCAGGCAAATGCAATTATATTAAAGGGTAAAAATTACATCACTGTTTTATCTGCAAGGTACTGTGCCACCCTACATGAGTGGTGTGCACACAGTACAGTCTGTGGGCCTGACACACACTGGCAGGCTAATGCAATTATATTAAAGGGTAAAAATCAAATGACTTTTGTATCTGCAAGGTACTGTGCCACCCTATATGAGTGGTGTGCACACAGTACAGTCTGTGGGCCTGCGGCCTCTCACACACGGGCAGGCAACTGCAATATATATATATATATATATATATATTGTGGGGAGTCGCTCTGGTAGATAGCGGTGCGGGTGCAGTACAGAGGCAAAAGGGAGTCCAGAAAGTGCAGCAAAACACTGTTTAATTCACAATTCAATTTGCATAAAGTATACAGCAAACAGTCACTTGGTGTTAATTCACACCCATCAGAAAAACGTGAGGCAAAACAAAAAGTCACATACAGGTTCCAATCACCTGGGAGGTTTAGGTGCGGGTTCGCACCTGGCTGTCAGCCCAGCCGCAAGACAATTCAGCACAGGCTTCCAGGCCGACTGCACACCTTCTTGCTGGGCTCTTGCTTCCAGCCCAGGGAGCTCCACAGCACGATCAGCAGCTCCAGGACAATCACACACAGCTGCTGGTGCTGGCTGAGTTTTAAACCCAGCCCCAAAACCAGGACTGGGTCGTGGGGAGCAGCCACCCACCCTACACTTTAGCTGCTCACGGTAAGAGCCGGCCCGGATCGGCTTTGCAGCCATGCTATTTAGCAACTGTGTCAGTAGCACTACCTGCTACTGACATCAACAAAACGGCTCTTACCTCACCGAGGCTATGAACCTCGGTGACGCGTACCTGCCATCTACGACGGCACCCTGCACCTTACCACATACCACCCCCTTTATTCAACCCTGAGGGGGTGGACACACGAAAAACAGTGTACCCGGGAGAGGGCATCTGCATTTTTCAACAACCGGCCCACTCTGTGTTCCACCGTGAATTTATAATTCTGTAGAGACAGAAACCACCTGGTGACCCAGGCATTCCTCTCTTTGGCTTGGCTCATCCACTTGAGTGGGGAGTGGTCGGTCACCAGGCGGAAGCTTTTGCACAACAGGTAATAACGGAGGACCTCGAGTGCCCACTTGATGGCCAGGCACTGTCTCTCGACTATGCTGTACCTGGCCTCGGCTGGGGTGAGTTTGCGGCTGAGGAAGACAACGGGATGCTCCCCGTTGACTTCCTGTGACAGTACCGCACCAAGGCCACCCTCAGAGGCGTCGGTCTGGACAACGAACTCCTTCTTGAAATCGGGCGTCACCAAAACCGGGGACCCACACAGGGCCGATTTCAAGGCGGAGAAAGCCATTTCTGCCTGCTCGTTCCAACGGACCGTCCCTGTCTTACGCTCCTTTAACAAGTCTGTCAACGGCGAAGCTATAGTGGCAAAGTGGGGCACAAACCTCATGTAATACCCCACAATTCACAGGAACGACTTTACCTGTCTGGTGGTGACCAGTCGGGGCCAACTCCGTATTGCCTCTACCTTATTTACTTGAGGCTTGATGACTCCCCGCCCAATAACATATCCCAGATATTTGGTTTCTTCCAACCCAATCGCACACTTCTTTGGATTGGCGGTTAGTCCAGCTTTCCTCAGGGCATCCACTACCGCCTGCACTTTGGGCAAATGGCTTTCCCAGTCGGTGCTGTGGATGATTACATCATCTAAGTAGGCCGAGGCGTACCGACGATGAGGTCGCAGCACAATATCCATTAACCTTTGGAAGGTGGCGGGGGCGCCATGCAGGCCAAAGGGTAACACCTTGTAATGATACAGGTCCTGCGGAGTAACAAAAGCGTTTTTTTCCTTGGCCGACTCCGTTAAGGGTACCTGCCAGTACCCTTTAGTGAGGTCTAACACAGAAAAATAACGGGCGTGCCCTAAATTCTCAACAAGCTCGTCTACCCGGGGCATGGGATACGCATCAAACTTGGACACTTCATTTAACTTGCGAAAATCGTTGCAGAACCACAACGTCCCATCCGGCTTGGGTATTAGGACTATGGGACTGGCCCACTCACTTTTCAACTCCTCAATGACATCGAGCTTCAACATTAACTGCACTTCCTACGCGATGGCCCGTCGCCGAGCCTCGGGTACCCGGTATGGTTTTAACCGGATCTTGGCCTGAGGCTCAGTGACGATGTCATGTCGGATGAGAGACGTGCGGCCAGGGAGGTCCGAGAACACATCCGTGTTCCGACGGATGAACTCCCTGACTTCCTGAACTTGTTTGGAAGACAGGCTGTCTGCAATTTTTACCGTGGTTACTGCTTCACAGGTCTCGAACTGTGGGGCTGGACCCTTTTCACCTAGAAGCCCTGGCCGGGGGCTGTGGTCGTCGGCCGTGTCCCTATCTTTCCACGGCTTTAGCAAATTCACGTGGTACACCTGCTCCTGCTTGCGCCGCCCTGGCTGGTGTACTTTGTAATTTACTTCCCCTACCTTCTCGATTACCTCATAGGGGCCCTGCCACCTAGCTAGGAACTTGCTGTGCAGGGTGGGTACCAGAACCAAAACCCGATCTCCCGGATTGAAGTCCCGTACCTGAGCCTGACGATTGTACACCCTACTCTGGGCTTGTTGCGCTGCCTCCATATGCTCCCGGACCAAGGGCAACACCCTTTCCATCCGTTCCTGCATCTGGGCGACACACTCAATGACACTTTTGTGGGGGACAGGCTGTTGTTCCCACACTTCCTTGGCGATATCCAACAGGCCCCGAGGGTGTCTGCCATAAAGCAGTTCGAAGGGCGAGAACCCAGTAGAGGCTTGGGGCACCTCTCGCACTGCGAACATGAGATAGGGCAGAAGCAGATCCCAGTCCTTCCCATCTCTAGACACCACCCTCTTTAACATATTTTTTAGAGTTTGGTTAAACCTCTCAACAAGACCGTCTGTTTGCGGATGGTAAACGGACGTCCGTAACTGCTTTATACGCAACAATTTACACAGTTCCCTCAAAACTTTGGATATAAAAGGGGTCCCTTGGTCTGTCAGAACCTCTTTTGGCAGGCCCACACGGGAAAACATTTCCATTAACTCTTTGGCGATGAGCTTAGCTGAGGTATGTCGCAGAGGCACCGCCTCCGGATACCGAGTGGCATAGTCGAGAACTACCAGAATGTGTTGGTGGCCCCTGGCAGACTTTGGTACAGGCCCAATTAAATCCATAGCGATTCGCTCAAACGGTACTTTAATAATTGGCAGAGGTACCAGAGGACTACGGAAATGTGGCTGGGGGCTAGTTATCTGACAGGTTGGACAGGACTTACAATAATTTTCTACCTCCTTGAACACACTGGGCCAATAGAACCGCTGCAGTTTACGGTCCTGGGTTTTCTGCCACCCCAGGTGTCCCCCAAGAACATGTTGGTGGGCAAGCTCCATGACAAGCTTGTGATACGCTGTGGGCACCACCAACTGTTCAACAGGTTCACCCCGGATTTGGTTCACCCGATATAACATTTCTTGGTGAACAACAAAGCGGGGAAATATTAACTCAGCCCCTGGCTTCTGGGGTTTACCATCAATTTCCAGCACATTCCCCCAGGCCCTGGTTAGGGTTTGGTCCCGGTGTTGGGCGGTCCCAAAACTGTCTCCGGAGACGTGGAGGTCTGCCAACTCAGGTCCTGGTGGCAAGTCCTCCATGTCTCCCACCATTACACTCAGTGGGGGTGTCTCCCCCTCTATCACAGAAGTGGTGGTCACCCCTACCGCAGGCCCTTCGGACTCGGGCTCCCAGGGCTCTGGCCTCCCACTGGAACCAGGCCACTCTGCTAGGGTTACCCCTGTCTCAGGGCTATTAGTCACTTTCATCTCAGGCCATAGTGGCGGAAAACCAGGGAAGTCTCTCCCAATTATTAGTTCATAAGGTAGCTTTGTGGAGATCGCCACTTCACAAGTCCATGTGCCGGCCGCCGTGGACAGAGACATTACAGCAGTGGGATTGTCCTTTAAGTCTCCGTGTATGCACACCACACCAACTTTCCGGCCCGCATACTGGGTGGGCTGTACCAGGGCAGCACTTACCAGGGTTACTAGGCTTCCTGAGTCCAGTAGCGCCACTGCCAGATTATCACCCACTTGCACCTGGCACAGGTGACGATTGTCTATTGTCTCGGGGGTGCCGGTTGCACACAGTCTCCGGGCATACATGGAATCCCGGTACCCATAATTAGTCTCCATGGGTTCTTCCCGGTGTGGACAGTGGGCACTTACGTGGCCAGGCTCCTGACACCGCCAGCAGACAATCGGGGCCGGGTCCACAGGGGGCACACCCCGAACTGGTCTCTCAGGTATCAGACGTCGGGACTGGATGGGAGACCTCCGGGGTTTGACCGGCCCCTCCCAACAACACCCCTTGCAAGTTTTTGTGGCCTCATAGCGCTCCACCAGATCAACCATTTCAAGGGCATTAGTGGGGGATACCTGGCCGATCCAGTGCTGAAGGGGGTAAGGCAGGGCCCTCCAGAACATGTCGGCCAGCAGACGGTCCAGAATAGCAGCCGGACTTAGAACATTAGGCTGCAGCCACTTTTGCAACCTGTGCAGCAACTCATAGTACTGCGGCCTGGCGGGTTCAGCCGTTTTAAAGTCCCACTGGTGGACCCGCTGAGCCCGGACCAACATGTTTACCCCCAGTATGGCCAGGATCTCCCCCTTCACCGTGGGGTAATCAACAGCTTGGTCATCTGCTAAGTCAAAAAAAACCTGCTGGGGTCCGGATGCCAGGAACGGAGCGACCACCTCAGCCCACTGGTCACGGGGTAACTTCTCCCTCACGGCTACCTTCTCAAAGACCGCCAGATACGTCTCAACGTCGTCCGAGGGGGTCATCTTTGGGATCGCCGCACGGACCGCTTTCCAGGCATCATGGACATGGTGGGACGCTCCTGCAGCTTGTAAAGCCTTCACGTGCTGTAATAGTAGCTGGTTGGTCTCCCGCTGCTGCACGTTAGCCTCTATGAGAGCCTTCACAGCAGCCTCCATGTTGCCAGAAATTCCTGTTTGCAACTTTGCTGGCCTAATATAGGACATCCAGTCGTGCCCAGCAAAAACAAAGACTTTCGGCGTTCACGCCAGCCTCACTGCGCATGCCCGCATCCGACACCAAATGTGGGGAGTCGCTCTGGTAGATAGCGGTGCGGGTGCAGTACAGAGGCAAAAGGGAGTCCAGAAAGTGCAGCAAAACAGTGTTTAATTTACACTTGCATAAAGTATACAGCAAACAGTCACTTGGTGTTAATTCACACCCATCAGAAAAACGTGAGGCAAAACAAAAAGTCACATACAGGTTCCAATCACCTGGGAGGTTTAGGTGCGGGTTCGCACCTGGCTATCAGCCCAGCCGCAAGACAATTCACCACAGGCTTCCAGGCCGACTGCACACCTCCTTGCTGGGCTCTTGCTTCCAGCCCAGGGAGCTCCACAGCACGATCAGCAGCTCCAGGACAATCACACACAGCTGCTGGTGCTGGCTGAGTTTTAAACCCAGCCCCAAAACCAGGACTGGGTCGTGGGGAGCAGCCACCCACCCTACACTTTAGCTGCTCCCGGTAAGAGCCGGCCCGGGTCGGCTTTGCAGCCATGCTATTTAGCAACTGTGTCAGTAGCACTACCTGCTACTGACATCAACAAAACGGCTCTTACCTCACCGAGGCTATGAACCTCGGTGACACGTGCCCGCCATCTACGACGGCACCCTGCACCTTACCACAATATATATATATATATATATATATATATATATATATATAAATAAAAGCAGACTGATGTACCAGCCCTAAAAAGGGCTTTTTGGGGTGCTGTAAGGACACTGTCCTTACAGCAGATGAGTCTTTGAGGACTAGACTGGACACAGAACACTAGTAGCTAACGTTTTTCCTAGAATCCCTATATTAATTCAGCAGCTGCAGCACTCTCCCTGCTCTAACTAACACTGCAGCTTCAGAATGAATCTAAGATCGATGCTGTCCTTGCCTTTTGATAGGCGGTGGGAGGGTCTGGGAGAGAGGGTATGCTGATTGGCTGGAATGTGTCTGCTGACTGTGAGGTACAGGGTCAAAGTTTGCTCAATGATGATGTATAGGTGGCGAACGCGAACAAGCGAAGTTCGCCGGGAACTGTTCGCCGGCGAATAGTTCGGGACATCTCAAATTATCACATCAGTCTCTACTATTTATATTAAAATATACTAGTATTACTGCCCTGTGTCTTATAATTTGTCTATGAAATTGCTTTTATTAATATGCTAATTACCTCAATAAGTTGCCCAAGGGACTGTCCCTCCGGCTATTGTAGCCCAGCTGCGCCATTATCTTGGAGCCCAGCACCGCCCCACTGTTAATTTATTTCCTGCTTATCTCGAAAAACTTTGGATGGAATCCCACTTTGCATGGTTCGATTCGCTCGACACTATCTGAAAGGCATCAGATGTAGTGAGCACCACCAAGATCAAAATTTTCTGTCTATGCCTTTGCACTGTACATCTTCTGTATGTAACATAGTGCGTCACTAGCCAAGACGCACTCACAGGACGTTCATTAAGGAGTGGAGACCCTTTGTCTTCCTTTTCTTTTTACGACCCTGATGATCAAAATGAGAACTCTGGTTTGTACACAAGTTCTACTGTATCCTGGGGTGGACTGGGAACATAAAGTGAATTTTTTTTAAAAGTGGTCCCTAGTGTTGAGCGAACCCGAACTGTATATTTCGGGTTCGTACAGAATTTTGGGGAGTTTGGGACACGGACCCGGACCCAAACATTTACGTAAAAGTTCGGGTTTGGTGTTCGGCGATTCCTATGGCGATTTTGAAAGGCTGCAAAGCAGCAAATCAACAAGCTTCATACTACTTTCCCCAAGAGGCCATCACAGCCATGCCTACTAATGGCATGGCTGTGATTGGCCAAGTGCAGCATGTGACCCAGCCTCTATTTAAGCTGGAGTGATGTAGCGCCGCCCGTCACTCTGCTCTGATTAGTGTAGGAAAAGGATGCAGCTGCTGTGAGGGCGAGATTAGGCAGGGAAGACTCAACAAAACCACTCAATGAAGTGATCGATCTACAGCTGTGAAACATTCAACTTCTGTTAGTTCATTGCTCATTGGTTTTTAGGCTGCCAAGAGCGTTTTTCTGTCACTTTTTTCTGGGGAAACTGGCCGACTCTCAGAACGCTCCTCAGTTACCTCCAGCATGTAACCATGCCGGCAATGGGAGGAGGGAGAAGGCTGTGAACCCCACCCAAGACTGGCTGATATGGCCCAGGCCTCTCAGGTGTACCTAAATATAGCCTGTTGATGGAAAACAACTGAGGAGTCTGCTGCGAGTCGGCCTAATACATTCCTGTATTGCCCATATGGCACAGGTAGGTGAGTGTTAGGTCCCGAGCTACTTGAGAGACCTTGGCGTGGTGCTCGGGCTTAAGACTTGTCCTCCACCGTAGGATATGTTGACTAACCTCTCAATTTTAACATCAGTTTGAATGCTTAGTAAGACCGCAATGTGCACCTGTTTTGTCATTTGTTACTGCTATATTGTTATATTATTTATCACATCCACACTATTGCCACTTTGTGTAGAATGTCTATTGTGGAACTTGTGGTCCGCGGCGGGAATCCTCCACCGTATGCATTTTTGCTGGGGATCGCCATTAGCAACAGGCCACAAGTGCAGGATCTGCTCCCCTGTATATATATTCACAACTGCATTTTTAGGTTGAGCACATCCTGCTTCATGCCACCTTTCAGTTGGTTTGTGTATATAAAATTGTTTGGAGGTGTATAAACTCCCATGTAAATGTAGCCTGTTTTCCATCCACAGGCTATATTTAGGTGCACCTGTGAGACCTGGGCAATATCAGCAAGTCTTGGGTGGGGCTCACAGCCTTCTCACTCCACCCATTGCAGGCATGGTTACATGCTGGAGGTAACTGAGGAGTCTGCTGCGAGTCGGCCAAATACCTTCCTGTAATTTTGCCCACTGGCCCCTGGCATTGCCCATATGGCACAGGTAGGTGAGTGTTAGGTCCCGAGCTGCTTGAGAGACCTTGGCGTTGTGCTCGGGATTAAGACATGTCCTCCACCATAGGACATGTTAAATAAACTCTCAATTTTAACATCAGTTTGAGGGCTTAGTAAGACCGCAGGGAGCACCTGTTTTGTCATTTGTTATTGCTATATTGTGAAATTCAATTGCCAAAATACCAATCCCCTAAATCTGGTGTTCCAGCTGTGGCTGTCCAAGTGTAATACTGTCCGTCAAAGGATAGATTTTTTTCTGGTGTGAAATTCAATTGCCAAAATACAAATCCCCTAAATCTGGTGTTCCAGCTGTAGCTGGCCAAGTCTAATACTGTCCGTCAAAGGACATATTTTTTTCTGGGGTGAAATTCAATTGCCAAAATATCAATCCCCTAAATCTGGTGTTCCAGCTGTGGCTGGCCAAGTGTAATACTGTCCGTCAAAGGATAGGTATTTTTCTGGGGTGAAATTCAATTGCCAAAATACAAATCCCCTAAATCTGGTGTTCCAGCTGTGGCTGGCCAAGTGTAATACTGTCCGTCAAAGGATAGATTTTTTTCTTGGGTGAAATTCAATTGCGAAAATACCAATCCCCTACATCAGTGGTTTCAGCTGTAGCTAGCCAAGTGTAATACTGTCCGTCAAAGGATACAATTTTTTTCTGGGGTCAAATTCAATTGCCAAAATACCAATCCCCTAAATCTGGTGTTCCAGCTGTGGCTGGCCAAGTGTAATACTATCCGTCAAAGGATAGATTTTTTTCTTGGGTGAAATTCAATTTCCAAAATACCAATCCCCTAAATCTGGTGTTCCAGCTATTGCTGTCCAAGTGTATTACTGTCCGTCAAAGGATAGATTTTCTTTCTGTGGTGAAATTCGATTGCCAAAATACCAATCCCGTAAATCTGGTGTTCCAACTGTGGCTGGCCAATTGTAATACTGTCCGTCAAAGGATATATTTTTTTCGGTTGTTAAATTCAATTGCCAATATATGAATCCCCTAAATCTGGGGTTCCAGCTGTGGCTGACCAAGTGTATTACTGTCCGTCAAAGTATAGATTTTTTTCTGGGGTGAAATTCAGTTGCCAAAGTACCAATCCCCTAAATCTGGTGTTCCAGCTGTGGCTGACCAAGTGTATTACTGTCCGTCAAAGGATAGGTATTTTTCTGGGGTGAAATTCAATTGCCAAAATACAAATCCCCTAAATCTGGTGTTCCAGCTGTGGCTGTCCAAGTGTAATACTGTCCGTCAAAGGATAGATTTTTTTCTGGGGTGAAATTCAATTGCCAAAATACAAATCACCTAAATCTAGTGTTCCAGCTGTAGCTGGCCAAGTGTAATACTGTCTGTCAAAGGATAGATTTTATTTCTGGGGTGAAATTCAATTGCCAAAATACCAATCCCCTAAATCTGGTGTTCCAGCTGTGGCTGGCTAAGTTTAAAACTGTTCGTCAAAGAATAGATTTTTTTTCTGGGGTGAAATTCAATTGCCAGAATACCTATCCCCTAAATCTGGTGTTCCAGCTGTGGCTTTCCAAGTGTAATACTGTCCGTCAAAGGACAGATTTTTTTCTGGGGTGAAATTCAATTGCCAAAATACCAATCCCCTAAATCTGTTGTTCCAGCTGTGGCTGGCCAAATGTAATACTGTCTGTCAAAGGATAGATTTTTTTCTGGGGTGAAATTCAATTGCCAAAATATCAATCCCCTAAATCTGGTGTTCCAGCTGTGGCTGGCCAAGTGTAATACTGTCCGTCAAAGGATAGGTATTTTTCTGGGGTGAAAATCAATTGCCAAAATACCAATCCCTAAATCTGGTGTTCCAGCTGTGGCTTTCCAAGTGTAATACTGTCCGTCAAAGGATAGATTTTTTTCTTGGGTGAAATTCAATTGCGAAAATACCAATCCCCTAAATCAGTGGTTTCCGCTGTAGCTAGCCAAGTGTAATACTGTCCGTCAAAGGATACGATTTTTTCTGGGGTCAAATTCAATTGCCAAAATACCAATCCCCTAAATCTGGTGTTCCAGCTGTGGCTGGCCAAGTGTAATACTATCCGTCAAAGGATAGATTTTTTTCTTGGGTGAAATTCAATTTCCAAAATACCAATCCCCTAAATCTGGTGTTCCAGCTATTGCTGTCCAAATGTATTACTGTCCATCAAAGGATAGATTTTCTTTCTGTGGTGAAATTCGATTGCCAAAATACCAATCCCCTAAATCTGGTGTTCCAACTGTCAAATGACCTCTACATTGTCTGGTTGTCAGGGTCCTATATTTCGTTTAATCACTTGCTGCATTGATGGGATACATTAAACTCTTTTTACTGTCAAATGACCGCCCCATTGTGTGGGTGTCAGGGGCCTATATTTCGTTTAATTTCTTGCTGTCTTCGTTGGATACATTAAACTCTTTTTACTGTCAAATGACCTCTCCTCTGTCTGGGTGTCAGGGGCCTACATAAATGATAATGTCCTGTTCCAATGCAGGTTGACCTGAGGCCTGTGTTGCTGTTACGGGAACACTCTCCTCTTTGTGTATGCCATGGTCCTCCTGAATTAGTAAATGAGGCCTGTGGCACTGCTGGGTGAAATCAATACTGATTTGGCATGATTGTAACTCTCCTCTTTGTGGGTGCCATGGCTATGAATCTGTGAATGAAGCCTCTGGCATTGCTGGGTTAAATCAATACTGTCTTGGCGTGATTTTAACTCTCCTCTTTGTGGGTCCCGTAGGCCTGAATGTTTGAATAAGGCCTATGGCCCTGCAGGCAGACATGATTCCTTCTTGGCTGTGATGACAACTTCAACTTCCATGTATAGTTGCCATTGGCCTGAGTCTGTGAGTGAGGCCTGTGACACTGCTGGCAGACATGAATCCTTCTTGGCTGTGATGAGAACTTCAACTCCCATAGCATTCCCACCTGACACCACCCCAACCTCCTATTCCACCTCCTCCTCCAAGTTGCCAATTTATATTGGTTAATTTTTATTTATTTTATTTTATTTGAAGTCATTTCCCTATCCACATTTGTTTGCAGGGGATTTATCTACATTGTGCTGCCTTTTGCAGCCCTCTAGCCCATTTTTGGGCATTTTTACAGCCTTTTTAGTGCCCAAAAGTTTGGGTCCCCATTGACTTCAATGGGTTTCGGGTTCTGGGTCAAGTTCGGGTCGAGTTCGGATCCCGAACTCGAACATTTTCGGGAAGTTCGGATGAACTTCTCGAACCCGAACATCCAGGTGTTCACTCAACTCTAGTAAGGGTGTTCAAATTGACAGAAGGCTGGGTAAGCAATAACATTGCACACAATACCATCCCATCAGAACCATATACCAAAGGACAGCACAATATATTACCCCAAAAGCTGTCCATTTGTGATGGTCATTAATAGCTGTCATTTTCTGTCCTGCTCCTTTAGTTCTTCCTGATTAAGATATGGAGCAAGGGGCTTAAGAGGTGAGATGTGGGCCAAAGCAGTTGAATTCAGGAGGTTATGTGCGGTCACTGGCCTGAACATGAGTACCTGATTCTCACAGTGTTAAATACCACTGAGAACTCATTATGTACTCGGCCAGGAGCAAAAAGGAGGGTTTGGGTGGCCACCTGAGCATCGGCCCACCAGGAAATTTTCCTGTAAGGTCTATGTCCAATCTGCCCCTGAAGACAGAGACTACAGGTTAGTGGCTGATACAACACTTTCTTGTGTCTAGGTGGTTTGTAGATCCGAAGTGTCAGCTATTTAGACATCAGCTGTTCACACAGTGTATGTTCCTCATACAGATAATGAGAGCCAGTAGTGCTCAGAGTGCACCATAGTGAAGTGGTATTTTCTGGTAGCACAACAGTACATTGCATTTCTATTAGTTCATTGTAGTTATTAGTGTAATTTGTGATGCTCTTATTTAGTCTCTCATCCCCCTTTTGCTATCTTGTTGGAGTAAATGATCTAGCTGTGAAAGCCAAAGCATGTTTGTCATGATAAAAGTCCAAGCAAAGAAAGTAGAATACATGGTGTGACTTAAAAAATGAAACCATCCACCCAGAATAAATAGAATATTTACATCTAGGCTGTTAATACATGATTTAATAAATGATGGGAGTGTGATTTCAGCTTAGGCTACTTTCACATTAGCGTTTCTGTTACCATAATACAACCGCATACATCCGCTTGCAGGGATTCGGTTGTATTATGTCTTCTATAGCCATGATGGATCCGTCATGAACACCATTGAAAGTTAATAGGGGACGGATCCATTTTCTCCGCACCACATGGCGGACAGAAAAACGCTGCAGGTAGCGTTTTGGTATCCACCTCCAGGGCGGAATGGTGACTGAACAGAGGCAAACTGATGCATTCTGAGCATATCCTTTACCATTCAGAATGCATTAGGGCAAAACTGATCCGTTTTGGACTGCTTCGGAGAGCCCATGACGGATCTCAGAAATGGAAAGCCAAAACGCTAGTGTGAAAGTAGCCTTACTCTGCACTGATTAGGAGCAAGCGATCTGAAACAATGCTGTCTACAGAAGAGTGCCTCTGCTTTGGCTGCAATTCCTAGTTTTGTCTCAAGGATCTATTATTGGTTGGACATTGATTTACAAGATAGTTACCTATAGGTGGCACTAGAGAGACATGTTTCTGCTTTCTATAGGGGAGCTATTTTGTTCAGTTTTCTCAGGATGCATTACCTTTAAGACTTCTTAGGTGAGTCTGATCATGGAGAAATTTTACCTTCCATACATAAATAATGTTATTACTTTTATTTTATTCACTTATATAAGAGGAAGGCAAAAGGCACAGTTAAGTGGAAGCCAATTTTCCTCATTTTAGGGGGAAAAAATTCCTGACTGCATTCAGGCAGTCAGAATATTTTCCTGGATCAACATTCCTTCTCCAGAAATTCAATAACTATGACCTGTAATAATATTACACTCCAGAAAAACATCCAAGCCCCTCTTGAACTCTTTTAGTGAGTTCATCGTCACCACCTCCTCAGGCAGAGAGTTCAATAGTCTCACTGCTCTTAACATGAAGAATCCTCTCCTATGTTTGTGTACAAACCTTCTTTCATCTACAGTAGACACAGAGGATGTCCCTTCATCACAGTCCTGGGAATAAATAGATAATGGGAAAGATCTCTGTACTGAGCCCTGATATATTTATGCATAGTTATTAGATCTACCTTCAGTTGTCTTTTTTCTAAAGTAAATAACCCTAATTAATAACTCCATGCGCTGGCAGTGGATCAACAAAAGTTATGAAGAGGCTCTGGCCTCTACAAAACTTTGACACATCCACTGCCAGTCTAAATCTACACCAGCTTCCTTGCTGGCTTAAATCCAGACCATTTTCCACGCCTAATACAATAAATGAGACGGGCCTGCCGGTCTGTCCCCTTTCTGAGCCATGCCATGTCCCCCTTTTTTTTAGACCTGGCGTGAGTGGGGAAAAGTCGGAGAATGTGGAGCAAATAATCTTTGCATCACAAAGAAATATACAAAAATTAATTAATGAATTTTTGTTTGTAATTGACCCCCTATGTTCACATCACATGCATCTTTGACCCTTTTGATACACCCCCATAATCTTATTGGCCTTAGCAGCAGCTGCCTGACACTTGTTTTTACAGTTAAGTTTGCTGTCCACTAAAATTCCTTTTGCATGTCAGGGTTACCTAGTGTTTTACCATTTAGTATGTACTGGTGACTTGCATTATTCCTTTGAATGTGTATGACCTTACATTTGTCAGTGTTAAACCTCATCTGCCACTTCTCTGCCAAAGCCTCCAATCTATCCAGATCCATCTGTAGCAGTATACTGTCCTCTTCCATGTTAATTACTTTACATAGTTTAATGTCCTCTGTAAAAATTGATATTTTAATGTGCAAGCCTTATACAAGATCATTAATAAATATATTAAAGATAATAGGGCCAAACACGGACCACTGAGAAACCCCACTAGTAACAGTGACCCAATCTGAGTGGGTACCGTTAATAACCACAGTTACATACCCACATAAAGACATTTTCTCCCAGTCCAAGCATTCTCATTTTATATACTAGCCTTTTATGTGGCCCAGTTTCAAATGCTTTGGAGAAGTCAAGATATATGACATCCATTGACTCACCCTGGTCAAGTCTAGAACTTGAAGTTCTAGACTTCAAGTCTAGAGGTTTGACAGGAACGATCCCTGATGAAGACATGCTGATATGGAATTATATGCTTATTTTAATTGAGATACTCCAGAATGGAATCTCTTAGAAAACCCTTAGTTTACCTATGACAGACATTATTCTTACTCGGCTATAGTTTCTGGGCTCTGCTTTTGACCCCGTTTTGAATATTGGCACCACATTTGCTGAGCCCCAATCCTGTGGAACACTCCTGGTCATTATAGAGTCTGTGAAGGGGTTGTCCAGGTCCAGATTGCATCAACTCATGTAATCTAAGGGAATTTATTACAGACCCTTATTTCTGATATTAAAAGGAGTTGTCCGGGTTCAGAGCTGAACATGGACATATCCACTTCTTCACCCAGGCAGCCCCTCTGAGATGAGCATCGAAGCATGAAATGCACAGATGCTCTCCCTTGTCCTGCGCTGAATTTTTTCAACAGATCCAGTGACATATGTAAAACAGGATAGAGCAGAGCTAAAGCCCACCCATAAGTGCCGGTGACATCAGCGGGAACACTGCTAGGCGGAAGCAGTGTAAGTTTGAAAACAAAAAAGCCCTTGCCCTGTGCTATACAGCGCAGGGCAAGGGAGAGCATGGGAGCATGAAATGTTCCAATGCTCATCTCAGAAGGGCTGTCTGGGTGAAGAAGGGGATATGTCCGAGTTCAGCTCTGAACCCCGACAGCCTCTTTTAATATGAGAAATAAGGGTCTGTCTATTAAATTACTTAATTCTCTTAGAATATTAAAGTTTATTCCATCTGGACCTGGTGATTTGACTATTTTAATCTTTTTAAGATGCCGCCGGACTTCTTTCTGGGCCAGACAGGTCACTTTTCATAGGGAGTTTACTTTGACGCTCTACATTACATCTGACATTTCATTTTACAGTGGGGAAAAATATATTTAATAAGTTTGCTTTATCCTTATCGATCTGTGCAACTCCTCCCTCATCACTCTGTAACAGGCCAACAGTTTCAGCTTTAAACTTTTTACCATTTATATAATTGAAGAATTTTTTAGGGTTAGTATTACTCTACATGGCAATGAATCTCTCTGCCTCCAGCTTGGCTGCTTTTATCTGTCTTTTACATACAGTATCTTACAAAAGTGAGTACTCCCCTCACATTTTTGTAAATATTTGATTCTATCTTTTCATGGGACAACACTGAAGATATAATACTTGAGACAATGTAAAGTAGTCAGTGTACAGCTTGTATAACAGTGTAAATTTGGTGTGCCCTCAAAATAACTCAACACACAGCCATTAATGTCTAAACCGCTGGCAACAAAAGTGAGTACACCCCTAAGGGGAAATGGTCAAATTGTTAATATTTTGTGTGCCCACTATTATTTTCCAGCACTGTCTTAACTCTCTTGGGCATGGAGTTCTTAGCCACTGGAATCCTCTTTCACTCCTCCATGACAACATCACTGAGCTGGAGGATGTTAGAGACCTTGCGCTTCTCCACCTTCTGTTTGATGATGCCCCACAGATGCTCAGTAGGGTTAAGGTCTAGAGAGATGCTTGGCTAGTCCATCACCTTTATCCTCAGTTATCCGCAGTGGTCGTCCTGGAGGTGTGTTTGGTGTCGTTATCACGTTGGAATACTGCCCTGCAGCCCGGTTTCCAGAGGGAGGGGATCATGCTCTACTTCAGTATGTCACAGTACATGTTTGCATTCATGTTTTACTCAATGAAACTCCCCACAACCGGCAGCACTCATGCAGCCCCAAACTAGTGTTGAGCACGAATATTCTAATCGCGAATTTTAATCGCGAATATCGCCACTTTGAGAATTTCTCAAATATTTAGAATATAGTGCTATATATTCGTATTCACAAATATTTTAATCGCAAATTTATCGTAAATTTATCGCAAATTTATCACGGATATCGGCAACATCCCTAGCAACCAATAGGAAATTTGCCTACCCTTTAGTGTTGATCGCGATTATTCTAATCGAATAACACGAATATATTACATTTCCGATTTTCGCAATCAAATAAATAATGACTGGAGATCACGAATTCTCGAATTTGCTAATTTATGGTGAATATTTTGCAAAACATTTGCGGAATATGGCAAATTCTAATATTGCCTATGCCGCTCATCACTACCCCAAACCACGTGCACTCAGCTTCTTTGGTCGACCATGGCGAGGCCTGTTCTGTGTTCTTGTTTAACCGCTGTATAGTCTTGGCCACCATGCTACAGCTCAGTTTCAGGGTGTTGGCAATCTGCTTATAGCCTCGGCCATCTTTATGTAGAGCAGCAATTCTTTTTTTCAGATCCTCAGAGAGTTCTCTGCCATGAGGTGCCATGTTGAACTTCCAGTGACCAGTATGAGAGATTGTGAGAGCGATAACACCAAATTTAACACATCTGCTCTCCATTTACACCTGAGACCTTATAATACTAAATAGTCACATGACATCGGGAAGAGAAAATTGCTAATTGGGCACAATTTGGCCTTTTTAACTTAAGGGTATACTCACTTTTGTTGCTAGCTGTTTAGACATTATTGGCTGTGTGTTAAGTTATTTTGAGGGCACCAAATTTACACTGTTATACAAGCTGTACACTGGCTACTTTACATTGTATCAAAGTGTCATATCTTCAGTGTTGTCCCATGAAAAGATAGAATAAAATATTTACAAAAATGTGAGGGGTGTACTCACTTTTGTGAAATACTGTACGTGTATTCTATTTTTTCCTTAACGTTTTTCAATGCTTCCTTACTACCTTCCTGTTTTAGTGAGTTAAATACTTTTTTTTTGTCATTTGTTACTCCCTTTAAATTTCTAATTATCCATATTGTTTGTGTGTGCATAATTTGAGCTTTACTATATCCTTGCTCTAGGCTTTGAACACCTCTTATTTTTGCAGAGAATGTAACATAAAAAATGTATTTACTGAACTGCCAGAACGTTACACCACAGTGATATTACATATAACTACAGTTCCCTGCACCATTTGAGTACGAAATGAGATATACATGATATGGGCTCTGAGCTTCTCAATATTCATGTGTCCAAACTGGACATGTTTCACTGTACCTAATAACCCAATAAGAGGCAGAAGTGTCAAAACATTAGAATAATACTCTCTCTGCATGCTGTGACATGAGTAGAGGAGAAAAATAAAGCATAAGCTGGGAAGCATGAGGATGTTAAGAAAATCAGACTGCAAGCCTTTGAGATATCTAGCTTTGCACAAGCTTGATAGTGCTGGTGGAGATACCTCTGAAATATTTGGGTTAGAGGGCAACCATGGTTAGGAGAAATAATGTATATTAGTTTTTCCAGGCTCATTTATAAATTATTCTATAGCAGGGATACATTAAGTTCAGTAATTTTACATTACTGAACGTGAGTGCACATACAGTGGCTCATAAACGTAAAGTTTAAATTCACTTTAAGAGGTACAACACACATTATAGTTATAATAGTATTAATACGGACATAAAGGCACTTTTGCTTTAGGCTGTAGTACTTAATTACCGTAGACAGATTTTAACACTGAAAAACTCTGTAAGTCTTTTGTTTCAAGTTCTTGTTTACTCCACGAACGCTATACTCCAGGATCATGTGGATTTTCAAAGAACATTAACATTCAATACTTCTACTGATTATAGCATAATTATTTTCTCAACTTAGTCCCTTTCCTCTAGTCTAGAGGACTATTCCTCCCATCCCAGGCTCTAATCTCCAAAGCTTTGATTTTCTTTACTGAGATCCTGCTTTCAAGTGCCCAACCCATGATATCCCCTATTTAGGAACACACCTGTTTATTCTTGAACAGCTTGCAACAAATACCTCTAGGTATCCAGCTCCTTTGTAGTGTCCAAAGAGCTGTTTTATATCATAGCTCTGACTGCACTTTATATAGCCTCACCTGCGTTGAAGCTCAGCATCGCTCACCCCTTCCTGGCTCCTTCAGGCTGATATTATCTCCAGAGACACAGCAGACTCTCAAAAGAGCTAACCCAACCTAGACTTACAGAACACTCAGCCTGCATAGAACACTGTTAACTACCAGCCAGTATCCTTTGCCCTTGTCTCACAAGCAGTCACTTAGCTTATAATTTCGATAACAAATCCATGGCTTGTTCAGTGAAGAATGCAGAAAACAATGTATTTACTGGATAGGCAAATCCTGGCTTAGGTGTTTACCACCCGATAACAAAAGGGATGGGACTAACCAGGGCAGAACATTAGCTATACAAAGACAACCTCTTTAAGGGAATTGTCTCATCAAAACAATCATTCATTTTTAAGAATTACTTTTCTTAATGCTGCTTCCTCCCATATAACCTCTGCCAACTATGCTCAGCACTAACCTGGCCGTGAAGGGCAGCAGCACATTAAGCAGGGATGATTATAGCATTTGCAGTACACCAGTAATAAAAACGTTTGCAATTTAACAATAGTTTTACCTTTCATGAAAGACTGTCATTTAACTACTCCGGTGACAAACTTTTGGACAGCCATCATTTTGTCTCACTTGAACTGATATTTTGGTTTTGTAGTCTGAGCTAGATGTTAAATGAGCCTGTTCTTCTCCACACTGTAAGCATGCATTTGTCAGAAAGTCCTTCACGGGCTCTTTAATTTTTCCACTTTGTGATATTTGATTCTGATTTGCAATCACCTTGTGCAACAGGATAGCTTGATGAGCAATCAGTCTGGTTTTCCCTCTCCTTTATTCAACTCTTCCAAGATTTCCTTTGTTTAATCAATGGCAAAAGTCTTTCCACTCTTCCTTTTTAGCTGCTTTAATAAAGAATTTCATGGTCCATAGTATTTGCACTTTGTAGCAAGCATTCTAGTTAATGCTGTACCACACTTTTATGAAACTAAAGACACTTCTGAAGAAACGGACACAACTGGACAGTGACATGTTTTTTGTTTTTTTTTAATCCAAGTGCCAGAAAGAGAATTTAATTCCCAAAGGACTCAGACTTATAAACCCACTTCTAAACACCTACAATACTCACTATGCACAGACCCTGTGCTACAGGACTTGCTTCTTTATACTCTGCAGAGGAGAACATAACATGTGCAACAAGTACAGCTTTACAGGGGACCAAGCAGTTAATGGGCCCTCTGCCACCTGAAATGCTCTAAAGCTCACCCTTGCCCTACGCTGTATAGCACAAGGCAAGGGATTTTTCTTTACCTCTGGTGATGCATCAGGCTTTTCATGAGTATGCTAGGCAGAGGTTTCCACCTAGCAGAGAGCCCGGTAATGTAATTGGCACTAAAGACCGCCCATTAGTGCTGGTGATGTCACCGGGATCCTACTAGGTGGAAGTTTCAGCCTAGCAGTGTGAAAATGTAAACAAAACAGCGCTTGCCCTGCACAATGTAGCGCAGGGCAAGGGGTTGCTCCGATGCTCCATTCATTTACACTGAATTAGTGAAGAAGGGGTGATGTACAGCTTTGAACCAGGACAAACCCTTTTATTCATTAGTTGAAGTCTTGGCCCATCTCAAACCTTTTTTGTAAATGCAGTTGTGTTGTTGCCAAAAAAAGCTCTTCCCAGTTCTCATGACAGAGACCTAAAAGAAGCTAGCAGCTACCTGTTGTCTATCACATTGCATGTGAGGGACTAAGAGGATTCATTTTACAGCTCTCAATTACTACAATTACTAGTAAATTGTGAAAAAATATATTCAGGGGTGCTCCATAATGAGCTATTAGAGAACACTAGACCCATAAACTGTTTTTGCACAGGGACTTTCTCCAAGCTGTGTATAGCCCTTAAACTGTTGTGTTGTGTCTATGGAATTTTACATTAATTACATTCCGATCAACCACTGACTTCTGACGGAAGACTGTGCATGTCTTGAATCTGCAGTGATGTCTTTTTGGTGTTGCTGCATGAATGATCCTGCTACTGAAATCTAGCAAGAGCATATCAGGTTCCTAGTTGTCAGAGACAGCTGAGGACCCCTTGGAGAAGACAGACGTGGTTTATAACTGTCTCTGTCTTCTCTTCTCCAGCTTACGGGCTGTTCACTTCTTGTTTTGTCTGTACATCAAGCTGATACATTTAGACATACAGTAAAAAAAAAGTGCACTTATGAATGCAATTTTGTAGCTATCTATACTATTTTTAACATACACGTTTAGGATGTGCATACGTTTCAATCAGTTTTTATCCGTTTTATTAAGAAAACACATCTGTTTTTGTGAAACCTTTGATTTTAAATAAAGTTTTAAAATATATCAAAGGAAGTAGGAGGCATCTAGATAAAATGGATACATTTAACCAATGGAAACATACTGTTTTATATTTCCATCCGTCTCCCGTTCACTGCAATGTAGAAAAAAAAAACATATACTGTATGTTTATATTTGCTTTGTTTTGCAGGACACAAAAATGTGGTATGCTACATTATTTTATTGTGCAAAAAGAAGGTACAAAAACATAAACAATGACAGTCAAAATTATGCACTTTTGAACTAGTTCTATGGGTATGTCAATCTACTGTATATGTTTCTATACTTTTCTCTTTACAAACGTATTCACTTGACATACAGCAAAAATTAGCTGTAAACAGGCTTACATAGTGCTTAATTGAAACTATATAGTGATTAGAAGAAGTAATGCTGCTACCTCTACTGGTACAGATAAGATCTTCCAGTGTAAAACGCTACTTAGGTGTTGTTTTCCTGGGTTTCCTTTGGGTGTTTAGCTTCCTATTTTTTTCCTGCATCCATTATAGGAATTATTTGGAGGGGGGGGGGGTTAGAAAGGACTGTCCAGCTGTAATTGAATAGCCACAGAGTTCTCTCACATAGCTGAGCATCTTAAAGGAACCAGTGATGACTCTAGCTCTGAATAGCTGCACAGTTCCCCCTACCTAATGATGGGCCTGGGTGTTGGTAACCAATGCTGTAGCTTTCATTAAAACAGAAAATAGAGACCATATTCCACCAACACCTTTTGATCCCAAGTTTTACTATCTACCATTGTGACAATTGCCAGCTAGTATATTAAAGAAATGTCACTGGAGTAAAATAAATTTGCTTCTTAATAATTTTCCTTTTCCTTTCTGCTCTGTAAGGTATTTTTTAAGTATGGACAACTTTTTTTTACAGATTACAACTGTTCATCGACTGATCATATAATGTGATTGTTACTTTCTTTTTCTCTTAACATGCTCACTAGAGTTGAGCAAAGCCAAATTTCATTGTGCTTCATTGCAGTGAATCAATTTAACCTGAAATAGTATAAAACAACAAAAAAAATCATACTTACCTCCATTTGCTCGCAATAAGCCGGCCGCAGTCATCTAGCTTGAAGATCTGGCGCAAAAGCTTGCGGGGCCAGAGATGAAGTCACGCTGTCCGCTGTGGTGACATCATGCGTCACCACGCAAATGGAGGAGGTAAGTAAGTTATTTATATTGATTTTTAAACAGTTTCTATTCTCAGATGCTGCTATCATATATGAATGCGGCATCTGAGGGGTAAAATGATGGGGAGTGGCACTATAGCAGCTCCCTGTCATTGCACCCACTACTTACAAAAAAATATGATTTGTGATGAAGTACTTCGTCATGAAGCTAATTTTGTTGTAAAATTCAGTGAAACAGCCGAATCAAATTTTGAATAAATTCGTTAATCTCTAATGCTTATTCATAAATTCCAGTTTCGGGTGCCATTACTGTGCATTCACTATATAAGAGAAACACATTCCATTATTTTTTAAGTTAAATTATTCTACCATATGTTGCATTTCATATTACTACTTGTATCGTTTATAGTTGTAATTTTATTTGAATACTAAATGGTCACTCCTCTTCTGATGTCACCTCCTCTTCAGCACCTCAATCTGGCTCCCAGGTCCTATACAACACACAAGCATTGTCATAGTCCTCACCCTTCTTGTCAATTTTTTCAGACTGTGATAAGTCTTCGTGGACTCTCCCCCTCCCCTCCCGATTCTCTGATCTATATTTGTTCCACTACTACTGCTACCTCCACCACAATCACAGCTTGAAGTCCCCTACCTCTGCCTGAACCTCCTCCTCATGACAGTCCAAACGCTGATGATCCTCATACAAGTCAATAATCATACAAGTCTATAACAGGAATACTATTTTGAACATCTTCCATAACATACTGTATGGGGTTTTGTTTGTCTCTTCTTAGGAAAAAAGAAGGCAACCCACTTGGAGGGGGCAGTGAAGACAGAGATCATGCAAGTCAAAGGCTAACCTATGTTTAAAAGGAAGATGACCAAGAGGCATGTTGTCAGACCCAGAAATGACATCAACATCATCCTACTGTGATTGAAAGGAGGAGTGATCCATCCAGTCTCCAATGTCATCCTCTTTGTTCTCAATAAAAAGGTGACACCTATCGTAAGAAAGGGAAAACTGTGGCCTGCTGTTGCTACTACCACTCGTACTGGCCAGATGACTGGTGCTCCTACTGCTATTTGCACTTCTACAGTCACCTATATTCTGACTCTTAGTTGAAGCACTGGTCTTTTGTTTTCCACAATTCTATTTGCCAGACATTTTATTATGAGGTCTGTAAATGAAAAGGGACAGGTTGGTACGCACATTATTAAGTGATAGCAAATTTGCAAGCTTGTTTTATGTAATTTACAGACAGAAGCACTATTAAACATCCCTCCCCTTCTGCACACACATTGCACAATGGTATTGACAATTCACAATTGTATTGTAACACGATGCAATGCGTTAACTGATATATTGACACAGTACAATGTGTTAAATAAAACTGCACAGTATATTGATGCAATACAGTGCGTTTTATGAAACTGATATATTAACACAGTACAATGTGTTAACTAAAACTGCACAGTATATTCATGCAATACAATTTTTTGAATTAAACTGGTGTATTATTGCAGTATGATGCATAAAATAAAACTACATGGTATATTGACACAATATAACGCATTGAATGAAACTGGTGTATTATTGCAGTACAATGCATTCTATAAAACTGCACTATATATTGATGCAATACAACACACTGATCCTCTGAAATACATTGAAATACTCAATTACTAATGGTAGTGGAAATTGTTTTTTTGGTAATTAACAGAGGTGCAATTAAACATCCCCTGTTACAACCACACTGGTAAAATGCGATGAATTCCTTAATTATACACAGTAAACAAATTTGCAGCAGTTTTTTTCAGTAATTAAAAGAGGCGCAATTATACATCCCTTTCTACGAACACACTGGTATTGACACTCTGAAATGTGATTAGTTATAAATAGGGAATCTACAAAAGAAAAATGTGTACACCCTGGTCATAACATTACACAAGACCATATTAAAAACACATAATAAATACATATAAAGGAGTCCAAATACTCCGGAGGGACAGAAATATAAACAGGGGAGGGATCACAGGGAGGGGGGAGGAAATTACAGGCAAGGTAATATGCAGCAGAGAATGAGCATAACGTGGGACATATTTCCAGCCAAAGTCTGGGCCTTGTACCAGTAAACACAAACAGTTGTAAGGGCTCCAAGAACAGGGAAAAAACCCAGTTTCATTACCAGAATTGTAAAAAAAAGTACTAAAATGCACTCTGCAAACTTCATACATAAGTCAATAGTGAAATGCCGATAGCCTCACCCATCCCAGTATCCCTCACTTACCTACATGTTTCGCCGGATGGCTTTGTCAGGGGAAGTAAAGAGCAGTGGGATGGTCGCCCTATATATACACAAGAAAATTTGTCTACAAACGCCGCCACCTGAATGGCACTTAACACACACCCATCATGTGATACAAGATCCGCCCATCTAATCGCCGTACAAGTGATCAGTGGCGCACGTGACCTCATGCCCCAGACATCCATGAGGTCAAGCGCGCAATGACATACATCCTAAGAGCATGCCATAACATAAATTGGCCAGAATACCTATGCTGCGAATGCTCACAATTGACCTGATCACATGACCTGAAGGCGTAATGTTTGTAGAGGTGGAGCAAGGAGCAGGGAAATGAAAACACTGTTCAGGTGCAGCAGCTCATGGAGACATTTAACAATTAGTAAGTGTTATATAATATGTTCTAAAAAGTGCCACCACACCACAATAGGTTGTAGTGGCTATTATAAAAAAGGAACACATGTTCACCCTGTATCCTAAAAATGCAAGACAGTAAAAATCAATTACATGCAACATAAGCTGCAATGATTTGTAACATAAAGAGATTATATGTGTCGCATCTAAACACTCCTTACTTGCAAATTGCATATTCTAACCCCCCCAATTCATATAAAAAAATACAAGTCAAATCAGTGTAGGTAAGTTGAACCAATACCTGAATACCCTAAAGCAAAAATAAATAGTAAAATCATAACCAGGACCAAAAACAGGTAAGTAAAAGTATAATAATAGAAACCCCAAAGGGAGACGATAAAGTGAAAAGAGTGATGCAAAACATTAAACACATGCTGGACCCAATGCAGGGTTCTGGAATGTGTCATAAAAGACAAACAATCCAGAGTGAAGTGAAAGTGACACATGTGAAAAAAGTGAAAACATGCTGTGAATACATACCTCCAAAGGCTAGTGCGAAAATAAGTTATTGTCAAAGTTTATAATGTGATATAAATATATTTGTGTTTGGGTCGACTAACAGAATGTTACGTACCTATCTAAATAGCAGTAGAGGCTGCCGTAGGGTATCCTAAAGGGGGGCACCCTATAATGATAATGATAGAAATAAGGTGTGGGTGGGTATGACGGCAGAGACGTCTGCCATAGGGAAGGGGAGCTGCTCCCAGGCCTATTTATTTGATGGCCAGGAGCCTCCCCTCACACAAACATGGCAACTGCCATTGCCTACACACACATATATATATACAGTTGTGTTCAAAATTATTCAACCCCCACTGAAATTGAGTGTTTTGGTCAGTTTGACATTGATTTTGATGATTTCAGTCATCTTGTTTACAATTAAATCAAAGAGGCACTTGTAAGTCAGACAAATATAACATAACATTTATAATGAAATAACCACAAATGTCTTTTCTGTGCTCACATCATTATCAGTTTTATTCAACCGCCAAGTGACATTCAATCTTAGTACTTAGTACAACATCCTTTCCAGTTATAACAGCTTTTAAACGTGAAGCATAGCTTGACACAAATGTTTTGCAGCAATCTACGGGTATCTTCGCCCATTCTTCATGGCCAAAAGCCTAAAGTTCAGTCACATTCTTAGGCTTGCGCGCTGCAACTGCTTTCTTTAAGTCCCACCAGAGGTTCTCAATCGGATTTAAGTCTGGTGACTGCGATGGTCACTTCAACATGTTCCAGCATTTAATCTGCAACCATGCTCTAGTGGACTTGGAGGTATGCTTGGTGTTGAGCGAACAGTTGGAGAATAGTTCGGGTTCGTACCGAATTTTGGGGTGTTCGGGACACGGACCCGGACCCGAACATTTTCAAAAAAGTTCGGGTTCGTTGTTCGGCGATTTCTTCCCGCTTTCTGAAGGGCTGCACAGCAGCCAATCAGCTAGCGTTTTACTTCTTGCCCTAAGAGCCCATGCCATTAGTAGGCATGGCTGTGATTGGCCAAGTGCAGCATGTGAACCAGCCTCTATTTAAGCTGGAGTCACGTAGCGCCGCACGTCACACTGCTCTGATTAGTGTAGGGAGAGGACGCAGCTGCTGTGAGGGCGAGATTAGGCCGGGAAAAGTCTGAAAAAGCACCTAATGAAGTGATCGATCTACAGCTGTGAATGATTGAACTTCTGCTAGTTACTTGCTCACTGGTTTTTAGGCTGCACAGAGCGTTTTTCTGTCACTTATTTTCTGGGGTGATCGGTGGCCATTTTGTGACTTGTGGTGCACCAGAACAAGCTGCCACCAAGTCCATCAATCCATCAATACTAGTTTTTTTTTGCTATATCCTACATCAGGAGCTTGGCTGTGCTAATTGTCACCCCTAGAAACTCAGGATAGCAATTTCTATATTTTATTAAGGGGTTAAATACAATTGCCAAAATACCAATCCCCTAAATCTGGTGTTCCAGCTTTGGCTAGCCAAGTATAATACTGTCTGCTGTTTGGCAAAGGATAGATTATTTTCTGTGGTGAGATTCAATTGTCAAAATAGCAATCCCCTAAATCTGGTGTCCCAGCACTGGCTAGCAAACTATATTAGTGTCCGCCAAAACATATATTTTGTTCTGGGGTGAAGTTCAATTGCCAAAATAGCAATACCATAAATCTGGGGTCACAGCTGTGGCTGGCAAACTATAATAGTGTCCACAAAAACATATATTTTGTTCTGGGGTGAAATTCAATTGACAAAATAGCAATACCATAAATCAGTGGTTTCAGCTGTGGTTGGCAAACTATAATAGTGTCCGCCAAAACATATATTTTGTTCTGGGGTGAAATTCAATTGCCAAAATAGCAATACCATAAATCTGTGGCTGGCCAAGTTTCATAGTGTCCTGCAAAGAATATATTTTGTTCTGGGGTAAAATTCAATTGCCAAAATAGCAATACCCTGAATCTGAAATCTGTCCGTAACAGTGTATATTTTGTTCTGGGGTGGAATTCAATTGCCAAAATTGCAATACCATAAATCAGTGGTTTCAGCTGTGGCTGGCCAAGTTTCATAGTGTCCTGCAAAGGAAATATTTTGTTCTGGGGTGAAATTCAATTGCCAAAATAGCAATACCATGAATCTGGTGTTCCAGCTGTTGCAGGCCTAGTTTAAATCTGTCCATAAAAGGATACCTTTCATCCAGGGCCTAAATACTAGCCCTAAAAGAGATATTCCCCTAAATCAGTGGTTACTGCTGTGCCTGGATTAGTGTAATACGCTACATAAATAAATAGGCAGATACTGTTAGGTGCCGGTAAAAAAAGGCCTGAATTAGAAATCAATACATTGGGCCAAATATTTTTTTTCTTATTGTGGTGCTTGGTGAACGGTAACAATGAGGAAAACATCTAGAAAGGGATGCGGACGCGGTCGTGGTGGTGTTAGTGTACCCTTTGGTGCTGGGAGAGGACGTGGCCATTCTGCCACAGCCACACATCCTAGTGAACCAACTACCTCAGGTTCCAGTACCCGCCAGAATTTACAGCGATATTTGGTGGAGCCCAATGCCGTTCTAAGGATGGTAAGGCCTGAGCAGGTACAGGCGCTAGTCAATTGGGTGGCCGACAATGGATCCAGCACGTTCACAACATTATCTCCCACCCAGTCTTCTGCAGAAAGCGCACAGGTGGCACATGAAAACCAAGCCCATCAGTCTGTCACATCACCCCCATGCATATCAGGGAAACTGCCTGAGCCTCAAGTTATGCAGCAGTCTCTTATGCTGTTTGAAGACTCTGCTGGCAGAGTTTCGCAAGGGAATCCAACTAGCCCTTCCCCAGTGGTGGAAGACATAGAATGCACTGATGCACAACCACTGATGTTTCCTGATGATGAGGACATGGGAATACCATCTCATCGCAGTCCGCACGTCTCTGATGATGACGAAACACAAGTGCCAACTGCTGCATCTTTCGGTCAGGGAGGAAGACTGTGTTGAAGACGATGCATGGGACGATGAGGTCCTAGACCCCACATGGAATGAAGGTCGTGCCACTGACTTTCATAGTTCAGAGGAAGAGGCAGTGGTGAGACCGAGCCAACAGCGTAGCAAAAGAGGGAGCAGGGGGCAAAAGCAGAACAGCCGCCTCCAAGAGAGTTCGCCTGCTACTGGCCCCCGCCACCAGGGACTGAGCACCCCAAAGGCAGCTTCAAGGAGTTCCCTGGCATGGCACTTCTTTAAACAATGTGCTGACGACAAGACCCGAGTGGTTTGCACGCTGTGCCATCAGAGCCTGAAGCGAGGCATTAACGTTCTGAACCTTAGCACAACCTGCATGACGAGGCATCTACATGCAAAGCATGAACTGCAGGGGAGTAAACACCTTAAAAGCAAGGAACTCACTCTGGCTCCCCTTGCTCCCTCTTCTGCTGCTGCCTCGGCCTCTTCCTCCACCTCGGGAGGAATCTTGGCACCTGCCGCCCACCAAACAGAGGATGTGCCACCGACACCACCACCTGCGTCACCAAGCATCTCCACCATGTCACACGGCAGCGTTCAGCTCTTTATCTCACAATCCTTGGAGAGAAAGCGTAAATTCCCACCTGGCCACCCTCGAGCCCTGGGCCTGAATTCCAGCATTTCTAAACTACTGGCCTTTGAAATGCTGTCATTCAGGCTGGTGGACACAGACAGCTTCAAACAGCTGATGTCCATGGCTGTTCCACAGTATGTTCTTCCCAGCCACCACTACTTCTCCAAGAGAGCCGTGCCTTCCCTGCACAACCAAGTATCCGATAAAATCAAGTGTGCATTGCGCAACGCCATCTGTGGCAAGGTCCACCTAACCACAGATAATTGGACCAGTAAGCACGGCCAGGGACGCTATATCTCCCTAACTGCACACTGGGTAAATGTAGTGGCGGCTGGGCCCCAGGCGCACGTCCTTCCACCGCCAAGGATCGCAGGACATCATTCTTTGCCTCATGTAGCCTCCTCCTCCTACTCAGCTTCTTCCTCCTCTGCTTCCACCAGCTTATCCAGTCAGCCACACACTTTCACCACCAACTTCAGCACAGCCCGGGGTAAACGTCAGCAGGCCATTCTGAAACTCATATGTTTGGGGCAGCCCCCACACTGCGCAGGAGTTGTGGCGGTGCATTTAACAACAGACCGACGAGTTTCTGCTGGTGGGCCTCGAGCCCGGCCTGGTGGTGTGCGATAATGGGCGAAATCTCATCGCAGCTCTGGGACTAGCCGGTTTGATGCACATCCCTTGCCTGGCGCATGTGCTGAATTTGGTGGTGCAGAAGTTCATTCACAACTACCACGACATGTCAGAGCTGCTGCAAAAAGAGCGGGCCGTCTGTGCACGCTTCCGGCGTTCACATCCTGCCGCTGCTCGCCTGTCTGCTCTACAGCGGAACTTCGGCCTTCCTGCTCACCGCCTCATATGCGAGACCCGTGTGCCCTGTTGCGTTGTTTCGAGTACTCCACCAACATGGCCAGTGGCGATGACACCGTTATCAGCGTTACAATACCAATTATATGTCTCCTTGAGAAAACGCTTAGAATGATGATGGAAGAGGAGGTGGCCCAGGAGGAGGAGGAAGAGGACGATGGGTCATTTTTAGCACTTTCAGGCCAGTCTGTTAGAAGTGGCTCAGAGGGAGGTTTTTTGCAACAGCAGAGGCCAGGTATAAATGTGGCCAGCCAGGGCCCACTACTGGAGGACGAGGAGGATGAGGAGGAGGTGGAGGAGGATGAGGATGAAGCAGGTTCACAGCGGGGTGGCACCCGACACAGCTCATGCCCATCACTGGTGCGTGGCTGGGGGGATACGGAGGACGATGACGATACGCCTCCCACAGAGGACAGCTTGTCCTTACCTCTGGGGAGCCTGGCACATATGAGCGACTAAATGCTGCAGTGCCTTCGCAACGACAGCAGAGTTTCCCACATTTTAACGTGTGCGGACTACTGGGTTGCCACCCTGCTGGATCCCCGGTACAAAAACAATGTGCCCACCTTACTTCCTGCACTGGAGCGTGATAGGAAGATGCGCGAGTACAAGCGCACGCTGGTAGACGCGCTCCTGAGAGCATTCCCAAATGTCACAGGGGAACAGGTGGAAGCCCAAGGCGAAGGCAAAGGAGGAGCAAGAGGTCGCCAACGCAGCAGTGTCACGGCCAGCTCCTCTGAGGGCAGGGTTAGCATGGCAGAAATGTGGAAAAGTTTCGTCTCCAAGCCACAGCTAACTGCACCACCACCTGATACGGAACGTGTTAGCAGGAAGCAGCATTTCACTAACATGGTTGAACAGTACGTCTGCACACCCCTCCACGTACTGACTGATGGTTCGGCCCCATTCAACTTCTGGGTCCCCAAATTGTCCACGTGGCCAGAGTTAGCATTTAATGCCTTGGAGGTGCTGGCATGCCCGGCGGCCAGCGTTTTGTCTGAACGTGTATTCAGCACGGCAGGGGGCGTCATTACTGACAAACGCAGCTGCCTGTCCACAGCCAACGTGGACATGCTGACGTTCATAAAAATGAACCAGGCATGGATCCCACAGGACCTGTGCCTCCCTTGTGCAGAATAGACATTTATAACTGCCTCCCCCGAAACAATGTATTCTTGTACTCCGGGGCACTTCTTAATTGAATCCTAATTTTTTTTACTTTACCATGATCTTGCGGTGCAACCCAAAGTTGAATGAACCTCTCCTCTGTCTGGGTGCTGGGCCGAAATAACTGAAAGTGGCCTTCTTCCAGTGGTGGGTGATATGACGCATGATTCCTTGCTGTGGGACCTCTCTCCTCTTTCTGGGTGCTGGGGCCGAAATAACTGAAAGTGGCCTTCTCCAGTGGTGGGTGATATGACGCCTTATTCCTTGCTGTGGGACCTCTCTCCTCTGTCTGGGTGCTGGGGCCGAAATAACTGAAAGTGGCCTTCTCCAGTGGTGGGTGATATGACGCCTTATTCCTTGCTGTGGGACCTCTCTCCTCTGTCTGGGTGCTGGGGCCGAAATAACTGAAAGTGGCCTTCTCCAGTGGTGGGTGATATGACGCATGATTCCTTGCTGTGGGACCTGTATCCTCGGTCTGGGTGCTGGGCCGAAATAACTGAAAGTGGCCTTCTCCAGTGGTGGGTGATATGACGCCTTATTCCTTGCTGTGGGACCTCTCTCCTCTGTCTGGGTGCTGAGGCGAAATAACTGAAAGTGGCCTTCTCCAGTGGTGGTTGATATGACGCATGATTCCTTGCTGTGGGACCTGTATCCTCGGTCTGGGTGCTGGGCCAAAATAACTGAAAGTGGCCTTCTCCAATGGTGGGTGATATGACGCATGATTCCTTGCTGTGGGACCTCTCTCCTCTGTCTGGGTGCTGGGGCTGAAATAACTGAAAGTGGCCTTCTCCAGTGGTGGGTGATATGACGCATGATTCTTTGGTATGGGACCTCTCTCCAATTGATATTGGTTAATTTTTATTTATTTTATTTTATTTTAATTCATTTCCCTATCCACATTTGTTTGCAGGGCATTTTCCTACATTTTGCTGCCTTTTGCAGCCCTCTAGCCCTTTCCTGGACTATTTTACAGCCTTTTTAGTGCCCAAAAGATCGGGTCCCCATTGACTTCAATGGGGTTCGGGATAAAGTTCGGGTCGAGTTCGGATCCCGAACCCGAACATTTTCGGGAAGTTCGGCCGAACTTCTCGAACCCGAACATCCAGGTGTTCGCTCATCTTTACTTGGGATCATTGTCCTGTTGAAAGGTCCAACGTCTCCCAAGCCTCAGGTTTGTGACGGACTGCATCACATTTTCATCCAATATCTCTTGGTACTGAAGAGAATTCATCGTACCTTGCACACGCTGAAGCTTCCCTGTACCTGTAGAAGCAAAACAGCCCCAAAGCATGATTGACCCCCCACCATGCTTCACAGTAGGCAAGGTGTTCTTTTCTTCATAGGCCTTGTTCTTCCTCCTCCAAATATAGCGTTGATCCATGGGCCCAAACAGTTCTAATTTTGTTTCATCAGTCCACAGAACACTATCACAAAACTTTTGTGGTTTGTCCACATGACTTTTGGCATACTGCAGTCGACTCTTCTTATTCTTTGGAGACAGCAAGGGGGTGCGCCTGGGAGTTCTGGCATGGAGGCCTTCATCACGCAGTGTGCGCCTTATTGTCTGAGCTGAAACTTTAGTACCCGCATCTGACAAATCTTTTTTCAGTTCCTCAGCAGTCACACAGGGACTTTTCAACACTTTGCGCTTCAGGTAGCGCACAGCAGTCAAAGTCAGCATCTTCTTTCTGCCACGTAGAAAGAAGATGTAGCGTTTCAACAGTGCCTTTGCCTTGAATTTGCAAATGATGCTTCCTATGGTGTCTCTTGGTATGTTTAACATCTTTGCAATCTTCTTATAGCCATTGCCCTTCCTGTGAAGAGAAATCACCTCTTCTCTTGTCTTCCTGGACCATTCTCTTGACTTCACCATGTTTGTAAACACACCAGTAAATGTCTAGAAGGAGCTGAGTATCACAGTCATTTTAAATCTGCCTAATTGGTGCTTATTATGCTTGATTGCTGCTCCTTGACATCTATAGGTCTTTTCAATACCTGATCGAAAACACTTGAATGAACCTCTGTTCTTAAGAGTGGTAGTCTTTAATGGTTTGAATAATTGTGTCAATGAAGAAATCACAAAAAAAACATTTAATACTGTATTACAAAAACAATTGATGTCATTTTAGTTGCATTTGGTTCTTTAAAAAGTCCTCGTAAGATTTCATTCTGAACACATTTACAAATGTACACTAAATTCCCTAAAACCCTTTACAGCATTAGGGGTTGAATAATTTTGAACACAACTGTATATATATATATATATATATATATATATATATATATATATATTTATATATTTATATATATATATATATATATATATATATTTACATTCCTGCTAACACGTAGCGTGAAGTGCAAACCCTAAATTTTTATGTGTACTGCGACAACTGTAAACACTTTCTAATACCTGAAAATTATCTATTCTAAGGGGGCGTCCCATAGGACTATAAATAACAATGTTGCAAGTAAGGTAAGTTGCAAAACATAATACATAATTCTGTATGTGGTGTAGGTCGACATATAATAAAATGTCGTATTACAGGCAGATACTCTTGCAATGTCCCATATTTCATCCTTTAATGTGGTACATACAGTCATGACCTCTGTGTCGCATATATCTAAGAAAAAGGGGGAAATTAGACAAGAAAAAATTAAAACATGGTGTGGCTGGCAAAGATTTACAAAAGGGAAGCCTTTCGTCAGCTTAGGGACCCTTCTTGCTACACTAAACTTTACGTTTAATCCCCTTTCCAAATTCAAGGTGGAATTAATAGAGATCGTCACAAATGCGAAGGTGGAAGGAGTGCTGAATGAACAACAAGCACTGGGGCTAATAGTGGAGAAACCAACCATACCGACTCTACACCTACTCCCGAAAATACACAAGGGCCTAAAGAATCCACCAGGTAGGCCCATTGTGTTGGGGGTAGGAAATATACCTCTTTGTCAATTAATTGATTTTTACCTTAAGCCTCTCGTAGAAACCCTCCAGTCCTATACACAGGATAGCCTTGACCTCCTGAACAAAATCGATGGTATTTATATTCAACCGGACATGCGATGTGGAAGCCCTATATACATCCATCAGACACGAGGATGGTATCTCAGCAGTGGTAACTTTCTTATCGATTAGCAATTTGGAGATGAACCTGAGGAATTTTTTGGTAAGAGCCATTAAATTTATCCTGACATATGAGCTTTTCATTAGGGACCGCGATGGGGGCAGTCTTTGCACCGTCCTACGAGAATCTGTTTTTAGGCCAGTGGGAGAGGGAAATCTTCCCAAGTAACCCTGCCATGGAAATTGAGAAAGTCCAATTTTGGACTAGATATATTGATGACATTGTCTTCCTTTGACAGAGTTCGGTTCAGGAATTAGAGACATTTGTCTCTGGATTGAATGAAACCCCATTCAACATTAAACTGACCTATTTTTTTAGACATTAAAATAATGGTAGATGAGAAAGGTTACATTCAAACAGATGTATATAGCCCACTTTCACTAATAGCCTTCTTCATGCATCTTCTGCACATCCGTGGCACCTTATAAACAATATTCCAGTGGGCCAATTTTTATGTATTAGAGCATTTGTTCAGAGTAACATACCTTTAAAAGACAAATATCCGATTTGGCAACACGCTTTCAGGATGAGAGGTTACAGCAACAGGGCCATTAAGAGGGCCTGGTCTCGAGCGATGAATACCAACCGTAATGAGCTATTACATTTGAAGAATCAGTCTGAAAAAGCGGAATGTGTAAGATTTATTACCACATTCAATTGTAGATCAAATGAAATACGTGAGATCTTACAGAAATATTGGTTAATCTTACTTTCAGATGGAACCCTAAAGAAATACCTCACTCCACAACCATCTATAACATATCAGAGATCTAGAAGTCTAAAAGATATGCTCGTCCAAAGCCATCATAGAGGTGAGCAATTGGGGAAAATATTTGGATTAAAAGGCCCCGTATGGGGTTGTTCCCCATGTGGGAGGTGTGTAGCATGTCCCAATATACTTAAATGTGACTCTTTCCAGGATGCAACTGGACAATGCACTTATAAGATTACCCACAACATAAATTGTACAACATTGGGGGTGATCTACCATGCAACATGCCCTTGTGGCAAAATCTATATTGGTATGACCACAAGGGAATTCAGAAGATGAGTACGAGAACAGGTCCTGGATATCACATCTGCAGGTGACGAGGAATTTAGTTCACATCTGAAACCATTACCACGCCACTTCAAGATCAAACATGGAAGTAATCTGGAGGGATTGAAAGTGAGAGACATTGACAGAGTGTACACGACGATCCAGTGAGGGGATTGGAAGAAGAAACTTGCACAAAAAGAACCCATGTAGATTCAAAAACTAGGTACCGTTTCCCCTCATGGTCTAAATTAATACAATAGTTTTGTGCCCTTCATATAATAGTACCTTGAGACATACCATTTTCTCTTCGAGTTTTAAGTAATATAGGGCAATTTCTGATTCAGGAATTTATAGATTGGTTGCTCTTTTAAATAGTTTTCAACATGTTTTAAATTTTTTCTTGTCTTATTTTCCCCTTTTTCTTAGATATATGCGATACAGAGGTCATGACTGTATGTACCACATTAAAGGATGACATATGGGACATTGCAAGAGTATCTGCCTATAATATGACATTTTATTATATGTAAGCCTACACCACATGCAGCATTATGTATTATGTTTTGCAACTTACCTTACTTGCAACATTGTTATTGGTAGTCCTATGGGACGCCCCCTTATAATAGATACTTTCCACCCATTGGAAGGTGTTTACAGTTCTTGCAGTACACATATAAAATTTTAGGTATTGCACTTTATGCTGTGCGTTCAGCAAGCGGGTTTTCACATATATATTGCACACATTTTTTCGTAGTTATTCAAGTACCGGTAGAACACACATAATAAATTTGGTAATGCACTTCACGCTGCATGTTAGCAGGCGTGTAAGTGCATATATATATACGTCACATCATTAACCTTGTTCGACGATAACTCATTTTTGAACAAGCGTTTGGAGGTATGTATTCACAGCATGTTTTCCCTTTTTAACGAGTGTCACTTTCACTTCACCTTGGATTGGTTGTTTGTTTTTTATGACACATTCTGGTACCCGGCATGTGTTTAATGTTTTATATCACTCACTTTTTACTGGCTCCCAGTGTGGGGTCTATTATTATATTTTTACTTACCTGTTTTTGGTCCTGGTTACGATTTTACAATTTATTACCATGGTATTACTTTAGGGTATTCAGGTATTGGTTCAACGTACCTACACTGATTTGACATATATTTTATTATATGAATTGGGGGGGGGGGTTAGAATATGTCATGTGCAAGTAAGGAGTGCTTAGATGCAACACATATAATCTCTATATGTTACAAATCATTGCAGCTTAAGTTACATGTAATCGATTTTTACTGGAGATAGGGCGAACATCTGTTTCTTTTTTATAATAGCCACTACAACCTATTGTGGTGTGGTGGCACTTATTAGAACATATTATATAACATCTACTAATTGTTAAATGTCTTCATGAGCCGCTACACCTGAACAGTGTTTTCATTTCTCCGCTCCTTGATCCACCCCTACATTATGTCTGCAGGTCATCTGATCAGGTCAATTGCGAGCATGCACATAAAAAGTATTCTGGCCAATTTATATAATGGCATGCCCTTAGGATGTATGTCATTACGCGCCCACCAATGGATGTCTGGGGCCTGAGGTCACGTGCGCCACTGAAGGGAGGGGAGAATGTTTTCCCCTCAAATGATCACTTGTATGACGGATCTTTTATCACATGATGGGTGTGTGTTAAGTGCCATTCAGGTGGCGGCGTTTACATAGTAACATAGTAACATAGTACATAAGGATAAAAAAAGACATCTGTCCATCCAGTTCGGCCTGTCATCCTACTAGTTGATCCAGAGGAAGGCAAAAAAAACCCTGTGAAGTAGAAGCCAATTTTCCCCACTTAATAGGAATAAAATATTCCTTCCCGACTCCAATCAGGCAATCAGAATAACTCCCTGGATCAACGACCGATCTCTAGTAGCTATAGCCTGTAAAATTATTATACTCCAGAACTACATCCAGGCCTCTTGAATTCCTTTATTGTACTCACCATCACCACCCCCTCAGGCAGCGAGTTCCATAGTCTCACTGCTCTTACCGTAAAGAATCCTCTTCTATGTTTGTGTACAAACCTTCTTTCCTCCAGACGCAGAGGATGTCCCCTCGTCACAGTCAAAGTCCTGGGGATAAATAGATGATGGGAGAGATCTCTGTACTGACCCCTGATATATTTATACATAGTTATTAGATCTCCCCTCAGTCGTCTTTTTTCTAAAGTAAATAACCCTAATTTTGATAACCTTTCAGGGTACTGTAGTTGCCCCATTCCAGTTATTACTTTACCTGCCCTCCTCTGAACCCTCTCCAGCTTTGCTATGTCTGCCTTGTTCACAGGAGCCCAGAACTGTACACAGTACTCCATGTGTGGTCTGACTAGCGATTTGTAATGGGTAGGACTATGTTCTCATCACGGGCGTCTATGCACCTTTTGATGCAACCCATTATCTTATTGGCCTTGGCAGCAGCTGCCTGACACTGGTTTTTGCAGCTTAGTTTGCTGTTTATTAAAATTCCTAGATCCTTTTCATGTGTTACAGAGTGTTTTACCATTTAGTATGTACGGGTGACTTGCATTATTCCTTCCCATGTGCATAACTGTACATTTATCAGTGTTAAACCTCACCTGCCACTTATCTGTCCAAGCCTCCAATCTATCCAGATCCCTCTGTAGCAGTACAGTCGTGGCAAAAAGTTTTCAGAATGACACAAATATTAGTTTTCACAAAGTTTGCTGCAAAACTGCTTTTAGATCTTTGTTTCAGTTGTTTCTGTGATGTACTGAAATATAATTACACGCACTTCATACGTTTCAAAGGCTTTTATCGACAATTACATGACATTTATGCAAAAAGTCAGTATTTGCAGTGTTGGCCCTTCTTTCTCAGGACCTCTGCAATTCGACTGGGCATGCTCTCAATCAACTTCTGTGCCAATTCCTGACTGATAGCAACCCATTATTTCATAATCACTTCTTGAAGTTTGTCAGAATTAGTGGGTTTTTGTTTGTCCACCCGCCTATTGAGGATTGACCACAAGTTCTCAATGGGATTAAGATCTGGGGAGTTTCCAGGCCATGGACCCAAAATGTCAGCGTGCCAAAATGTCAACATGGACCCAAATGCCACTTAGTTATCACTTTAGCCTTATGGCACCGTGCTCCATCATGCTGTAAAATGCATCGTTCTTCACCAAACTGTTGTTGGATTGTTGGAAGAAGTTGCTGTTGGAGGGTGTTTTGGTACCATTCTTTATTCAAGGCTGTGTTTTGGGGCAAAATTGTGAGTGAGCCCACTCCCTTGGATGAGAAGCAACCCCACACATGAATGGTCTCAGGATGCTTTACTGTTGGCATGACACAGGACTGATGGTAGCGCTCACTTTTTCTTCTCCGGACAAGCCTTTTTCCAGATGCCCCAAACAATCGGAAAGAGGCTTCATCGGAGAATATCACTTTGCCCCAGTCCTCAGCAGTCCATTCACCATATTTTCTGCAGAAGATCAATCGGTCCCTGATGTTTTTTTTGGAGAGAAGTGGCTTCTTTGCTGCCCTTCTTGACACCAGGCCATCTTCCAAAAGTCTTCACCGCACTGTGCGTTCAGATGCACTCACACCTGCCTGCTGCCATTCCTGAGCAAGCTCTGCACTGGTGGCACTCCGATCCTGCAGCTGAATCCTCTTTAGGAGACAATCCTGGCACTTGCTGGACTTTCTTGGACGCCCTGAAGCCTTCTTAACAAGGATTGAATCTCTTTCCTTGAAGTTCTTGATGATCCTATAAATAGTTGATTGAGGTGCAATCTTAGTAGCCACAATATCCTTGCCTGTGAAGCCATTTTTATGCAACACAATGATAACTGCACGTGTTTCTTTGCAGGTCACCATGGTTAACTATGGAAGAACAATGATTTTAAGAATCACCCTCCTTTTAACATGTCAAGTCTGCCATTTTAACCCAATCAGCCTGACATAATGATCTCCAGCCTTGTGCTCGTCAACATTCTCACCTGAGTTAACAAGACTATTACTGAAATGATCTCAGCAGGTCCTTAAATGACAAGAATAAAATGCAGTGGAAAGTTTTTTTTGGGATTAAATTAATTTTCATGGCAAAAAAAGGACTATGCAATTCATCCGATCACTCTTTATAACATTCTGGAGTATATCCAAATTGCTATTATAAAAACTTAAGCAGCAACTTTTCCAAATTCCAATATTTATGTAATTCTCAAAACTTTTGGCCACGACTGTATATTGTTAATTACTTTACACAGTTTAGTGTCATCTGCAAACATTAATATTTTACTATGCAAGCCTTCTACAAGATAATTAATAATTATATTGAAAAGAATAGGACCCAGTACTGACCCATGAGGTACCCCACTAGTGACAGTGACCCAAACTGAGTGTGTACCGTTAATAACTACCCTCTGTTTTCTGTCACTCAGCCAGTTACTTACCCACTTACAGACATTTTCTCCCAGTCCGAGCATCCTCATTTTATATACTAACCTTTTATGTTGTACAGTGTCAAATGCTTTGGAGAAGTCCAGATATACGACATCCATTGATTCGCCGCTGTCAAGTCTAGAACTTACCTCCTCATAGAAACTGATTAAATTCGTTTGGCATGACCGATCCCTCATGAAGCCATGCTGATATGGCGTTATTTTCTTATTTACGTTAAGATCCTCTAAGATAGCATCTCTCAGAAAACCTTCAAACAGTTTCCCCACAACAGATGTTAAACTTACCGGTCTATAGTTTCCGGGCTCTGTTTTTGGACCCTTTTTGAATATTGGCACCACATTTGCACCAATGCTGTGGAACATTCCCTGTTAGTATAGAGTCCACAAATATCAGAAACAAGGGTCTGGCATTACTTAATTCCCTTAGGATATGGGGGTGTATGCCATCCGATTCTGGCGATTTGTCTATTTTAATCTTTTTAAGTCACTGTTGTACTTCTTCTTGGGTCAGACAGGACACTTTTAATGGGGGATTTATTTTTAAATTTAGCATTTCATCTGAAAAAAATATTTAACAGCTTTGCTTTCACCTCGTCGCTCACTGCAACTCCCGCCTTTTTACTCTTTAAAGGGCTGACACTTTCAGATTTATACTTTTTAACATTTATATAATTGAAGAACATTTTAACGTTAGTTTTACTCTCTTTGGCAATTAATCTCTTGGTCTCTAGTTTGTCCACTTTTATTTGTTTTTTCATGTTCTATTTTTTTTCCTTATAGTTTTTCAGTGCTTCCTCACTACCCTCCAGTTTTAGTGATTTATATTCTTTCTTTTTGTCATTTATTGCTTTCTTTACATTTCTATTTATCCACATTGGTTTCTTTTTGTTCCTTAACCTTTTATTCCCATATGGTATGTACCTCTCAAAAATGAGATTTTAGGATGCTTTTAAAGACTGTCATGGATATAAAGCGCAAAGTGCTTTATATACAAAAAAAAAAAAAAAAGGATCAAAGCAAAAAATATCAAAGTTATTGATCCTACTGAGGAGAGGACGACATAATATCCTCTCAGCTCGTTGGCAAGAACCCTAATTATGTTGTGTAACTAGAAAGAAAACAAGGTACCATCGTCTATGCAAAAATATATGTGAGTTTATTATACATAAGTGCTAAATACAAAATCGATAATACAACCTGTACAATGATAGACAATGAAATATAATACTAATACTTTCCAATGACCAATCAACATGAATAGTATGCAACAATCCAAATTAAAGAAAAGTAGGGGTATCAACCCCTTCATATCACCTTTTAACAAATTGAGGTATATGGCGGCACTATAAATTTACCAGCTCGGTATCAGGCTAGGGAATATCAAAGTTCCCAAGGGACTAAGTATCAATGTCTGATCCTCATTTTAGCAATATGCATCTTTGCTAAGAGAATGATCAAAATTGAACAGGAGTCTTTACACTACGGATCCACAGAAATGGGGATATTTGACTATATGCTGGGCTAAGTAATTTATCAATACCGCAAGCAATAAACAAGATATACGTTACCAAGGCTCAAAAGGTGAGTAGGGCTCCGGAGGGACAGTCAGCTCTCCAGAGGGTTCCCTGTGATCCAGGATAAAATCCCACGCTTTCCCACATTCTGTTTTATACTCCGTTTGTAGTTTTTTTTTCTCTCTCGGAATTCCCTCTCTCACCCCGTCTATGATTAATATTTGCAGACTTATCAAAAGAATACACCCCTTTAGATAACAGTCTTCCAACCAAACCAAAGGGTGTGCACATATGGTAATGGTACTATGATCATACATTACCCAAAATGCTTTGTGGTGAATGGTGTAATGTTATCTGCCGATACCTAGGTGGCAATGTTGTGTAATCTATAAATGTGAAACTTTTAAGAGTTGAATTTATATAATGTGACTTTATGTTAAGTGGTAAACATCCACCACCTGGGACATACATCAAAAAGGAAGGCATTACCCCAGACACTTGAAGCAATTAAAAACCTAGATTCCCAGAAACTAGTATAACTGTTCTCACGTCATAAAGCTAAAATATAGACAACAAATGTGTGGGTTTTTGGATTTCACAGGTGCCTTATCTGTTGAAAATAACACAACTTCTCATTAGCAGAAATCTAACTAAGCATGCTTTCCCACATACCTAAGGAATACACGCTTCTGGGGATACACACACAGGATATATATATATATGTTAATATATGAATATAACATGTAACAAAATAAAACCAATATGTGAAGCAATATAAAACAACACATGTATGAAGGCCGATTTATTGGCCTGTATTTGTGGGAGGGGCATTAGTAGCACATTTATACCATGCAGGTGCCTCCCTTGGGTGCGACGATGGTGCTGCGTAGTTGTGTGCAGTCTGAGCCACCTGTTGCAGCACATGGGCTGAATCAGCAGCTTTCATACCCAGTCGGCATTCAGGATCCCAGTTGAGGTCGCTCCGATCAGGTGAGGGTTTGCTGCTAGCTTATGCAGCATCGTCCCGTTACAGTCCGGCCGGCGATGTGTCGGCTCCTTTGGTGAGGAGGAGCAGCATTGCACTGGAGCAATTCTGCCTGGCAGCCCACGCTTGGCGCCCACGCGGCAGTACGGTAAGGTAGCAGGGGTCAGCGTGACTCTGTCTCGTTTTCTCGCAGGTTTCTATGTCTTGCACAGGCCACCTTGCTTAGTTTTCTATTTATATCTGTATGTCTGTCTTGTCTGCTTTCACTTCACTGCTCGCCAGCAAACCTCTCTCACTATCCGCAATTATTTCTGCAGACAGACTAAAGCCTTGTTTACACTGACATCCAGCATTATCCCCTTACTTGCATTATGGAGGGTGAGGCAGCTGATTACTCCAGGTGGAGAAGAGTTGCTGTTTACAAAGTGTTATTGTTTCTTTAGCATAAACGTTATTTTGCGATATGTATATTGAGTAGACGGCTCCTCTGTGTTTAGGTATCTTCCTTTGTCTTGTTTCATTTGTTTTGGAAATATAAAATGTGTGTGTGCCACTTTAAGGTTGTGAACCTGAGTTTGTGTATTTAAAAAGCACCTGTGCAAGGTGCTGGGGATCCATCTTCAGTTCAGAGTGTTAGCTGGGCACTGGAGAAGCTACTTTCTACAAAGGTAATTTCAGAGACCCATGAGGACCATTTATTTTGTTATTTTGCCTCGTTTTGTTGCTTTATTTGGGCTAAAAAGATATGAGCTTGGCTTTCGCCAAAAACTGAGTTTAGTTTGTTTTTACGGCATATACACCCACATCTCAACAGGGCACATGTGCTAATGGTGGCAACGTTTGTATGTACTCACCTATAGCAGCGTGGTGTGGTGCAGGTGGTTTATATTACTGCATGCCTCGTGTTAGTGTCAGCATACTACCAAAGTCAGGATTGTCTTAACATGTCATTTTTCTTTTCAGGTCACGTCACAGCTCGCCATTCTCAGTGCCACTGGTGTTGGGCGCGGGTATTCACAGGGCGAGTTTTGATCTTGGATATCGTGATTTCGAGATTTTGAGAATAAGTCGAATACATGACCCCATATTTGCAATTACTTATATTCGCTCTTAAGATAGATAGTGAGTGATAGGGTAAATGTATCTTGAAAAGTAAAAAAAAAAAAAAATTCAGACATAATTTCCCCAACCTTAGTTGCTTCTTTAACAATTTCCACAGTTCCTGTCAGAGTAAAGACTTAATAGTTAAAAACTGTCCTGCGAATGTTCGTCACTTGAATATTCACATTAATCTATTCGCGGTTCGTATTACCTTACCTACCAAGTGTTAACAGGTTGTGTCAAACTCCAGTACGCTGCATGTATTGTGAAAATTCGTATATGTCTTTTCACTCCCTTCCATTCGCACAAACGACTCCTGCCATTTCAAGCTTTCAATACGTGGAAAGCTGTTTAAACATTATTTATAACAAACAGATTCTTTCCGCAAGCGAATATAACTTAAAAAATTAATCGCAAGTCATTATATTGAATGCAAAATAATAAATATTGCGAAATCGCGAATGTGTGACGAATGTGATGTGGGTTGTTCGTCAGATGTCGCAAAGTCGAGTGTGGGTCTTTGCGCTCATCACTACTCAACACTTCTCAGTCGTGCGGCATGTCCGTATGCCGGTGTCCAATTTAGGGTTGAAACTGACAGCTATCGGGCCTTTCCTTTAGTTCTGGCCCATATTATCCGGAAGCTAGGTCGGTGGCGCTCTGCATGTTCAATAGGTTCATGCCTCAATCTAGTCAAGTGATGTTCTTGCATTCCAGAGGTTGTTCATGTTAGTGTTGTTGCTGGCACTGGTTTTGTTGCCTTTATTTGGCCCCCAATATAATAATTTTCTATCCGACATTCCATTCAGGGTGCCCGGTTTGTGTCTTTCAGCAATTACTGGCAGCAGTAACAGACCAAGACCTTGAGAGTACTCTGTTGCGGTCCTCAAGGCACCACTCACTACCTCTCAGTTATGTGGCGTGTCCGTATGCCGGTGTCCAATTTTAGGGTTGAAACCGACAGCTATCGGGCCTTTCCTTCAGGTCAGGTGCAGCATGTGCTGCCTCTGGGAACAAAAGTTATTGCCCATGTTATCCGGAAATTAGGCGCTCTGCATGTTAAATAGGTTCATCCCTCAACCTAGTCGAGAGATGTTCTTGCATTCCAGGGGTTGGTCATGTTAGTGTTATTGCTATAAAATATTGTGTATCATGTAGGCCCGACCACAAGTATGAAGGCCAATTTATTGGCCTGTATTTGTGGGAGGGGCGTTAGTAGCACATTTATACCAGGCAGTCGCCTCCCTTGGGTGTGATGACGGTGCTGCGTACCCTCCCAACCCGCCCTTCTTTTTCATAATCACATTGCAGGGTATTCCCCCTTTCAGGCATTCCTCCTACGCAGCGGTTATGGCACAATTTAAGTCGCTTAGTTTAGTTAGTTAGGCAGGTAGACGGTTACGTGTCATGCAGCACAGACCACTAATGTGATATAATGATTAACTTGTGTCAAAACGAAATACGAACCACTATATGAATAAACAGTCATCGTATGTTTGTCTCATTAATAAACCTTATTATAAAGGTATGCCAAACGTGTACCAGAAGGCAACCTTATCTTGGCCCATAGCCTAGTGATGAGGTAAATTTACTCCCTTAGATAGGCACACATCTTCGCTTGAACCTATTTTTTCCAGGACGTCCTCCGTGACAGCACCCATTGAGGATGTCCTATTGGCTTCTGCAGGGACAGGAAGCGAGACAGATTAAACGGACCCCTCCCACCCCATACTCCAGTGTACTTCCTGTCCCTGTCAGGATAGGAGGGAGCGAGTTAAACTCCCGCCTAGGATTTTAGGTGGAAAGGGGCGAGTCTGTTCGGGGGGTGCCTACCTCTCCTCTTCAGATTCAGGTCAGCCCCTGCGCCAGCACCTCTCAGGGAAGGGGTCCCCTGGCTACTCCCCGATACCTCTTTACTGCTGCCTGGATCGGGGACGCTGATGCCGCTTATCCTCTGTGAGCTCTGGGCTCGGCGGCGGCTCCTGCGTCTCCCTGCGCACGCTGGACGTCGGCTCACGTGACCGGAAGTGGAGGCGCGTCACCGAAAGCAAGATGGCGGCGCGCATCGGCATGCTGGAGATCTTGGGTCTGGCATGTCAGGGGGTCGATTCTTCTTAGGAATGAGTCCCCCCACGAAGAGCAGGAGAAGGTGGAGCCGGGCGGCAATGGGAGGAGCGGTAAGTAAAAAAAAAAAAAATGGGCAGGCCCTATTTTAACAACCGGATGGCAACTTGTTTGAGTTGCATCATGGAGGTCCAGGTGTCCATCCAGCAGGAGACTGGTACAGACCACCCCGTTCAGGCCCCTGTAAGTAGCCAACAGAGAGGGTTTCATAGGGGTCCATGGGTTCAGGAGCCTAAACGTATTTGTCCCTTCCATTTTAGACCTCTATAAAATCGTGACACAAGTCACACGGGGACCCTGAAAAGAAAGGCAAAAAATGTGCAACTTGCCAGACTAGGCATCCAGATTCATATGAAAAACTGCTATGCTCAGACTGTATCTCAAAGGTCCTTAGAGACGAACGTACATCTATACTGAGGGATTTGAGAGCCATTGTTAGAGAAGAGGTCCAGGCGGCAACATCAGCCCAGAACCCAGACCCCTTACCGTCTTCCCCTCCCTCTAAAAGAGCTAAGGTTCAGATAGACTCTGAGGTAGAGGAAGAGGAACTTTGTGATTCAGAGGGTATGGATGACCATGGCTCAGTGTCTTATCCTCTGTAGGATCAGAGAAGATATTTCTTCTCATCCGAAGACCTGAATCCCATACTCACCTCCATAAGACAGACCATGGCGATAGAAGAGGAGGAACAGATGCGCTCAAACGAAGAGGAAATTTTTGGCGGCCTTAAAAATAGGAAAGGGAAGGCCTTCTCAGTAAATAAAAACTTAAAAGATCTCATTACGGAGGAGTGGTTGGAAGGAGAGAAGAAACTCTATATACCCAGGGAATTTAAGAACCGGTTGCGGTTTGATCCCTCAGACACCAAACTCCGGGACGAGGTCCCAAAGGTCGATATCCAGGTGGACAAGGTGGTCATCACAGGATTCATCACAGCTGAAGGATCCCATGGAGCGTAAACTGGATGGTCTTTTAAAAAGATCCTGGGAATCTGAGGCAGTGTTCGTAAATGCTAACATAGCTGCCACTTCAGTATCCAGAGCCTTAGTACTCTGGCTAAACCAGCTGGAGACTCATCTCAGGGCTAAACTGCCCAGGGAAGAGATCCTAGAATCACTCCCTCCCCTCCAACACTTCAGGGGGCACTATTCAAGACTATTCTTTGTGAAGAAACCGGACGGGTCGATAAGGACAATCATCAACCTAAAGTTCTTAAACAAGTGGGTATCCTACTACAAATTCAAGATGTCAATAAGTCAATAAGATCCACTACTCCTTTGATCCCTCCAAACGCCCTGCTCTGTACAATAGACCTCAAGGATGCGTATTACCACATCCCCATACACCCACAACATCAGCAATTCCTAAGTTTTGCAATCAGGTACAAGGATCAAACTCTGCACTTCCAATTTCGATGTCTACCATTTGGGATCTTATCGGCCCCCCGTCTCTTCACAAAGGTAGTGTCAGAGATCATTGCCTACCTCCGCCAGAACCAGATTATATTCATGCCCTACTTGGACGACTTTCTGCTGATAGCAGATTCTAGACAGAAACTGGAGGGAGACATCCATCAGGTCCTGGGATGGATAATAAATTATCAAAAATCGGACTTGGTCCCAGATATGAGGAAGGAATTCCTGGTAACGTTCCAGGCCACAAGGACACAACATTCCTTTCTGCCAGCAAGGAAACAAGTCAGTATAAAAGAGAGGATAACATCCTTCAGGAGGAAGACAACCCACTCTCTAAGAGAGGCAATGCAAATCCTGGGTCTAATGACCTCCTGTATCTCAATAATCCCATGGGCCCAGTTCCACTCCAGAACCCTTCAGGAAGCAGTTTTGACAATCTGGGACAGGGATCACCGGTCTCTCAACTCCAAAGTACAGCTTCAAGCCAAAGTTCTCAGCTCTCTGTCTTGGTGGACAGACCCCAGAAACCTAGAGAAAGGCTCTGGCCAGAACAGTGACTCCGGCCATAACAGTGACCACAGACGCAAGTCTCAATGGCTGGGGGGGGCATGTAAATCAACAGTTTTTTCAGGGTTCCTGGGTTCTCCTGGACAGAGTAAAATCATCAAACTATCGAAAGCTAAAGGCAGTGCTGAAGACGCTTTCAGACCAGGTAATTTCAACTCTACAATGGAGTCCGGAGCCCGTTACCTCAGCCATTTATCTAAAGATCTGGAAGAGGTTCTCATCCTGGCTGGCCCAGAACCACCCAGGGACAGAAACTCCGTCAATTGGTCACATTTTGGATTTTCTCCAAAAAGGGTTTGACTTAGGGTTAAAACCCAGCCCTCTCAAGGTCCAGATCTCTGCCTTGAGTAGCTGCTTAGACCTTCCCTTGGCGGAGCACAGGTGGGTTAAAAGGTTTATCAAGGCAGTCTCTAGAATTTGGCCTACAGTTGTGTTCAAAATTATTCAACCCCCACTGAAATTGAGTGTTTTGGCCAGTTTGACATTGATTTTGATGATTTCAGTCATCTTGTTTACAATTAAATAAAAGAGGCACTTGTAAGTCAGACAAATATAACATAACATTTATAATGAAATAACCACAAATGTCTTTTCTGTGCTCACATCATTATCAGTTTTATACAACCCCCAAGTGACATTCAATCTTAGTACTTAGTACAACATCCTTTTCCAGTTATAACAGCTTTTAAATGTGAAGCATAGCTTGACACAAGTGTCTTGCAGCAATCTACGGGTATCTTCGCCCATTCTTCATGGGCAAAAGCTTCCAGTTCAGTCACATTCTTAGGCTTGTGCGCTGCAACTGCTTTCTTTAAGTCCCACCAGAGGTTCTCAATCGGATTCAAGTCTGGTGACTGCGATGGCCACTTCAAAATGTTCCAGCCTTTAATCTGCAACCATGCTCTAGTGGACTTGGAGGTATGCTTGGGATCATTGTCCTGTTGAAAGGTCCAATGTCTCCCAAGCCTCAGGTTTGTGACGGACTGCATCACATTTTCATCCAATATCTTCTGGTACTGAAGAGAATTCACGGTACCTTGAACACACTGTAGGCAAGGTGTTCTTTTCTTCATAGTCCTTGTTCTTCCTCCTCCAAACATAGCGTTGATCCATGGGCCCAAACAGTTCTAATTTTGTTTCATCAGTCCACAGAACACTATCACAAAACTTTTGTGGTTTGTCCACATGTGTTTTGGCATACTGCAGTCGACTCTTCTTATTCTTTGGGGACAGCAAGGGGGTGCGCCTGGGAGTTCTGGCATGGAGGCCTTCATTACGCAGTGTGCGCCTTATTGTCTGAGCTGAAACTTCAGTACCCGCAGCTGACAAATAATTTTTCAGTTCCTCAGCAGTCACACGGGGACTTTTCTCCACTTTGCGCTTCAGGTAGCGCACAGCAGTCAAAGTCAACATCTTCTTTCTGCCACGACCAGGTAGCGTTTCAACAGTGCCCTTTGCCTTGAATTTGCGAATGATGCTTCCTATGGTGTCTCTTGGTATGTTTAACATCTTTGCAATCTTCTTATAGCCATTGCCCTTCCTGTGAAGAGAAATCACCTCTTCTCTTGTCTTCCTGGACCATTCTCTTGACTTCACCATGTTTGTAAACACACCAGTAAATGTCTAGAAGGAGCTGAGTATTACAGTCATTTTAAATCTGCCTAATTGGTGCTTATTATGCTTGATTGCTGCTCCTTGACATCTATAGGTGTTTTTAATACCTGATCGAAAACACTTGAATGAACCTCTGTTCTTAAGAGTGGTAGTCTTTAAGGGGTTGAATAATTGTGTCGATGAAGAAATAACAAAAAAAACATTTAATACTGTATTACAAAAACAATTGATGTCATTTTAGTTGCATTTGGTTCTTTAAAAAGTCCTTGTAAGATTTTATTCTGAACACAATTACAAATGTACACTAAATTCCCTAAAACCCTTTATAGCATTGGGGGTTTAATAATTTTGAACACAACTGTACCTTTAGAGAAACGGTTCCCACTTGGGACTTAAATATAGTTTTAAATGTCCTATGTAGTCCCCCCTTTGAGCTTATAATCGACATTTCCGACAAGCTCCTCTCCCTGAAGACAGTATTTCTACTAGCCATCACTACTGCCGGTAGAATAGGAGAGATCCAGGCTCTGTCCGTTAGAGACCCCTTTTTCAGAGTCCTAGACGATAGCATAATCCAAAAATTTGATCAATCCTTTCTGCCCAATGTTGTCTCAATATTTCATAGAGAACAAGAAATAATTCTGCCTTTATTCTGCTCTGATCCTAAGAATATACAGGAGGAACGGTTTCACTGCCTGGATGTGAGAAGAGTGGTCCTCACCTACATTGACCGAAGAAAACCTTGGAGGAGATCCCCGAACCTTTTCATACAATTCGGTGGGAGAAATAGAGCATGCAAAGCTTTAAAGAGCTCTCTGGCCCGCTGGGTCAAAGAAACCATATTACATTGTTACAAAGTACAGAACTTGTCTTGTCATCTATCAGTGAAAGCTCATTCGACTAGAGCCACGGCTGCATCCTGGGCGGAAAAAGCAGGAGCATCCATTGATCAAATCTGCAGAGCCACAACTTGGTCCTCCTCTACTACCTTTGTCAGACATTACAGACTGGACTCTATGGGCAACCAAGATTTAGCCTTTGGCCGTAAAGTCTTACAAACAGTGGTCCCCCCCTAGAATTACGTTCTAAGTTGTTAGGTCTCCATGGGTGCTGTCATGGAGGACGTCCTGGAAACATACATTTAGTTTACCGGTAAATCTCTTTCCAGGAGTCCGTAATGACAGCACCCTGGTATTTCTCTCCCTTATCTTTATGCCTGTTGTATTGGTTTTTGAATGTACTTTTCTGCATACGATGTGAATTTAACATTGTTTCAGAATAAAAATATGGCATCCTATCTGGTGTAGTGAGTTGTAAAAACACTGAAGTATGGGGGTGGGAGAGGTCCTTTTAATCTGTCTCGCTTCCTGTCCCTGCAGACGCCAATAGGACATCCTCCATGGGTGCTGTCATTCCGGACTCCTGGAAAGAGATTTATCGGTAAACTAAATGTATGTTTTTTTTTCACAATGACGTTTCATACAGGAGGGTGAATATAAGTTCAACATGGCTTCTTAAAGGCCATGAATACAAATTCTAATAATAATGTATAAATGTTTATATAATTAGGAAAAGGCATGATAAGATATCCCATTTTGTGGCTGTATTTTTGCTTTTGAGGACTTTGCCCCAGTTAGTTAGGCCTATGGCCTCTCTTAGTTGGCTATATTTAGCTTTTTTGAAGTTTGGTATTTTTGTTACTCCCTGTAGAAACTGTCGTTTGAAGGATAATTGGATGGTTATTACTTTTTGGTCACTATTTCCCAGGTGTCCCCCAACCTGCACATCTGTTGTTCTGTCAAGTCTATTGGTTAATACTAAGTCCAGTATTGCCGCCCCTCTAGTCGGGTCCTGAACCAGTTGGGAAAGGTAACTGTCTTTGGTTATTGCCAAGAACCTGTTTCCTTTATGAGATGTACAGCTTTCAGTTTCCCAGTCTATATCTGGGTAGTTGAAGTCCCCCATAATAACCACTTCATTATGATTTGCGGCCTTCTCTATCTCGTTTAGTAATAGATTTTCTGTGGACTCTGATATATTGGGTGGTTTATAGTAAAACCACCAATTAGTAATGTATTATTGTTTTTGGCTCCATGTATCTCTACCCACAGTTACTCCACATGTTCATGTCCCTCACTTATATCTTATGGACTGTGGGCTTTAGATAGGACTTTACATAAAGGCAGACCCCTCACCCTCTCCAGTTTTGATGATCCTTTCTAAACAGACTATAACCTTGTACATTAATGGCCCAGTCATAGCTATCATCCAGCCATGTCTCAGTTATTCCCACTATGTCATAGTCCTCCTCACACATCACTAATTCTAGTTCCCCAGTTTTGTTAGTCAAGCTTCTGGCATTAGTGTACATACAATTATAAGGTTTTTGTATATTTTTATCCCCACACCTTTCCTTCTGAACTGTTTTAGTCCCTCCTTCCATTTCTCCCCCAGTCCCACTACCTTGCCCCCAGTCTCTATCTGCACTATCTTCCCCCCCTATAATGTAAGTACCCCCCCCAGTCCCTAGAATAAACACTCCTCCATCCTTCTAGCCCTCTTTCTCCCCAACACAACTGCCCCTTCCCCATTGAGGTGCAGCCCGTCCTTACGATAGAGCTAGATAGATGTAGCCGAGAGAGAAATCGGCCCAGTTCTCCAAGAACCCAAACCCCTCCTTCCTACACCAGTTCTTGAGCCACTTGTTAACCTCCCTCATCTCCCGCTGTCTTTCTTGTGTGGCTCTTGTTACAGGCAGTATCTCGGAAAATACTACCTTTGAGGTCCTTGCCCTAAGCTTTTGACCTAAATCCCTGAAATCATTTTTAAGGATGCTCCACCTACCTCTAACTTTGTCATTGGTACCAATATGGATCATGACCGCTGGATCTTCTCCAACCCCTCCCAGTAATCTGTCAACCCGATCCGCGATGTGTCAAACTCAACTTTGGCGATCACGGTCTTTGTGACAGTTTGCCCTATCTGCTCCCCAAATAATGGAGTCTCCCACTACCATCACCTGTCTGGCCTGCCCTGTTCTCCTGGTCCCCTGCTTACTGGAGCCGACATTCCCCTGACTGGCAGAGGAAGTGTCCGGCTGCAGCAGTGCCATCCCTAAACTGACACCCCCCTCATCTGCCAAACGTGCAAACTTCTTGGGATGTGTTAGATCAGGGCTAGCCTCCCTGTCTCTCTTCCCTCTACCCCGCTTTCTAACTGTTACCAAGCTAGCTACCTCACTTTCCTCAGCCTCCTCACTGTCACCCCCTCCCTCATCTACCCCAAAGAGTGCTTGCTCGGTGAGAAGGAAACTTTTTTGCAAATTGTCAAAACTTCTCAGTGTTTAAACTTGCCAGTTTAGAGACTTGATTTGTGATTCCAAACAGGTAATTTGCTCACATTTTTAACAAAGATATACACCCTCGAAAGCCTCTTCCAGGACTGCATACATCATAAAAGATGTGCACTGGACGGCATTGTCAATTGTGTAACACATACTAAATGGGGATTACACAAAAGCGAAAAATACAATATAATGTAGTAATAAGAAATTGACTAATTGCAGTCCCCCACTGAAGTCCCTGAATCTAAAGTCATTTAATCTTAAGTCACACACTTATACAAACACACACTTAATCAAACACGCGAAGCTCAAACTCGCATTATATGGCTGCTTTAAATGGAGTTCTCAGTACCAGCCTGTTTTTCTCCCTCCGGATTCAAAAGGGTGTTTGTAGACAAATTTTCTTGTGTATATGTAGGGCAACCATCCCACTGCTCCTCACTGCCCTTGACAAAGCCATCCGTCAAAACGCGTAGGCATTCTAGTACTTTGGACAATTCTGGCAACAAAACAGTTTTTTTTCCCCATTCTGGGAGCTCTTACAAGTGTTTGTGTGTACTGATGCATGGCCAAGACTTTGTCTGGAAATATATCCCACTTTATGTTCATTCTCTGCTGCATATTACCTTGCCTGTAATGTCCTCCCCCTCCCTGTGATCCCTCCCTTGTTTATATTTCTGCCCCATTGTAGTATTTGGACTCCTTAATATTTTTTTATTATGCTAAATAAATATATGGTCTTATGTAATGTTATGACTGGGGGCACACATTTTTATTTTGTAGGTACTATATCAGGTATATGTGACCCATTTAGGTCTTGGTTCATAGGCGTTGCTTAATTATAAATAGGGTTGAGCAAACCCGAACCGCAAAGTCCGGGTCCATTACGAACTTTGCGGTTTTGGGTACCCAGATGTTTTCACTGAAGTCCGGGTACAGGTTCAATGTTCGGGTTATTTTATTATTTTCCGCTATAACATGGTTATAACAGAAAATAATAGCATTTGGCCGTTGAGGGGTTTAAAAAAATAAATAAACCTCCCCTCATCTACTTGTTCGCACATCCGGTCTTGTCTTCTTTCTTCTTCTTTGCAGGACCTGGCTGGAACAGGACCTTTGGTGGCGTCACAACGCGCACACCATGTGGTGAGCATGGTGATATCACCACAGGTCCTGCATAATGAAGATAGAAAAACTTTCTATCTTCATTCTGCAGGACCTTGCATGACGTCAATGCACTCACCACGTGGTGAGCACGGTGAAGTCACGACAGGTTCTGTTCCAGCCAGGTCCTGCAAAGAAGAAGAAATAAGACAAGACCGGCTGTGCGAACAAGTGTACTTTCCACTTGCTGCCAGCACCTACCTTCAGTATCAAACACCCAAAACTCTGAGTGACCACCATAGAGTTTCATTGATAAAGCCCTATTTTTTTCTACCTATTGGCACAATCTGCCTAATTAAATATGTCCTTAAACTGTCCCTACAACATCTAGGTTACTGGCTTGTGTCTGTAATAATTTTTCTGCCAGACACATCTAAGACACATTCTCTCAGATCTCAAGCTAAGCTCAGACTGTTGTCTCCAGTTTATGATCAAGCCTTGAAATGGAAGGGTCTGCTAAAATCCTGACAAACTATTTTAAATATATATCATTATTCCCTGTTTATTGATTTCTAGAGTTGAGCGAACACCTGGGAGTTCAGGTTTGATGGGTTCAGCTGAACTTCACAAAAAAGTCAATGGGGACACAAACTTTTCGACACTAAAATGGCCCTAAAAATGTAATGAAAAGGGCTAGAGGGCTGCAAAAGGCAGCAACAATGTGCTTAAGAGCATGACAATGTGGATAGGGATATCACTTAAAATAAAATAAATACAAATTTAAATTTATTAAACTGCAACTCGGAAAAGGAGGTGGATGTGGAGTCGGAGGTTGAGGAGGCGGTGAATGTGGTGTTGTAGGTGGTAGCAGCAATGGAGGAGGAGGAGGTAGCCAGCTAACAATGTTCTTCCTATCACGCTCCAGTGAGGGAATTAAGGACGGCACATTGTCTTTGTAACGGGGATCCAGCAGGGTGGCAACCCAGTAGCCAGCACAAGTTAAATGTTGGCAACTCTGCGGTTGTTGCACAGGCACTGCAGCATGTAGTTGTCTATGTGTGCCAGGCTGCCTAGAGGTAAGGATAAGCTGTCCTCTGTAGGTGGTGTATAGTCTGTGTCCGCCATTTCCCCCCAGCCACGCTCCAGTGATAGCCATGAGCTGCGTTGGGTGCCACTCTGCTGTGAACCCTTTCCTCCTCCTCTACCTCATCCTCCTCCTCCTCCAGAACTATGCCCTGGTTGGCCACATGTGTAACTGGCCTCTGCTGCCGCAGGAACCCACCCACTGAGCCACTTCTGAATGACTGGCCTGAAACCCTGTGAAATGCCCCCCCCCCCCTTCTTCTCCTTTTCCTCCTTTGCCACATCCTCTTCCATCATCGCTATAAGTGTTTTTTCAAGGAGACATAGAAGTGGTATTGTAACGCTAAGCACAGCATCATCCGCACTGGCCACGTTGGTTGAGTACTCGAAACACCGCAATAAGGCACACAGGTCTTGCATTGAGGCCCACTCATTGGTGGTAAAGGGTTGCTGTTCCGCAGAGCGACTAACCTGTGCGTGCTGCAGCTGAAACTCCACTATTGCCTGCTGCTGCTCGCATTGTCTCTCCAGCATATGTAAGGTGGAGTTTCACCTGGTGGGCACGTTGCATATTAGGCGGTGAGCAGGAAGGCCAAAGTTACGCTGCAGTGCAGACAGGCAAGCAGCAGCAGGGTGAGAATGCCGAAAGTGCGCACAGACGGACCGCACTTTCTGCAGCAGATCTAACATGTCTGGGTAGTTTTTAAGGAATTTCTGCACCACCAAATTCAGCACATGCACCAGGCAAGGGATGTGCGTCAAACCGGCTAGTCCCAGAGCTGCTCCCAGATTTCGCCCATTATCGCACACCACCAGGCCAGGCTTGAGGCTCACTGGCAGCAAACACTCATCAGTCTGTTCTTCTATGCCCCTCCACAGCTCCTGTGCGGTGTGTGGTTTGTGCCCAAAACACATGAGTTTTAAAACCGCCTGCTGATGTTTACCCCTGGCTGTGCTGAAGTTGGTGGTGAAGGTCTTTTACTGACTGGATGAGTAGGTGGTAGAAGAGGAGGAAGCGGAGTAGGAGGAGGAGGCAACAGGAGGCAAAGAATAATGCCCTGCGATCCTCGGTGGTGGAAGGACATGCGCCAAACCACTATCCGCTTCGGGCCCAGCCGCCTCTACATTTACTCAGTGTGCAGTTAGGGAGATTTCAACAGATGACGTTGCCCAGTGCACACTTGATTTTATCCTCCACTTGGTTGTGCAGGGAAGGGACTGCTTGCCTGGAAAAGTAGTACTGTGGGATAGCCACCACCATCAGCTGTTTCAAACAGTCCATCTCCACCAGACGGAATGACAACATTTCATAGGCCAGTAATTTTGAAATGTTGCCATTCAGGGCAAGGGATCGAGGGTGGGTATTTTCTCTTTCATGCCAGTGTTTGGGAGATGGAGAGCTGAACGCTCCCGTGTGACATGGTGGAGATGCTTGGTGATGATGACAGAGGTGGTGGTGTTGGTGGAACATCCTCTGTTTGCTGGGTGGCATGTGCCACTGTGACTCCGGAGGTGGGGGAAGAGGCAGAGACAGCGGCAGAAGAGGAGGCAGGAGGAGCCTGGGACCTTTTTTGGTTTTTAAGGTGTTTACTCCACTGAAGTATGTGCTTTGCATGTAGATGCCTGGTCATGCAGGTTGTGCTCAGGTTTAGAAAGTTTATGCGTCGCTTCAGGCTCTGATGGCACAATGTGCAAACCACTTGTGTATTGTCCTCAGGACATTGTCTGAAGAACTGCCACGCCAATGAACTCCTTGGGGCTGGCTTTGGTATGCTAGGTCCCTGTGTGCGGCGGGCAGTAGCAGGCGAACTGTCTCGGGGATGGCCACTCCGCTTATGCAGCCTGCTCCCTCTTTTGCTGTGCTGTTGCCTCTGTGCAACCACTGCATCTTCCTCAGAACTGCACACGTCACTAGCATGAACTTGAGTCCAGTTGGGGTCTAGGACCTCATCGTCCTCCACATCATCGTCCACCCATTCTTGACTCCAGCCCTCCTCGTCGGTCTGCACACTGCAGAAAGCCGCAGCAATTGGCACCTGTGTTTCGTCATCATCAGAGATTTGCTGCAGTGTTATTCCCATGTCCTCATCCTGCAACATAAGTGTTTGGGCATCAGTGCATTCAATGTCTTCAACTTCTAGGGCATGGCTATGTGGATGGCCTGGGGAAACCCTGCCAGCAGAGTCTTAAAAAAGCATAAGAGGTGAAAGACTGATGGGCATGGGCTGCAAGTGCCAACTCTGAGCTTCCTGCAGAGGACAGGTTGGGAGATACTGTGAAGGAACTGGCGCAACTGTCAGCCACTCAATCTACTATCGCCTACACTTGTTCTGGCCTCACCATCCATAAAGCGGCATTCGGGCCTACCAAATAATGCTGCAGGTTCTGTCGACTACTCGCACCAGAGGAAGGTGTTTCACTTGGACCTGTAGTTGGTGCTGAACGGCCACGTCCTCTCCCAACAACAGGAGCTCCACCAACACCACCACAGCCCACGTCCCTTTTTGATGTTCTCCTCATTATTTGCGTTCACCCACCAAACTTACAGATGGTTTATCTCCGGTGTCAATTTAACTGCCAATAGTCAACAGTTAAGTTTAATAACAGTAAGGCAGTGCCCGTTTCATAAACAGAATACATTTATTTAGGTCACACAACAGTGTAACAGAGCAATTCAATACAATTACTTCACCATCACATCACCAAAAATTAGATTTTTCAAACCAACAATGTAAAAGCAGAAGTTAACGGTTTAATTTGACTGTCAGAAATGCAACGTACACCGCAAATGTGCTATCTACCACAAAACCAATGTGTTTGCAACCAGCTATGTAACTGCAGAGTTCAAAAGCTTACTTTAAATGACTAAAATACAAGGTAGGCCTCGGATCTGCTATGTAGCACAAAACCAGTGTTTATTGCAACAAACTACAGAAATGCAGTATGTCACTGCTGAAATTTAAAATCAGTATTTGTGCGGTGTATGCAAAACTGCTGTGTGGACCAACAATACCGGTGTCTTTCCCCAAAATACACTATTACAGTATTTCGCTGCTGAAAATTAAACGTAGGTATTTGTGCGGTGTATGCACAAGTGCTCTGTGGACAAACAATACGGGCTTCTTTCCCCAAAATACACTAATGCAGTATTTCACTGCTGAAATTTAAAATAGGTATTTGTACGGTGTATGCACAAGTGCTCTGTGAACCAACAATACGGGATTCTTTCCCCAAAATACACTAATGAAGTATTTCACTGCTGAAATTTAAAATACGTTTTTGTGCGTTGTATGAATACGTTTTCTATAGCACCACAATACAGGTTTTTGCCCCAACTACAGAAATGCACTATGTCACCCCTTAACCGCCACAGGACTGCTTAACGCACGGATGCGTTCGGCGGGCGGTCTCCTTTCTCTGGGTCGGCGCGTCATCTCGCGAGATGCGAGATGGCGCGCTGATGCCGCCGCGCATGCACAGTGCGCGGCGGTAAAAAGTTTCAGAAGGAGTTGGTCATCAGTCTGCCAGCCAATGATCAGCGCTGGGAGGCTGATGACTTTTAAAAAAAAAGAATCAAAATCCATCTAACACATTATTTCGTCGGTTGGACCCTGCAGAGAGCACATGTAACAGTGAGTACACCAAGCACTACACACTTAGCCCCAGATCACCCCCATCACCCCAATTAACCCCTTGATCACCCCTTTCAATCACCTGTCAATCACTAGCGAAAGGTAAAAAAGTGATCAGTGTAAACTGTCACTTTTTTATTTTCACTAGTATTGACTGTTAGGTTTAGTTTAGTTTAGGCCCCTTTGGTAGGTAGTTAGCTTCCGTTAGCGCCCAGCCCACCGTAGCGCAGTCAATGATTCGCTGATTAGCGTAGCACTAATCAGCATTTGTACTTTTATAGTATCTGTAAGTGATCAGAACTGATCACAGTCAGATCTATAATAGTATTAGTGTCACCCTAGTTCGCCCCCCACCCAAAACGCAGTGTTTGCCCAATCAGGCCTGATCGGTCACCCACACGTGCGTTCACCCACGCCCACCCGGCCGCAGTGACAAAAATTATAATTTTTTTTTCTATCACTGCACAATTACTTTACAAGCCCTGCGGCGATAAAAAAAAATCCGTTTTGATCTTTTTTATCAATTGCAGCGGCTTCCTGTACTTCGCTAGCCTCCCATTTGTAAGACAGGCATGCTCTTTTTCTTGGGTAGTCTCAGGGAATACCCCCTAAATTTAGTTGTCCAAATGGCAAATAAGGGGTATTCGCCTGAAGAGGCCTACAGGATTCTGACCCAGTCGGATGAGGAATGGGAACCCTCATCTGACGAATCTAGTGGGTCAGAATATGAACCTGCAGAAAGCAGTGGCAGTCTGACCCACAGTTCGGACGAGGAGGTTGAGGTCCCTGAAACCACCAGGGGTACCTGGCCGTGTGTCGCTAGACCACAGGTTGCGCAGGATCCGCTTCAAGGGCAGCATAGTGGGGCTGGCGCTGTCGGATTACGTGGTGAGGCATACACCAGCAGCGCAGCCCTTCCTGGACCTAGTACCACATGGTGAAGTGTCGAGCACCAGAAGGGCAGTTGAAGCTGGTACGGTGGCAAGTGCAATAGTCTTTCCGGTGGAAACCAGTCCAAGTTTCCGAATTTAAAACTTTTCTGGGCCTTCTCCTCAACATGGGCCTAACAAAAAAGCATGAATTGCGGTCATATTGGTCCACGAACCCAATTCATCACATGCCCATGTTCTCTGCTGCCATGTCCATGACACGATTTGAGACCATCCTGCGTTTCCTGCACCTTAGTGATAACAGCACCTCTCGTCCAAGAGGCCACCCAGCTTTTGACCGGCTCCACAAAATTCGGCCCCTCATAGACCACTTTAACACCAAATTTGCAGATTTGTATACCCCTGAGCAAAACATCTGCGTTGACGAGTCCCTAATACATTTTACCGGGAGCCTTGGCTTCAAACAATACATCCCAAGCAAGCGCGCCCGGTATGGGGTCAAATTGTATAAGCTCTGTGAAAGGGCCACAGGCTATACCCACAAATTTTGTGTCTATGAGGGTAAAGATCAGACCCTGGAGCCGGTCGGTTTCCCTGACTACCTGGGGAGCAGTGGGAAGACAGTCTGGGACTTGGTGTCACCCTTATTCGGCAAGGGGTACCATCTTTATGTGGACAATTTCTACACAAGTGTGCCCCTCTTCAGGCATTTGTTCCTAGAACAGATTGGCTGCTGTGGCGGTGAAATGGAGAGACAAGCGTGATGTTTACATGCTCTCCTCCATTCACGCAGACACGACAATCTAAATTGAACGGGCAACTAGTGTCATTGAAAAGCCCCTCTCGGTCCACGACTATAATTTGCTCATGGGAGGGGTGGACTTCAATGACCAGATGTTGGCCCCATATTTGCTTTTCCGAAAGACCAGACGCTGTTATAAGAAGGTGTCTGTATATCTAATTCAATTGGCTATATATAATAGTTTTGTTCTCTACAGTAAGGCTGGGAGAACAGGATCCTTCCTCAAATTTCAGGAAGAGATCATCGAGAACCTCCTGTATCCAGGAGGTTTCGTGGCCTCAACCACCAGTGTAGTGAGCCGTCTACACGAGCGACATTTCCCCAATGTCGTTGCTGGTACCTCAAACCAACCGCCACCCCGAAAAAGATGTCATGTCTGTAGCAGGAGTGGAATAAGGCGTGACACACGCTATTTCTGTCCTGACTGCCCTGACCACCCTGCCCTATGCCTAGGGGAGTGTTTCCGGAAGAACCACACTCAGGTACACTTAGGGACGTAGGGACCGCAGGACACAGGTAGTTTTTACACTCAGGATCTAGGGTCTCTCAGGATACTAGATTTTGAGAGAGGGGTACTAGTGTGCTACTGCAGCTATGTGAAACGGTAGAAATGTCTCCTTTCACTTGGGATAAAGTGCATAATGTACTTCGCACCATCTCTGTCCGATTTACACTTTACACATTGTCCCATGGGAAAGGAGAGGTTTCTGCAAGCAAAATATAGAGTGAAAAGAAAAAAAAATTAAACAGGTAGCAAGAAAAAGAAATCTTGAGTTAGTTTAGGTTTTAAAAGTTTTATGATGTTCAGGTTTATAAAGTTTGTAACGTTTAAATTTATGAGCCTGTTTATGCTTCTTCTTTTTTTTTTTTTTTTACTAACCACCCTTTATTTTCCAGCTGGACCAAATGCTGCAGCACTGATGTGCATTCTGAGAGAAGCATTGCGCTGCTGTCAGATGACATGTGAAGTCGGTGTATGCGGCGCAGCAGGACGAGATTTCTTCTCCGCAGTACAGGTACGTTTGCCCAGGCATATGAGCTGAGGAGAGGTGTTGGAGTTCATATGCTTTGGCAAACACTTTGTATCAAAAATCTGGCAAAGATGTCTTCCTCCACAACTATCGATTGATCGATGTGAATGGAGAAATCACGTTTACCAGGACACAGGAGCTGAGGTGGGTATGGATGTTTGGGCGGAGCCCCTATGTCCTGGCAATCGCCAGGCCCCTCTGTTTTTTTTTTTTGCCCAGAGGCTGAACGAAAAAAAAATATCATTACCCGTATGCTCCATATAAGGAGAATAGCAGAAATTCCTAATGCTGGCCATACATGTAATGATTGCGGAGACCCTCAAATGCCAGAGCAGTAAAAAAAAAACTTACATGTGACCCCATTTTGGAAAGAAGACACCATAAGCTATTCGCTGAGGGGCATATTGAGTTCATGAAAGATTGAACTTTTTATCACAAGTTAGCGGAAAGAGAAACTTTGTGAGAAAAAACAAAAAAAAAAAAATTCCGCTAACTTGTGCCAAAAAAAAAAAATCTTCTATGAACTCGCTATTAGTGTTGAGCGAACAGTTCGAGAATAGTTCGGGTTCGTACCGAATTTTGGGGTGTCCGGGACCCGGAGCCGAACCCGGACATTTTCAAAAAAGTTCGGGTTCGGGTTCGGTGTTCGTCGATTACTTCCCGCTTTCTGAAGGGCTGCACAGCAGCCAATCAGCTAGCGTTTTACTTCTTGCCCTAAGAGCCCATCACAGCCATGCCTACTAATGGCATGGCTGTGATTGGCCAAGTGCAGCATGTGACCCAGCCTCTATTTAAGCTGGAGTCACGTAGTGCCGCACGTCACACTGCTCTGATTAGTGTAGGGAGAGGACGCAGCTTCTGTCAGGGCGAGATTAGGCAGGTTAAAGTCAGCAACAGCACCTAATGAACGGATCAATTTACAGCTGAGAATCATTGAACTTCTGCTAGTTACTTGCTCGCTGGTTTTTAGGCTGCACAGAGCGTTTTTCTGTCACTTATTTTCTGGGTTGATCGGCGGCCATTTTGTGACTTGTGGTGCGCCAGAAGAAGCTGCCACCAAGTCAATCAATCCATCAATACTAGTTGTTTTTTTTTGCTATATCCTACATCAGGGGCTTGGCTGTGCTAATTGTCACCCCTAGAAACTCCGGAAAGAAATTTCTATATTTTATTAAGGGGTTAAATACAATTGCCCAAATACCAATCCCCTAAATCTGGTGTTCCAGCTTTGGTTAGACAAGTATAATACTGTCTGCTGTCTGGCAAAGGATAGATTATTTTCTGGGGTTAAATTCAATTGCCAAAATAGCAATACCATAAATCAGTGGTTTCAGCTGTGGCTGGCAAAATAGAATAGTGTCCGAGGTAACGCACACACGTACAGACGCACGTACTATCGATTCTTGAATAGTTGTATTATCGCGATAATAAAACTAACAGTGTAAAGTTGACTGTATTGCTCTAAGTTATATTCGTGCATGAATGTAACTTCTATTACAGCACACCAATACTAAAACTGACTAAGAGACAGCTTTAAGTTCTATTCGAACGCGATTGCAACTTTGGAACTTAAAGTGGTGTACGATTTTAAAAGTTGAGTACTAAAAGTTGGAATCGCAATGAGATTCTTATGAATTTAGCTATCGCATTGCGATTACAACTTTGAGCTACCGATCACCATGGGAACGCCTCCTCCAGTAGAATGTACTGTCGGATATGAGAATTAAGTTGAAATCGCAATGCGATTATTATATATCTGCTTAATCGCATTGCCGTTCAACTTAGCATTGCTAAATAATTCCATCCATATTCGCTAACTTACTGACTCAGTAAGTTAACGATATGGATGGAATTATTTAGCAATGCTAAGTTGAAATCGCAATGCGATTAAGCAAATATATAAGAATCGCATTGCGATTTCAACTTAATTCTCAGATCCGACAGTACATTCTACTGGAGGAGGCGTTCCCATGGTGATCGTTAGCTCAAAGTTGTAATCGCAATGCGTTTATTGCGGTATATTATCCCTCTGGGTATCTTTTACAGCCTTTTTAGTACCCAAAAGTTCGGGTCCCCATTGACTTCTATGGGGTTCGGGTTCGGGATGAAGTTCGGGTTGAGTTCGGATCACGAACCCGGACATTTTCCGGAAGTTTGGCCGAACCTCTCGAACCCGAACATCCAGGTGTTCGCTCATCTCTACTCGCTATGCCCCTCACGGAATACCTTGGGGTGTCTTCTTTCCAAAATGGGGTCACATGTGGGGTATTTATACTGCCCCGGCATTTTAGGGGCCCCTAAAGCGTGATAAGAAGTCTGGAATCCAAATGCGTAAAAATGCCCTGTTAAATCCTAAAGGTACTCATTGGAATTAGGGCCTCTTTGCGCATCTTGGCTGCAAAAAAGTGTCACACATGTGGTATCTCCGTACTCAGGAGAAGTAGGGCAATGTGTTTTGGGGGTGTATTTTTACATATACCCATGCTGGGTGAGAGAAATATCTCTGTAAATTGACAACTTTGCATAAAAAAATGGAAAAAGTTGCCATTTACAGGGATATTTTCCACACACAGTATGGGTATATGTACAAATACACCCCAAAACACATTGCCCTACTTCTCCTGAGTACGGCGATACCTACTCCAAAAGTGACCCCATTTTATAAAGTAGACACCCTAAAGTATTCCATGAGGGGTATGGTGAGTTCATGTAAAATTTTATTTTTTGTCACAAGTTAGCGGAATATAAGACTTTGTAAGAAAAAAAAGAAATCAATTTCCGCTGACTTGTGCCAAAAAAAAAAACTTCTATGAACTCACCATGCCCCTCACGGAATACCTTGGGGTATCTTCTTTCTAAAATGGGGTCACTTGTGGGGTATTTATACTGCCCTGGCATTTTAGGGGCCCCTAAACGTGAGAAGAAGTCTGGAATCCAAATGCGTAAAAATGCCCTGTGAAATCCTAAAGGTACTCCTTGGAATTAGGGCCCCTTTGCGCATCTTAGCTGCGAAAAAGTGTTACACATGTGGTATCACCGTACTCAGGAGAAGTAGGGCAATGTGTTTTAGGGTGTATTTTTACATATACCCATGCTGGATGAGTGAAATATCTCTGTAAATTGACAACTTTGTATAAAAAAATGAAAAAAGTTGTCATTTACAGAGATATTTTTCACACACAGTGAGTACGGCGATACCACATGAGTGACACTTCTTTGCAGCCAAGATGCGCTAATTCCAATGAGTACCTTTAGGATTTAACAGGGCATTTTTACGCATTTGGATTCCAGACTTCTTCTCACGCTTTAGGGGCCCCTAAAATGCCGGGGCAGTATAAATACCTCACAAGTGACCCCATTTTAGAAAGTAGACACCCTAAGGTATTCCGTGAGGGGCATAGTGAGTTCATGGAAGTTTTTATTTTTTGTCACAAGTAAGCGGAAAATGAAATTTTTTGAAGAAAAAAAAAATTCCATTTCCGCTAACTTGTGACAAAAAATAAAAACTTCCATGAACTCACTATGCCCATCAGCGAATACCTAATGATGTCTACTTTCCGAAATGGGGTTATTTGTTGGGTGTTTCTACTGTCTGGGCATTGTAGTGCCTCAGGAAACTTGACAGGTGCTCAGAAAGTCAAAATGCGGAAATTCACTTTTTTGAAACACTATAACTTTTACCCAAACCAATAAATATACACTTATTGGATTTTTTTTTTATCAAAGACATATAGAACAGTAAATTTAGAAAAAATTTATATAGAAATGTAGTTTTTTTTTTTTTTTACAACAGAAAGTGAAAAATGTGATTAATATCAAAAAAAGTAAAAATGTCAGCAGCAATGAAATACCACCAAATGAAAGCTCTATTAGTGAGAAGAAAAGAAGGTCAAATTCATTTGGGTGGTAAGTTGTATGACCAAGAAATAAACATTGAAAGTAGTGTAGTGCAGAATTGTAAAAAGAGGTCTGGTCAATAAGGGTGTTTAAGCTAGGGGGGCTGAGGTGGTTAATTATAAAATAGGTAATCTAGTGGACTTGACCTGCTAGAAAAAAGGAATTTTTCCTTCACTGAGCTACCAAAAAATAATTAGACTGATGTCCCTGGCAGGCTGGCACACATGCAGGTCACCTGCAGTTCCAAGGACAATGCAGTTGCTAAAATGGCCGCCAACCCCCACCTCAGTAACAGATAGATTAAAAAAAATGTTTTGCAGTATCACTAGGCTCAGAGAAGAGTACATAAATGTAGGATAGCAGTAGCACCCTGCCTCAATAATTGCTGTAGCTTGACGATTTCACACCACCAAGTTCAACAGATTTCTTTCCTAATCTCTCCCTGAGAGCATCGGCAGCAACCTGTCCCTACACTAAGATCAGCAGAGTGATGTGCGGCACTACATGACTCCAGCTTATATAGAGGCTGGGTCACATGCTGTACTCAGCCAATCACAGCCATGCCATTAGTAGGCATGGCTGTGATGGCTCTTATAGCAAAGTAGTGAAACGCTTGCTGATTGGCTGCTCTGCAGCCTTTCAAAAAGCAGGAAGATATCTCCGAACTTTTACGGAAATGTTTGGGTCCGGGGGCGAAAAATCATAATGTTCGGTACGAACCCGAACATTACAGTTCAGGTTCGCTGAACCCTATTGATTTCATGAGAAAGGTGTAATATAATTTGTAGAAAAATCTGAAATAAAAAATACTCTATCTAGTATTTATTGTATATTGTCCCTAGAGTATTTTGTCAATTACCCAGGGAAATCTCACATGAATTGTAAATGAAAGGAGATGCAAGATGGCAATCACTGGGTAGCAAAATGATTTCAGAGTAGAAATGTCTGCATTCAATTGATAAATTATTATTCAATAATGGTGTTAATTGCATTGTGATTTACATACTTGTTACAGCACAGTAAGAGAAATATAACTATCAAAACCTATTGTAAAGAGTCATATTCCAAACAAATCTTTTAAAAATTGAAAAATAATATGCCGTGGCATCAAATAATTTAATATCTCAATTCTCATCAGACCATTAAAGCTATTAGCAATATCAATGCTTAGCTAGAAGTTAAATTAGTGCACACATTATCACCAATCCTGCGGGCCTGCCTCACCCTCATTATCTCACAGTGAGAAGGACTTACGGGTGGCTTGATGTCAATGTTAGATGTTAAAAGACATTGACATGTTTGCTTCTGCCAGCCCAATTTCTACAACAATAGGCACAAATACAATAAAAAAAATGTTAAGTAGAAGCATAACAAACCTCCATTGTAAGAACAGAGTAAATACATTCATTAAATACACATTATTTTGATATCTTTGTTAAATCTAATTAATTGTTTCCTTTATTCACTCTTCACATCCAGCCCTAGAGCTACTTCTTATTCATTGTAGCTGCCTAATCAAGGATAATATTATGTACCAATGATATTTTCATACCGCATGGAGCCACTTTAATTAGTAAGGAGGGGTAGACTGCACACTATTTTCATAGTTTGTCATCCCTCTAATAAAATGTTTGCTGAGATTTTCACAAAACAGGTTTTTAGTATGAATTATATTATTTAAAAAAATAAATAAAAGGATGTGGCAATTATTTTAATATGAGGTTGGATATAGGCAATTTTAAGATTTGCAGTTTAGCTAGGTATTAACATGGCTGAATGCAATATATAATAAATAATGTGTTTGTTGGAAGGGGGCGGACAGCTCTGGATAATGATTAAATTATCCTGTAGCAAGCAAGGTCAACTCTAGGGATCCTTTGGAGACTTAATGAATCGGAGCCTTAGGATAGTACGGGTAGCACAATGTGCATTTGATTTAATGTTTAACCAATCCTAGACATCCATGGACTGGTATATTTAATTGGAGATTTTAGACATGCAAAGTCAACCCTACCCACTATGATAATAAAAGTCATTGGCCACCTTGGCTCTACATATTAATAATTAGAGTATGTCACGGATTGCAAGGTCAACTTCAAGGACCGCTTTGTGACTGAATGAACTTAGGCCCTACAATAGCAAATTAAGTAAATGTACACAGCATTAAATATACAAAAAAATTAAGTAAATCCCTTTTGAAGAGGGAAAAAAACAGGCTGGTTCTGAGAACTCCATTTAAAGCAGGCATATAACGCGAGTTTGAACGGCAAAAGTTTTATTTAAGTGTGTGTTTGTATAAGTGTGTGACGTAAAGGGATTCTGTCACCAGGTCAGATGAAATGCTGAATGTAAAAATAAATCCCCCATTAAAAGTGTCCTGTCTGACCCAAGAAGAAGTACAACAGCGACTTAAAAGTATTAAAATAGACAAATCGCCAGGACCGGATGGCATACACCCCCTTATCCTAAGGGATTTAAGTAATGTCATAGCCAGACCCTTGTTTCTGTTATTTGTGGACTGACAGCGAATGTTCCACAGGATTGGCACTTAGCAGAAGTGGTGCCAATCTTCAAAAAGGGTCCAAAAACAGAGCCCGGAAACTATAGGCCGGTAAGTTTAACATCTGTTGTAGGGAAACTGTTTGAAGGTTTTCTGAGAGATGCTATCTTAGAGTATCTCAACGGAAATAAGCAAATAACGCCATATCAGCATGGCTTCATGAGGGATCAGTCATGCCAAACTAAGTTATTCAATTTCTATGAGGAGGTAAGTTCTAGTTTTGACAGTGGCGAATCAATGGATGTCGTATATCTGGACTTCTCCAAATCATTTGACACTGTACCACATAAAAGGTTAGTATATAAAATGAGGATGCTCTGACTGGGAGAAAATGTCTGTAAGTGGGTAAGTAACTAGCTGAGTAATAGAAAACAGAGGGTGGTTATTAACGGTACACACTCAGATTGGGTCACTGTCACTAGTGGGTTACCTCGGGGCTCATGTATTGGGTCCTATTCTTTTCAATATATTTATTAATGATCTTGTAGAAGGCTTGCATAATAAAATATGATTTTTTTTCAGATGACACTAAACTGTGTAAAGCAATTAACACTGAAGAGGACAATATACTGCTACAGAGGGATCTGTATAGATTGGAGGCATGGGCAGATGAGGTTTAACACTGACAAATGTACAGTTATGCACATGGGAAAGAATAATGCAAGTCATCTGTACATACTAAATGGTAAAACACTCGGTAACACTGACATGGAAAAGGATCTAGGAATTTTAATAAACAGCAAACTAAGCTGCAAAAACCAGTGTCAGGCAGCTGCTGCCAAGGCAAATAAGATAATGGGTTGCATCAAAAAGGGCATAGACGCCCGTGATGAGAACATAGTTCTACCCCTTTACAAGTCGCTAGTCAGACCACACATGGAGTACTGTGTACAGTTCTGAGCTCCTGTGAACAATGCAGACATAGCAGAGCTGGAGAGGGTTAAGAGGAGGGCAACTTAAGTAATAACTGGAATGGGGCAACTACAGTACCTTGAAAGATTATCAAAATTAGGGTTATGTACTTTAGAAAAAAGACGACTGAGGGGCGATCTATGTATAAATATACATAACTACATATAAATATATCAGGGGTCAGTACAGAGATCTCTCCCATCATCTATTTTTCCCCAGGACTGTGACTGTGACGAGGGGACATCCTCTGCATCTGGAGGAAAGAAAGAAGGTTTGTACACAAACATAGAAGAGGATTATTTACGGTAAGAGCAGTGAGACTATGGAACTCGCTGCCTGAGGAGGTGTTGATGGTGAGTACAATTTAGGAATTTAAGACGGGACTAGATGTATTTCTGGAGTGTAATAATATTACAGGCTATAGTTACTAGAGATGGGTTGTTGATCCAGGGAGTTATTCTGATTGCCTAATTGGAGTCGGGAAGGAATATTTTATTCCCCTTAAGTGAAGAAAATTGGCTTCTACCTCACAGTTTTTTTTTTGCCTTCCTCTGGATCAACTAGCAGAATGACAGGCTGAACTGGATGGACAGATGTCTTTTTTCGGCCTTATGTACTATGTTACTATGTTACTTAAACCAAAAAATATTTTAGTTCTTTTTTCTATTCAACTTTATGTATAAAAACTGTTTGCAAAATTATAAACCCTTGATACACAGCCCAAACCCTGAATTTCCTCAGTATAATTAAATCTGTTACAGTTCCTTAAGTAGCCCCCTACCCATGGCTCTGAATGCCTTATTTCAAAGTTCCTGGTCCTTTGAAATGCTGTCATTCTGTCTGGTGGACAGTTTTAAAAACCTTGCCTTCCCTGGCCAACCAATTGGCGGATAAAATCAAGTGTGCACTGCGCAACGCTATCTGTGGCAACGTCCACATAACCAACAACACAGTGGGTAAATGTAGCGGCTGGCCCAAAGGCGGATAGCATTTTTGTGAATGTCCTTACGCCACCGAGGATTGCTGGGCATTTCTCTTTGTATCCTGTTACCTCTTCCCCCTCCTCCTACTTGGCTTCCTCCTTCTCTACCTCCTCCTCATCCACTCAGCGTAACACCTTCACCACCCACAGCAGCACAGCCAGGAGGAAACGACAGCAGGTTGTTTTAGAACGTGTGAGTTTGTTGGACAAACCCCGCACCGTCCAGGAGCTGTGGACAGGCATGGAACAGACTGACCATTGGTTGGTGCCACTGAACCTCCATTCCGGCCTGGTGTTCTGCACTAATGGGCAAAATATACTAGCAGGTCTGGGCCTAGCCGGTTTGACACATATGCAATGCCTGCCACATGTGCTGAATTTGGGTGCAGAAATTCCTAAACACCAGACAGTGAAAATCAATTCAGTTAATCGAACACACACAACCCCCCCCCCTTTTACTCAAACCATTAACAAACTATTTACAAATTTTCTTAAAAACATATTAAAATAACTATAATGCAGCTAAACTTACAATATAAAGAAATATAACTATATACACGCCTTATCCTTAACTTAAGGCCAACCAAATACAAGTGGCTCGGAGGGTGGGTATCTGCACCAACATAGGCCCTGGCCTGGAACACAATTATCCAGCCAGGGCACATTTCTGGAGGATGAGGAAGAGGAGTAGGAGGAACGCTGGGGGATACAGAGGACACAGACGATATACTTCCCTCAAAGGATTGCTTGTCCTTGCCTCTGGGCAGCCTGGCAGACATGAGCGACTACATGCTGCAGTGCCTGCGCAACAACCGCCCAGTTATTGCCACATTCTTACTTTTACTGGGTGGCCACCCTGCTGCATCCATGTTACAAGGACAACGTGCCATCCTTAATTCCCTCACTGGAGTGTAATAGGAAGATGAGCTCGCCAGTAGACACGCTGCTGATGGCATTCACACCTGACACCGGGGACTTAGTGAAAGCACAAGGTGAAGGCAGAAGAGGAAGAATTTGCCAATGCAGCTGGGACACCAGCAACACCTCAGAAGGCAGGGTTAGCATGGGCAAAATGTGGGAAAGCTTTGTCATCACGCCACAACAACCTGCACCACCAGCAGATCTGGAACATCTTAGCAGGAGGCAGCATTTCAGCAACATGGTGGAACAGTACACGTACTGACTAATGGGTCTGCCTAGGGGAATAGCCACAGGGGAAGCAGGGGAAGCAACTGCTTTGGGGCCATGACTTAGAAAGGGCCAATCCAGGAGGAGGACTAACAGTATTATACGATGAAATTATATACAGTGGCAGTATAGACAGTGTAGAAAGCGAATGGAACAGCTGCTGGGCCTGGTCTGAGAGAGCGATCTTTAGTAGCCACAGGCATAGCGGCATGAAAGGAAGGGGTTTGTGCAAAAATTACTGGGGGAGGGGGGCCCCATTAAAACATTTGCTCTGGTGCCCAATCATTTCTAGCTACGCCACTGGGTCTGCTCCATTCAACTTCTGGGTCATCAAATTGGGCACATGTCCTGAGGTTGCCCTTTGCACCTTGGAGGTGCTTGCCTACTCTGCAGCTACTGTATTGTCTGAACATGTGTTTAGCATGGCTTATCACAGACAAGCGCAGCCGCCTGTCCGCAGACAATGTGGGCAAGCTTTTGTTTATTAAAAAGAACCAGGCATGGATCCCACAGGACTTGTTTGTACCTTATGCAGAATAGACAGGTATACCGGCCTCACCCAACCACTGTTATACTACAGTGCACTTACACTTTGTTTTATTTTTTATATTTTCCAAATGATTTGGCGTGTACACTAATTTATTTAAAAAAACAAAAAAACAGTTATTGGCGACTACCATTGGCTTCACAGCCCAAAAAGGCTTTATTTCATGCAAGAATGGAACCGCCAATTGTAAGTTCCCTGTCAGTTATGCAGTGCTGGGGTTTGTACCTGGCAAAAATGGTAATATTTCACCCAACAATTTAAAATCTATCTTTTGCCAGACAGTATTAAACTTGGCCAGCCACAGCTGGAACCACTGATTAACGGTATTGCTATTTTGGCAATTGAATTTCACCCCAGAAAATAATATATCCTTTGACGGACACTATAAAACTTGTCCAGTCACAGCTGGAACACCAGATTTACGGTATTGCTATTATGGTAATTGAATTTCACGCCAGAACAAAATCTATCCTTTGCCGGACACTATTAAACTTGGCCAGCCAATGCTTGGACACCAGATTTAGGGGATTGCTATTTTGGCTATATATATTTGCACCCCAGAACAAAATCTACCCTTTGCCGGACACTATTAAACTTGGACAGCGACAGCTGAAACCACTGATTTACAGTATTGCTATTTTGGCAATTGAATTTCACCCCAGAACAAAATATATCCTTTGCCGGACACTATTAAACTTGGCCAGCCACTGCTGAGACACCAGATTTACGGTATTTCTATTTTTGCAACTGAATTTCACCGCAGAAAATAATATATCCTATGACGAATACTATGAAACTTGTCCAGTCACAGCTGGAACACCAGATTTACTGTATTTCTATTTTGGCAACTGAATTTCACCCCAGAAAATAATAAATCCTTTGCCGGACACTATTAAACTTGGACAGCCACGGCTGGGACACCAGATTTACGGTATTGCTATTTTGGCAATTTAATTTCACCCCAGAAAAAAAAAATATCCTTTGCCGGACACTATTAAACTTGACCAGCCACAGCTGAAACCACTGATTTATGGTATTGCTATTTTGGCAATCGAATTTCACCCTAGAAAAAAATATATCCCTTGCCGGACACTATTAAACTTGGCCAGCCACTGCTGGGACACCACATTTATGGTATTGCTATTTTGGCAATTGAATTTCACCCCAGAAAAAAATCCATCCTTTGACGAACAGTATTAAACTTAGCCAGCCAGAGCTGGAACAACAGATTCAGGGGATTGGTATTTTGTCAATTGAATTTCACCCCAGAAATAAAATCTATCCTTTGACAGACAGTATTACACTTGGCCAGCCACAGCTGGAACACCAGATTTAGGGGATTTGTATTTTGGCAATTGAATTTCACCCCATAAAAAAATCTATCCTTTGACGGACAGTATTACACTTGGACAGCCACAGCTGGAACACCAGATTTAGGGGATTGGTATTTTGGCAATTTATTTTCACAATATAGCAATAACAAATAACAAAACAGGTGCACCCTGCGGTCTTACTAAGCCCTCAAACTGATGTTAAAATTGAGAGTTTATTTAACATGTCCTATGGTGGAGGACATGTCTTAAGCCCGAGCACCACGTCAAGGTCTCTCAAGTAGCTCGGGACCTAACACTCACCTACCTGTGCCATATGGGCAATGCCAGGAGCCAGTGGGCAAAATTACAGGAATGTATTTGGCCGACTGGCAGGAGACTCCTTAGTTACCTCCAGCATGTAACCATGCCTGCAATGGGCGGAGGGAGAAGGCTGTGAGCCCCACCCAAGACTGGCTGATATTGCCCAGGCTTCACAGGTGCAGAAAAAAGTGACAGAAAAACGCTTGTTGCAGCCTAAAAACCAGTGAGCAATTAACTACCAGAAGTTAAATGATTCACAGCTGTAGATTGGTCACTTCATTAGGTGTTTTTGCTGAGTTTTCCCTGCCTAATCCCACCCTCACAGCAGCTGCATCCTATCCCTACACTAATCAGAGCAGAGTGACGTGCAGCATTAGTAGGCATGGCTGTGGTGGCTTCTTAGGGCAAGAAGTAAAACGCTAGCTGATTGGCTGCCGTGCAGCCCTTCAGAAAGCGGGAAGAAATCGCCGAACAACGAACCCGAACCCAAACTTTTTTGAAAATGTTCGGATCCGGGTCCGGGTCGCGAACACCCCAAAATTCGGTATGAACCCGAACTATACTGTTCAGGTTCTCTCATCCCTAGTCAACAGCTATTGTCAATGCAACAGTAAGCAAATCAAATGTGTACCAATTTGATACAGTTTCCTGTACTTGATTCAAAAAAGAGTAAAGAGAATAAGATCGCACATCCACAAGCTTTGCTTTGATCTATAACTGCTTCTCAGCACAATTAAATTTGTTTCTCAGGGCAATATTTAGTGTGAGGCCCCGTATACTCCATGCTATATAAGAGGCATTAGTGTACTTTTTGATATAAAGGCATAAGCCGGTCAAGGTTGCCTCTTAGAGTGGGACCTACTCTAAATTTGGCGCGACACTGCCTGGTGACCACCGGCACCACAGCCTCGCACCAGGATCTAGCTACCAAACGGCATCCCTGCTGTCTGGCAATGCCACCAGCCCAGCGCCACAGCAACAACGGCCGCCACCCAGCACTGCACCATGTTAACAGTTGTTAAAGCTCACCTTGTTAACTGCACTCAGAGTCTCAGACTGAGGGCTTGTAGGTCAATTCACACATATATTCAGGCTACTGCTAATTAAAAGCATCTGTACCAAATGGGAGGAGAGCTTCTCCTGGACATTATTATTATGCACGATTCGAAAAAAATCTTTGCTTTGCTTTCATCTATAACTGCTTCTCAGCACAATTAAATTTGCTTCTCAGTGCAATATTTAGTGCACAGCCCCCTATACAGCATGCTATAAAAGAAGCATTAGTGTACATATTTTTCCTGTACTTGGGTACATATCGGTCATTGTATTTAAGATTGATACTGTTTTATGCTGTTTCTGACACAGATATTGCTATTTCCATAATAAACTACTTTTGTGTACACAATATTAGTTAGTGGCTTGTTATGAGATGTGTTGAAAGGAATCAGCTGAAACACTTTAGACAAAAAGAGTAGTTATAAGCGAACCCGAACTGTATAGTTCGGGTTCGAACCGAATTTTGGGGTGTTTGGGACCCGGAACCGAACATTTTCAAAAAAGTTCGGGTTCGGGTCCGTTGTTCGATGATTTCTTCCCGCTTTCTGAAGAGCTGCACAGGAGCCAATCAGCTAACGTTTTACTTCTTGCCCTAAGAAGCCATCACAGCCATGCCTACTAATGGCATGGCTGTGATTGGCCAAGTGAAGCATGTGACCCAGACTCTATTTAAGCTGGAGTCACATAGTGCCGCACGTCACTCTGCTCTGATTAGAGTAGGGATAGGATGCCGCTCCTGTGAGGGCGAGATTAGGCAGGGAATATTTAGCAAAAACACCTAAAGAAGTGATCGATCTACAGCTGTGAATCATTCAATTTCTGCTAGTTAATTGCTCACTGGTTTTTAGGCTGCACAGAGCATTTTTCTGTAACTTTTTTCTGGGGTGATCGGCGGCCATCTTGTGTCTTGTGGTACACCAGCACAAGCTGCCACCAAGTCCATCAATCCATCAACACAATTTTTTTTTTTTTTTGCTACATCCTATATCAGGGGCTTAGCTGTGCTTATTGTCACCCCTAGAACCTCAGGATAGAAATTTCTATATTTTATTGAGGGGTTAAATTCAATTGCCAAAATAGCAATCCCCTTAATCTGGTGTTCCAGCTGTGGCTAGCCAAGTGTAATACTGTCTGCTGTCTGGCAAAGGATAGATTTTTTTCTGTGGTGAAATTCAATTGCCCAAAAAGCAATCCCCTAAATCTGGTGTCCCAGCAGTGGCTGGCCAAGTTTAACGCTGGGTTCAGACCTGAGCGTTTCTGAGACGCGCGTTTTCCACGCATGTTTGTCGCTCGTTTTACGCGCGTTTTTGTGGCAATAGTAAACGCGCGTTTTACACGCGTTTGTGTGATTGACTGCAGTGTTGTCCAATGACCAAATATCCCTGTCTATATGAAGTTTGGCCTTTCCAGCATGTTATATCACCAAATGACCATAAAGGGACACGCAGTACAATTTCATAAACTTTATTAATTGATAAAAAGACCAACAATACACAAAATGTCAATATTAAAAATTGTATATATAAGGCGGTAATACAAATAGTAGCCAAGACATATGGCTCCGCTCCCATGCATAGAAGGTCCCGATTGCCCCTCCTATATAGGGTAAAGAAAACCCTTATCACAGTGTTGAGAAAAACCAACACACCCTCAATGCCAAACATATATGAATTAGAGCAGTGCATAACTGAGCTAACCTGATGAGCAACAGCACACACACAGTACAGCAAAAAGACACATACGCTCCATCACAATATACCTGAGGGACACTTCGAAAGGAGGACACGGGCTTTCAAGCAGAGAGGAGAGCCTACCCGGACGCACGTTTCGCTCCGCTTTCTCAAGGGGCTTTCTTTCCAGCATGTTGCAAATTCATAAACGCGCGTTCGAACGCACGTTTTCAGTGTCATAAACGCGCAAAATACAAGCGTTGCGCGTTCCCATTGAAGTCTATGGGCCAAAACGCGCGACAAATGCCCCCAAAAAAGCTCAAGTACTTGTTTATGCGTCGGGCGTTTTTCAGCGCGTTCGAACGCGCTGTAAAACGCGAAAATGTGAATCAGTCCCATAGGGAAGCATTGGTTTGCATCGGTTATGCATTTTACAGTGCTTACAAACGCGCTGTAAAACGCGCAAGTGTGAACATAGTGTCCAGCAAAGGATAGATAATTTTCTGGGGTGAAATTAAATTGCCAAAACAGCAATGCTCTAAATCTGGTGTCCCAGCAGTGGCTGGCCAAGTTTAATAGTGTCCGGGAAAGGATAGATCATTTTCTGGGGTGAAATGCAAATGCCAAAATAGCAATCCCCTAAATCTGGTGTCCCAGCAGTGGCTGGCCAAGTTTAATAGTGTCCGGCAAAGGATAGATAATTTTCTGGGGTGAAATTCAAATGCCAAAATAGCAATCCCCTAAATCTGGTGTCCCAGCAGTGGCTGGCCAAGTTTAATAGTGTCCGGCAAAGGATAGATTTTTTTCTGGGGTGAAATTCAATTGCCAAAATAGCAATACCGAAAAACAGTGGTTTCAGCTGTGGCTGGCCAAGTCTAATAGTGTCCGGCAAAGGATATATTTTTTTCTGGGGTGAAATTCAATTGCCAAATTAGCAATACCATAAATCAGTGTTTTTAGCTCTGGCTGGCCAAGTTTAATAGTGTCCAGCAAAGGGTATATTTTGTTATGGGGTGAAATTCAATTGCCAAAATAGCCATATCGTAAATCTGGTGTCCCAGCAGTGGCTGGCCAAGTTTACTAGTGTCCGGCAAAAAATAGATAATTTTCTGGGGTGAAATTCAATTGCCAAAATAGAAATAACGTAAATCAGTGGTTTCAGCTGTGAATGGCCAAGTTTAATAGTGTCCGGCAAAGGATATATTTTGTTCTGGGGTGAAATTCAATTGCCAAAATAGCAATACAGCAAATCAGTGGTTTCAGCTGTGGCTGGGAAAGTTTAGTAGTGTCCGGCAAAGGATAGATTTTATTTCTGGGGTGAAATTCAATTGCCAAAATAGCAATAACGTAAATTAGTGGTTTCAGCTGTGGCTGGCCAAGTTTAATAGTGTCTGGTAAAGGATATATTTTGTTATGGGGCGAAATTCAATTGCCAAAATAGCAATACCGTAAATAAGTGTTTTTAGCTGTGGCTGGCCAAGTTTAATAGTGTCCGGCAAAGGGTAGATTTTGTTCTGGGGTGAAATTATATTGCAAAAATAGCAATCCCCTAAATCTGGTGTCACAGCAGCGGATGGCCAAGTGTAATAGTGTCCGGCAAAGGATAGATTTTGTTTAGGCGTTAAATTCAATTGCCAAAATAACAATTACGTTAATCAGTGGTTCCAGCTGTGGCTGGCCAAGTTTAATAGTGTCCGGGAAATGATAGATAATTTTATGGGGTGAAATTCAAATGCCAAAATAGCAATCCCCTAAATCTGGTGTCCCAGCAGTGGCTGGCCAAGTTTAATAGTGTCCGGCAAAGGATATATTTTGTTCTGGGGTGAAATTCAATTGCCAAAATAGCAATACCGAAAAGCAGTGGTTTCAGCTGTGGCTGGCCAAGTCTAATAGTGTCCGACAAAGGATATATTTTTTTCTGGGGTGAAATTCAATTGCCAAATTAGCAATACCATAAATCAGTGTTTTTAGCTCTGGCTGGCCAAGTTTAATAGTGTCCAGCAAAGGGTATATTTTGTTATGGGGTGAAATTCAATTGCCAAAATAGCCATATCGTAAATCTGGTGTCCCAGCAGTGGCTGGCCAAGTTTACTAGTGTCCGGCAAAGGATAGATAATTTTCTGGGGTGAAATTCAATTGCCAAAATAGAAATAACGTAAATCAGTGGTTTCAGCTGTGGCTGGCCAAGTTTAATAGTGTCCGGCAAAGGATATATTTTGTTCTGGGGAGAAATTCAATTGCCAAAATAGAAATAACGTAAATCAGTGGTTTCAGCTGTGGCTGGGAAAGTTTAATAGTGTCCGGCAAAGGATATATTTTTTTTCTGGGGTGAAATTCAATTGCCAAAAAAGCAATACCATAGATAAGTGGCTTCAGTTGTGGCTGGCCAAGTTTAATAGTGTCCGGCAAAGGGTAGATTTTGTTCTGTGGTGAAATTCAATTGCCAAAATAGCAATACCGCAAATCTGGTGTGCCAGCAGTGGCTGGCCAAGATTAATAGTGTCTGGCAAAGGATAGATAATTTACTGGGGTGAAATTCAATAGCCAAAATAGCAATCCACTAAATCTCGTTTCCCAGCAGTGGCTGGCCAAGTTTAATAGTGTCCGTCAAAGGATTTATTATTTTCTGGGGTTAAATTCAGTTTTCAAAATAGAAAATCACAGTAAATCTTTTGTTCCAGCTGTGGCTGGACAAGTTTCATAGTGTCCGGCAAAGGATAAATTTTTTTCTGGAGTGAAATTCAATAGCCAAAAATGCAATCCCCTAAATCTGGTGTCCCAGCTGTCGCTGGTCAAGTTTAATAATGTCTGGCAAAGGATAGATTATTTTCTGGGGTGAAATTCAATTGCCAAAATAGCAATCCCAAAAATCTGGTGTCCCAGCTGTCGCTGGTCAAGTTTAATAGTGTCTGGCAAAGGATAGATTATTTTCTGGGGTAAAATTCAATTGCCAAAATAGCAATCCCCTAAATCTGGTGTCCCAGCAGTGGCTGGCCAAGTTTAATAGTGTCCGGCAAAGGATAGATAATTTTCTGGGGTAAAATTCAATTGCCAAAATAGCAATACCCAAAATCTGGTGTTCCAGCTGTTGCAGGCCAAGTGTAAATCTGTCCGTAAAAGGGTATATTACACTCAGCGTGTATCTCTAAGTGTATTTATTTCCGTTAAAGGGTATATTACAGTCAGTGTTAAAATACAAGTGCTGAAAGCATAATCCTATATATTTTTTCACATGCTACTGTGCATCTCAAAGTGTAAATCTGTCCGTAAAAGGATACCTTTCATCCAGGGCCAAAATACATAGATAGCTAGATAGTGTTAGGTGTCTGTAAAAAAACGGCCTGAATTTGAATTCAATTCATTGGGCCAAATAATTTATTTCTTATTGTGGTGAACGGTAACAATGAGGAAAACATCTAGTAAGGGATGTGGAAGCGGACATGTTTGTGATGTTGTTAGTGGACCCTCTGGTGCTAGGAGAGGACATGGCCGTTCTGCCACAGCCACACGTCCTAGTGAACCAACTACCTCAGGTTCCAATTTGCAGTGATATTTGGTGGGGCCCAATGCCGTTCCAAGGATGGTAAGGCCTGAGCAAGTACAGGCGCTAGTCAATTGGGTGGCTGACAGTGGATCCAGCACGTTCACAACATTATCTCCCACCCAGTCTTCTGCAGAAAGCGCACAGGTGGCGCCTGAAAACCAAGCCCATCAGTCTGTCACATCACCCCCATGCATATCAGTGAAACTGTCTGAGCCTCAAGTTATGCAGCAGTCTCTTATGCTGTTTGAAGACTCTGCTGGCAGGGTTTCCCAAGGGAATCTACCTAGCCCTTCCCCAGTGGTGGAAGACATAGAATGCACTGATGCACAACCACTTATGTTTCCTGATGATGAGGACATGGGAATACCACCTCAACAGAGTCCGCACATCTCTGATGATGACGAAACACAGGTGCCAACTGCTGCATCTTTTTGCAGAGTGCAGACCGAACAGGAGGTCAGGGAGAAAGACTGTGTGGAGACAATGCACAGGACGATGGGACGATGAGGTCCTAGACCCCACATGGAATGAAGGTCGTGCCACTGACCTTCATAGTTCAGAGGAAGAGGCAGTGGTGAGACCGAGCCAACAGCATAGCAAAAGAGGGAGCAGGGGGCAAAAGCAGAACAGAGAGAAACACCAAGAGAGTTCGCCTGCTACTGGCCACCGCCACCAGGGACCGAGCACCCCAAGGGCAGCGTCAAGGAGATCCCTGGCATGGCACTGAAGCGAGGCATTAACGTTCTGAACCTTAGCACAACCTGCATGACGAGGCATCTACATGCAAAGCATGAAGTGCAGTGGAGTAGAAAGATTAAAAACAAGGAACTCACTCATGCTCCCCCTGCTCCATCTTCTGCTGCTGCCTCGGCCTCTTCCTCTGCCTCGGGAGGAATATTGGCACCTGCCGCCCACCAAACAGAGGATGTGCCACCACCACCTCCGTCACCAAGAATCTCCACCATGTCACAGGGCAGCGTTCATCTCTCCATCTCACAAACGTTGGAGAGAAAGCGTAAATTCCCACCTAGCCACACTCGAGCCCTGGGCCTGAATGCCAGCATTTCTAAACTACTGGCCTTTGAAATGCTATCATTCAGGCTGGTGGACACAGACAGCTTCAAACAGCTGATGGCGATGGCTGTCCCACAGTATGTTGTTCCCAGCCGCCACTACCTCTCCAAGAGAGCCGTGCCTTCCCTGCACAACCAAGTATCTGATAAAATCAAGTGCGCAATGTGAAACGCCATCTGTGGCAAGGTCCACCTAACCACAGATACGTGGACCAGTAAGCTCGGCCAGGGACGCTATATCTCACTAACTGCACACTGGGTAAATGTAGTGGCGGCTGGGCCGTAGGCTGAGAGTTCTTTGGCGCATGTCCTTCCGCCGCCAAGGATCGCAGGGCATCATTCTTTGCCTCCTGTAGCCTCCTCCGCCTATTCGGCTTCCTCCTACTCTTCTTCCTCTTGCTCATCCAGTCAGCCACACAACTTCACCACCAACTTCAGCACAGCAAGGGGTAAACGACAGCAGGTCATTCTGAAACTCATATGTTTGGGGAAAAGGCCCAACACCGCGCAGGAGTTGTGGTGGGGTATTGAACAACAGACTGACCAGTGGTTTCTGCCGGTGGGCCTCAAGCCCGGCCTGGTGGTGTGCGATAATGGGCAAAATCTCGTCGCAGCTCTGGGTCTAGCCGGTTAATTGCACATCCCTTGCCTGGCGCATGTGCTGAATTTGGTGGTGCAGAAGTTCCTTCACAACTACCCCGACATGTCAGAGCTGCAGCATAACGTGCGGGCTGTCTGTGCGCTCATCCGGCGTTCACATCCTGCCGCTGCTCGCCTGTCTGCGCTACAGCCTAACTTCGGCCTTCCCGCTCACCGCCTGATATGCGACGTGCCCACCAGGTGGAACTCCACCTTGCACATGCTGGAGAGACGCAGCAGCAGGCCATAGTGGAGTTTTAGCTGCAGTACACACGCGTCAGTCGCACTGCGGAGCATCACCACTTCACCACCAATGACTGGGCCTCCATGCGAGACCTGTATGCCCTGTTGCGCGTACACCACCAACATGGCCAGTGGCGATGACGCCGTTATCAGCGTTACAATACCACTTCTATGTCTCCTTCAGAAAACACTTAGGGCGATGATGGAAGAGGAGGTGGCCCAGGAGGAGGAAGAGGGGTCCTTTTTAGCACTTTCAGGCCAGTCTCTTAGAAGTGGCTCAGAGGGAGGTTTTTTGCAAAAGCAGAGGCCAGGTACAAATATGGCCAGCCAGGGCCCACTACTTTAGGACGAGGATGAGGATGTGGAGGAGGATGAGGATGAAGCATGTTCACAGGGGGGTGGCACCCAACGCAGCTCGGGCCACTGGTCACTGGTGTGTGGCTGGGGGAAATGGAGGACGATGACGATACGCCTCCCACAAAGGACAGCTTGTCCTTACCTCTGTGCAGCCTAGCACACATGAGCGATTACATGCTGCAGTGCCTGCGCAATGACAGCAGAGTTGCCCACATTTTAACGTGTGCGGACTACTGGGTTGCCACCCTGCTGGATCCCCGGTACAAATGTGCCCACCTTACTTCCTGCACTGGAGCGTGATAGGAAGATGCGTGAGTACAAGCGCACCTTGTTAGATACGCTACTGAGAGCATTCCCAAATGTCACAGGGGAACAAGTGGTCGCCAACACAGCTGTGTCACGGCCAGCTCCTCTGAGGGCAGGGTTAGCATGGCAGACATGTGGAAAAGTTTTGTCTCCACGCCACAGCTAACTGCACCACCACCTGATACGGAACGTGTTAGCAGGAGGCAGCATTTCACTAACATGGTGGAACATTACGTGTGCACACCTCTCCACGTACTAACTGATGGTTCGGCCCCATTCAACTTCTGGGTCTCCAAATTGTCCACGTGGCCAGAGCATGCCTTTTATGACTTGGAGGTGCTGGCCTGCCTGGCGGCCAACGTTTTGTCTGAACGTGTATTCAGCAGAGCAGGTGTTGTCATTACTGACAAACGCAGCCGCCTGTCCACAGCCAACGTGGACAAGCTGACGTTCATATAAATGAACCAGAAATAGATCCCACATGACCTGTTCATCCCTTGTGCAGAACCGAGACATTTCTAACTACCTCCCGTTAACCATATATTCTTGTACTCTAGGGCACTTCTTTATTGAATCCTCTGTTTTTAATTTTACCATTATTTTGCAGGGCAACCAAAAGTTAAATGAACCTCTCCCCCATCTGGGTTCCAGGGTCCTAAATATCTAAAAACAGCCTTCTCCATTGGTGGGTAACATGAAGCCTGATTCTCTGCTTTGGGGCCTCTCTCCTCTGTTTGGGTGCTGGGGCCTAAATAACTAAAAAAGGCCTTCTCCGTTTGTGGGTGACATGATGCCTCTTTTGCTGCTATGGGACCTCTCTCCTCTGTCTGGGTGTCAGGGGCCTAACTTTCACGTACTTGCTTGCTGTCTCGGTGGCAGACATTTCACTCTTTTTACTGTCTAATGACCGCCCCATTGTCTGGTTGTCAGGGTCCTATATTTCGTTTAATCGCTTGCTGCATTGGTGAGATACATTAAACTCTTTTTACTGTCAAATGACCGCCCCATTGTGTGGGTGTCAGGGGCCTATATTTCGTTTAATTTCTTGCTGTCTTGGTGGGATACATTAAACTCTTTTTACTGTCAAATGACCTCTCCTCTGTCTGGGTGTCAGGGGCCTAAATAAATGATAATGGCCTGTTCCATTGCAGGTTGACCTGAGGCCTGTGTTGCTGTTACGGGACAACTCTCCTCTTTGTGGGTGCCATGGCCCTGAGTCTGTGAATGAGGCCTGTGGCACTGCAGACAGACATGAATCCTTTTTGGCTGTGATAAGAACATCAACTCCCATTGCATTCCCACCTGATGCCACCCCAACCTCCTATTCCACCTCCTCCTCCTCCAAGTTGCCAATATATATTGGTTAATTTTTATTTCTTTTATTTTAAGTAATTTCCCTATCCACATTTGTTTGCAGGAGATTTACCTACATTTTGCTGCCTTTTGCATCCCTCTAGCCCTTTCCTGGGCTATTTTACAGCCTTTTTTTTGCCCAAAAGTTCGGGTCCCATTGACTTCAATTTTCGGAAAGTTCGGCCGAACTTCTCGAACCCAAACATCCAGGTGTTCGCTCAACTCTAAAAAAGAGTTTTATTATTTGCTGTTGAAAGCCGATAAAAGGTCCAATTGGTTCATATGTGAGTAGTGATGAAATATTATTTATAAATAACAAAAGTTTTCCTGGCTGAATTGCCATGCATATTAATCCATACTCATTTTATTTACTCTTGCAAAGGGTTGGAAAAAGAATGTACACCTTTCATGCTGTGTGCAATGCAAATTTATAAAACACCCTCTAGCACCTGTCAGAGTCATGATATATTCTTCTAATAGCATGCTGCCTGAAGATGAATAAGTATTACTAAATATGTCCAACACAGTAGCAGGTATTACAATAGCCTTTGATACAGATCATTAGAGATCAGTCCTTCCATTCCTTTCCTCTTGGCTCAACATTTACAAAGTTGTGTTAGAGGACCAGCTTTTTAAGGGGAAAAAAAAACATGATTTTGTGATACTTAATTACATAATATCTATCCTATATGTGCTTATGTTTGGTTACCCAGCGGTCATGTTGTAGATTACATAATTTCAAGGGCTTTGGTATCATGATAAATTAGAGTTTCTGACTATAGTCAAGCTAATTTATGAGTGGTCATATCTATACTAGAGATGAGCGAATCGATTCATTAGAATCGATATTTCATCAAATTTTTTAAAAAAATCTGAGAGAGAGATTTAAAGCACTTCGGATTAGTGCAATATTGATTTGTGATAAATAATATAACAATAAAGCAATTACAAATGACAAAACAGGTGCACACTGCGGTTTTACTAAGCCCTCAAACTGATGTTAAAATTGAGAGGTTAGTCAACATGTCCTACAGTGGAGCACATGTCTTAAGCCCGAGCACCACGACAAGGTCTCTCAAGTAGCTCGGGACCTAACACTCACCTACCTGTGCCATATGGGCAATACCAGGGACCAGTGGGCAAAATTACAGGAATGTATTAGGCCGACTCGCAGCAGACTCCTCAGTTACCTCCAGCATGTAACCATGCCTGCAATGGGAGGAGGGAGAAGGCTGTGAGCCTCACCCAAGATTGGCTGATGAGGGATGAGAGAATCGACTTTGGATGCTTTATCCAAAGTCAATTCACATAAAATTTTGATCGAATACGGTACGGAGCGATTGCTTTGTACAGTATTAGAATATATTGGCTCCGATGAGACTTTGGGTAATAACTTCAGAAATTAATTTCTAATGTAAACAACCATTGTACCGAACTCGGGTTAGGTTCCAGGTGGTACCTTGGAACCAAACCCGAGTTCAGATTAACTCAAAATAGATAAATGGACGTACAATGCACTATATAGTAATTAACTGCCTGAATAAAGTACGTTAAAATATATTTATTTATTTATATATGTTAAAAATTGGTTCTCCACCAAAATACACAAATCAGGCTGATGGTGTGAAATTAGAGTCTGGAATTGATATAAATATATCCAGCTCAACAAAGTTCACATCCACCAATAGATACTGAGGGCTAAGAGTGGGGCCCACACACAGAGTGGGATGAAAAGACCAGATAACTTCAGTATACTAACACCACTACATAAAAATCCCACTGATTGCAGGGGTGTCGGTGCAGTCACTCAGCAGTCTGGTTATTCCCTCACTACTATATTGTCGTCTTTTATGCCCTCAGATTAATGGGCTCAATATAGATATACATATGGGTGGCGCTCAGTGTTGTTCACCTAACTGTGTGTCATTGTTAGGAGCGCTCTTGTTCGCTCAACGCGTTTCTTTACCACTATATTGCGGTTGTTCATCAGGAGCAGTTGAAGAGCACTACTCTGTTAAAGCCACACACTTAATGGCAAGTGTGTGGTGTAACGAACATTGCGCTGCACACCTCTATTAGTGTACAGTTGTGTTCAAAATTATTCAACCCCCACTGAAATTGAGTGTTTTGGCCAGTTTGACATTGATTTTGATCATTTCAGTCATCTTGTTTACAATTAATCAAAGAGGCACTTGTAAGTCAGACAAATATAACATAACATTTATAATGAAATAACCACAAATGTCTTTTCTGTGCTCACATCATTATCAGTTTTATTCAACCCCCAAGTGACATTCAATCTTAGTACTTAGTACAACATCCTTTTCCAGTTATAACAGATTTTAAACGTGAAGCATAGCTTGACACAAGTGTCTTGCAGCGATCTATGGGTATCTTTGCCCATTCTTCATGGGCAAAAGCCTCCAGTTCAGTCACATTCTTAGGCTTGCGCGCTGCAACTGCTTTCTTTAAGTCCCACCAGAGGTTCTGAATCGGGTTTAAGTCTGGTGACTGTGATGGCCACTTCAAAATGTTCCAGCCTTTAATCTGCAATCATGCTCTAGTGGACTTGGAGGTATGCTTGGGATCATTGTCCTGTTGAAAGGTCCAACGTCTCCCAAGCCTCAGGTTTGTGACAGACTGCATCACATTTTCATCCAATATCTCCTGGTACTGAAGAGAATTCATAGTACCTTGCACACGCTGAAGCTTCCCTGTACCTGTAGAAGCAAAACAGCCCCAAAGCATGATTGACCCCCCGCCATGCTTCATAGTAGGCAAGGTGTTCTTTTCTTCATAGGCCTTGTTCTTCCTCCTCCAAACATAGCATTGATCCATGGGCCCAAACAGTTCTAATTTTGTTTCATCAGTCCACAGAACACAAATGTTGTTTGTCCACATGACTTTTGGCATACTGCAGTCGACTCTTCTTATTCTTTGGAGACAGCAAGGGGATGCGCCTGGGAGTTCTGGCATGGAGGTCTTCATTACGCAGTGTGCGCCTTATTGTCTGAGCTGAAACTTCGGTACCCGCATCTGACAAATCTTTTTTCAGTTCCTCAACAGTCACACGGGGACTTTTCTCCACTTTGCGCTTCAGGTAGCGCACAGCAGTCAAAGTCAGCATCTTCTTTCTGCCACCACCAGGTAGCGTTTCAACAGTGCCCTTTGCCTTGAATTTGCAAATGATGCTTCCGATGGTGTCTCTTGGTATGTTTAACATCTTTGCAATCTTCTTATAGCCATTGCCCTTCCTGTGAAGAGAAATCACCTCTTCTCTTGTCTTCCTGGACCATTCTCTTGACTTCACCATGTTTGTAAACACACCAGTAAGTCCTTGTAAGATTTCATTCTGAACACAATTACAAATGTACACTAAATTCCCTAAAACCCTTTACAGCATTGGGGGTTGAATAATTTTGAACACAACTGTATATGCAGCTGGACATTGATTGTCGTTTGAATGCATCAACCAAGCTGTACACCTCTGATGGCGTGCGTACAGTCACGAAGTTGGCGATGTGTTTGATTACAGTGCTGCACGCCTCTGATGTCGTGCGTGCAGCGTATTAGAGCCTCCGGCATGTAATAGCCATGGCGCGGGCGATCCCCGCGCTGTTTAAATGGAGAACTCCCCACCCCCTTCTCCGCCCAGCCTCCAGACCAGGAGCCAATGAGGCGCTTCTGTAGAAAGTACCACGACTCCTCCTGTCATAATTCATATGCTACTGGCATTCAGGGTAAATATGTAGTAATGATGATTGCTTGAGGGACCTTAAATCTCATGAAGAGACACCTCCATTCAGATATAAACCTGATACATGTCGTAGATCCTGTTAGACTTGTTACAAAACGGGTAAGCAGTGATCACTGATAGAGTCTAATAGGTGATGTGGTCATTCAGAGGTATATAAAGGGGTAGGGTTGTTAGTTGCTAAATACCTAACTCAACACACCCTCCCCGTGTCTATATATAGTTAGGGGGACGTTCATCCAGGGAAATCGCACATAGCCACATATATAGCATTCCACTGCGGTAGCTTCCAGTCTGAATGACGCTCTAAGAATGGAATAGTGGTAGACTTATGGGTTTTATTCATGTGAGGGAGGGGGCGTGTCCCTTTAAACCCGAGTTCAGTACAAAGTTTTTTTACTATAGATAATATTTTACAAAGTTATTACCCGAAGTCTCGCGAGACTTCGCAAAGTAATAACTTCGGCTCATCGGAGCCAAAACATTTTAATACTGTACGGAGCGCTCGTTCTTTACTGTATTCTAGCAAAATTTTATGCAAATCGACTTCAGATGAAGCATCCGAAATCGATTCGCTCATTCCTAATTTTAACATACAATAAGGGGCAAACAATTGGAAATGTGCTAATATTTTTCATTTTTGTCACACTAGACTATCCTGTACTTGTGGGATTGGACTCCCATGGGGAATTAGACTCTGTAAAAGTGGTTTAAGATGCTGTTAGAGATACTCATTTTATTCTGTTTTTTTTTACTTTTAACATGATTTTAAATGTAAATACTTTTCAAAGGAGGAACAAGTGAACCCTAAATTCCACCCACACCTCTTTCCCTGCCTACTTGCACGACCGCCCTAAGTGGCAGACCACAACTGGTCGACGGTCCCTGCTTATTTACGTTTTGGGGCTGACCAGGGAAAGGCAGAGGGGGAAAAAAGCAACAAAGCAACAGGCAGGCTCACAAGTACTGAGAAAACCCCAGAACCAAAATACTCAGAGTCATATGTACCGGATCAAAACCAATAGAGAACAATTAAGCCAAATCAGAAAGCAGATCACTAAACAATACCAAGCCATGGTCCAGGTACAAATTCGTCAGGCAGAAGTGAACCCAATAACCAAGACAGGGTCAAACTAAGAGATGCAGAAAAGCCAAGAATCAGAATCCAAGAATCAGGGTCAAAAGGAGTAGCCAAAGTCAGAAGTCAGGAGATCAGAACAATGCACAATCCAAAGCACTGGTGAGCTATATAGAACCATTTACAGGCAATCTGTGTCCAGCAGATTGCTTGTTTAAATACCCCACACTTACTGGTCACCTGATGCACTGCCTGGTCACGTGATGCCCAGTGTCAAGTGACCTATGACATCAGAAAACTTGACGTGGAAGATCAGACTGCCTCTGTGGCAACAGGGCGCCAGCAGGTACACAGTGTCTGTCAGCGCTCTTAGTGACAATACTATTGTTATTTGTCAAGCCAGTGTTATACAAGCCTCTTGACTGGTATATAAAATATATGTATTGTGAATTACAGTCTACTAATACAAAGACAATGCTTTAAAAATCAGAACGACATGGAGTTCATAAAATATATATCAAAATGAATACAAATTGTTGACAATGAAGTAAATTTATGGATACACAAGTGGTCTTGACTTTCAGGGTTAAACAGACAGTGTGTAGAGTGCCAGTTTATCAACTGTGCTGATAGTCCCTGCCTGTTCTGAATACGCAATGAAATATGGTAGTGTCAATAAAAAATTGGCAGGTTTGCTTTGTTGATTTTATGGCATATTTACCCGCAATGTCCTTTAATATCAACACAATAACAACAAGAAAATCCAGACGTAACACAGAAAATGCTGGGATACGTCATAGTGGCTATTTTGTTATTACAAACAGAGAAAAAGTGTGTATTGTTTGTGTTTTTTGGTGCTATGTTGGTAGTGATATTTATGTAAATATTATCTTTACACCAAATCTAATGGGTTTGTATTACTGCTTGATCACATATCTTATTTTTAGCAGGTGAGAGGATGACAGAGTGAGACAGAGGGAGAAATATTAGAATATGGTATCTTGATTACAATTTAGTCTTGCTTAGTAATAGGATAGTCTACTGTAGAAATTCTGAAAGCTGATACAGGAATGCCACAGTTAAATCTGGACCAGTTAGATCATACATAAGTGAGTTATGAACAAGAATGGCTTCTTTTGAAAGTTGAAAACTGTTTTCCGTTACATGATGATGACTTTGAGAATTATGGACATACAAGTAATTTTAGTTCTTTTAGCATACTAGTGCTATGACTTACTAGATTCATAATTTTGCCAGAAAAATGTAAGGTTTATAATCACAGAAGTAGTTATAAAGCAATTTTCCATTGCAAAAATGTGTTTTCTGATTTTTAGAATTAGCAATTAGCATTAAAGAGAACCTGTCATCAACTTTATGCTGCCCATACTAATGGCATAATACAGTAGAGACAAGTGAGTTTCAGCGGTCTGTCATTTATAACTTAAAAGTAAGTGCTGAGAACCAACATCAAAATCATTGCAGACTGGGCCTGGAAAAGAGTCACATCCACTTGAGAAGAGTCATGGTTATTCATAAATTCCAGCTCTCCCTGCCCATCTGCTTATGACTGACAGGTTTCTACCTAGTTTTCTCCCTAGGAAAGAACTGCCAATGATCAGCAGATGGTCGGGAGAGCAGGAGATTATGAATAACCATGACTCTTCTCAAGTAGATTTGACTCTTTTCAAGGCCTGGGCTGAAATAATTATGATGCTGGCAGCCACTTACTTTTAGCTCATAAATGACACACCACTGCAATCAGCATTTCTGTCACTATTTTATGCTGCCCACAGTGAGGGCTCACTCTGCGGGATATAATGATACCTCTCACTTGGTGATCTGTTGCTTTATTGTGGAGAAATAGTACTTTTAATTCATATTCTAATTAGATGATTTGAGTCCAGTAGATGATGAGTCCAGCGTTTTTTCTATTCAAAGCTGTAGCCACTTCCCTATTCACTTCTTCAGATGTAAAAGGGGCGTGGTTTATTACATCCTTCATTTAAATAATTGTTTATCAAACATGTGTTTATCACTCCATGAACAAACTAGCCTTTATTATAATGACTAACTTCAATAGTATATTCCTCCCCCTTTTTTTACCTCAGTAATATAATACCTTAGCATTCCCTGTTATTCATTTTCCCGCCAATTAGTAAAATGAATGAATGATGTAATAAACCACACCCCTTTTACATCTGAAGTGAATAGGGGAGTGGCTACAGCTCTGAATAGCAAAAAATGCTGGACTCATATCAACTACTGGACTCAAATCATCTCATTAGCATATAGATTAAAAGTACTTTTCTCCTCAATAAAGCAACAGATCACCAAGTGAAAGGTATCAATATATTCAGCAGAGTGAGCCCTACAAGGCAGCCTGCCTGGGTTATCAGTGAAATTCCTGGTGACAGGTTCCCTTTAATTCAAATCTTGGCTTGGATAAAATAGTGGGTTAATCCTCATTAATACAGTTCATACTGAAATATGGACTGTATTAATGATTTAGCAAATCACGGATACCAGACGTGTATATTCTGCATTTTGTGGAGCGCTTATGGCCAGCCCTATGATGGAAATGCCTATTCTTCTGCAATTGCGGACAAGCATAGGTCATGCTCTATCTTTTTTTCGGGGCTGCAGAACAGAAGTACGAATGCGGGCAGGACATGGTGTGCTCTCCGCATCTTTTGCGGCCCCATTGAAATGAATTGGTCCGCATAATTTCCACAAAATTACAGAACGGATGCGGACACATAAATATGGTCACGTGAATGAGCCATAAAGGGAAACTGTCATCAGAAAATGACATATTGTTTTTATGTTTAACATATTTTGAAATGATTTTTGATTGTTATTTTTAATTTTCCATGTCAATATCTATATTTAAACTGGCCAGTGAAAGGTGAAATCTGATTGACTGTAATACCAACAGTTAGGGATCACTTTAAAAATATTCATGAGAGAAGGTATGTTTCCCCTTTGTCTCCAATGCACATTACATGCACACTAGAAATACGGTAATTCCATTTCTAAGTGAATAAATCTGGTCAAAAAGACAATAGGGGTTCATATGGTACATTCTTCAAATAAGTAACTTACAGTAAATATAGATGCAATAGATCCATGTCATAGTTCATCGAATTTACACTGCCGACATTATCCAACTGTCATATTTTTCCTGGAACAAGTTTTACTCTAAATCTGCAGGTAAATTGCTTTATGGTTTTTTTTTACTGTAAAAATGACGATGAAGCCTTCATTAGTCAGATAAACAAAAGTAGCAAATGAACATGAATTCAGATGAGTCAAATGAAAACAAGCAATTTATTTTTAACAGCGTCTACCGAGAAGAAGTTCTGCTTAATGATTTTACAGGTGCTAGCTTATACTGGACACATTTTCAATGTTCTTTTGTTCGTCTGCCTTAGGGCAAACATCCCAGTCATTCCTGATGTCCCCCCCAGCTTTGCCAGCACATAATCACAATGCCATAGCTGTGCCCTCATTCCTTAATACCATTACAAGCTGGGAGAAAACAAACCAGATGCTTGCTGCAAGGAATTCAGAACACATGTATGTGTTTCTGTCCACATTTTCTCGATGTGTTACGATACAATAGTGAATTATGATTCTTTCTGGATGTGTAATTAGAGAACAGAGCAGATGGCAGAAGGACGGTTTACAGTGTTGTAATGAGCAGGGACGGCTTAGCGAGCTGTGGTCTGGATACTTGCAACACATTTTCACACCATTTGCATTCTACAACATGGAGCAGACGTTCAAAATGATGCTAGATTCAATACATTTTGATAAAAAATTATGGGTGAATGCAGTAACATAGTTCACTTCAGATGTCTCCAACCCAGTCAATTTTTCTGTCCTCGTATTAAAATGGTAACCTCTAAAGGAATAGACAAATGCTATTTTTTTTGTATTGTATGCAAAAGTAGAAGTGAGAAAGTCAATTCTACCTTAATCAACTTTGTTATGAGTTTCCATAAAGTTTCTATGTTGGCTGATACTGTTTGTAGCTCTTGAACACTGATGCTCCAGATGAAAAAAATGTCCTGCTTTTTCCAACAAGCTGGGGCAACATGCCACACCTCACAGAACTAACTGTCATGGGTTCATGAACTGTTTATGCAGGAGGGAACTGTGATCAAGGGGTTATGGCAAACACATTCCCCAGACTTATCCACTTATGATTTTTATCTATGGGGAAACTTAAAACAGAAATTGTACACTAACAATCCACATACACTGGATGAACTCAAGGAAAAAAAATCACAAACACTATCCATAGCATTACTGTTCAAGAGTTGCAAGCAGTATTAGCCAACATTGTCTGAAGATGCATAGACTTGAACAGGGACCACATTTAGCATATTTTGTGACTTGTGGGTAATAATTAAAAAAAAAGAATCCACTTTCTCGTAATCAGAGTCATGTTTTCAATCAATGGGATGATGGGCAATTTATTCCATTAAAAGACCTATCAAAATCCAATCTTCAAAACACGTTTGTGGAGTTATATCAGGGTAAGGACCTAAGTAGAAGAGTTTTTGATGGTCATCAGGCTACAAAACATTACAAAATCATCTCTAAAGTGTTTGGACTCTACCAATCCACATTCAAACATATTGTGTAGAAATTGAGAAAATTCAAGACCATTATTACTCTCACCAGTAGTGGTTGAAAAACAAAGATCAGGCCATGAGCAAGATATGTAATAGTCTGAGAGGTCTTAAAAAAATCCAAGGTAACCTGAGAGCAAATAAAGACCTTTCTCAAGTTAGCTAATTCTAATGTTCATGAGTCCACCATCAAGAGAACACTGGACAACAATGATGTGCATGGCAGGATTACAAGGCAAAAACCTGCTGCTCTCCAAAAAAAAACATTGCTGCTTGTCTACAGTTTGAAAAAGGTCAACCGGAGAAATCATAGGTCTATCGGAACAGTGTTTTGTGGAGGAGACTAGTGTTGATCAAGCACCAAAGCGCTTGGGTGCTCAAGCGGAACACTTCCCGAAACTCGGGTGCTCTACAGAGCACCCAGGCATTAAACCAGGCACCACCTGCTCTAAAGAGGGGAGGGTGTCAGGACTCTAGTTCGGGCTTATAATCTTAACCACTAGGCTACACAACCCAATGCTAAACTGTGCTGGAAAAACCTCATAGTAGTTTCTATATCAGTAAGTATTACTTCTGTATATGAATACTTACTACTTTAAAAGCTACTATGAGGTAGTAATTACACATATATTTTGTGCCAGAACCTTAACCACTGGGGTATACAACCCAATGATAAAATGTGCTGGAAAAACCTCATAGTAGTTTCTAAAGTAGTAAGTATTGCTATACAGAAGGAATACTTACTGATTTAGAAACTACTATGAGGTTTTTCCACGAGATACCAAAATCAAAGGTTCACATACTTTTGCCAGTCACAGACATTTGATATTGGATCATTTTCCTCAATAAATAAATGTCCATGTCTAACATTTTTTACTCATTTGTTTGATTTGGTTATTTTTATTTACCTTTAGGATTTGTATAAAAATGTATATACAATTAGAAATAGAATATACCATATTTTTCGCCCTTTAAAATGCACCCCCCCCCCCCCGAAGTGGGGGGGAAACGTCAGTGCATCTTATTTGGTGAATACTATATAGTAAAGGAGGACCAGAAAGTGGTAAATACAGCACTCCCCGGGCTCTTTACTCAATGCTTTCTGGTCCTCGGACACTCGCTGTGCTGTTACGGCACACAGCGAGAGGATATTGGCGCGCTGTGAGCTCAAACTATTTGGCGTTAGGTCACAGCATAGCTTGCAGCCGGAAGAGCAGAAGTTGGAGTTCCTGAGCAGCGGCAGCTTCTGGAACAGGAGAGATACACTAAGTTGATATACTGCTTTTGCCTGATCTGAGGTCTGAGGTCTTAACATGCCCGTCTGATCTGAGATCTGAATGGGGTTCTTAACATTGGAGGTCTGATCTGAGTGTCTGAAAAGGGGTCTTATTAAAATGCTGGTCTGATCTGAAGTCTGAATGGGGGTCTTAACATTGGGGGTCTGCTCTGAGTGTCTGAATCAATGTCTTATTAACATCGGTGTGTGATCTGAAGTCTGATTGGTGGTCTTATTAACATTGGGAGTTTGGTCTGAGGTCCAATTGGGGGTCTTATTAACATTGAGGGTCTAATCTGAGTTCTGATTTACATTTGGGGTCTTATTGGGGCTCTAAGTTGAGGTCTGATGAAAAATATTTTTTTTCCTAATTTTCCCCCTCTAAATCCCTATAGACAGGTGGGTCTTATTGGCGAAAAATTACGGTAGAAAGGATTCACAAACTTTAAAGTGTCTCTGTATGAAAAAAGCATGATAGTAAGGAAGCAAAAATTTATAACACATGATGGTAAAATATCCTTTTATTATCATCTACTATATTTATTAAAAATGTCACTACACTACAAATTGTCCATTATAGGCACACAAAGGCGTAGCTACATTTGTCCATTCCGAGTTGACATACAGTAATGATCACAAACCTCTTGAATCTGAACAGCCATACTTTAAAATGTATGTTTGCTACCACAATAATGATATCTGGTCCTTCCAGACTGACTCTCAAACTTAAAAAAATTCCTTACAGCGGTCTACTTTTTCAGATAAACACCATAAATGGTTGTCCAGGTTTAGGAAAAAAAAATCAACTTTATTTTATTCTAAAGACAGCATTACTCTTATAGTCCATAGAAGTAAATGGGGCTGAGGTGCGGTACCAAGCACAGCCGCTATACAATGTACGACGCTGTGCTTGGTAAGATGCAAGAAGGCCACGGTGCTCACATGAACACAGGTACCTTCTCAAACAGCTGATCATTGGGATCACGGGAGTCAGACCCCCATTGATCAGATAATGACGATCTATCCTGAGAATAGGTCATCAGTATAAAAATCTCGAAAAACCCTTTTAAACCTTATTTACTTGAATAGCCATAAGCTGCAATATCAGACAAAACCAATGGCTAAGAATGGCACCATTTCTGAAAATAAAAAGCAGATCTTTTTCAAATTTTGAAAATCCCTTTTAAGAGCCATAATTGCTATATATTTTGTTATCTGGTGACGTTCAATATAATCTGCTATAGCACTGAGCCAGTAACACAACCACTATAATCTAATTAGCTTTTTAACCAAAAAGCCTTCACGTGACCTATCTTTTTTGTCCACTTATTGCCCCATTTCACTTCTTCTGTATGCCTCAAAGCTACTTGAGCAACACGTCCATTCTGAACTGTCCTCCCACCTGTCCTCCTGCTCCCTCTTTGACCGGCTACAATCTGGCCTCCGACCCCACCAGTCAACTAAGACTGCCCTTACCAAAGTCACCAATGACATACTAACAGCCAAAACCAAAAAACATTACTCTGTCCTCCTTCTCCTTGACCTATCCTCTGCCTTTGACACTGTCGACGACTCCCTTCTGTTACAAACGCTCTAATCTCTTGGCATCACTGACCTGGCCCTCTCCTGGATCGCATCATACCTCACAGACCGGACATTTAGCGTCTCCCACTCTCACACCACGTCCTCATCTCATTCCCTCTCTGTTGGCATCCCACCAGGCTCTGTCCTAGGACCCTTACTCTTCTCGATCTACACTTTCAGGCTGGGACAGCTCATAGAGCCCCATGGCTTTCAGTATCACTTTTATGCTAACGACACAAATCTACCTCTCTGGTCCAGAAATTACCACCTTATTATCCAAAATCCCACAATGCCTATCTTCCATATCATCCTTCTTCTAATCTCGCTTTCTAAAACTTAACATGAATAAAACAGAATTTATCATCCTTCCTCCATCTTGCTCAACCACCCAGACAGACCTATCTATCACAATCAATGGCTGCACACTCTCCCCGGTCAACCGAGAGCGCTGCCTTGGATTCTGCCGTCTCCTTCCGACCGCATATCCACGCCCTTTCCACCACCTGCCACTTCCAACTCAAAAACATCTCCCGCATCCGCGCTTTCCTCAACTTTGAGTCTGTGAAACTGCTTGTACATGCCCTCATCATCTCCCTTCTAGACTACTGCAACATTCTCGTCTGTGGCCTTCCATTTAACACTCTCGCACCCCTCCAATCTATCCTCAACTCTCCTGTCCAACTAATCCACCGCTCACCCTATTACTTCTCTGCCTCTCCCCTTTGCCAGTCTCTTCACTGCCTCCCCATTGCCCAGTGAATTCAGTTCAAAATACTAACCAATACATAACAAACCTGAAAACTCACCTCTTCATACAAGCCTACAACCGGTGACCCTGTTACCCCTATACTCCCATAACAAGCCCTACCCTCTCCTACTGTGTCCTTCTCCCATACCTTGTAGATTGTGAGCGATCACGGGCAGGGCCCTCTCTCCTTCTGTGCCAGTTAGTAACTCGTCTTGTACATGCTTAGTGAAATTGTCTGTATCATGTATGTGCACCGCTTATCATATGTACAGCGCTATGGAATGAATGGTGCTTTAATAATAAATAATAATAATAACCAGGTCAATAGAAACATAAATATAGTATTTGAGGATATGCTTGTGACTATTCCAACCAAAGCTGACCATCACACTTTCTTTGAAACAGACAAATCATACTTTGAATTTGTGCGGAGTAAACTATTGTACAAGACATCCCAAGAGGGGTAGTCTTAACCATAGAGAATTCATGAGAGTGGCCTGCAATAATATGTATTCAACCCTCTGTAACCAACAAGATATAGAAATCTCAAGGGGATTTCTTGAAAGAGAAAACAATAAACAAATCCTAAATGTCCAGGTATCGATAGATCCTTGTTTCTTAAATAAAGGGCATACAGAAATCTCAGTACATCTATTATTTCATTTTGCATACAGGACTCACCTATTGCAGTATTAATAATTCTTCTTTGACTGCCAATAACTATTATTGATTGAAATTGTCAATTGGATTGCCATTTATTTATTTTACATTTTATTCCATAATGCTTACTTTGATACATTATTATGTATACAATACATAATAATCTGTAGCAGTATTGATTATATTCTACATCTCATCTTCCGTTATTTCACAATAGTTAAAATTCATCCTCCTACGCTGACTTCAATAATAAATACACGTAGGACACAAGTGACTAAGGTGGAAGCAGAAGGAGCAAGGCTGCACAGAATGGCTCGGGTCCGCAATTTGAGTATTTATCTACTTGCTTGCATATGGATTCAAAGTACTTTTTATCCAGAATAAAGCAACAGATCTCTAAGAGAAAGTTATGATTAATTTTAGTTGAACTTGCCCTACAGACACTGTTCCTGTTTTACCAGTGACTTTCCTGGTGACAGATTCTCATTAAAGACATGGGGACACATTTATTAAGACCTGCGTTTTAGACGCGGGTCTAAATGAACCCCATCGCTGGTGGAGTATCCGCCGAAGTTATGAAGAGGTGTCGGCCTCTACATTGCTTCAGCGCATCCTCTGCCAGTTCGAAATGTAAGAAAGCAAGTGAGGTCATCAATACTGGTGGGGGTGCAGGTTTTCACAAGGCATGTTCGCCATGAGGCATCCCTAGAATTAAGCCTTATTTGTTGCTGTTAATGGAATGCAACTGAATCAACCCAGAGAGAATGGTATTGGTAGTAGTCATGGTACTCACAGTAGCTGGATCCACCTTCCTGCCTCCCAGGGCTGGCACATTGATAAATGGGGGGGGGGGGGGGGGTAGCAGAATGTTAGTAGTAGAAGTAGTCTCAGCAAAGTTTGGCTTAACTGAACAAGGAAATTCCAGTGTCCCGTAATATATAACTGCTTAAATAGCAAGTCATTTCAGTTCCAACTGCGATGTGCACAGAAAATCCAAAGTTTTGTATGCAGTTCATTTTGTGGCTCAGATTCACAAGCAGCAATGCATGCTACAAAGATGATAGAATGGTCAGAAGCCATAAACTTAGTTATGTGCAGTGAATGCCAATAGACAAGGAATTCTCTTCCCAAACTATACATTGGACTCCCTTTCAGCTGTACACAGTCCACTTGAGTCTCACTGACTGAAGAAAACAGTAGGACTGTTGAAAGTGCAGTTACTCCATGAAAAGTCTAAACTCAACTGTGCTAACTCTTAAGGGCAAAGAGGGGCAGGCTTAGCTTTAGCTCTGCCTTCCTTCTAGAACACATAGCAAAGAATCCTGGTTAAGGCACAAACCTCAGCCTGTGGTTTACAATTAACCCCTTTCTGACCAGCGCCGTACTAGTACGGTGCTGGCTGGGTCTTTAAAGATGGAGCCTGCTCCTACAGCAGACACCCGCGGCTCATGTACACGACCGGCGATAATGCCGGTCACTGACATTTAACACTTCAGATGATGTGGTCAGTTCTGATCACGTCATTTGATTGTGTGTAAACCTGGAAGCACGCACTTCCTGGTATGCTCTGGCTCCCTCCTTCAGCGATCGGAGGAGCCGGAGCTTGTATGCAGCAGCCTCTGTTATAGAGAATGACAGGAGGCTGCAGCATAGTGTTTTCTATGGGCCCCTTTTCTGTAGCAGGGCTCCATAGGAAGCTAGCACATTTCTAATCGACTCCAGAACTAATGCATTGGAGTCTGTGAGAATAGCAGTCTAAGGCCCCTTTCACATGGGCGAGTTTTCCACGCGGGTGCAAGGCATGAGGTGAACGCATTGCACCCACACTGAATCTGGACCCATTCATTTCAATGGGGCTGTGCAGATGAGCAGTGAGTTTCCTGCATTACTTTTGCGTTGCGTGAAAATCGTATGATACTCTATTTTTCACGCAACGCAGGCCCCATAGAAATTAATGGGCCTGCGTGAAAATCGCAAGCATCAGCAAGCAAGTGCGCATGCGATACGATTTTTATGCAGGGTTGCTAGGAGATAAACGTCTATTCACTGTATTATTTTCCCTTATAACATGGTTATGAGGGAAAATAAAAGCATTTTTTTATTTACTTTTTCTTTATTTCAATTACAATATCATAGTAACAAAAAAAATAACAATAACAGGTATTGCCCCCTCCCCCCAACCACCCCCTCAAGCATGACCGGAGAAAAAAAAAGGAAAAAAAAAAAGACAAAAACCTCTCTCCCTTTATTCATTCCACTACTTCCATATCTTGAAAATTTTTACATTAGACCCTCTTTGTTTATAGAGAATCTGCTCGTACTTTTTAACTTTATTAACTAGATTTAACCACATTTGATGATCTGGAGTATAAGGGGCAAACCAGATCCTGGAGATAATGAGCCTAGCTAAAAAGGACACTTTAACCAAAAACCTAAGTTTTGAAAACTGGCAAACTATCTCAGAGAAATCACCCAAGATCCATACTCCAGGCACAAAGGGAATCTGAATTTGGAGTTCTTGTATTAAGGTTGTTTGAACCAAATGCCAGTACTCCTTCACTGTAGGACAATCCCAAAACATGTGTAGATGGTCAGCACCAGGGCAATCACAACGCGGGCAGTTGGAAGAAGTCCTAAATCCTCTCTTCTGTAGCTACAACGGTGTTATATATATCTTGTGAATAATATTAAACTGTACTACAGTGTGATTAAAATTGTGTGAAAGGTAAGTTATATTCTTCAAAATATTCTCCCATACCAAAGGAGCAAAATTTTCAAGTCTGGTGGTTCAGGATTTTTGTCCTGGAGAGTGACGCTCAAAAAAAGTAAGATTCAATTAAGTGTTTATAACAATGTGAAATTTTAATTTTCATATGTTTTTTTTTTTTTTTGTAATACCTATGGAGAAAAAGCGGAGCTTCTATATTAAAAAAAAGTGCTTGTCTGGAATAGAAGAAAGTGCAAAACATAACTGAAAATATGGGTACCATGCTACCTCACCCAGATTTTCCTTTTGTGTAAGCTCCAAAAGAGACAAAATTTGCCCATTTTTTACCACTTGACTGAGATATTGAATATTTTTGTCCTCCAGTAATGGCTAGTCTCCAGGTTAGGTTCAAAAGAGTATAAAACCTTTTATTATGCCATAATGGAGTACAAATCAGTGATGCTGTAGCTTTACACTATTTCCTAATCGTCTTCCAAGCTCTTGTAAACATATTAGAGAAGGATATATATTCTCGTACGTTCTTAGATAGATAACTGGATTCCAATAGTGTAAAAAAAATCTGAAAAACCTGCTTCTCCTACTAATTTGATACATAGGGGGCTATTTTCCCAATCGTTAAAAAAATATAGCTGTGAGGCAACAAAATATCCCTTAAAATGTGGGACATTTAGGCCCCCCTGTTCATACAACATGGAAAAGTAGTCCACCTTCAATCTCACACGTTTTCTCCCCCATAATAAATCATTAATCATTCTTTCTATGATCTTGAAAAATTTATCCTCAATCCAAATGGGGGAGTTTCGGAGTAGATAAAGTAATTGGGGAAGAACCACAATTTTGATTAAAGAGATCCTATCTGCTCTAGTGAGCGTAATTTTCTGCCATACCTTAATAAAATAAAATATGGTGACATCACCAAAGGTCCTTTGCCTCCCAGGTCCTCATCCAAAGGCAAAAGAACAGCCGGGCTGCGCGAATAAGTGGAAGAGGTGAGTTTAATTTATTTATTTTTTCAACCCCCTCAACCCACATTTTACTAAGCATTCTGTATTAAGAATGCTATTATTTTCCCTCATAAACATGTTATAAGGGAAAATAATACAATCCACACTACAACAATTTTTTTTCTTAATACAGAATGCTTAGTAAATTGTGGGTTGAAGGGGTTAAAAAAAATAAAAATTAAACTCACCTCTTCCACTTATTCGCAGCCAGGCTGTTCTTCTGCCTTTGGTTGAGGACCTGGGAGGCAAAGGACCTTTGGTGACTTCACAAAAGGTCCTTTGCCTCCCAGGTCCTCAACCAAAGGCAGAAGAACAGCCGGGCTGTGCGAATAAGTGGAAGAGGTGAGTTTAATTTATTTATTTTTTTAACCCCTCAACCCACATTTTACTAAGCATTCTGTATTAAGAATGCTATTATTTTCCCTCATAACCATGTTATAAGGAAAAATAATACAATCCACACTACAACTATTTTTTTTTTCTTAATACAGAATGCTTAGTAAAATGTGGGTTGAGGGGGTTAAAAAAAAATTATAAATTAAACTCACCTCTTCCACTTATTCGAGCAGCCCGGCTGTTCTTCTGCCTTTGGTTGAGGACCTGGGAGGCAAAGGACCTTTGGTGACTTACCAAAGGTCCTTTGCCTCCCAGGTCCTCAACCAAAGGCAGAAGAACAGCCGGGCTGCGCGAACAAGTGCAAAAGGTGAGTATATTTTTTTTATTTTTTCAACCCCCTCAACCCACATTTTACTAAGCATTCTGTATTAAGAATACTATTTTTTTACCTCATAACCATGTTATAAGGGGAAATAATACAATCTACACTACAACTAACCCAAACCCAAACTTTATTGAATATAAAAAACTTTTAAAAATAAAAAAATATAAAAATCAAAATCAACCCCTTTCATCAAAATAATACAAAAAAATAAAAAAATGCATGCACCATGTACAAAAACATCCAAACTATAAATATTTTAAAATATTTTCCCCATACTGCAAAATGGAACAAAAAATGTCAAAATGGCTGATTCACTTTTTTTTGTCGCTTCATTTCCCACAAAAAAATTAGGATCAAAAAGTCATACACACACCAGAATAAATGAAAAGTACAGATAACCGTGCACAAAATGAATGCTCACATACACATAACTACAAAATGTGCTAAAAATGCACATCATGGGTTTCACCATGTGCAAAAACATCCATACTATAAAAATGTAAAATTATTTTCCCTATACTGCAAAATGGAAAAAATATGTCAAAATGGCCGAAAATCGCCAGAATCATTGAAAAGTACAGATCGCTCCGCAAAAAATAAATGTTCACATACACATAACTACAACAGAATAGTTCACATACACTTAACAGAATAAGGCAATTAAAAAATAAAACAGATTTTTTCCAAGTTTTTTTTATTATTGTCGGATTCATACTGACCTGTAGAATGAAAGTAACTGTTCAGTTTTATTGCACATCAAACATTGTAAAAGAAAACATAAAACCGTGTCGGAATTGCTTTTTATTTTATTTTTTGTTCAATTTCACCCCGTTTGGATTTTTTTTCCTGCTTTCTACTACATAATATGCAATATTAAATGGTGTCTTTGGAAGGTACAACTTGTTCCGCAAAAATCAAGCCCTCATATGCCTATGTGTGTGGAAAAATAAAAAGTTAGGCCTCATGCACACGGCCGTTGTTTGGGTCCGCGTCCGAGCCGCACATTTCGCGGCTCGGCCGCGGACCCATTCATTTCAATGGGGCCGCAAAAGATGCGGACAGCACTCCGTGTGCTGTCCGCATCCGTTGCTCCGTTCCGTGCCCCCGCAAAAAAAATAGAGCATGTCCTATTCTTGTCCGTTATGCGGACAAGAAAAGGCATCTCTATAATGGGCCGCGTTCCGTTCCGCAAATTGCGGAACGGAACGCGGAGCAGCTTCTGTGTTTTGCGGATCCGCGGTTTGCGGACCGCAAAACACCCACGGTCGTGTGCATGAGGCCTTATGGTTCTGGGAAGGCAGTAAGCGGAAAATGAAAAAAACATAAAACCTCTGGGTTAGAAAGGGTTATAGTTAGGCTACATGCACACGACCGTTGCCTGCCTCCGCGTCCGCTCCTCCTTGAAATTTTGCGTCCGTCAAACAAAACGGATGACGGACCGTTTTTTTTGACGGACCGTTTTTTTTGACGGATCCATTGTAAAAATGCCTATCCTTGTCCGCAAACGTAAAAAAAAATAGGACATGCACTATTTTTTTGACGGAATGAAAACACGGATCACGGATGCGGAACACAAACGGTTGACCATCCGCATTTTTTGACGGACCCATTGAAATGAATGGGGAAGCATCCAATCCGTGAAAAAAAACGGAACGGACGCGGAAACAAACAACGGTCGTGTGCATGGGGCCTTATAGAATAGTATTTCTATGCAAACAATGGCAATAGGGTGCATAACATTATGAAACATCATAAATATGTCAAGACATATAAATCCTTTTAAAATATGCACTCATACGCCACTCATACACCACAAACGCATGTAAACTAGCTTACTTTTGTCATACCTCTTCTTGTTTGTGATTAGTAGCATGCATCCTTCTATCAAATGGTAGGACAGCTGCCCGAACTTCGCAAAATTATCCACATACTGTAAAGTGCAATATATTCCTGATGTACTAATAGTTTTGTGTGTTATTCTGAAAGTAAAAGGTCATGCTTACTTTTTATCTCTTCCTATTCACCAGTTTATTCTAATGCATTTTCTATACTAATTGAATGAGGTGTAATTATACCACCTCAGGAGATTACCTTGAATATTCCTAATTGTGACACTTTCCCATAACTTAAAGCTCAGTAGACATCTTGTAATTTTGCTTTGCAAGAACATTCAAAATGCACAAAGAGCATTTTAAATCAGAAGTTAACATGAAGCAGTTTCTCCAAAACAAAGAATCTGGTTAGAGACAGCAGACAAATTTCGTGATAGTGAAGTTTAACATGATGTTTAACCTTTTATTTAAGTCTAAAATCAGAGGAATACTTTTACTAATATTAAAATACATTATCTTGTGCGGCTAGTAGCTTCATCATTAAAATGTGTTGTGTTTAGAATATGTATTAGAATGGAGAATGAAACAGACTGCTACAATCCACGTACCGATGTCTTCACCCTTACCTTAGCTCGAATTTGGCTAAATTGCTATTTAACCTTTTTTAAACTTTTTGGCTCCTCCCCAGGACCTGTACAAGCCACAGAGGAGAGTGTGAGTGTGTGAACGGATATGAGTAGTACTCACAGTTCTGATGCTTTTAATCCCTTCAGGGCACTCCCTGGTCTCGGGGTTCTAATTCCTGATAATGTTTAGGGGTGCCCTTGGTGTTAGTGATTGTGATGAGGAGGAAGGCAGTACCGGTGATCTGGAGTCAATAATGATGCCAGGTTCATTCTAACAAGTTCTTTGTCCTTCTACTGCAGCAGTGAATAAATAAGTCACATCATTAGAGATATCGCGAACATAAAATTTTCCGTTCACAAACGGCAAACGCGAACTTCCGCAAATGTTTGCGAACGGGTGAACCAGACGAACCGCCATAGACTACAATAGGCAGGCGAATTTTAAAACCCACAGGGACTCTTTCTGGCCAAAATTGTGATGGAAAAGTTGTTTCAAGGGGACTAACACCTGGACTGTGGTATGCCGGAGGGGGATCCATGGCAAAACTCCCATGGAAAATTACGTGGTTAATGCAGAGACGGGTTTTAATCCATAAATGGCATAAATCACCTAACGTTCCTAAATTGTATGGAATAACTTGCTTTAAAACATCCAGTGTGTGTATACGATCAGGTATAATGTTGTATCGATCAGGTAGTGTAAAGGTTACGCCCGCTTCACAGTGACAGACCAAACTCTGACAGACCAAACTCCCCGTTTAACGCACCGCAAACAACCGCAAACAGTCCATTTGCACAACCGCAAACTCCCCATTTGCAGAAGGTTGGATACCAAGCTAGCCATGTCCCGTTCCTTGTCCTCACTGACGTCATTGAAGGTCTCTTCCTCCACCCAGCCACGTACAACACCAAGGGTCCCCGAAAGGTGACAACAAGCCCTAAAAGCTACCTTCCTCCTCTGCCTCCTCTTCTTCAGACTCCTCTCTCTGCGTTGCCGCAGGTCCAGCAATCGACGATGACAAGGCTTCTTCTGGTGGTGATGGTGACCACAAATCTTCCTCTTTATGCTCATCTACGGCCTGATCCAGCACTCTTCTAAAGGCACGCTCCAGAAAAAACGATGAAGTCGATGATGTTGCCTTGGGTTTGACTGACCAGGTTTATCACCTCCGCAAAAGGACGCATGAGCCTACAGCCATTGTGCATGAGCATTCAGTAACGCGGCCAAAAAATATCCAGCTCCGCAGAGGCTGTCCTCTTTTTTTAAATTAAAAAAATCTGTTCTTACCAGTTTAATCTCTGTTTTGTCCCCTAACAGGGGCCAGTGTATGGAATAGATTTTAGTAACCAGGAGATGGAAAAAGATGGTTGGTCGGTCCTTTTCCTTCCAATTTGGGGCACTGAGCGTGCTCCGTGCAATGTACTGTGCCACCCTATATGAGTGGTGTATTAAGTAGTACTATTAATATCAGTTTAATCCCTGTTATGTCCCATATCAGGGGACGTGTATCGAATAGATTTTAGGAACCGGGAGATGGAAAAAGATGATTGGTCGGTCCTCTTACTTCCAATTTAGGGCACTGCGCGTGCGCCGCGCAATGTACTGTGCCACCAATACAAATAGAGTGAACTACTATTCTTACCATTTTAATCTTTGTTAAGTCCCCTATTAGGGGACGTGTATTGAATTGAATCCTTGCATGGGGAGACAGAGAAAAAAGCTTGCTCTGTCCGCTTCCTTCTAATTTTGGGCACTTGCAATGGAATTTGCCACCAATGCAACTAGTGTTAACTAAGTACTATTCCTATCAGTTTAATCTCTGTTTTATCCCTTATCAGGGCCAGGTCCGGTGTAGTGAATATATTTTTGGAACCGGGAGATGGAAAAAAGACCCATGCTCGGTCCGCTTTGTTTGAATTTTAGTTCACTGACCGTGCGCCATGCAATGTACTGTGACACCCTATATGAGTGGTGGGCAGTGTACACAGTACAGTCTGTGGGCCTGACACACACTGGCAGGCAGCTGCAATTATATTAAAGGATAAAAATTATATGACTTTTTTTTATCTGCAAGGTACTGTGCCATCCGATATGAGTGGTGGGCACTGGCAGTGGGCACAGTACAGTCTGTGGGCCTGACACTCACTGGCAGGCAACTGCAATTATATTAAAGGGTAAAAATTAAATTACTTTTTTATCTGCAAGGTACTGTGCCACCCTATATGAGTGGTGTGCACACAGTACAGTCTGTGGTCCTGCGGCCTCTCACACATGGGCAGGCAACTGAAATATATATATATATATAAAAAAAAAAAGCAGACTGATGTACCAACCCTAAAAAGGGATTTTTGGGGTGCTGTCAGGACGCTGTCCTTACAGCAGATGGCCCCTTTCACATGATCGAGTTTTCTGCGCGGGTGCAATGCGTGACGTGAACGCTTAGTATCCGCACTGAATCCTGACTCATTCATTTCAAAGGGTGTGGGTACATGAACGTTTTTTTTCACACATCACTTGTGCGTTGTGTAAAAATTGCAGCATTTTCTATATGCTACGTTTTTCACGCAGCCCTAGCCCCATAGAAGTGAATGGGGCTGCGTAAAAAACGCATTGCATCCGCAAGCAAGTGCGGGTGCGTTGCGTTTTTCACTAATGGTTGCTAGGAGATGTTTGTAAACCTTCAATTTTTTATCACGCGCGTGAAAAAACGCATCAAAACGCATTGCACCCACGCAGAAAAAACTGAACAACTGAATCGCAGGTAAAACTGAATGGCTTTGCCTGTGAAATCGCACAGTTTTCACTGAACGCATCCGCAACGCATCCGGACCTAAGGTTCCATTCACATATCCCGGTGTCTTAACTGGATATAGTCATCTGTTACCCACAGTTTCAATATCATAATTATCACAGATCTATTTATCTGGTACACATCTCAATTTGAGGGTTTTAACAGGAAATAAACAGGACTAGGTTTGGGGACAGGGAGCCTCCACCATCAGGGGGTCACCCTGGGCTGAGAAGAACAGGGCCATTTTTGGGTTATCCTCGTACCTAGCCCCCTTTTCTGTAGGATGTCTATGGGAGGGATGCTCCCAACTAGGCAAATATAGACCTAGCACAGTATATTGTCCGTGTATTTTTAGTTCTCGGTATATTTAAACCCATACCCGGTGTATTTAATAATAAAGGTATTTTTTAAAAGTCACGTATAGAATATGGATATTTGAAATTTAACTCAAGCGTGTCACATTATCTGATTTAATCATCTATTCCCAAAATTTGATTTCCGCAATTTTTGTCCTCATCCATTCCGCAATTCTGCAGAATGCATGGAGACCTATTCATTGTGAATGGGCCCGGACGTGATGCGGAGAGCACACTATTTGCTCTCGGCTTCCGCATTTGCGGAGCCTGCGGCCCCGAACTTCCAGGTTTCGGCCCCCAAACATCCGCCCGCGGCTCCACAAAAGATAGAGCATGTCCTATTCCTGTCCGCAGCCTGCGGACAAGAATAGGCATCTCTATGTGTAGTGTCGGCATGATGTGTTGCGGATCCGCAACACACTACGGACTTGTGAATGGGGCCTAATCTGGACAGGCTCTTGTGAAAGAGGTCGATGAGTCTTTGAGGACTGGAGTGGACACAGAACAATGGCCTAGCTAACGCTTTCCCTATTAATTCAGCAGCAGCAGCAGCACTCTCCCTGCTCTAACTAACACTGCAGCTTCAGAACGAATCTAAGATGGATGCCGTCCTTGCTTTTTGATAGGAGGTGGGAGGTTCTGGGAGGGAGGGTATGCTGATTGGCTGGAATGTGTCTGCTGACAGGGTCAAAGTTTGCTCAATGATGACATATAGGCAGCGAATCGAACATCGCATATGTTCGCCCGCCACGGCGAACGTGAACATGCGATGTTCAGCGGGTAGAGATGAGCGAACACCTGGATGTTCGGCCGAACTTCCGGAAAATGTCCGGGTTCATGATCCGAACTCAACCCGAACTTCATCCCGAACCCGAACCCCATAGAAGTCAATGGGGACCCGAACTTTTGGGCACTAAAAAGCCTGTAAAAGACTCCCGGAAAGGGCTAGAGGGCTGCAAAAGGCAGCAAAATGTAGGCAAATCCCCTGCAAACAAATGTAGATAGGGAAATGATGAGTTAACATAAAATAAATAAAAATTAACCTGTAAAAGACACCCAGAGGGATAATATACCGCAATAAACGCATTGCGATTACAACTTTGAGCTAACGATCAACATGGGAACGCCTCCTCCAGTAGAATGTACTGTCGGATCTGAGAATTAAGTTCAAATCGCAATGCGATTCTTATATATTTGCTTAATCGCATTGCGATTTCAACTTAGCATTGCTAAATAATTCCATCCATATCGTTAACTTACTGAGTCAGTAAGTTAACGAATATGGATGGAATTATTAGAATTAGCAATGCTAAGTTGAAATGCAATGCTGATTAAGCAGATATATAATAATCGCATAATCGTGTTCGAATAGAACTTAAAGCTGTCACTTAGTCAGTTTTAGTATTGGTGTGCTGTAATAGAAGTTACATTCGTGCGCTGAATATAACTTAGAGCAATACAGTCAACTTTACACTGTTAGTTTTATTATCGCGATAATACAACTATTCAAGAATCGTGTACGTGCGTCTGTACGTGTGTGCGTTACCTCGGATCGGATCGAGAGAGACGAGTGGAGATTGGTGACTGTCCCAGCGATTATGGCGAAAAGTAATTTCTCTAAAGAAGAGCTGGATTTCTTAATAACTGTAAGTAAAAAGTAATTGAACTTAGTTAGTGTGTGATTCAGTAATGTGATTTAAACTTATTAATGATTTTTATTAGCCAAGAAGCCTGCAGGCCTTCACTGATCTCATAACTGCCTTACACTGTCACATGTCCTACTGCTTGGTGACATAAACTCATCACAGGCTTTAGCAGACTGCACAACTACATGAGTGATTAGTGAAAGACACTGTTAAAGGGGTGGCAATGTTCAAGTCACTTTTAAAGGGATGACGATGTTCAAGTTACTTTTAAAGGGATGGCGATGTTCAAGTGACTTTTAAAGGGGCGGCAATATTCAAGTCACTTTTAAAGGGATCGCAATGTTCAAGTCACTTTTAAAGGGATGGCGATGTTCAAGTCAGTTTTAAAGGGATGGCGATGTTCAATTCACTTTTAAAGGGGCGGCAATGTTCAAGTCACTTTTAAAGGGATGGCGAATTGGCGATGTTCAAGTCAGTTTTAAAGGGATGGCGATGTTCAAGTCACTTTTAAAGGGGCTGCAGTGTTCAAGTCACTTTTAAAGGGGCGGCAATGTTCAAGTCACTTTTAAAGGGATGGCGAATTGGCGATGTTCAAGTCAGTTTTAAAGGGATGGCGATGTTCAAGTCACTTTTAAAGGGGCTGCAGTGTTCAAGTCACTTTTAAAGGGCGGCAATGTTCAAGTCACTTTTAAAGGGATGGCGAATTGGCGATGTTCAAGTCAGTTTTAAAGGGATTGCGATGTTCAAGTCACTTTTAAAGGGGCTGCAGTGTTTAAGTCACTTTTAAAGGGGCGGCAATGTTCAAGTCACTTTTAAAGGGATGGAGATGTTCTACTCTTTGACTGTTTTGATATTAAATGTTATTTTTGATGGTTCTTATGACTATGATAACTAATAATTGTATTTTAGAACTGTGGGATTACATGAACATGATTTAATTGTTATCTTGCAGGAAATGTTGGAGAAGGGGTACGACCGCAGAAGGTCAAGGGGCGAAAAGCAGGCCATAGTGCGGAGAATTGCTTTCCATCTGTGGCAGAAGAATGGGTGCACTCATCGGAAGGATGCGATTCTAAAAAGTGGTCAGATCTGAAGCGCCACCGGATGGATCTGATCACTAAGATCCGAGATAAATCTCTTCCAGGTACAATACTTATTTGCATAACTGAGCAGATAGATAACACAATATGTTGGTGAGAGAAATAAGTATTTTTAACCCTTTACAATAAATCACTTAGTACAGTGGTGTTGAACTGATGGGAAAGGGTGCTAAAAGTGGCAATATGAGACCTCTTTCTGGGCCACATATGTTTTTGACTTTACACAGTTGACTTTGGCCCCTGAAGCTTGTCCAAACTCCTCGCACGTCTGGACGAGTGTAGACAACAAGCATCGATCAGGACAATTAGGCCACATGCCCAAATGAAGTCATAGACTCGAATCACTCTTGTTCCCTGGGGAGTGGCCCATCACCCAATAGCAGCAGTGAGTTGAAGCTGAACTTAATCAACGATGCTCAAAGGCAGAGTGCAGGGGGTACCCACAGGGTCCTGGTCCGGCAGGTCAAGGCAGACACTGATGATACTACACTTGATCTAAGCCAAAAGGAGAAGAAAGATAGGTGTAGTTAATTATTATGCCATCCAGACACTACCATAGATTAATTTGTGTACCCTTAACTGTAATTTGGCTTTACTTGTTTATCTTGGCATTTTTAAAAAATTTGGTCATCATCATCATTACAGATGCTCCGCTTCCCAAAGTGAGAGCCAAGCTCTCTAAAAAGAAGAAGGCGGTGGAGGTGGAGGAGGAGACAGACCACTCGGACGAGCAGGAAGAGGCAGGGCCATCAGGCTATCGGGCCCATAGCCCACCTGCTGCAGTGGAGGAGGGTGATGACTCTGAGGAGGCAGAAGAGGAGATGGTCACTACCCCCGACAAGAAGGTAAATGGATGATGTGGATATTTTTATTTATTCAGTGTCCCAGAAAGCTAATGTTACGGGTGGGAGTACTGATTTCCATAACGTATCTAACTGCCACATCCATTTTTGGAAGTACGATATAACAAGCATGCAATATATAAATTTTTCTAAGAATATATTTTAACAAACTATATTATTTTTTTAAATGAAGAAAATATAATAAAACAGGCAACAAATAAAGTACAACAGATAACAGTAATATAAAAATAAACACTAAAAAGTAATTGATCAACATCAAAACCATTAACGTAACTACTAAGTCAATAACCCAAAACTAAAAGGAACTATTATTAATCCTACCTAAACCAATATATAACAGATTTACATAGTAACATAGTAACATAGTATATAAGACCGAAAAAAGACATTTGTCCATCCAGTTCGGCCTGTTTCCTACAAGTTGATCCAGAGGAAGGCAAAAACCCCTGTGAGGCAGAAGCCAATTTTCCTCACATAAGGGAAAAAAATTCCTTCCCGACTCCAATCAGGCAATCAGAATAACTCCCTGGATCAACGACCCCTCTCTAGTAGCTATAGCCTGTAATATTATTACACTCCAGAAATAAATCCAGTCCCCTCTTGAATTCCTTTATTGTACTCACCATCACCACCTCCTCAGGCAGAGAGTTCCATAGTCTCACTGCTCTTACAGTGAAGAATCCTTTTCTATGTTTGTGTACAAACCTTCTTTCCTCCAGACGCAGAGGATGTCCCCTTGTCACAGTCCTGGGGATAAATAGATGATGGGACAGATCTCTGTACTGACCCCTGATATATTTATACATAGTTATTAGATCTCCCCTCAGTCGTCTTTTTTTCTAAAGTGAATAACCCTAATTTTGATAACCTTTTACGGTACTGTAGATCCCTCATTCCAGTTATTACTTTAGTTGCCCTCCTCTGAACCCTCTCCAGCTCTGCTATGTCTGTCTTGTTCACAGGAGCCCAGAACTGTACACAGTACTCCATGTGTGGTCTAACCAGTGATTTTCAAGAAAAAAATATCATCTGCTTTATATAACAATTAATGATTGTATTTTAATGTACATTTCCATATTTTATTTCATTTATTTTACAGCTGACAACATCATGTTAAAAAAAATAAAAATAATGCGACGGAAGCACCAGCTGCAAATGCAGCAGTTCAGGGAGCAGCAAACCAGGAAGATGAGGCAGCTCAAGATGCAGTTCTCCCACCAAATGCGAGCCATGGAGGAGGCTCATCTTAAGGACATCGATGATCTGCTGGAGGAGCAGAGAAAATTTAAAAAATTACCCAAATTTTTTTGGTTATTTATATATTTATTATTTTATAAAACTATAATGTTAAATCAAATTTATTGCGTTTTGTTTGATTGGAAACAAAGGGTGCAGATAGTGTTGCCCATATTAATAATTATTTTTCATTACTGTAATCTTTCAAGGGTTTCAAGTTCAACTGGTTTATGTGCTAGATCTGGTAAGGTTTTTGGTAAGGCTGTAAAACACACACGGAAAGGGCTAGAGGGCTGCAAAAGGCAGCAAAATGTAGGTAAATCCCCTGCAAACAAATGTAGATAGGGAAATGATAAGTTAACATAAAATAAATAAGAATTAATCAATATTAATTGGAGTGAGGTCCCATAGCACAGAATCAGGCTTCAAGTCATCCACCAATGGAGAAGGTCACTTACTATTATTTGGACCCCAGCACCCAGACAAAGGAGAGAGGTCCCACAGCAGAGAATCAGGCATCATATCAACCACCACAGGAGTAGGCCACCATTTAGTTACTTTGACCCCTTCACCCAGACAGAGGAGAGAGGTCCCACAGCAGAGAATCAGGCATCATATCAGCCACCACAGGAGTAGGCCACCATTTAGTTACTTTGACCCCTTCACCCAGACAGAAGAGAGAGGCCACACAGCACATATTCAGGCATCATATCAACCACCGCAAGAGAAGGACAATTTTAGATACTTTGACCCCTGCACCCAGGAAGAGGAGAGAGGTCCCACAGCACAAATTCAGGCATCATATCACACACCACAGGAGAAGGCCTCTTTCAGTGACTTAGGCCTTTGGACCCAGACAGAGGAGAGAGGTCAGAGATTAGCTTCATATCCCCCAGCACAGCAGAAGACCGCTTTATTTGACTTAGGCCTCAGCACCCAGACAGAGGACAGAGGTAGCATGGCAGAGGTTATGGCTTTATGTCACCCGATAGTTTAACAGGCCACTTTCATCTAGTTAGGCCCCGGCGCCCAGACAGAGGAGAGTTTCATTCAACTGTGGGTTACATAAAATTTGTATTAAATAAAGAAGTGGCCCGTAGTACAAGACATGTTTTAGGCAGTTATTAAGGACTACTCTGCACAAGGGAGGGACAGGTCCTGTGGGATCCATGCCTTGTTCATCTTTATGAACGTCAGCTTGTCCACATTGGCTGTGGACAGGCGGCTGCGCTTGTCAGTAATGACACCCCCCGCCGTGCTGAATACGCGTTCTGATAAAACGCTGGCCGCCGGGCAGGAAAGCACCTCCAAGGCAAAACATGCTAACTCTGGCCACGTGGACAATTTTGAAACCCAGAAGTTGAATGGGGCCGAACCGTCAGTCAGTACGTGGAGGGGTGTGCAGACATACTGTTCAACCATGTTAGTGAAATGCTGCCTCCTGCTAACACGTTCCGTATCAGGTGGTGGGGCAGTTAGCTGTGGTGTGGAGACAAAACTTGTCCACATTTCTGCCATGCTAACCCTGCCCTCAGAGGAGCTGGCCGTGATACTGCTGCGTGGGCGACCTCTAGCTCCTCCTCTGCCTTGGCATTGGCCGTCCACCTGTTCCCCTGTGACAGTTGGGAATGCTCTCAGGAGCGCGTCTACCAGCGTGCGCTTGTACTCCCGCATCTTCCTATCACGCTCCAGTGCAGGAAGTAAAGTGGGCACATTGTCTTTGTACCGGGGATCCAGCAGGGTGGCCACCCAATAGTCAGCACACGTTAAAATGTGGGCAACTCTGCTGTCGTTGCGAAGGCACTGCAGCATGTAATCGCTCATGTGTGCCAGGCTCCCCAGAGGTAAGGACAAGCTGTCCTCTGTGGGAGGCGTATCGTCATCGTCCACCGTATCCCCCCAGCCACGCACTAGTGATGGGCCTGAGCTGTGTGGGCTGCCACCCTGCTGTGAACCTGCTTCATCCTCGTCCTCCTCCACCTCCTCCTCATCCTCCTCGTCCTCCATTAGAGTGCCTTGGCTGGCGACTTGTGAACCTGCCCTCTGCTGCTTCAAAAAACCTCCCTCTGAGCTACTTCTAACAGACTGGCCTGAAAGTCTTAGAAACGAGCCCTCCTCCTCCTCCTCCTCCTCCTCCACCTGGGCCACCTCCTCTTCCATCATTGCCCTAAGCGTTTTCTCTAGGAGACATAGAATTGGTATTGTAACGCTGATAACAGTGTCATCGCCACTGGCCATTTTGGTGGAGTACTCAAAGCAGTGCAGCAGGGCACACAGGTCTCGCATGGAGGCCCAATCATTGGTGGTGAAGTGGTGCCGTTCCGCAGTACGACTGACGCGAGCGTGCTGCAGCTGAAACTCCACTATGGCCTGCTGCTGCTCGCACAGTCTCTCCAGCATGTGCAAGGTGGAGTTCCACCGGGTGGGCACGTCGCATATGAGGCGGTGAGCTGGAAGGCCGAAGTTCCGCTGTAGCGCAGACAGGCGAGCAGCGGCAGGATGTGAACGCCGGAAGCGCGCACAGACGGCCCGCACTTTATGCAGCAGCTCTGACATGTTGGGGTAGTGGTGAATGAACCTCTGCACCACCAAATTCAGCACATGCGCCAGGCAAGGGATGTGCGTCAAACCGGCTAGTCCCAGAGCTGCCACGAGATTTCGCCTATTATCGCATACCACCAGGCCTGGCTTGAGGCCCACCGGCAGCAACCACTCGTCCGTCTGTTGTTCAATACCCAGCCACAACTCCTGCGCGGTGTGGGGCCTGTCCCCCAAACATAAGAGTTTCAGAATGGCCTGCTGACGTTTACCCCGGGCTGTGCTGAAGTTGGTGGTGAAGGTGTGTGGCTGACAGGAGGAGCTGGTGGAAGCAGAGGAGGAGGAGAAAGCCGAGTAGGAGGAGGAGGCTACAGGAGGCAGAGAATGATGCCCTGCGATCCTAGGTGGCGGAAGGACGTGCGCCAAGGAACTCTCCGCCTGGGGCCCAGCCGCCACTACATTCACCCAGTGTGCAGTTAGTGAGATATAGCGTCCTTGGCCGTGCTTACTGGTCCACGTATCTGTGGTTAGGTGGACCTTGGCACAAATGGCGTTGCGCAGTGCACACTTGATTTTATCGGACACTTGCATGTGCAGGGAAGGCACGGCTGTCTTGGAGAAGTAGTGGCGGCTGGGAACCACATACTGGGGGACAGCCATGGCCATCAGCTGTTTGAAGCTGTCTATGTCCACCAGCCGGAATGACAGCATTTCAAAGGCCAGTAGTTTAGAAATGCTGGCATTCAGGCCAAGGGCTCGAGGGTGACTAGGTGGGAATTTGCACTTCCTCTCAAAGGTTTGAGAGATGGAGAGCTGAACGCTGCTGTGTGAAATAGTGGAGACGCAAGGTGATGGTGGCGGTGGTGGTGTCGGTGGCTCATCCTCTGTTTGCTGCTCGGCAGGTGGCAACATTCCTCTCGAGGCGGAAGCCGAGGCAGCAGCGGTAGAGGGAGCAGGGGGAGCCTGAGCGGGTTCATTTTTTTGATGTGTGCACTCCACTGCAGTTCATGCTTTGCATGTAGATGCCTGATCATGCAGGTGGTGCTCAGGTTAAGAACGTTAATGCCTCGCCTCAGGGTCTGATGGCACAGCGTGCAAACCACTCTGGTCTTGTCCTCAGCACATTGTTTGAAGAAGTGCCATGCCAGGGAACTCCTTGAAGATGCCTTTGGGGTGCTGGGTCCCTGTTGGCACTGGCCAATAGCTGGCGAACTCTCGGGACGGCGGGTGTTCTGCTTTTGCCCCCTGCTCCCTCTTTGGCTTCGCTGTTGTCTCGGTCTCACCACTGCCTCTTCCTCTGAACTATTTAAGTCAGCGGCACGACCTTCAGTCCATGTGGGGTCTAAGACCTCATCGTCCTCTGCATCGTCTTCCTCCCTGACCTCCTCCTGTTCAGTCTGCACACTGCAATAAGACGCTGCAGTGGGCACCTGTGTTTTGTCATCATCAGACACTCGGTCACTCTGCTGTGGTGGTATTCCCATGTCCTCATCATCTGGATACATAAGTGGTTGTGCGTCAGTGCATGGTATGTCTTCCACCGCTAGGGAAGGGCTAGCTGGATGCCCCTGGGAACCCCTGCCAGCAGAGTCTTCAAACAGAAGAAGAGACTGCTGCATAACTTGAGGCTCAGCCAGTTTCCCTGATATGCATGGGGGTGATGTGACAGACTGATGGGCTTGGTTTTCAGGTGCCACCTGTGCGCTTTCCGCAGAAGACTGGGCGGAAGACAATGTGGTGAACGTGCTAGAAGCACTGTCGGCCACCCAATCGACTAATGCCTGTACCTGCTCAGGCCTTACCATCCTCATAACGGCATTGGGCCCCACCAAATATCGCTGTAAATTCTGCCGGCTACTGGAGGGAGTTGGTTCACTACTTTGTGCGCCTGAGGCCGAACGGCCACGTCCTCTGCCAGCAACAGAGGCTCCACGGACACCACCACGACCGCGTCCTCGTCCCTTAATAGAATGTTTCCTCATTGTTACGATTCAACTCGCACCACAATAAAATATATTATTTTTTAGCCCCAAAATTCCCACACTGGAAGATATAATTCCTTTTTCCGGTATTAATTACAAGAAAACTGCTGCAAATTGGACACCAGAATTTTTTAAATGCTACTTATGTTAAATGAATTCCCACAGTGGGAGAACTATTTCCTTTTTACAGGAGTAACAACGTGCGGCCTACTATTTCGGGTGTCACCAACACCAGATTGATTAAATTGGCCTTTTTTGAACCAAAATGACAACACTGAACACTATAATGCCTTTTTCTGGTATTAATTACAAGAAGACTGCTGCAAATTGGACACCAGAATTTTTTAAATGCTACTTATGTTAAATGAATTCCCACAGTGGGAGAACTATTTCCTTTTTACAGGAGTAACAACGTACGGCCTACTATTTCGGGTGTCACCAACACCAGATTGATTAAATTGGCCTTTTTTGAACCAAAATGACAACACTGGACACTATAATGCCTTTTTCTGGTATTAATTACATGAAGACTGCTGCAAATTGGACACCAGAATTTTTTAAATGCTACTTATGTTAAATGAATTCCCACAGTGGGAGAACTATTTAATTTTTAAAGGAGTAACAACGTGCGGCCTACTATTTCGGGTGTCACCAACACCAGATTGATTAAATTGGCCTTTTTGGAACCAAAATGACAACACTGGACACTATAATGCCTTTTTCTGGTATTAATTACAAGAAGACTGCTGCAAATTGGACACCAGAATTTTTTAAATGCTACTTATGTTAAATGAATTCCCACAGTGGGAGAACTATTTCCTTTTTACAGGAGTAACAACGTGCGGCGTACTATTTCGGGTGTCACCAACATCAGATTGATTAAATTGGCCTTTTTGGAACCAAAATGACAACACTGGACACTATAATGCCTTTTTCTGGTATTAATTACAAGAGGACTGCTGGTATTTCAGAACACCGGAATTTTTAAAATGCTCGTTTTGGTACATAAATTGCCCACACTGGGAGAATTATTGCCTAAACCTTACTTTACAGTATTATTTACTGAAGGAGTGCTTCTTCTGGTCTAACACCAGAATTATGTTTGTTACAGGTAAAGATTTTTTTAATTTATATTTCTGGCAAAAAAAAAAAAAAATTTAATTTCTGGCTGACAGTATTGGACCTGGCTGTAGTGACACTGGCTAGCCTAGCTGGAACAGCACATTCATGGGATTTGCTATCCAAGTGGGTTACTTTCAGTTTCACCACTGATATATTAAATATATTGGCAGTTGGTAGGGGTGACACAAGCACAGCCAAACCCCTGATGTAGTATATCTATGAAAAAATCGACTATTACATGAGATTAATGGACGCTGTGGCAGCTTTTGCTGTAGCACCACAAGTCCCAAAATGGCCGCCGCCTATCAGCCCAGTAACATGTGCCAGAAAATGGTCTGCCCAGCCAGAAAAAAAAATTGACTTTGACTGAGCAGCTGAATCGCTGTTGTTCTGTGTCACAGGAGTAGATTTTTCAATTCTTTGGAGCTTTTCTTTGGACTCTGTGGCAGCTTGAGCTGGCCCACCACAGGTCCCAAAATGGCCGCCGGTCAGCCCAGTTACATGTGCCGGTAAAAATCGATCTGGCCAGTGTAAAAAAAATAAACTTTCAGTGAACAGCTCAGCTGAGTTGTTCTGATGCACAGGTTTAGATCATTCACTTCTTCTCAGGTTTTTTCCTCGATTATTCCCTGCCTATCTCGCCCTCACAGCAGCTGCATCTATCCCTGTTCTATTCACATCGGGAGTGAGCACGTCCCGACGTGCGCACAAGCTTATAAAGAGGCTGAGTCACATGCTGCACTTGGCCAATCACAGCCTTGCCAATAGTAGGCATGGCTGCGATGGCATCTTAGGGCAAGTAGTATGATGCATGTTGATTGGCTGCTTTGCAGCCTTTCAAAATGCGCCACAAAAATGACGAACTACAAAACCGAACCCGAATTTTTATGAAAATGTTCGGGTTCGGGTCGTGTCACGAACACCCCAAAATTCTGTATGGACCGGAACTATTCTCGAAATGTGCGCTCAACAACACAACACTAGTGCTATTCGTATCCCACTCTTAAGTTCTAATCGCATTCGATTTTAACTTATGCTTTTTTTTTGACAGGCATCGCATTCTATTTGATGCCTGGCAAAAAAAAAAAAAAATGCATAAGTTAACATCGAATGCGATTAGAACTTAATAGTGGGATACGAATAGCACTGCGTGCTAAAACAGCACGCACACGATTATTCAAATTTTGTATTATCGCGATACAAAACCAAACAGTAAAGTTAAAATCGAATGCAATTGGAACGTGTAGTGTGATGCGATTTATTTGAGTTCTACTAATCGCATTGCGATTTCAACTTAATTCTCAGATCCGACAGTACATTCTACTGGAGGAGGCGTTCCCATGGTGATCGGTAGCTCAAAGTTGTAATCGCAATGCGATTTCAGCTTTAAGCCTGTACTATTCTGCTATATAGTACTTTCCTAATGCGCCGAGAGAACATGCCGAACTCCGAACAGGAACCCGAACTTTTTTGAAAATGTCCGGGTTCGGGTCCGTGTCACGGACACCCCAAAGAACTATTCTCGAACTGTTCGCTCAACACTATCAGCGGGAACTGTTCGCCGGCGAATAGTTCGGGACATCTCTACACACCATTAGTTAATAGCTAAATTGTCACAGCCATTCCCGGGGGAGATCGGTGAGACTGGCAACACGTGGTTTGATCGGACAGGTTTTCCTTGTGGATCAATAGGAGTCTGTGTTGTTTCTGGTAATGTCCACACCCCTTGGCTCAGGTGTTTCTAATGTTGTAATTTAACCTTCCTTATTTATTGTTGCTTCTCCCACAATGTTGTGTGGTTTATAGCTTCAGTTTTAGTTGTGGATAGCTAGTGTGTGGATCTCGGCAGAGTTCCTGGTGCTTCCATTGCTCCTTTGAAGTGAATTCTTTCCTTTCCCTTTCTATATTTTGTTTGGGTTCTGTGTGTTGCATTTCCCTATTGTTTGTATTAGGCCTGAAGGCGACTCCTGTTCGTCCTTCCTTTTGGAGGAACAGGTAGTCTCGTCCCTGCCATTAGTACAAGGTTATATAGGGCTAGATAGGACTCTAGGTATCCCTGTGTATCTGGAGTCTGTTCATACTGGTATTCAGTCAGGATTTTGGTTAGGTTTTTACAAGGAGTTGTCTATCTTCCTTCCTTAGTTCTCAGGCCTGATTCCATTTTCTCCCCTTCCCTTCTATGCTCAGTATAGTGTTTTCCTCCAACACCGAAGCGTGACATAAATCAACTACAATTTTCACAGTTCATATATTGATGGGCTAGTCTTTTTCCTTTTCCAACCTAAGGGGTGTACTTTCTCAGGATATATATATATTCGGATATATATATTCGGGGATCTGAGGCCTCAAGATATGTGTGTGTGTGTTTACCTTTCTCTTACAAAGTAGTATTTGAGCCCCTTTAGCATGGCCTCTCTAACTTCTACATAGACTTTCTAAGGGCTGGCTTTTAAATTGCCCTTTTTTTAATTTTGGCAATCCCCGGGGGAATTGTTGCCTCCATATTATTGTGCTCCACGCTGACTTCTAGCTTTTCCTTTTTCAGCACTCTAAGACTATATTGGCGAACTGTCTCATTTTAATATCAGCATGAGGGTTTAGCCATATATTGTCAATTGCATTTACCATTGTAGTGCACCATTCAAAATAATCTGTGATTTTTGTTTTATAACCCCATCTGCACATTTGTCTTAAATGTATGCATTTTTTGCTTGGAAATGCTGGTAGCAACGGATCACATGTGCAGAATTTGCTCCCCCAGTTAGAAATGTTCAACAGCATATGTGGTTGTGAGCATTTTCCGCTTTTAAGACCTGTGTAGGATGTTTTTGTGGTATGTGTGGTCCGCTGCAGGTATCCTCCATTGTATGCATTTTTGCTGGAGATTGCTGTTAGCAACGGATTACATGGGCAGGATTTGCTCCCCCAGGTGAAAATGCACAACAGTATTTGGGGTTTTGAGCATTTCTTGCCATTTGGACCATCATATTCTGTGATTTTGTTTGTATATGTATGCCTGGAGGTGGGGCAATCTCAGGTTTGAATGTGCCTTGATTTTATCTATGGGTAACATTTAGGTGCACCTGGGTAGCCTGCGTCACATGATCCTGGTATAGGTGGGACTCACAGCCTCCTCTCTCCTCCCATTGTATGTGTGAATTCATGCTGGAGGTAACTGGGAGCTGACGGCTGTGTGTCAGACTTTATGCCCCTATTATAAATTGTCCATGTGCCATAGGTAGGTTAAAATTAGGTCCCGCTTCACACTGAGAGACCTTGACGAGGTACTCAGGCTCCAGTATGTTCTTGATATAAGAATATATTGGCGAACTGTCTCATTTTAATATCAGCATGAGGGTTTATCCATATATTGACAATTGCATTTACTATTGTAGTGTACCATTCAAAATAATCTGTGATCTAAATTTTATTTCCTCCTAGAGAGGAAAGGGGGTGCCATCCATGCCTCGCCACTAAGGACCCTCCCACTCTATACACAGCACATAGGACCTATAATACATAATGAACAGAATGCATGAAATACAGTGACTTTCACACTAGAAAAGCTTTGCAGTGAGCTCCAGGACTCTCCAAAGCTCAGTTTCAGCTCCTTTGTTCCACCGGTGCATTCGCCGCACTCTGCTGACTTCTTGAAAACATTTGTTACAGATGGAGATCATTTGTGCTTCCACAGCCAAACTGCACTGCTTTTTGAGCGAAAACCAGAAATGGATTAAAAAGGAATGGGAAAAATAAAGGAAATACTTCTTCTTCCTGTAGACTTCACTTCTGTCTTTGACTCAAAAACTTCATCAAAGGCCTAATTCACACGTCCGTCGTGTTTTGCGGATCCGCAAAACACGGACATCGGCGATGTGCGTTCCGAAATTTGCGGACCGCACATCGCCGGCACTCTCATAGAAAATGCTTTTTCTTGTCCGCAATTGCGGACAAGAATAGGACATGCTCTATTTTTTTCGGGAACGCAATTGCGGACCCGGAAGTGCGGATCCGCAATTGCGGACCCGGCCGGGACATCGCCTGTCCCCATTGAAACTAATGGGTCCGCAATTCTGTTCCGCAAAATGCGGAACAGAATTGCGGACGTGTGAATAAGGCCAAAAGCTGCAGTGAAATTTTCCCAAAAAACACTTTTTTTTCGATCTTACTATAATATTGTCGTTTCTCCAATATGTTGCTAACCATACTCTGCTGTTAGTGACCATGATTTCAATACATCACTAATAAAGTCTCACAAGCATAAAAATATTGCATTCAAGAAAAAGATGACTCTAACATTAGAAAGATGCGACACCGATTAAATCTACATTGAAAATCATTGAGAGTCAGCATTAAACTTGGGCTGTAGAGAAAAATATCTTGGACACCTAGGAAAGTACCAGGATTCTCTAATCATCTAGACCTCCATCAAATTTATCATAGTGGCTCAAGCTGGATGATACATTTGGTGCATGGCTAGACACTTTTGTATAACTCTATATCAACTATTGATTGGCTTTCTTTGTGACATAAATTTATTTCAAAACATTGCATCTCAGACCATATCAATTTTCCATAATACCATGCCCTTTTCAGATAAGTCACACATCTTTTCAAGTTAGGCACAGAGTATTTCTCTGTAATTTACGCTAAGATCAAGGTGCACTCACATTTGTAAATGTGGGCCAATGTGTTCTAGACAGAAGTTATTTTAGCTTAGTACAAAAACCAATGGCATAATTTCAATAATTATCAGCTGGAAATGGTAGGGTTTTAATTTACTTTGCTGGATCAAGCTATAAGTAATTCACATCATGCGATCCACAATGAGTTTTTCATTGTACCAGAGAGTGCTTAACAATGACGTGGAACCATTTGTGATAAGACTGAAGCTAAGGTAAAAGTGTACCTTGCAACAAGACAACGGCTCTAAACCTACCAGTAAATTCACCACAAAATAAAAAATAAAAACCCACAGATTTTTTTATTTTTTTTATTTTTTATGAGGCTGCATGAATGACCAAGTCAAAGCATGGTATAAGTTCCATTAAGAGTCTATTGGGCAAATGGAAACAGGCTGTGTTTGCAAGGAACCCTCAAGCATTGTATAGCTGAAAATATTCTCTGAGAAGAAGAATAATATCTCCCAGTCTGTTAGTAATAATAAGAAATGTCCATCTGAAGCTTAGATCTGCCAAAGGGCATAATATACCTTTTGAATGAAGATGATCAAATATTGATATCTACTTAAATGGGTTCTGTCACTTCCTCCAAAAGCTCCAGCTTGCAGGATCCATTTAAAACTGCCACCCCAATGATACTTGGTGTCTTTTTCTTCTAGTCCCCTTCATTCTTGGTCAATTGATGCTATTACTTATGCTAATGAAGTTAATACACTGTCAGGGGGGTGGTCATCTCTTCTTCTTTCTCTAGGGAGAGTGAACCTGAGTGCTTTGATATTGTCCAGTCTGGGCACACATTGTCAGAGCAACTCTTGCAGCATATGGGCTGCTGTGGGAACAGAAAGTTGTCCTGAAGGATGAGATATATCTCACAACAAACACTGCTAGAGATGCTCTGAGACCATCCAAGCCGATTTGCATTGATTAGGGTCCTTTCACACTGGCGTTTTTGTTTTCCGGCATAGAGTTCCGTCCTCGGCGCTCTATGCCGGAAAAATCCTGATCAGGATCATCCCCATGCATTCTGAATAGAAAGAAATCCGTTCAGGATGCATCAGGATGTCTTCAGTTCAGGACCGGAACGTTTTTTGGACTCAGCAAATACCGCAGCATGCTGCGCTTTTTGCTCCGGCCAAAAATCCAGAACACTTGCCGCAAGGCCGGATCCAGAATTAATGCCCATTGAAAGGCATTAATCCGGATCAGACCTTAAGCTAAACGACGTTTAGCTTTTTCTCAATTGTTACCATGGCAGCCAGGACGCTAAAGTCCTGGTTGCCAGGGTAAAATGTAGTGGGGAGCGGGGGAGCAATATACTTACCATCCGTGCCATTATATATCTCAAAATATATTTGTAATCACGAATATTTGTTTTTTTTTTAAATACCAGTCTATGCGAATTTTTATGCGAATTTTTTTGTATGCGAATTTTTGCAATCAAGAAAATAATGCCTGAAGATCAGGAATTCTCTAATTTGCAAATATATGGTGAATATTCGCCCAAATATTCGTGAAATATCGAAAATTCGAATATTGCCCCTGCCGCTCATTACTACTCATTAGTATATTAGGTGCTTAAACTAACAGCTCTAATAGCTCAGTTAAATAGAACACCAAAGAATTCATCCGGAATAAAAAATAATCTTTATTAATATATTTGTATATATAAAATCATGATACAGACATAAAAATAGCAGTAAACAAGAGCTGGTGGTATAAAAAGCACCAGAGGTATATCAGGAGAATAATAATGTGCAAATGACAGCGTATAGTATATGATAATCAACCTATATAAGGAAACACATGATACAATGTAAAGTGCCTAGTGCAACATAAGTAAAATGAGAATAATCTCCAAAGAGGTCAGACTACCTGATGTAAACACGTAACAATCTCCTGCGTCCCCAACCCGACGTACGTTTCACCAAAGCGGCTTCTTCATGGGTATAAAGTGCTGTGACAGCACTCACAGCACTTTATACCCTTGAAGAAGCCACTTTGGTGAAATGTACGTCGGGTTGGGGACGCAGGAGATTGTTACGTGTTTACATCAGGTAGTCTGACCTCTTTGGAGATTATTCTCATTTTACTTATGTTGCACTAGGCACTTTACATTGTATCATGTGTTTCCTTATATAGGTTGATTATCAGATACTATACGCTGTCATTTGCACATTATTATTCTCCTGATATACCTCTGGTGCTTTTTATACCACCAGCTCTTGTTTACTGCTATTTTTATGTCTGTATCATGATTTTATATATACAAATATATTAATAAAGATTATTTTTTATTCCGGATGAATTTTTTGGTGTTCTATTTAAGTGGGCGGTCCGGTGATAGGCGCTTGCCCAGCGCCATTTTTTGGTGTGTTCTAATAGCTCAGGAAAGGGGAAAGGGGCTGCAATAAAAAAGTAAGACTCAATGGGCAGTGGCGATAAATGACTCCTGAAAGCTAACGTTTTTGAAGGAAATGGCAGGTACTCTTTAAAGGGTCACTTCCATAAGAAAGAGTTATTTCTGTAAACTCAATTTACATGGAAAAATATATTTTGGGGAAATTTTGTCTACTTTTATTTTGCATTTCAACATTGAAAAATAAATAAAAAATATTATCAGTCTGTACCAGTCAGCACCGAAAGATAAAACTCTTATGTGGTAGGTAGGTTACTACTGCTGTAAGGGATAGATATTACCTGTTAGTAAAATAGTATACTAGTAGGGGTACTATTGGGGTGGCAGTATGACAGTTCTATTGATATGACAAGATAAAGATGCCCAAAGAAGAGCATTGCATTTATCAATATAATGTGTGAGGATGAAACTGAGTTACTTATCACCTTCCCCTTCTAGTTGGAGCAAATGGCTGGACAGAGTAAATCCAGAAATTCACCCACCTGTTTTTTGTAAAACAAAAATGATGTTTACATATTGGCTAAAATATGCAGGATTTTTTGTCCCTTTAAAAAAAAAAAAAAACTTTTTACAACTATATATCTTAACTATGGCTATTATATCAGTGACTATTCATGCTTTGTGGATGTTTATGTACATCTTTTTGTATGACATGCATAGACAGTGGTATGATCTCTTTTTTGCTCCTCTTCTCATAAATTTTCCTAGAATTCTAGGTCAGCCCCCTAGTTCTTCTGAATGTGTACCTGAGGAAGTTACGCTTCACTTGCTGTAGCATACAAGTTATTGTCTTGATACAGTCATGAATTATTCATCCATGCCTTATCTCGTGAAATATTGTGTGTAACAAATAAACATGCACTTGCTGCTCCAGTAACCTCATGTAAAATCTTCCCACGAGATAACCCGGTGAAATTCAAAGCAAATACAATACAATAAGGCACAAAATCAACACCACTAACAATAAGATGCATGTAACAAGGCAGCAGCATTTTCATGTTTGCTTGAAGATTAACTCGGGAAAGAGAATCATGGTGGCTGTCTGTCTGTGCAGTTTTGATCTTAGTGTTTGGCACTCTTACAAAGAACTGCTTCAGGTTTTTTTTTTTCCAAAAATGCTTTTTTCCAGCTCATTCTAAGCCCAATCTTGAAACAACAAAACACCCTCCAGTATTAAAAATTCATAAGACAAAAAAAGCCTGAAGTATCTGGTAAATCTGCTTTTCCAGTCTCCAGTGCTTTCATTGTTCACCTTGGCATGCTGTAATATGGAAACCAATTGTTTATGTTTTCGCATCCACTGCCTTATTATTTAAGGTCCATGGACCACTCAACCTTCCCACTTGTACCATAAGAGATCCGTATATCAACTGTTTGTGTGCCTTCATAGGGATAACAAAATAAATTATGTTGTAATTACATGAAAGGATACTCGTGTTGAGATAACAAAGATGTTTGTACTATACTTAAACAGCGATGGTGCATGTGAAGCCTATTAGGTTGTACATTACCTTTGCCTTCTAATGGATCATGTATTTGGATAGATAGGGGATTTGTTTCCTTTTATTTCAGTCCTTAACTAGGCTGTTAGTCCTTCAGCTAAGGAATCCAAAATTATATAAATGATAAATGTTAAAGGGGTTTTCTGAGATTATGATGTTGACCAGGACCATAATAGGCCATCTGGGTTGTGGGCATCAGATCCCTTACCAAGCACAGTACCATCCATTGGATGGTAGCTGTGCTTGGTATCACAGTTCAGCCTCATTCACTTAAATGGGACTGAGCTGCGTTTAGGTCATATGACAGATGACCATGACGTCACTTGCCTCTCTCCAAGGGTACCGAGATCAGAAATTAGGTGACCTATCCTGAGGATAGGCCATCAATAAAAAAAAATCTCAGAAAACTCCTTTAAGATTTATTCTATTGAAATGTATGCAGGTAATATATCTATAATTTATATGTTTAGGTATACAGAGATGCACAGTGCTACATAGAGTAGGCATTGTGTATCTCCCTCTCCGCAGAAGCAATTTGTCAACCGCTGGGACATGTTAGTGACTGATGCTTGGCTTCTTACAGGTAAGGTTCTTTTCACACTGCATTATTCACATTTGTTAAATGTATATGCCGGGAATATCTCAGTCCTGACGTATATGTTAAATGAAAACTGTGATGGATGCTTTAGAGTGGATGCTATTATAGTCTATGTGTGGCTGATTCCACTGTTAGGCATCCGATTAATACGTCCATCACATACAGACTATAATGGAATCCATTTAACAGTTATATCATGAATAGTTATTTAATAGCTCATGCAGTATCCATTAAATGGATACCATAAGTTGACATCAGTCATCCATAAACTATTATGGGATCTGTTTAATACACATGTAGCCAAGCTAAAATTGACTCTGATAACACATGGCACAGTGTTACTGTATCTTGTGACAAAAGCCATTGAAATCCATTGAAAAGTTAGTTATCTTTTTCTTGCCATTCTTTACTTAACGTGTTAACCATCAAGTTTAGCTCTGCTGCATCTGTAGATATATATATATTTTTTTAAAGAATATGTCTGGATGGAATCACATAGTCTGCTGCACTATTCCATCCAGGAAAAATGGCAACTCTAACACCCAGTGAATATGGATCTGTTTTACATATGCAGGAGCAAGAAGCAGTATTAGAGTCCATTCAGACGTCCGTGGTATAGGGTCCGCATTTATTTAGCAATTTTGCAGGTTGGGTACAGAACCATTCATTTCAATGGGGCCCCACAAAAAGATAGAGCATGTTCTATTCTTGCCCGCAATCATGGGCAAGAATAGGCATTTCTATAACAGAGCTGGCCATGTGCAGTCTGCAATATGCAGAACACACACGGCCTGTATCCTTGTTTTGTCGATCCGCAAAACACTTGTGGACGTCTGAATGGACCTTAAAGAGAATGGAAAGGAGGTTAGAATTAGTGGCTATTTTTTTGTTGGCACTATGGCTAGCACTTTATATAGAAATTAGATGACTTACCTTATGGAAGGGGTTAGGATTGATGCTGTATGGGGATGTTGACAGCAGACAGAACACTGTAGGGCTTGTTGCTGGCTATATTTGTAGCCAATGTGATTGGCTCTGCTTAATGGCACTGCATGGTACCGGTTTTTAAGTGATGTATTGGGTTAGTGTGGCTGCAATTTACTGTATAGAGTGAACAACAATATGTAGAGAGAGCAGTAGCAACCAGTAAATCTCAGACAAGGGCCTTTAGGCCTCTTTCGCACGGGCGCCATGTTTGACGCCCGGATAAGAGGCGGATGGGTTGCGGGAAAATGCGCAATTTTTCAGCGCAAGTGCAAAGCATTTTAATGTGTTTTGCACGAGCGTGGGAAAAATCGGCATGTTTGGTACCCAGACCCGAACCTGGACTTCATCACTGAAGGTCGGGGTTGGGTTGAGTATTCTGTATATTTTATTATTTTCCCTTATAACATGGTTATAAGGGAAAACAATAGCATTCTCAATACAGAATGCTTAGTAAAATGTGCATTAAGGGGTTAAAAATAAAAAAAAATTGCTCCACTTGATCGCGTAGTTGCGATCTCTTTTCTCTTCTTCATTCATTAGCTGTCAGCTAAAGGACCTGTGATAACGTCACTGAGCTCATCACATGGTCCAATCACGTGGTCCATCACCATGGTGATGGACCATGTGATTGGACCATGTGATGTGACGTCACCACAGGTCCTTTAGCTGGCAGCTAATGAATGAAGACATCGCAACTACACGATCAAGTGGATAAAGTGAGTTAATTTTTTATTTTTAACCCTTTAATGCACATTTTACTAAGCATTCTGTAGTGAGAATGCTATTATTTTCCCTTATAACCTTGTTATAAGGGAAAATAATAAAAAATTGTGTCCCGTCTCTTAAGAAGCTTGCGGGAAAATCGCACTGCATCCACACTTGATTGCGGATGTTTGAGATTTTCCCGCAGCCCCATTCACTTCTATGGGGCCTTCGTTGCGTGAAAAACGCAGAATATAGAACATGCTGCGATTTTTACACAACGCAAAAGTGATGCGGGAAAATCACCGCTCATGTGCATAGCCCCATAGAAATGAATGGGTCAGGATTCAGTGCGGGTGCAATGCGTCCACCTCACGCATTGCACCCCCGTGGAAAACTTGCCCGTGTGAAAGGGGCCTTACTCTCTTCTCTTGCTTACATCTAAACAGAAGTTAAAGGTATTGTGTCCCAAAACATAGTCTACATTTTTAAAACCAGCACTGGAATCTAAACACTTTTGTAATTGCATGTAATTACAAATGTATTCAACAAAATGCATCTGCTCAGTTTACCTATAAAGGTACTCTGTTCTAGACTTGTTTACTTAGTATATAGCATAGCGCACCATGAAAAATGAGTAGCGCTCCGTCTATGCAGGTGGCACTTGGTATAGCTTTAGATTTTTGTTTCAAGGTTCCTGCAGCCCTCTTTGAGCTGTGGCAGCGGGCGGTGCAGGGGGAGGGTGCAGGCGGTGCTGCAGTGCGGGGGCGGGCTTCGCGCGATCCCCTGCCCGTCCCCTATTTAAATTCCAGGATGGCCGAGCGGGCAGAGTGTCAGAACACATTTGACACTCTTCTTGAAACGACTGACATCTGTGCTGGCAGAGATGTCAGGTGTCTAACCCCTTCCATGCCGCGGTCCATAGGGACTGCTGTATGGAAGGAGTTAACAGGGGGGGAGCTCCCTCCCTCTCCCATCTGGGGCTGCTGTGCCTTTGCAGCCACCTGACAGGATGGGATCACAGAGGGAGGGGCCCCCCTCCCTTCCCATCACCCGCTGCTCTGTTGTGGCAGCGGGTGATGGTTACCATGGCAACAGGATGCCTTCACAGGTTTGATCAGACTGTGTAAAAGTGAAAATACAGTACAGTACACTATATAGTGTACTGTATGGCATTATATAGACATCAGACCCATTGGACGTTCAAGTGGGTCTGGGTAAAAAAAAAGTGAAAAAAAAGTGAAAAAAAGTATCACATGACCTAACCCCTTAGGTGAACACTATAAAAAAGTATAATACCAAACGATTAAAAAGGTGTATGCCTACCTAAATAGTAACAATCAAACCGCCACCATCTCATCCCGCAAAAAATGAGCCCCTTCATAGGACAATAGCCCAAAAAAATTTAAAAAATATGGCTCTCAGACTATGGAGACATGATTTCTTTTTTTCTAAAATGCTGTTATTGTGTTAAAGTAAAATAAATAAAAAAAGTATACATATTAGGTATCCCCGCGTCAGTAAATTCCTGCTCTATAAAAATATCACATGATCTAACCCCTCAGGTAAATACTGTAAAAAAATAAATAAATAAAAACAGTGTTAAAAAAAACATTTTTGTCACCTCGCATCACAAAAAGTTTAATAGCAAGCGACCAAAAAGTTATATGCCTCCCAAAATAGTGCCAATTAAACCGTCATCTCATCCCACAAAAAATGATACCCTGCATAGGACAATCGCCCCAAAAAATTAAAAATAAAAATATGTTTTTCAGAATGTGGAGACACATAAAAACCCTTTTTTTCAAAAATGCTTTATTATGTAAAACTGAAACAAACCCCCCCCAAAAAGTTGTCATATTTGGTATTGTCTTGTCCGTAACAAACTGCTCTATAGAAAAAACACATGATCTAACCTGTAAGATCAACAATATAAATAGCAAATAATAAAAACGGTCCCAAAACAGCAATTTTTATTGCAAATTTTCCATTTTAATCTAACAAAGCAAGGGTTTACAGCCAAACATAGCTCAATATATATTGCTCTTATTCTGTAGTTTACAGAAACACCCAACATGTGGTCGTAAACTGCTGTATGGCCAAACAGCAGGGCCCAGAAGGAAGGGAACGCCATATGCTTTTTGGAAGGCAGATTTTGCTGGACTGATTTTTCCACACCATGTCCCATTTGAAGCCTCCCTGATGTACCCCTAGAGTAGAAATTCCAAAAAAGTGACTCCATCTAAGAAACAAAACCCCTTTAAGGTATTCAAAACTAATTTTACAAACATTGTTAACCCTTTAGGTGTTTGTTTTTGGCAAATGGAGATGAAATTTCAGAATTTCTATTTTTTGTTACCTTTCTTCTAAAAAACTGTAATATAGAGCAACCAAAAATAATATTTACCCCAAAATAGTACCAATACAACTGCCACCTTATCCCGTAGTTTTCAAAATGGGGTAATTTTTGTTGGAGTTTTTACTGTAGGGGTGCATCAGGGGGGCTTCAAATGGGACATGGTGTAAATAGTCCAGCAAAATCTGCCTTCCAAAAACCACATGGCGCTCCTTTCTTTCTCCACCCTGCCGTGTGCCCGTACAGCAGTTTACGACCACATATTGGGAGTTTCTATAAACTACAGAATCAGGGCAATAAATATTGAGTTTTGTTTGGCTGTTAACTCTTGCTTTGTTACTTGAAAAAATTGATTAAAATAGAAAATTTGCCAAAAAAATCGAAATTTTGAAATTTTATCTCCATTTGCCATTAACTCTTGTGGAATACCTAAAGGGTTAATGAGGTTTGTAAACTCAGTTTTGAATACCTTGATGGGTGTAGTTTCTAGAATGGGGTCATTTTTGGGTGGTTTCTATTATGTAAGCCTCACAAAGTGACTTCAGACCTGATCTGGTCCTTAAAAAGTGGGTTTTGGAAAATTTCTGAAAAATTTCAAGATTTGCTTCTAAACTTCTAAGCCTTGTAATGTCTCCAAAAATAAAATGGCATTCCCAAAATGATCCAAACTTGAAGTAGACATATGGGGAATGTAAAGCACTAACTATTTTGGAGGTATTACTATGTATTAAAGAAGTAGAGAAATTTAAACTTGGAAATTTGCCAATTTTTCAACATTTTTGGTAAATTTGGTATTTTAAAAAATACAATTTTTTTTTTTACTCCATTTTACCAGTGTCATCAAGTACAATATGTGATGGAGAAACAACCTCAGAATGGCCTGGATAAGTACAAGCGTTTTAAAGTTATTCACACATAAAGTGACACTGGTCAGATTTGCAAAAAATGGCCTGGTCCTTAAGGTGAAATTTGGCCGTGTCCTTAAGGGGTTAAGGATCTGTGAGGTTTGAACAGCACTGTTAACTCGTGAAAGTCTCACACTCCTCCAGAAAGCTATATAGTGCAGAGGGGAAGAATAGTACAGTCATGTACAGTATGTGGAAAGCATAGAAGCTATGGCTGTGACTGTAACTGTTTCTGGAGCACTAGAACATGGAATAAATCTGAAGTAGCATCCTCTGCATGCCACCAGTATTATAAACAACACATGGTAGGTGGGGGTTTTATAACACATTGTGTAGGTTATACCTCTGGAGACTATGTTACTAAAGAGTGGTGGTCTATACTGTGAGATGCGCTTGCCTATGCCTTGTCCCTATGTTATTAGCTTCTATACACAAGACAAAAGGCTATAAAGCCCAGAATTGGACCAAATATTGCTCTAACAAAATAGCCATTTGGCTGGTCAAATAGTCATATAACATTGTAACTATTATTTCCCACAGGTACTGACATGCACAGAAACCACTAAGACCTCAATAATTGCTAGCATGAAGAGGCTATGGTGCTTTGTTTCTTCCATTTTCTCCAGTCAGTTCATCTCATCTTCATTTGGGAAAGATGAAGGCAGGCCATAGACTTGAGTTACAGTGAAGTTGATGAGAGCTGAATTGACATACTAATTTTTTTTAGTGGTGGACTCCAGCTCATCTACTATCTTTATTCATGGTTCTGGTCCAATTCCTGACCTCTTAGAACAGGCATGCTCAACCTGCAGCCCTCCAGCTGTTGCAAAACTACAACTCCCAGCATGCCTGAAAAGCCTACAGCTATTAGCCTACAGCAGGGAATTGTGGGAGATGTAGTTTTACAACAGCTGGAGCATGCCTGTCTTAGAACAACCAAAGTAAGAAACCAGCACCGATTAAAAATCTTGATAATACTTTATTCAATAATACAGCATTGCACAAACAGATAAGCATTGTACTACTTTTTTTTTTTACTAGCCATTAGGACATCAACTGAATGGCCCTTTCTGATAGGTCTCTGTTACACATAAGAACTTGTGACAAAACATAGATACACATTAACCACTATGTAGTGTCTATACAGCAATACCACCTACATAAGCATTCTCAGAAAAGTAATATGAATGCAGAAGAGTTACTACAATCATGTAGTATTTAAGACTACTTTCACACTTGCAGTAGCAGGATCTGGCAAGCTGTTCTGGAGGGGGAAGCTGTTCTGGTGTACAGGACTCCTGCATAAAGGAAACCAGGACAGATCTGTTATGCTGCCTTAGACTTTTATTATAATAAAGAAAATTGGCCGGCACTCCACAATTTATATACTGGTGCTCTGTGTTCCGGGTAAACCCAACTTCAATCGATCTAATATAACACGGCACTCCAACGGATATAGTTGATACAAAAGATTCCAAATTTTATTTGTGCTTGTACGTATGCCACCAAAGATATAATAATATGGCCATATTATTATATCTTTGGTGGCATATGTACAAGCACAAATAAAATTTGGAATCTTTTGTATCAACTATATCTGTTGGAGTGCCGTGTTATATTAGATGGATTAGACTTTTATTATGACGGAATGCGAAATGGAATGCCTCTAAAGGTGTCTCTTTTGCATATTGTCTTAAGTATTATGTTATTTTCCTATATAACCATGTTATAGCAGAAAATAATAAAGTACCGTAATTCATAAATTGCCTGAACCCCGAACCCGGACTTCAGTGAAAAAGTCCGGGTTCGGGTCCGGGTACCCGAAATCGCAAAGTTCGGTATGAACCCGAACTGCATTCCTAACAGAATGGCCTTGGAACTACATGACTTAGCTGAGCTACATCACCATAGCATATGCTGTTAAATATTACTTCTTTATTTTGGCTTGGGTTTAGAGAGAAGCTTTAATGGGTTACTGTGCTTTCAGACAACTTTTGATATGTTATAGGAGAGAAATGTTTGCTTAGCATGCTCTGTCTCCTCATTGCATGAGACGAGAGTGAAATGGGCATATATTCTTTCTATTGAGTTCATCTTACTTCCTGTCCTGCAACAAAGAGAGAGAACACGCTAACGCGTGTTTCTCTCCCCTCATTCTGGAGATCAGTGGGGATCTCAGTGCTCAGACCCCCCTTCGGATCAAAACTTTTGATCTGCCCCTACTGTATCACATATCAAAAGTTTTCTGAAAGAATAGTGACCCTATAAGTCGTTCAATAGACATATTGGATTCAAACATTTTTCTACTAGATAAATCACTATACTTAAAGTATATACACATATGTATACATCAGTACAACAAAAATTAAAGCCTTCTCCTGGATTTCACATTCATTATGACTCCCCCAGCTGACACTTATTTTATGCTTGACAACCTCTCATTAAAATACAAAATGTATATTTGACAGAATTAAAAAAGTTTTTTCTAAGTTTTAATTTAATTTTACTTCTATATATATATAATGTATTGTTATTTTTAATTAAAATGTGTAGGCAAAAGAAAAGCTGAATGATTTTTTACAATGAAATGATAAAGCTCAAATGGTTCATTTTAATTGAATGATATCATTTTCATTACCTTGACCAAAATGACTCTTGAGGCACCCTATATTTAATTAACAAGAATTCCAGAAGTATGAGAATAATATTATTCCACTTTTTTACTTACTAACTTGTTTGTAATCCCTATAATAAAACTAGTGTCATGAATTTAAAAAAAGGATTGATGAAATGTGAAAAACACTTAACATTATTGAAGCTTAAGCTAGCGTTAAAAACATGTAGACTGCATATGTAAATTAGATTAATGCTAATCTCCACCCATCCCTTTGTGTGCAATTACAAAATGACATTTTTATATTTTTGCTTTCTTTGCCCCTTTTGGTGTGATAGATCTGCTGTGAACCCAGCTTCCATTTACACCATGCTATAGTCTCACAGGGACAGAAAGTGGGATAGCATGAGGGAGAAGACACTACAACTGAATTATCATTATCCCTTTCTTCATTTTATTGTATTATTTGAGATAGATCTTTTGGTAATTTAGGAGATTACAAAACATTTGGGTAGCAAGATGGCACTGTTAAAGGAATCCGCAGTATGGGGATACTGTGTAAAGAAGGTGTAGCTGTTCTAGAAAAGGGAGAAGCCAAAGATGACTGTGCAGCAGACTCTTTCACTGGAAGACATCTTTGCAGTTGTCTGAGCTTGATGGAGAAGACAGGGAAATAAAATGCCTGATTGTTAATATATTTTACATTTATCATCTGCAGCATGAAGACACCCTGCAGAATATTTTTGTGTAACTGGTATCTAATCACTATATGGTCACTACAAGCAATAGTCATTTACGGTGTGGTGGCATTAAAACATGAAAATGGGGAGAGTGGAAAAAAGGCTAATGGTCACTCAATAATATCAATAAGTAATGGAGCTTCATTAGATATAAAATAAAAGTTAAAAAACAATTAAAACTGCACAATTGGTCCACTAGAAGAGCAATAAATATTCAGACACAATAAATTCCCATAAACCATCCCCAAACAAATATTAATCTACAAAAATAACATCTAAGTAAACTCCCTTGCTATAAAAAGAAAAGGAGTCACCAATAAGTGTAAATAATAAACCAATAATACAAAGAAAGAAAACATGTAAAGTTTCCATCAATCAACATCATCTCAACGTAGGTTATAGCAGTAGTGCAAAGTAATTAATAAAGCCATGGTCTATGAGGCAAGCTCATAAACTGTAAGTACATCTCCACTAATAAGAAAAGGAATGGCAGGGGAGAAGAAGGCAAGGGATACTCCATATATATCCCCACATGCTGTGACTTCTTCAGGGACTGGACTTATTCACCCACAATATGGCAATATCATTCAGAGCAGTATGGTGGCATTATTATGTTAGGAAATATTGGTATTGTTATGTTACAGTGTTAGCAAGCTCCAGTTCTTAGAAACTTGAAGAGAAGGGGCAATGTTAGAAAAAGTAGGTTGCCAGGTGCAAAATACTGATGAACTCATACATCTAATCGTAAAAAAGCCCACAACCAGAAATTCAGCTGAAGGTCTTTAACCACATCAGCCCCCCTAGCTTAAACACCCTTAATGACCAGGCCACTTTTTACAATTCCGCACTACACTACTTTCACCGTTTATTGCTCCGTCATGCAACTTACCACCCAAATGAATTTTACCTCCTTTTCTTCTCACTAATAGAGCTTTCATTTGGTGGTATTTCATTGTTGCTGACATTTTTACTTTTTTTGCCATTAATACAAATTTAACGACACTTTTGCAAAAAAATTACATTTTTCACTTTCTGTTGTAAAATGTTTAAAAAAAAACTACATTTCTATATAAATTTTTCTCTAAATTTATTGTTCTACATGTCTTTGATAAAAAAAAAGTCCAATAAGTGTATATTTATTGGTTTGGGTAAAAGTTATAGCGTTTACAAACTATGGTGCAAAAAAGTGAATTTCGGCATTTTAAAGCAGCTCTGACTTTCTGAGCACCTGTCATGTTTCTTCAGGTGCTAGAATGTTAGGATAGTATAAATACCCCCAAATCACACCATTTTAGAAGAAGACACCCCAAAGTATTCGCGGAGGGGCATGGTGAGTTCATGTATCATTTCATTTTTTTCACAAGTTAGCGGAAAATGACACTTTCTGAGAAAAAAAAAGTTTCAATTTCTGATAACTTCTGGCAAAAAAAAAATCTCAGACGGACTCACTATGCCCCTCAGTGAATACCTTGGGGTGTCTACTTTCGAAATGGGGTCATTTGTGGGGTGTGTTACTGTTCTGGCATTTTAGGCGGGGCTAAATTGTGAGCCGCCATGTAAAACCTAAAGGTACTCGTTGGAATTTGGGCATCTTTGCGACCCAGGCTGCAAAAAGTCTCACTTATGTGGTATCGCCGTACTCAGGAGAAGTAGGGCAATGTGTTTTGGGGTGTATTTTTACATATACCCATGTTGGGTGAGAGAAATATCTCTGTAAATTGTCAACTTTGTATAAAAAATTTTAAAAGTTTTCGTTTACAGAGATATTTTTCTACACAGCATGGTATATATAAATACACCCCAAACACATTGCCCTACTTCTCCTGAGTACGAGACTACATGTGTGCCACTTTTGCAGCCTGGTGCATAAAGCCCTAAAACAATGAGTACCTTTAGGATTTCACAGGGCATTTTTACGCATTTGGATTCCAGACTTCTTCTCACGCTTTAGGGGCCCCTAAAATGCCAGGACATTATAAATACCCACATGTGACCCCATTTTGGAAAGAAGACACCCCAAGGTATTCTGTGAGGGTATGGTGAGTTCATGTAAAATTTTATTTTTGTCACAAGTTAGTGGAATATGAGACTTTGTAAACAAACAAAATGAAAAAAACAGCTAACTTATGACAAAAAAAAAATTCTGTGGACTCACCATGCCCCTCACGGAATACCTTGGGGTGTCTTCTTTCCAAAATGGGGTCACATGTGGGGTATTTATACTCACCTGGCATTTTAGGGGCCCCTAAAGTGTGAGAATCCAAATGCATAAAAATGGCCTGTGAAACCTAAAGGTACTCATTGGTTTTAGGGCCCCTTGCGCACCCAGGCTGCAAAAAGTGTCACTCATGTGGTATCGCCGTACTCAGGAGAAGTAGGGCAATGTGTTTTGGGGTGTATTTTTACATATACCCATGCTGCGTAGAGAAATATCGCTGTAAATCGACAACTTTTACATTTTTTATTCAAAGTTGTCAATTTACAGAGATATTTACGCATTTGGATTCTCACGCTTTAGGACCCCTAAAATGCCAGGGCAGTAGAAATACCCCACAAGTGACCCCATTGTGGAAAGAAGACACCCCAAGGTATTCTGTGAGGGGTATGGCGAGTTCACAGAAAAAAAAATTTGGCACAAGTTAGCGGAAATTGTTATTTTTTTTACAGTCTCATATTCCACTAACTTGTGACAAAAAATAAAATTTTGCATGAACTCACCATACCCCTCATGGAATACCTTGGGGTGTCTTCTTTCTAAAATGGGGTCACATGTGGGGTTTTGTACTGCCCTGGCATTTGAGGGTCTCCGCAATCATTACACGTATGGCCAGCATTAGGAGTTTCTGCGATTCTCCGTATATTGAGCATACGGGTAATGAGATTTTTCCGTTCAGCCTCTGCGCTGAAAAAAAAAAAAATGAGCGGCACAGATTTTTCATTCGCATCGGTCAATGTGGATGAAAAAATCTCTGCCAAATCAGTGACTGCGGTGCGGTGGGCTGGGCGCTAGCTACCTAACAAGTAGCTAACTAACTGGCGGTGATAAGGGACCCTTATGCCCCATTCACACGTCCGAAATTCTGTTTGCGGAGCGGAATTGCGGACCCATTCATTTCTATAGGGACAGACTTTGTCCCGCTCGGATCCGAATTACGGATCCGCGCTTCCGAGTCTGCACTTCCGTTCCGCAAAAATATAGAACATGTCCTATTCTTGTCCACAATTGCGGACAAGAAAAAGCATTTTCTATATAGTTCTGGCAATGTGCGGATCTGCAAAATGCGGAAAGCACATTGCCGGTGTCCGTGTTTCGATGATCTGCGGATCGGATCCGCGGATCGGATCGCGGATCCGTGAATCCACGGATCCGTGAATCCATGGATCCGCAAAACACATATGGACGTCTGAATGGAGCCTTACAGGGGTGTGATCAATGACAGGGGGTGATCAGGGGGTCTAGATGGGGTGATCAAGGGGTTAATAGGTGAGGGGGTGGGGGGTTAGTGTAGTGTTTGGTGCAACTTTACTGTGTTACCTGGTCCTCTGGTGGTCGATCCCAGCAAATGGGACCACCAGAGGACCAGGTAGCAACTATATCAGACGCTGTTCATAAAACAGCGTCTGATATAGCTGTTTGATGCGATTTTATTCGCATCTACAGCCTGCCAGCGATGGATCATCGCTGGCAGGCTGTAGCCTAACTGCCGTGCCGCGCTTCTCTGTGAACGCGCGCACGCACGCGCGCGCGTTCACAGGAAATCTCGGCTCTCACGAGATGACGCGCCAACGCGTCATCTCAGAGCTACAGGACCGCCCGCAGGACGCATCCCTGCGTTAGGCGGTCCTGTAGTAGTTAACAAACACAGGCAACCAAGCATAATATTGATGCGCATCCAAAAGCAAGTAGTGTAACTTGGTGGGGAATAAGCTGTATGTTTTTTTTATTTCAATGTCCAATCACAAGAAAATTCTCATTCATTGTTAAAGGGGGTACAGTATTACTATGCAAAGATTGGGTATGTCAAAGGAAGTATTGGTGCAATATACATGCAAAAAAAAAAGAATCTATTACGCACCTCCAATTCATGAGGTGGGTGGTCACAGATAAGGCTACTATAAGGCTGAATGCACACGATCAGGATTGCATATGGATTACGCACCGTAGGTCATATACGCACGGTAGGTCATGTGCATTGTATTCTGTGAGAATTTGAAATTCTCAAAGCACACGATGCTGATCTTTTCCGCACAGTTTTTGACCTGCAGTGTGGATTTTAAAATCTGCAGTATGTCAATTTATTTTATTTTTCCTGACCCGATTTTCTCTATTCACTTAGTAAAATCCGCACGTGGAAAATCCGCATGCAAATCCGCACCAATTGATGCGGATTGACAGCATTGGTTTGCCTGCGAACACCTGCGGATTTCAGTGCAGATTCTCCGCACATGAATCCTGAACGTGTGCATGAACCCTAAGGTGCCATTCACACGGTTATGTGTTAGCTGTAGTGCATCATGCCGGCATTATGTATGGTTATTACTATAGTCAAGTCATTCAATTGCTTCCTTGAGTTTCCAAATATATATTTGTGGGGTCATTTATCAAACTGGTGTAAAGTTGAACTGACTTAGTTGCCTATAGCAACCAATCAGATATAAACTTTCATTTTTCACAGCTTTCTTGGAAAATGAAAGAAGAAATCTAATTGGTTGCTATGAGCAACTAAGCCAGTTCTACTTTACACCCGTTTGATAAATGACCCCATTAATGACTAAACAATAAACTTTAAATTGAATCAGATTTGATATTATTGCCAGTTAATCCCTTTTTGTTTTTTGCCTGTCTATCCTAAAATGCTATTATACTTCTGTAGTTCAACTAATTAAATTAATAATGAGAATATTTTTATTCTCATAATAACAAACAAAACCAATAGAGTTGTATGGGTCATATCATAACAATAACTCTAGACAAGGGTTATCTGTGATAGTACCAAAGGCTTTATTAAATTGCATAGGACACATGATTGACATAACACAGGACTCACATGATTAAAAACATTTAAAAGAAATACTGAACTGGTGATGTAGAGAGAGCACAAGAAAATGCAAACTGTTCAAATATAATATGACATAAGGGTTAGCAGGCCTAGTACCTAAATTTTTCAAAAAAGCATTGCAGAGGAAACCGTGCCATTGAAAGACCCGGCATCCAGTACTACAAGCTATAAGAAGAATTACAACATGATTAATCACAAAAGTGCGTACTAACCACACAGAGAATGCGCCTACTGATACACCACCAGTACCAGCCCCTGACGTGCATTTCGCGTTAGCTTTCTCAAAGGAGTACAAGCTTTGTGTCCTATGCAATTTAATAAAGGCTTTGGTACTATCACAGATAACCCTTGTCTAGAGTTATTGTTATGATATGACCCATACAACTCTATTGGTTTTGTTTGTATTTGCATGTGTGGGTTGCTTGAACTATTGGGATATTATATTGTTCTCTCATTATTCTCATAATAAGACACTGTTTCCTGATTTTTAGTGTGTGCATGTGTCATCTAATGGCTATTTGGTTAAGGTTAATTATTTTGTAAGTATTACATACAGCATTTATTTTACCTTTTTTTACTAAGATAATCAATTTCAGTTAACAGCACCCTCACCGATGAGCTGTTTGAAGAGACTATGATGCTCCTTGAGCACCACGACCTCTTCCTAGGAAAGTGACATCACGTTCAATAGTCTCATGGCCTTGGCGCAGCTCAGTCTCATTCAAATGAATGGAGCTGAGCTGCAAAACCAAGCACAGGCGCTATACAATGGATGGCACTGTGCTTGATATGCTTCAAGGAGGCCATGCGCTATGCCAGGTATGGGACCTTCACTAATCAGATACTGATGACCTTTCCTGAGGATAGGTTATTTATCAGTATTAAACATTCACATGACCCTTTTAAAAATGCTGGCTCATTAAAGACATTGGTGTGCCATATGATTGGCGATAGTCTGACTGCTATGACCCATGCTAACTGCTTGAACAAGGTGGCAGCAGTGCTAAGAATGTGCTGCATAACTTCATAAGATATCAGTATGGCTCTGCTTTTTCTGGGTGCCCACATGAATCAGCCCAGTAATTGAATTTGAGTTCAAATAAAGTCAACCTGAATCAAAACTGCTATCATCATCTGGAAAACTATACTCACTCCTGATCGTTTTTTGGAAAATTCATGTAAAATTTCCAAACGTTTTAATTAATTTACTCATCTTTCATCTTTCTCTTAACTGTTATCTATGCAGCTAAATGGAGCTCATCGTTGATGAGAGTAATACTTTAATTTTCATCATTTGTATGAGAATATGGGACCTGATTATCCGGTGTAGCTGATCATGTTTCACAAAATAAAATTTGGGATTGATTAAATCTAAGTCTAATCATCTGCACACAGTAAGGATTCTGTACACAAATCTAAGCATCTAACAAAAGAGCAAGAACTTCTATATTTATTGGGAAGTGGCAGAAAACTATGTATTTTCATACTGAAATTTTGGAAGTTGCAGTGAAGAACTTGATTAACTACTGCTAAGTAAGCCTCTGAAGTCATTAAATAGGCTTTTATTGGGACAGCAACAAGTGACTTCTATGGAATGTTTTCCTCATTTTTCCAAAAGCAATGCATTCAAACCAAAAGCAGATCATAGGGGTCTTCTAAGTGCCCAGCTTGCTTTTACTTGAACAATTCCAGTTATATGTCTCACTCTATTCCTTGTGCAGAGATGTAAAGTTTCTAATATGCCAGAAAACATCAATTTGCTTCCTCTACTTTCCGTTTTAATTGCTGCTTATTGAAGTGACATTCTCTTGTCCTCAGACCTTCCCCAGCTAATTTTAAAGGCCCTTGAAGGTCTGTCTGCCACATCCTCACAACGATGCATCAGCTTTGTTGCCCTAAGATGTTAAGCAGAATGAACTGTGGATCATTATACATTTTTGATAATAAGCTCTATAGTTTCCTAGGTTTGTCTGAAATGATTTTTATAAGTAATGATTTTAATAAAATAGAAAAAGATATTTTGTGATTTTAAAGCCAAGCATATTTTTTATGATGTCCAGACTGGTTTTAGTTTTACAGTCGACTGAGGACATGTATCATTAAAATTCAAATATTATACATAGATTAGTTCAAGGAGAAATGTGTTGGCCTTGCTTATTTTAAAAGTCAGGATAAATTAAGCACATGTAGACAATGGACTAAATAGTTTTCAATGGTTGCAGAATCAACTTGCATACATGCTTATAACTTCATATTAAAAACAGCATATACTGGACATAAAGGGGTTTTCTGAGAGTATTATATTGATGAGAATAGGTCATCAGTATCAGATCGGTGGGGATTTTTGTCACCGATGACCTGTTTTAAGCGGCAGCACCTCCTCACAACAAGCACAGCGCCACACATTGTGCAGAGGCACTGCTTTGTATTGCAGAGGATAAATCATCAATATTCTACTACTAGAAAAGTGCTTTAAATAAGATACATAAGGCAACCACCTAATTTTCATTATAGTTACAAGTAGATAAAGCTGATATCATATTTAGACTTTCACTGACTTTGTATCTGTACAGTCCAAAGTGACCATATCCATATAGCTAGCTACAAGACCAAGGCCTCATTCATGGGTACAACATGTAATACTGAAAACCCTCTCACCAAATTATAAAACATCAGGGGAGCAGTTATTTGGAAAAATAAAATGGCCGCCATCCTGCTAGTCCACACAAAACCTGTCCTAATTACACAGGAGGACAAGTTACTTGTCAGGGATTATGATCCTAACTAAGTTTAATATGATCATCAGCTGAATTTATGTAGGAATGGAGTTCATTAGGAGACATGAAGTACAGAGAGGATATTGGGGATGTAGATAATGAGCAGCAGCACTTGTATACAGTCTCTATTACTACAGTCTATCCTGTCCATCCTCTCTGTACTTCATGTCTACTCATGAACTCCATTCCTACAGAGATTCAGCTGAAGATTTTATCGTCTGTATTCAGGATCATAATCACTGACAAGCAGAGCAGCGAGGAGGATGAGGCAGCTCTTTAGCTCAGTGTTCTGAATTAACTTGTCTTCCTGTGTGATTAGGACAGGTTTTGTGTGTACTAATAGGACGGCGGCAATTTTATTTCTCCTAATGATTGCTCCCTAGACAAAATGAACCATTATAGCTAATTAAATGTATTTGGGAATATATTTATAATAAAGTAATATTTAAGTATTTTCATTTTCTTCATTCCCGGAGAACCCCTTTAATGGTTATAACAGTCTCTTTAACAGGGCATAGGCTTAGTCAGATGCATAGTCTCTTTAAGAGGAAACAGTATTACTCTCTGTCTCACCGTGCATTACATCCAACAGTCCGGGAGACTCCTTGTTGCTCACAGCAATTATGATACATTTTGCTGATTGACCGACCATGGCACTCACTCCTTTTGCATATCAAGAGATTGGGATATTTCTCTTCTCATGAAACACTAGCATACACACAATTCACTCGCCACTATTATACATGCAATACTTTTAACAGCTATTATTATACCACTTTACCTAGCTTCTCTATAGGTCCTCTGCTGCTCCAGATTGAGAGGGCTCCATACTACACTTTCTACTGGAGTTGCTCAGCTGTCTAGGCCTGAAGGTGGTGCACTAATTTATGAGAGCCACACACCTTTATTTACTAGCTAGCTATTACACCAGTTAGGCTTTTTCACCAGCTCCAGCATCTCCCCAACTCTCTCTCTTAACTTACTACATGCCATTGTCTAGGCCTGAAGGTGGTGCACTAATTTATGAGAGCCACACACCTTTATTTACTAGCTAGCTATCACACCAGTTAGGCTTTTTCACCAGCTCCAGCATCTCCCCAACTCTCTCTCTTAACTTACTACATGCCATTGCCCGCAAGGCTCTGGCTTACACTTCTCTTTATAATCTAGGGGAAGGTGCCCTCAATTGAAAGGATCTCTCAGACATGACCACCACGCTATCCCGTGACTCAGCTTAGGATTGCCGCATACCTTGGAATTTGCCCCTTTAGGCAAACGCAATAAGTGCAATAAAACATCAGTCACAGTGACATTCCCATAATAGAAAGAACAGATCATCTATTACTGGTTTTCAGCACCCATCAACATTTGACTTAAAGTTACACGTCTGAGTAATATGATTCTACTGAATCAATTTGTCCAATCAACAGGGCTATTAGAATCGATTTGTCCAATCAGCTGGGCTTCTTCATTTGCATCAGTTCTTCTGTAGAATAATTTTGCTCATCTCTATGACTCGCAGGGTGTCACTGCCATATGACAGGCTACCTGTGGTGTTACCACTTACAGTATACAGCATATAGCATCAGTAGTTGAGGGATTTAACTTACAATGGTGAAAATATTTCTGAATACCTCACTGACATCTCACAACGGATTAAAGGCACATTACAGCACTTCATATAGCACATCAATAAAGCATACCACACATGACCCACTTAAGTGCAAGTTACATAGAATGAAACGGCATGTCATATCATATAAATAAGTACATTACCAGAATATTCAACAGTAGTTATAACAGTTCAACTTTAGTGATGTCATGACTGTAATGGGGTCAATGGTAACTCATAGCAATGGAATAAAATGGCAAATGATATTTTTCTTCATGTAACACGGCCAGGGTACTTCCAACCATCTTATAATGTTATAATATAATGGCTCAGTACAACTCAGACCGATAAAAAGGTCTACTATGTGTTAATAGGATCCTACTGAACTTTATTAGATCTCAGATTTATTACAGAGGCTTATAGGTTGTTTTCTTATGTTCAATACTATACAAATCAAATAGAAAAGGAAAAGACAAATTTGCATGCTCATGAGATTCTATATGAAGTTAGTATTTTTTCCTAGAACCATTACTTCTAGGAGTAGAATAACTCAAACTTAAATGGTGGCACAAAGCAATGTACAATCTCACACAGAGACCCTTTAAAGTTCCCTCTAAGCTTTATGCTCTCAACTTAACTAAAGGCAGCGCTCCATTTGAATATATATTGTGACTTCTAAAACCAACTGATGGTTTCAGTGGTAATTGATGCACAGGATTGCATGTTTAAGACATTTCTGAGGGTATATGGACCCATGTTTTGGTCTCTGCATTCAACTGTGTGATTCCTTCATGAGCCACTGCATTCTATGTATTGTATTCTCCCATAGAAATCAAGCTGTATAAATCACCATTTGTTGGAACTTGTCCCTGTTACTCCTCTAGTGATGAGTGACAGAGGCAATATTTGAATTTACGATATTTCACAAATATTTTGGTGAATATTTGTCATAAATTCGAGAATTCGCTATTTTCTTGATTGCGAAAATCGGCAATGTAATATGCTACATTTTTCAAGCTGCTAGAAGTTTCCTAAGGCTGAAGAAAATGGTTGGCATGGCAAAACATTACAATAACTTTATATGCAGAAAGAGTGCTCCTATATATTTGCGATTGTGCAAATCGGCAATTAATGATATGCATATTTTGGAGCAATACGTGCAACTTCACATTTTAGCAGGTCTGGCTATATATTAGTGATTGGTGCACTACTGTATATCACAATCTAACCTACACTGACTATATCCCACTAACTATCTGAATTTTATCTATAAGCTAACTAACTAACTAATTAACTAACTATCTAATGTAATAACTCAGCAAAGCACAGAGCAGCGCAATGACACTGCTGTCTCTCTCAGAACTGCAAAAAACTGCAGAAAATGGCTGTTGGGGAGGTTCTTATATAGTAAGGGGTAGGCAACTTTCCTATTGGTTGCTAGGGATGCTGTTAAGCTCAGACAAAGACATTGTAGCCTTCTCCATGGCCCACAAGCAAGAAGCAGGGAGGGATCATGGGTTCAAATGAAAAAAAAAAAAAGTCAAAAATATTCGCTAATATGAAAATATGGCACTATATTCTAAATCTTCAGGGACATTTATCAAATGTTTTATGCCCCAAATAAAGGCATCTGCCATATTTGTGGCATAATTTGCTACTTTCCACTTTTTTTGCCAGTTTCCAAGAGTGTCAAGAAAAATGGTTGGGGGTTAATGGCATATGGTGTGGCCTCCCATGGCCCAATAGATTTACTAGTACTTATGCAAAACAATGGCATAAATTATAGGTAAAATTTATTCCAGCTGATAGCTGGTGTAGATTTAAATTTCTGGTGCACAGACAGCCTGGAGATATGCCAAATGTATTAAGAGGTTTTCTAAGAAATATAAAAGAGGTTTTATACAGATTAAAATATGAACATTTAAAAAAAAAGGAAACATTTATTTGGTTTATGATTTGCAGCGAGCACATGAGGAGCCAATGCAGAGGATTGGAGTGGCAGTGGCCCTGATATTATATTGTGTCATGATGTACTCGCTCAGACCATAACTCCCTGGGGATCTGTGCAGTGAAAAGGGTTTAAACCAGAAGTAGTAGAATAAAAGTTTCTCTTTACTAAGTGCAAAATAGAAGTTGTAGTATGTCCAGCAGTAGTTGTGTATAGGGAAACGTCTCTTCACAGATGATGAGGTATGGTGGACAGCAGATTGGCAGATAATGGGACCTCTGGTATAATATCTTGCTGATGTTTCTCTCCTGAACTTCAGGCTAATAGCTGTAACTGACACTTGTGGCTGTAGGTGTCCACTGTGTTATGCAGGCTTTTTTTTAGTTGGCCTGGCATGCATGTGATGTAAAGTTATGAGTGTCTGAGCCGTAGTCTATCACCTGCTGCAGGATCTCTTATGCTATAGTTACTCTGTGACTGTAACTCTGTAGCAGAATATCTGCAGTTTTTGTCTTTGAAGTCTCCCTGGAATAGTGGTCTCCAGGGGCAGACTGCGAACTTAAAGTGGCCCTAGAAAAAAACCCTATAAGTGGCGACATGTTGTAGGCGGTTCCAAATTGACAGAAGGAAGGGTAATATAAGTAGGTGTGGTCAGCAATATCATAGTGAAGAATACTGTTCCCACCGAACCATATACAGTTGTGTTCAAAATTATTCAACCCCCACTGAAATTGAGTGTTTTGGCCAGTTTGACATTGATTTTGATCATTTCAGTCATCTTGTTTACAATTATATCAAAGAGGCACTTGTAAGTCAGACAAATATAACATAACATTTATAATGAAATAACCACAAATGTCTTTTCTGTGCTCACATCATTATCAGTTGTATTCAACCCCCAAGTGACATTCAATTTTAGTACTTAGTACAACATCCTTTTCCAGTTATAACAGCTTTTAATCGTGAAGCATAGCTTGACACAAGTGTCTTGCAGCGATCTACAGGTATCTTCATCCATTCTTCATGGAAAAACGCCTCCAGTTCAGTCACATTCTTAGGCTCGCGTGCTGCAACTGCTTTCTTTAAGTCCCACCAGAGGTTCTCAATCAGATTTAAGTCTGGTGACTGCGATGGCCACTTCAAAATGTTCCAGCCTTTAATCTGCAACCATGCTCTAGTGGACTTGGAGGTATGCTTGGGATCATTGTCCTGTTGAAAGGTCCAACGTCTCCCAAGCCTCAGGTTTGTGACGGACTGCATCACATTTTCATCCAATATCTCCTGGTACTGAAGAGAATTCATGGTACCTTGCACACGCTGAAGCTTCCCTGTACCTGTAGAAGCAAAACATCCCCAAAGCATGATTGACCCCCCGCCATGCTTCACAGTAGGCAAGGTGTTCTTTTCTTCATAGGCCTCCTCCAAACATAGCATTGATCCATGGGCGCAAACAGTTCTAATTTTGTTTCATCAGTCCACAGAACACTATCCCAAAACGTTTGTGGTTTGTCCACATGACTTTTGGCATACCGCAGTCGACTCTTCTTATTCTTTGGAGACAGCAAGGGTGTGCGACTGGGAGTTCTGGCATGGATTCCTTCATTACGCAGTGTGCGCCTTATTGTCTGAGCTGAAACTTCAGTACCCACATCTGACAAATCTTTTTTCAGTTCCTCAGCAGTCACACGTGGACTTTTCTCCACTTTGCGCTTCAGGTAGCGCACAGCAGTCAAAGTCAGCATCTTCTTTCTGCCACGACCAGGTAGCATTTCAACAGTGCCCTTTGCCTTGAATTATTATCAATTATTAGTACCAATTACCTTGAATGATGCTTCCTATGGTGTCTCTTGGTATGTTTAACATCTTTGCAATCTTCTTATAGCCATTGCCCTTCCTGTAAAGAGAAATCACCTCTTCTCTTGTCTTCCTGGACCATTCTCTTGACTTCACCATGTTTGTAAACACACCAGTAAATGTCTAGAAGAAGCTGAGTATCACAGTCATTTTAAATCTGCCTAATTGGTGCTTATTATGCTTGATTGCTGCTCCTTGACATCCATAGGTGTTTTCAATACCTGATCGAAAACACTTGAATGAACCTCTGTTCTTAAAAGTGGTCGTCTTTAAGGGGTTGAATAATTGTGTCAACGAAGAAATCACAAAAAAATCATTTAATACTTTATTACAAAAACAATTGATGTTATTTTTGTTGCATTTGGTTCTTTAAAAAGTCCTTGTAAGATTTCATTCTGAACACAATTACAAATGTACACTAAATTCCCTAAAACCCTTTACAGCATTGGGGGTTGAATAATTTTGAACACAACTGTACCACAATGCAGCACAACATATTGCTCCCAAATCTGTCCCTCTTTGGTGGCCATCTACAGCTGCCATTTTCTGCCCTCCTTCTCCAGTTATCTTTGATTAAGATATGGAGCAGGGGCATAGGACGTGACATGTGGGCCATAGCAGTTGAATTCAGGAGGGCACATGTGGTCACTGGCTGGATACCAGTACTTGATTCTAATAGCATTAACTTACCGCTGAGACCTTTTTATGTACCCGGCCAGAAGCAGAAACGACGGCTTGAGCCCACTAGGAAATTTCCTTATTTTGTCTATGGCCAGTCCACCCCTGGTGGTCTCACAGGTGAGTTGGTTCTCTGTTCCCTAAGGCCTTATGAACATAACCAAGAGGATGTGCTTCCTCACTCCTCGTTGTCCCAGCTAACACTTCCCTTCCCTGGCATAGGGAAATAGGACCAGCCAACTTCTACCTAGAGGGGAGGAAATGAATGGTTAACCCCATTCCTGATGCAACCTCACTTGCTGATATACAGTGCAAACGTTAAATAACATTACAAACCAAACATTTCCAGATACCTCCTATACTGTGGTATGGCACATTTGAAGGACATTTGTCAGCTTATTTGTTGCTTGTGAAGTAATGAATAAGAACTGTAAAGTTTGAAATGTGTCAACTGACACAAGACCGCATCTTTTTACCGCTTGTGATGTGAATAGCTGTAATATTTGTACCCACCGGAAAAGAAGTTACGGCTTGAAAAGAACATTGAAAGTGCTGGAATTTTTTTCCTTTTGGTATATGCTACATGCAATTATTTTACCAATACACTAATATCTAGATCCAAATTGTAAATTTAAACATAACAAGAAATAAGCTACAGTTGTAATTAAACAATTAAGCTTTATTCAATTCATTAATCACTTGGCATCACACAAAAAGTTAAAATGTTTAAAAATTATGGTAGATGGTGTCAAACATATTACATTTACAGTAAGAGTACAAGTATTTACACCAGTATCTTTACAGATTATTACATCCAATATTGTAAATTTGTACTCATACATTGATTTCACACCAAACAGCTATTATATATATATATGTGCATACTCATGCTATAGTGTATATTGTAGTTAATTGCTCTCACAGTGGGACGCTCCTATACAAAGTACATCAAAAATAAAGTGCAAGTGCATACAAGTAAGGCTAATTCTGCGCCAACACTATGAGAGCAAACACCACATCTCAATATTGCATACAATAAACTGAAGGTTTCCAGTAATTCAATGTAATACAAAGATACTAACCAAAGTGTAAAGTTACACTGACACCACCGTCACCAAACCCCCGACACGCGTTTCGCGGTCTGTTTCCTCAAGGGGATAATCACCATACTAAACTGACGATGTTTTATAGTGCCCTAAGCCCACCCCACTGTGTATTGAACCAATCGCTATGTTGCCAAACTCCCCCTCACCTGAGAGTTGTTTGATATGATAGGCCCCGCTCACTATAAGGCGCGTGTCTTCTGCTTACATCCACAGTGCGCGCTGACCCGCGATGACCACGTCACTCAGGCGCGACCGCGACCAGGATAATCATGTATTAAATATCAAGTAATTTAATCCCTTCTGAAGATGTAATAGTGGATTAAAAAACTGAGGAGGAATTCAGGGGTTGTGAATATGTTTCTTTTGGGTTTATGTGGGTGATTTTCACTGTTTATAATCTATAAATGATGCAGCTATTTATGGATAATTATGTAAAAGTTGATGATAGGCACAATATTTAAAAAAAAATTTTGATCTAGTATATTATTTTGATAATGGGACTATGTGTATAGTAATATACGGGACACTACGCTTTACATATGAGTTATTATGATGTAATACAAAAAATCTTTTTAATAATATTTATTACACTAGGATATAAGAGGCATTGTTTTTTACACAGGAGTATGTATTATAATTCTTTATTAATTATTATTAATTAATCTTATATCAATTAATCAATAAGTTTTTTTCACTTTTTTGCACTTTCATGTCACGGGTGTTTTTTCACTTTTCATTCTTCACATTATTATTTCATATATCCTACACTTCTATATATTTATATTCTTATGTTTTTCACTTGGTATTAAGCTCCTCCTGAGATATGATGGATGAATTATGTATAGTATAAAGTGATTATGGTTGTAATATATTGTGTGCAGCAATAGACTAAAGGCTGATGAACGTTGTTACCTTATTTATCTTCAGTATATAGTTCGATCCTATGCATTGCATATTCCATATATGTAAATATCAAGTACTGACATTCATGTGGACATTGTTCAATACGATGGTGTGTATTTGAGACTTAATAGGTTAGGGTTCTCATAAATGAATATATCTGGATCAATATGAACCGTGATTGCATGATGCCAATACATCTCCCTTAACCAATATGGACTCCGTGGAGCGCGTGCCCTGCTGCGCATCTGCAGGCGCGGTGACGCGATTGCGACCTCGCTAGGCGTGATGCGCGACCTCCTGGTCGCGGTCGCGCCTGAGTGACGTGGTCATCGCGGGTCAGCGCGCACTGTGGATGTAAGCAGAAGACACGCGCCTTATAGTGAGCGGGGCCTATTATATCAAACAACTCTCAGGTGAGGGGGAGTTTGGCAACATAGCGATTGGTTCAATACACAGTGGGGTGGGCTTAGGGCACTATAAAACATCGTCAGTTTAGTATGGTGATTATCCCTTGAGGAAGCAGACCGCGAAACGCGCGTCGGGGTTTGGTGACGGTGGTGTCAGTGTAACTTTACACTTTGGTTAGTATCTTTGTATTACATTTTGAATTACTGGAAACCTTCAGTTTATTGTATGCAATATTGAGATGTGGTGTTTGCTCTCATAGTGTTGGCGCAGAATTAGCCTTACTTGTATGCACTTGCACTTTATTTTTGATGTACTTTGTATAGGAGCGTCCCATTGTGAGAGCAATTAACTACAATATACACTATAGCATGAGTATGCACATATATATATAATAGCTGTTTGGTGTGAAATCAATGTATGAGTACAAATTTACAATATTGGATGTAATAATCTGTAAAGATACTGGTGTAAATACTTGTACTCTTACTGTAAATGTAATATGTTTGACACCATCTACCATAATTTTTAAACATTTTAACTTTTTGTGTGATGCCAAGTGATTAATGAATTGAATAAAGCTTAATTGTTTAATTACAACTGTAGCTTATTTCTTGTTATGTTTAAATTTACAATTTGGATCTAGATATTAGTGTATTGGTAAAATAAATGAATGGAGTATCGGATCTAATACTTTATGGGGGACATTGGTTTGGTTATCTATGCTACATGCAAGGTCTCTACAATCCGTGCACAGGAGGATCCTGATGGCTGAGTATTTGCAAAGCAGGTGAGCTGGATTCTCTCTCTTTTACCTAATATTCATGTCAGGAGAGCTGAAAGACCATCTTGAATTCAACACATTGAAGTCAAATATAACTTTGCAGAACAACAAGAGGGTCAGAGGGTGTGAATATGTCATGTTATGGTGTAAATATATATTCAACTTTTTCAAAATATCAGTTGAACACATTTTTCTGCTATTGTGTGGAGTTTTTTTTTTTTGCCTGAACCTTTCCAGACTATTTTGTCAATCATGCCACTATGAACACGGCTGCATTGCTGCTATTATCTCTTAATGATAAGGCCATTGAACTTCTCAACCATCCTTCCAAGATAACTTGTTAGTATATATACTTTCATTTCAGTCTCCATGTTTCTCATTAAAAAATAGATTTGAGATTGAATAACATGTACATTTTTCATCGAAACAGATTTACAGCTCTTCCTGACATAGCACCTGGAACACTGTGTACTGACACCGGAAATCAATGTCTCTGTATCACACAGCTATGCACAGATCAGTATAGTAGAGCAGTACTGTAGAATATAAATTGCTAGGAAAATGAGAGAGAGAGCGCGAAAGAGTGAGAGAGAGAAAGTAGTGTTACTTAGTTACAATTCCTTGGGCTATTGGAATTTCTATCTGGTTGCTATTTTATTGCTTTTTTGCTTACATATTATGAGTGTCCACTTCATCAATTGCTAATGTACTGCTTGACATTGGTCAGAATGAACTGGTATTATCTGGGTGGAAATATGTTCAGCTTTCATGAACCGGGATACTGTGAATGGCATTTTCAGCTACACTGGAAATATTTCATACCTCTTAAAATAGGCAATAATGGAAATATTGGAATGTCTACCAGCATGTGTAAGATTTTTGCAGTATAAACAACCTAACTTTACTGCATAAGGATTGCAAATTTTAGCAATAGATTAATCTTGAAAGTAGATATTATTAGGAGGGGTATTCTTTGAGAACAATAACTATAACCAGGTGCATCTATATTTGTTTTTATGGAATGATTAAATAGGATTTCATGTACTGTACAAGGTCATAGTGCTCGAAAGCAACACAGACACACTTAATGATTAGGTTTAATAGGTTATCCCACAAAAGTTATAACTAAGGAATGAATAGTGCATTTTGAATCAGTGGTGCTCCCTGTTACTTTTCCTGTGACTAAAATTCTGTCCACCTTCTCCTGCATTTAGCACTCAGTAGCTTCCCTGCTCACATCCTCTCACAGCCAGTGTAATGATCTCATATTGAAGCAGGAGTAGTGGACCAAACTCTTTTCTCCATACTTTTATATTCATGGAAATATATATTGTAATGAAAAAAAAAAAAAAAAAAAGATAAGCCGCACATAAAAAAAATGGCAGGTGCAATACATCTCACAATCCAGTACTTAATACAAAAAGGAAAAAGTAAAAAAAAAGTGGATGTCTTTGCTGCAACATTTCCGCTCAACTCAATGGAGCGTTTGTGAAGCTTGACAAAGGCTCCATTGAGTTGAGCTGAAATGTTGCAGAAACAGGGGTGAATAAAGGCATCTACTTTTTTCACTTTATTTCTGAGTGTTGCCTCTTTTTCCTTTTTGTAGCCTAGAAAAATGTTGCTATATATCACTCTCTAGACAGTGAAGAGCTAAATTGAAGAGGGGAGGGGGGCATTGGCGTTGCATGCTAGTGTTATGCATTAGTGGAATCACTGAGGTTGTGGAAGGACTATTATCTATGCATGGGAGGAACACATTAACAAGTATTGACTGCAATGCACTCCTAGGAGATGCAGGTGCATGATTTGTCCCATGTGACTAGCTGCTGCCTTCTCACAGAAAGGGAAGAGATACATTCTCCAGAGAGGAAAAAAGGGGAGATTACACTGGTGAGAAGCATTCTTTGCATTAATATCATTAAAGTCATTGTGTGCTTTACCCCAGATTTTCTTTTTTTTATATATTCAAGCAGTAATCATATCTAGGGGATTGTATTGTTATCTAGAATATATCAAGATAATAAACATGTTCAATTGAGTCTATTAGGGCTATAGAATTCTAGGGAATGGAGTTGATGTCCCCTATTTAGGCCAAAGTGGATAGCAATTAAGGCTATCCATACACATTAGAAAGCTGTCAGCTGTATGATTGTTTTGCCAACAGCTATCTTTCCAGATTCCCTCATATGAATGTATGCTAAAGAATATCATCTATGTATTTATTTCCAGGTCCTCTGATACTGTGCCTTAATAATATTTTTATGCAACTGTTATTAAATATAATGTTCCTGGTTGTCCAGCAGTGTTTCCGGCAGATAGAATGGAACTTACTATTCTATTCTCCCCCTTTTGGATGGGGAAGTGGGCTAGTCCTGCTTCCTACCAAGAGAGGGGTTGTAGGAAGATATAGTTAGTTGACAGTTGAAAGGAGATGAGACATGGCACAGTGAGGGGAGTGCCCCCACCTGCAGCAGGAGTCTTCCAGGAGAAACAGCTGGTACAGCACCCCGTCTCCACGCAGTTCATAGACTGAGTATCATAACATAGAAGGTCCAGTAACAAGATGGAGGCCAAAGAGAACAGCATTCAAATGGATTGCCTCCATGGAGACAAAATTTGTTTCAGCTGAAATCGTGTGATACTTTGGTGAATGAATTTAGCATTTATTTCTGCATCTTTAAAACCATTTAAAATTCAGAATCCGAAGTCGGGTTTGGTACAGGCTGGTACCTTAGTATCAAACCCGACTTCTGATTGCTATTTCAAAATGTTTTTTAAATACGCAGAAGCGAATACCAAATTCATTCACCGAAGTTTCACAGAGGCAATACATTTTAATGCTGTACGGAGACAGGTCTCTGTACAGCATTAAAACGAAGTGTTTGAGTGAAACAACTTTGGATCTATGATCCGAAGCTTGATTCGCTCAACACTAGTCATCAATATCAGGATCTCGGAAACCCATTTAACAATGGACACAAAAGCAAAACTAGCATGCTAAGATTACCACCTATTCTTGTTTTATAAATTCTACTTGTTGATGCCAGTTTTTCTATGAAAAGGTTTTAGATTTAATTCCAAAATTACTTCTTTATAGCCAGAATTTATGGGGCAATTGCAGATTAAATTTAGCTTGGGACTATTTTCATGGGGTACAGGATAGCCATAATTGAACTGTATAGAAAATTCCTTTATGTGTGATGAAAATTGGGAAAATTTCAATTAAATATAGATGAAGAGTTAAACACTATTTACTGCTATTGTGTGGGACACTTTGCATGTAATGATTCTCTTGTTAACACTTAGATTTGACTACTGTAAATCTCTGTACTATAAGATGGATTTTAATTAGAGAATTTAATTTCCACAGTTTGCAGCGTCATTAACACTTCTTGCTAAATGTCCCTTTCTATTGATGCTGTGCAGTAGCCTTGCTGTGCTTCCTAATTTGCATCCTTCTTACCAGTGAAAGCGTTCTACTTAAAAGCAGTATTGGAAATGAATTGAAAAAATTATTTAAAATAAGAATAATTAAAAATGTGTTTTGTATATCAAGCTCAGATGAATAACTATATTTAACCCTTTCAAGACGAAGCTATTTTTTACCTTTGTGACCAGGCCTAATTTTGCAAATTAGAGATGTGTCCCATTACGTGCTAAATACTTTGAAATGCGTTTACATATCCAAGCCATTCTGAGATTGTTTTCTCGTGACATCTCATACTTGATGTTGGGGGTAAATTTGGGATGATATATGTAGTACCCCAGAGGGGGCACTATCATTCTTACATCTAAATAATCTCTGTAATGGCTGGCAAAGAATGTCATCTGTGAATTTATTTCAAAGTCCTCTGATACGATGCCTTAATAATATTGTTATACAACTGTTATTATATATAATGTGCCTGGCTATCTAGCAGGTGGGAGTGTTTCCGGCAGATGGATATCTTTAGATAGAATGGAACTTACTATTTCATTCTCCCCCTTTGGACAGAAATTGGCTAGTCCTGCTTCCCACCAAGGGAAGGGTTGCAGGAAGATATAGTTAGCTGAAAGTTGGGAGGAGACGACACATGGCGCAGTGAGGGGAGTGCCTTCCCCCCTTCTGCAGCAGGAGTCCTCCAGAGGAAGAAGCTGGTAGATCACCTCTACTCCAGGCGGTTCATAGACTGAGTATTACGAGGGGTTCAACGTCCAAAGGCACCCCATTCAAAGGTACCTAAACTACTAGAAAGTCCAGTAACCAGATGGAAGCAAGAGATTCGCAAAGCAGAGAAAGAGAACGCAAGGTATTCAAGTTCACCTGCCAGTTTACCCTTAGCCTGCTGGAGCCAAAACAAGATCAAGCATTGGATGACACAAGGTTATTGCAAGTCTATTCAATTAAAAAACATGTTTCCATGCTACAAGACATCATGCAATCCATGTAAAGGCAGCTATTTTGGAAATGTGCTCAGTGTTATGCAAATGTTAGAATACTTGTTGTTCTATGCTTTCTGCAGTACATGCTATGCTATATACTTGTACATGCTATTTGTATTCTTATAGTTTTACCAATTCACAATCTTGTTGACCAATAAACAAGTTAGACTACAGATGACAGGATAACAGGAATTGTTTATACTGAATGTCAGACTGCACACTGTAATTCTACATACGTAATCATAGATGATCAAAGCAACAGATCTTTAGATAAATCCACCAATTTCGACTCCTTCAACATTGTAGGGCCCAGTTTTCCCTACTCCTTAAGGACATATGCAGGTACCGTTGAGACGGCGGGGAGGAAAGCAACTAGGTACAAGGTGGAGTCCATAGATGGTCAGACCTGCTTGTCACTGCCAACAATACTGGAGTGCAATCATATTCCTGACAACCGTTCTAAGATACCGACAGCAGAGGTATCAGCATACCACCCCCATCTGAAGCATATATTTCTCCTGATACCGGACTGGACTCAGAAGCCCCAATAGTCTTACTCCTTGGAAGAGACATACTACAAGTTCACGGGGCTAGAGGACAGATTAACGGTCCCCAAAATGCTCCATACGCCCAGAGACTTGACCTAGAATGGGTCATCAGAGGAGATGTTTGTCTAGGAGGCGCACACAAGCCGACCTTAGTCAACAGTATTCCTACCAACACACTTAAAATTGGACGTCCTTCCCTTTTCCAGCAATTTCAGAGCAGTTTCCTAATAAAAGAATTGCCATACAGAGCTCCTGTGCCTTGTCCTTTCGCAGATACCTCCTGGATGACTGCTTGAAATCCCCACCCACGAACGAGACCGCAATCAGTCTTCAGGGCTCAAGAGATGCTCACTCTATCTAATCTGAGGTTGCACAAAATTGCCTCCAACAGACTTAAGTTAATGGAAGCCTTCTCACCCCAAGACCATTCAAGTAATCTAAAGGACTTGGATCTTAGTACCGATTCCCTTCCCATGCAGCGGACCCTCGGTCTGCTGTGGGACTTAAAGGCAGACACACTCACCTTCAGCATTGAAGAAAAAGCCTTAACACGCAAAGGAGTCCTGTCTACCATAAACAGCTTATATGATCCTATGGGATTTGTAGCGCCTGTTACCATCCAAGAAAAAATGATGTTAAGAGACTTCACTACAGAGACGTTTGATTGGGATGATCCTTTTCTCATGGAGAAAAATGACCTGTGGACAGGTTGGAAGAAGTCTCTCGAAGCTTTGACCAGCCTTTACGTGGTACGACCCTATGCTTCCGTGCCATCTACTGAAGTCAATATTCAAAGACTGTATATCTTCTGCGATGCTTCAGTCAAGGCAATCACTGCCGTGACATACCTAAAGACCATAGACGTCAAAGAACAATTCCATATAGGATTTTTCATGAGCTGGAACAAACTGGCCCCACTCCGCTAACACACGATTCCCAGACTTGAGCTTTGCCCTGCTGTGCTTGCAGTGGAGTTGGCTGAACTTATTACTTCAGGAATGAACCTAGAAATCGAAGAAGTCGAGTTTTATACGGACAGCAAGGTAGTCCAAGGATATATCTGCAACCAAACCAGATGCTTTTATGTCTACTTCTGAGATCGGGTGTCATGGATCAGGAGATCCACTTGTCCTAAACAGTGGCACTACGTGCCTACATAGCATAATCCTGCGGCTACGCGACTAGATATGTTGCGGCAAGCCACCTTAAGGACACAACATGGTTTAGAGGGCCTGCATTCCTTTACCGTTTAACGTCTTGCAACATTGGATCCGACACATTCAAATTTGCAGACCCAGATACAGATGAAGAAATCCGACCTGAAGTATCTGCTCTACGCACAGTGACTTTTAACCACCAACGCAAATCCCATTGTTTCAACAGGTTCTCCATAAGGATGTTGCTCTTTTGTGCTGTAGCCTGTTTAGTCCATACAGCTCAGACATTACCTGTGAGCCAGAAGCCTTGCAAAGGTTGGCATCACTTTGAACATGCCTTTACCGCTCCTAATCTGGAGAAGTCCAAAAAATGTTGATGGTATGTTAGGCTTAGAATTGAAGAAGCAATTATTTAAATTTTCTATAAAATTTTCAAAACCGACTCTATTAAGGACCAATTCAGTTCTGAAGTCACATAAAGGTCCTTACATAATAGAAACCACCCATAAGTGACCCCATTTTAGAAACTATACCCCTCAAATTATTCAAAACTGTGTTTACAAACTATGTTAACCCTTTTGGGTGTTTCACAATAATTAAAGGAAAATGGAGGTTAAATTTACATTTTTGTGTGGATTTTTAATTTTAATTCAATTTTTCCTATAACACAGCAAGGGTTAACAGCGAAGCAAACCTCAATATTTATTATTCTGAATCTTCAGTTTACAAAAACACCCTATTTATGTTCGTAAACAGCTGTATAGGCTCACGGCAGGTCTCAGAAAGAAAGGAACAACATATGGTTTTTGGAGAGCAGATTTTGCTGGAATGGTCTTTGGGTGTCGTGTCATATTTGAAGGCACACTAAGGCACCCCTACAGTGAAAACCCCCAAAAAGTGACCCCATTTTGGAAACTACACCCCTCAACTAATTTATCGAGGGGAGTACTGACCACTTTGACCCCACAGGTGTTTTATAATATTTAGAAACACTTGGCTGTGAAAATGAAAAATTATATATTTTACAAGAAAAAATTGCTTTAAGCTTAAATTTTTCACTTTAACAAGGAATAACAGGAAAAAATGCACCCCATAATTTGTTACCCATTTTCTCCTGAATAAGGCAACACTCCATATGTGGTTGTATACTGCTTTATGAGTAGATGGCAGAATTCAAATGGAAAGGAGCAGCATCTGTATTTTCTAACATTGAATTTGCTTAAATATATTTTAAGGGCCATAACTTTTTTATTTATTTTTTGTTGACTGAGCTGTGTGAGAGCTCATTTTTTGCGGGATGGGCTGTAGATTTTAATGGTACAATATTTGGGCACACATGACTTTTTGATCTCTTTTTATTAAATTTTTTTATGAGGTGAAGTGGGATAATATTGCAATTCTCTTTTTTTTTTTTTTTTATGGTATATTTGGCATTTTTGATGATACTTATTCTGTGGGTGATACAGTAATGGTGATAACAAATTTGTTTTATTTTTTCATGTTCTACCACTTTTATATCATAAAAAAAAAAAACACCAAATCGAAGACTCATAACTTTTTATTTTTCTGTCAACATAGTTGTATGAGGTGTTATGTTTTGTGGGATTGGCTGTAGTTTTTATTGGTATCATTTTTGGGATGCATAAAATATTTTGATCACTTTTTATTCATTTTTTTTGGGGAGGTGAGGCAAAAAACACCAATTCTGTCATTGTTTTTTTTTTCTTTTTTTTTTCAAAGTCAAAGAATTGGATGATCTACTAGTTGAGGAAATGGCTAAAATGACATTGAAAGGGGAAATTGTCATAATGGGAGACTTTAATCTTGCTGATATAAACTGGAAAACCAAAATAGCTAGTTCTGCCAGGAGTACAGACATTCTAAATTCCCTACTGGGATTATCTCTACAGCAAGTAGTTGAGGAGCCAACCCGGAAGGAGGCCATTTTAGATTTGGTATTCACAAATGGCAATTTGGTATCTGATATTACTGTAGAGGAAAGCTTAGGATCCAGTGATCACCAGCCAGTGTGGTTTACTATAAGTACAGTGACTGAGTCACTCCACACAAAATTAAAAGTTTTAGATTTTCGGAAAACAGACTTTTCTAAAATGAGATCAGTGGTATACGAGTCCCTATCAGACTGGAACAATTTCAATGGAGTCCAAGAGAAATTGAACTACTTAAAAGTGGCACTATTGAAGGCAACAGAAAAGTGCATTAGGCTCGTCAGTAAAAGCAAAAAAAGGAAGAGACCACTGTGGTACTCAGCAGAAGTGGCCAAAATTATTAAAAACAAAAAGATGGCATTTAGTAAGTATAAAAACACCCAAAACGAGGATGACCGGGAAATCTATAAGATGAGGCAGAGAGAGGCCAAGCAAGTTAAAAGAGCTTCTAAAGCTCAGGCAGAAGAGAAATTAGCTCAGTCAGTGAAAAAAGGTGATAAGACATTCTTCAGATACATAAATGAAAAAAGGAAATTAAATAAAGGAATTACCAAATTAAAAACAAAAGAAGGAAGGTATATGGAAGAGGATAAAGAACTAGCTGACTGCCTCAATGAATACTTCTGTTCAGTTTTTACAAAGGAAAATGAAGGAGAAGGACCTCAGTTAGGGAGGAAGACTAATGAATCCTTTGATGCATGTGTCTTTACAGAGGAAGAGGTTCTAAGTCGGCTTTCTAAAATTAATACAAATAAATCACAGGGGCCTAATGGGATACACCCAAAGCTATTAAAAGAGCTTAGAGGTGTACTAGCAGAACCATTAACAGATTTATTTAACCAATCACCCCAATCATCCCAGAAGATTGGAAATTAGCAAACGTTGTGCCAATTCACAAGAAAGGTAGTAGAGAGGAATCGGGCAACTATAGGCCGGTAAGCCTGACATCAATAGTGGGGAAATTAATGGAAACCATACTCAAGGAGAGGATTGTGGAACATCTCAAAACCCATGGGTTGATTGATAAAAAACAGCATGGGTTTACTTCAGGGAGATCATGTCAAACTAATCTTATTGACTTTTTTGATTGGGTGACTAAAAAAATAGATGGCGGAGTTGCAGTAGACATCGCCTATCTGGACTTTAGTAAGGCTTTTGATACTGTCCCACATAGAAGGCTTATCAATAAACTGCAGTCTTTGAGCTTGGGCTCACATATTGTTGAATGGATTAGGCAGTGGCTGAAAGACAGAAAACTGAGGGTTGTAGTCAATGGAGTATATTCAGACCATGGTATTGTTACCAGTGGGGTACCTCAGGGATCTGTTCTGGGACCCATATTGTTTAATATCTTTATCAGCGAAATTGCAGAAGGCCTCAATGGTAAGGTGTGTCTTTTTGCTGATGACACAAAGATTTGTAACAGGGTTGATGTTCCTGGAGGGATACACCAAATGGAAAAGGATTTGGGAAAACTAGAGGAATGGTCAAAAATCTGGCAACTAAAATTTAATGTTGATAAGTGCAAGATAATGCACTTGGGGCGTAAAAACCCAAGAGCAGAATATAAAATCAGTTATACAGTACTAACCTCAGTATCTGAGGAAAGGGATTTAGGGGTCATTATATCAGACGACCTAAAGGTGGGCAGACAATGTCATAGAGCAGCAGGTAATGCCAGCAGAATGCTTGGGTGTATAGGGAGAGGCATTAACAGTAGAAAGAGGGAGGTGCTCATGCCGCTCTACAGAGCACTAGTGAGACCTCATTTGGAGTATTGTGTGCAGTACTGGAGACCATATCTGCAGAAGGATATTGAAACTTTGGAGAGAGTTCAGAGAAGAGCTACTAAACTAGTACATGGATTGCAGGACAAAACTTACCAGGAAAGGTTAAAGGACCTTAACATGTATAGCTTGGAAGTAAGAAGAGACAGAGGGGATATGATAGAAACTTTTAAATACATAAAGGGAAGCATCACGGTAAAAGAGGAGAGAATATTTAAAAGAAGAAAAACTGCTACAAGAGGACATAGTTTTAAATTAGAGGGGCAAAGGTTTAAAAGTAACATCAGGAAGAATTACTTTACTGAGAGAGTAGTGGACGCATGGAATAGCCTTCCTGCAGAAGTGGTAGCTGCAAATACAGTGAAGGAGTTTAAGCATGCATGGGATAGGCATAAGGCCATCCTTCATATAAGATAGGGCCTGGGGCTATTCATAGTATTCAGTATATTGGGCAGACTAGATGGGCCAAATGGTTCTTATCTGCCGACACATTCTATGTTTCTATGTTTCTATGTTTTACAACATTTACCATGCGGGATTATTACCATGATCATTTTATAGATTAGGTTATTGTGGACACGGCAATACCAATTATGTGTAGTTTATTTTATTTTCTTCCATCGCAGCATGGCAGATTGATGGTTGAGAGATGAAGCCCCCTCTCTCTATTAACCCCATGGATGCCTTGGGTGGATACTGACTGCGGCATCTAAGGGGTTAAACGTGAGAGGTCGGTGCCAGCACTGATCTTGCCCATTAAAGTAGATTGTCAAAATATAGCTGACATTCGCTGCTTATGGCAGCAGCCCAGAAACTGAGACGCCGCCATTATATCCAGGGGGACCGCACCAGGGTGCAAGGTGGGCACAAATCTGGGGTAAAGTGGCACACAACAGGGGGCCGGAGCACAGATCGAGGGCACGGCTGGCACAGATCTGGGCCACAGTGACACACATCAGGGGGAAGGGCGGGCACAGATCTGAGGAACAGCAGGCACAGATCGGGGGCACAGTGGGCACAGATTGGGGGGCACAGTGAGCACCGATCGGGGGGCATGGTGGGCACAAAGCAGCCAGAGCCTGAAACCGACATTTTTACACTCCTATGCTTCAATTGGTTAGTCTGCACAGACTAAACAGTCGAACTAAGTGATCATCGGCAAGGGACTATTCTAATTGGTCCCTTGCCGGCATTACTGGACTGTACACTGTTTGTGACAGCGGCAGTGCAGTAATAGACGTTTTAATCCAAGCACTTTACAGCCCTTGGAATAAAGAGCTTCTAGAATGTTTATATATATGCTATCTACATGGGTATGTGCAGACAGGATGTATATATCCATTATAGCCATAAGGCAGTCTTGAAAGGGTTAATACACTCCTCAACATTGAAATTGCAGCATCAAGAAGGACAATTCATAAGGTTATGTAAATCAAGGAAGTAGCAGGTGTTGCTAAAATCTGCAGATGACCTAATTTTCAAGCGCCTAGCTTTTATCTATTGCACGTGGGACAGGCATAAAAGTCATATTGAAAGCAAAGTTTTTTAGCCACATGAAACTTCAAAAATCAGCTTAAGTTGTGTAGGATGATTTTGTGATGCCTCTTGTTTGCTGATGTGCCAGCTATCGTTATTTGTAGAAAACTGAGAGGGACTGAATCTTTGAACTGAGAGACCTTGGTTTATCACTACAGCAGATTGCTGCATGCCAAGGTAGAGATGTCAGAACTGTTCAACGTTGTATGTCTCGGTGGTTGAACAACAATGAACTGAAATACCTCTGTATGGACGGATCATGTGATTAGAAGAATGGCAAGTAGTGCTCCATTCTGTACTGCAAGTTAAATTGGACATCACATCCCAAGTATAGGGTGGGAAACAGTGCCTACACAAACCATCAGAAGACATATTTTGTACAACATTGAGCTACAGTATAAGGCAGAAGTCCAGCTACAGGTGTTCCATTGACCTCATACAATCGCTCACAAAGGCTATCATAGTGCACAGCAAGACAGCAATGGATTCTAGAATGAAGGTCTGTCCTCTTCAATGATGAGTCACGCTGTTGTCTTGGATGTAATTATAACCAAAGAGGTTGGTCTGGAGATCACATGGGCAATGCCGTGAAGAGACCTCCACAAAAGAACATCACACTGGTCCAACTCCAGTAATTATGGTGGGGAGAGGCAAAATATACATTAACCAAGCACCTCTAGCTTTAGGTCAGGTACACCAACAGCTTAGCATTACATTGATTTGGTCGTGGAAACACTGGTATGGCCATTTCTCCAAAGTGTGCCAGGAGCCATTTTTCAACAGGGTGCCAGGCCGCATGTTGCTAGTGATATTGTGAGCAGTCAACATGGTCTTAACGTGCTACCATAGCCTGCAGCATCTCTGGACTTGTGTCCAATCAAGTATATCTAAGACATTATTGGTTGGCAATTGCAAACAGCACTGCCAACAGGGGATTTTTATGATTTGCATACCCAAGTGCATTCAGTAAACAAGGACTACAAGTAGCAAGTAGTTTATAATGTTCATACACTAAGTATGGCAGTAATGCAGTTTTCATTTATTCTTGTTTTCTATGTTTTCATGTGTCTTTGTGCATGATGCAGTGTGCTGCTACTTGTAGTCCTGGTTTGCTATGGCATTGTAGACATAGTAGCTTGCATCTGAACTTGTATGCTTAGTTAGAAGGTGCTGGTCTAACTCTCTTTTGCATGCAATATTTGGGGGAGTGGCTTCCCCTATTTAGATATTGCACTCCAGCCCATCTAGTTACTAGTTTTAACCCGTTTGCTACCAGCGCCGTACATTTACGGTGCTGGAGCAATGTGTAAACATGGCGCTAGCTCGCATGTGCAGCTGGCGCCATGGCCGGCAAGTCTCTGCTGTTTCATACAGCAGAGACCTGCGGCTAATTACTGCGACGTGCAATAATGGCGATTGCAGTAATTAAAGTCTTTAGATGCCATGATCAAGCTAAATGCACCAAAACCCGGAAGCTCGTGATTCCGGGCTTCCTACTGATGCCCCGTGTAGCCAATGTGGGCATCGGTAGTTGCGCTGAACACTATAAGCCTCGGTGACGAAGCTTTAAATGTTCATGCCGCAATTATTATTTTGACCACCAGATGGCAAGAATGGAAGAAATAGACAACTTCTAGTTTAAATGTCATTTTAAAAATCCCTGATAAAACAAAATTAAAAATTAAAACATTATTTATAGCCTCATATATGAGCTTCAAAATCATCACAAAAAATAAAAGAATGTTAAAAAATAAATAAAAAATAACAATAAATATAAGCATCATGGGTATCATTGCGACCGAAAAGGCCCATACTATTAATATATTTAAAAAAAAAATCCAATAAGGCGAACGGCATAACGGAAAAAAGGGTCAACATGGCCAATTTGGCATTTTTTCATTGCTTCTCTTGCCCAAAAAAATAAATAAAAATCTGATCAAAAAGTCACACACACTCCAAAATTGTATCAATAAAAACTACAGATTGTTCTGCAAAAAATGAGCCCCTAAACAGTTTAGTAGACATAAGTATAAAAATGTTATGGGGGTCAGAATATGGTGATGTAAAACAATTTTTTTTTTCAAAGTTTAAATTTATTTTTACACTATTTAGACATTAGAAACCTACACATATGGGGTATGGTTATAATGGTACTGACCCAGATAATGAAGCGCATGGGTCAATTTTGCCATAAATGAAACCTGTAAAACGGTGGAGGAATAGCATTTCTTTTCCAATTCCACATTTGGAATTTCTTAACCGATTCCCACTACATGTTATGCCATAATGATGGCATTAGAAAGTACAACCTGTCCTGCAAAAAATAAGCCCTCATACAGCTATGTGACCAAAAATATAAAAAAGTTATGGCTAAAGGAAAGTAGGGAAGAAAATGAAAACGCAAAAACGAAAAAAACTCTGGTAACCTAAGCGTTAGGCCTCATGCACACGACAGTATTTTGTTGACCGTATACTGGCCGTTTTTTCAGTTCAGTATACTGACAGTATACTGAACTATTCACTTCAATGGGACCGCAAAAAATACTGAAGTGTCTCCGTATGCCTTCCGTTTCCATCTTTCCGTTTTTCCATTTAAATATAGAACATGTCCTATTCTTGTCCGCAAATCACGTTCAGTGGCTCCATTCAAGTTAATGGGTCCGCAAAAAAAACGGAAAGCATACGGAAGTGCATCCGTATGTCTTCCGTATCCGTTCCGTTTTTTGCGGAACCATCTATTGAAAATTTTAAGACCAGCCCAATGTTATTATGTTATTACTTTATACTGTATATGCCATACGGAAAAACGGAATGGAAAAACGAAACCGAAACGGAAACACAACAGAAGCAAAAAACGGAAAAACGGATCCGAAAAAAACGGACCGCAAAACACTGAAAAAGCCATACGGTCGTGTGCAAGAGGCCTTAATCAGAGTATCTCATAGTTAGATTCTTCATCGCCCTGAATTTTGTAGGCCAAAAGCCCAAGAGAGGCAAGTCTTTCATTGTAGGTCTTATCTGTTGGAAGCCACCTTATTGCTGGTAAACGAGCCTGACATAATTTTGATCAAAAATGTGTGCAAAGAGCTTCTAATTTTCAGATAGTAAGTATAGCAGTTAAACAATGTTAAAGCAGTGTGCTTCTACTTGTGGTCCTTGTTTGCTTTTGCATTGCAGCCATTAACTCTCTTTTTATATATAGTTTGGAGGTGCTGGTTTAACTCTCATGTGCATTCAGTGTGGATACATTCTTCAGACAACAATTAACCCCTTAGTGACCAGCCTGTTTTTGGCCTTTCTGACCAAGCTTTTTTTTTTTTTTTCATTTTTTCATTTTTACGTTACAAGAGCTATAACTTTTTTTATTTTTCCGTCTATATAGCTGTATGAGGGCTTGTTTTTTTGCGGGAAAAGTTGTAGTTTTTAATGGCACCATTTTCAGGTACACATAACTTTCTCATTAACTTTTATTAACTCTTTCTGGGAGTGAGATGGGAAAAACAGCCATTATGCCACTGCGTTTTTACATTATAAATTTTTGGGCATTTATTTTTCAGTATAAATAACATAATATCTTTATTCTTTGGGTCAGTATGACTACAGTGATACCAAATACATATAGTTTTATTTTTTATGTTTTACTACTTTATTGCAATACTTTACAACTTTTTTTTAAAAGGAAAAAAATGTTTTTGCATTGCCGTATCACAAGACCCATAACTTTTTTATTTTTCTTTCTATGAAGTTGTGTGAGGGCTTGATTTTTTAAGGGATGATTTGTATTTTTCATTGGTATAATTTTGGAGTAAATTACGCTTTTTGATCGCTTGTTATTAAGATTTTTTTTCGTGGCAACTTAGAATAAATTTGCAATTCTGTCATTTTTTTTGTATTTGTTATTTTTACGGCGTTCACCGTATGATATAATGTACGTGATATTTATGTTGTCCGTGTCATTATGGATGCAGAGAGATTTTTTTTTTTGGAGAGATTTTTTTATTAGGAGAGATTTTTTTTTTTGCTATCTTTTTTTCATTGAAAAGCATATATTCAATGGAAAAAAAAAGAATTTTTTAATGGATATTTTTAAATTTAATAAATGTGTTTTTTTTTGTTTTTTTATCACTTAATAGTCCCACCAGGGGACTTTAACAGACAGTATTTTGATTGCTTTTAAAATGCAATGCACTATCCCTATAGTGCATTGCATTTTAGTGACAATGCTATTCTAACATTGAACAGCAGGCTGCGCCAGAGAGGTGCAGCCTGCTGGAAATTACTCAAGGCTGGTCTGGGGTCTACATCAGACCCCAGCCAGCCTTCACACACATCGGAACTCCACAATTGCATTTGCAGAGTGCCAATGGGAGACAGAGGGAGTTTACAGGCAGCGGGTGCCATTGTCCATGGCATGCAAAGTGTTAAATTCTTGCCGTCCGGGCTGTTAGAGCAGGGCCACGGGGAACCGATGCAGCGCTTAGACTGGGCTGCCATAAAAAAGCGGCAGCCCAGCCTAAGACCCCTTAGTGACCACTGTAAAAACATGTATTGGTGGTCACTAAGGGGTTAATAACCTAATTGATAGCATGCCAAGGCATGTATAGTAAGTGCATATATTGTGCGCAGTGATCAAACTTGATACTGGATAAATCAAGATGTTTTGAATATGTTGTTTCCTTTTTTTATGTTGCATGGGTAAATTGATATTTTGTTGTAATACTCTAGATTACTAAAATCTAATACACCAAAGTCATGAGTGCCAATAGGTTGTGCCTTTTAGTGTTCAAAGAGACATTTGGGGTCATTTATCAAGCTGGTGTAAAGTTGAACTGGCTTAGTTGCCCATAGCAACCAACCAGATCCCGCTTTTCATTTTCCAAAGGAGCTGTCAAAAATGAAAGATGGAATCTGATTAGTTGCTATGGGCAACTAAGGCTATATATGTACAACCCTTTAATACAAAGGTATGGATTCTTACAAGATTATTTGATTTTCTCCCTCTTTTTATGGACATTTCAATGATTAATATCTTGTACTGCAAAAGTTTTCAATAGAGATTTAAAGGAAAGAAGAAATACCACTTGTCCTTTGAGAATGGTTAAAGCTAGGTATACGTAGAACAATTTTTGTGCATCCATGTTTTTTTCACATAATTTTCTATATATTTTTCCTATGTATATACTGTATTTCCGAATGGTTTCACAGTGAAAGAATCTCTTTACAGACTTAACAAGCTGCAAAGTACATGCACAATTTTGACGGCCACAGGTTATCAAATAATAAATCTTCCAGCAGTCTGTTACATCCGCAAATTTTCACATTGAGAAACGGTCATTTGCAGTTGTTTTGGATCTGTAAAATACCGGTAATAGAATTTAAGCTAGGCATCCACGTATACAGATGTTATCACCTTACAAATTTACTGAACTGATAAGAATTAGATTTTATACCATTCTTATCATCTATCTATCTATCTATCTATCTATCTATCTATCTATCTACCATCAATTTTCTTTACCTATGTCATCCAGAGAAGGCTGTAGTCAGGTGAGGGATTACAGAGGATCCTAGCAACAAAATTTGGAGACAGCTTCAGAGGAGCATGGTAGTTCTTTAGGCCTAAGACATCCCTGGACTAGGCAGGACCAGCTTAGACAGTAAAGGGGAATGTGACAGAAGCCCTGAGACTGGGTACTGTTTGGAATTTTCTTATTGTTGGTGTGAGTGACGTGACAGTAAAGTGTGATAATTCAATAGTATCTAAAGGGCCCATTACACGGGCTGAGAATTCCACAGATAATCGCTGACGATCATTCATAGGAACATTTGTTACCGATGCCGATGATTACCAGATGAATGAGATCATTTGTGCAGTCACAATTATCATTTGCCCACAGCAGACTGTGCTGTGTGAACAGCATCTTCTGCCGCCAAACAACTAGTCAGTATGGAGAAGAGTGATGGCTTTAGCGATTGCTCCTCCCAATACTGTGGAGGATATTGTTGCATGCAATAGCAGTGGTTTTCTCCACTGACGAGCAGCCGACTGCTTGCTTCCAGACAATTTGTTGCTGTGTATTTCTGTATAAAGGGACCTTAAGAGACACAGATTTGTGTGCCCAAAGAAATGCACAGTGGGGGCCTAAAGTGTTGTACTGTAGGTGTGTTGTGTGGTGTGATGTGATTATGGAGAATACATGAGAAACAGTACTCTTGAGAAGTAGGGGAACTCTTATCAGGCGATAAATCCCGTGAGAGTGGAAGATATAGAAGAGAAGAAAAATGTGGGTATATTTAATTTCACTAGGAAAAAATACCTCATATAAGAGATGTACAAAAATGAAAGCTATTCACCTGTGTCATGCTCGCTTCTGCCCAATGCCTGACCGAGACTATAAGGCCCCATCTCTTACCAGACTTATAGGGTATTCCAGTAGACAAGAAAGATATTGGATGACCATGAAATGATTAAACAAATAAACTAGTCGATCATTAAAACACTGAATCCCTGCACGCTACTTCCTCCTCCCATTTCAACGTAGCAGAAAATGGCTGGGAACACCACTTGGCAATTAACTGCTTGAGGTGGGTCATTGCTGTAGTCAAGGGTGTGTTCCTACACAGTCTGATTATGTTAGCAGTTATTGGATAGGGTCAGAGCTTTGCACTGGCCCCCAACTGGCAGCACCGAAAGGTCAATTTATTCATGAACTTCTAGGAGGGATGAAAGAGGAATGACACAATGTACAGTTCTATGGAAATATGCTCCAGAATTATTTTATTAAGAATTTCAAATAATAGATATGCCAGGGTTGGTGACTAGTCCTCTTTAATTGTTGAGATCACAAATAGCTTTTCAAATAGAAGACTGGAGAATTACAGATCCCGACCTACCATGCGCCTCTTCTAATACTAATATAATGTTATGTAGCTGAGGGCCTTTGAGACTCCCTCAGGCACAAGGTTACAGTTGCAACTGCTGCCTTTGACCTCTCTATAGCTATGTGCCTGATGTGTACTCAGTTATTAACATATAGAACAGGTTATTAATATAATACATACAAAAACACCAAGGGAAAAATGTGCACAATCCTATAAAAATCACAAAGATGGTTTTATGTGTTTTCAATCCTTTTTTCGTAAAGTGTACAGTACAGCATAGAATTTCAGTGCTGACATTTTAAATCTGGACTTTCCTATACAGAGGTAATGTTCCATGTCAATTAGAAACAGTGACCTGGTTTTACTGCTCTGTGTGTGTGAGAGGATAAACCAGAGAAGCTAGTGTTGAGTACTTGACATATTCCGTATCAGTGAATGTAGAATCTAGGCTTCCCTTTGTTCCGTATCTCCCTCATTTACTGAGCCACATGAAAACTCTTTGCACTATAAGCATTTCTTTTCTTCTTTGATGCCAGAAGGTCAAGGCTAGGGGAACCAACTGCAGAGCCAGTTTCATCTTACTAAGGGGATTATAGCTTGTTAGCAGAGAAAAAGAGTGTGTTCTGAAAATGAACTTCATAATAGTAGCAGAGTAGAGTACTGTGCAAGATTTATTTCTAGAAGTGTGGAAGTATACTGGAAGGCAAAGCCCAGATGTTTACAACATTATGCAGTTTTATACATTTGACATTAACTACTATTATATAAAAAAAAGTTTTGGGCCAAGAGGTTTATTCCTGTTGCATCAATTTCTCCTGTGTATTAGTTTGCTTGGGGCAGTTGTAATTCAACTGTCTCAATGCTGATCCGGTGTTGTTTGGGAGGAAGTTACTGATTGAATAACCTTCTTTTAAATATTTTTGGTCCTTGATGTAATCTTGCTAGTGATTCTCTAAATTCTGTTTGTATCCAGCAAATCTTTGTATCTTGCAGCATGTATCTATCAAGTAGTTTCTTGACTAATTACTACTTGTCTGTATAGTTTGGTTCTTGCAATTATTCTCTTCTAGTGACACTAACTTACCTGTCCGAGCTCCAGTGCTGCGGTCTGGTGAGGCGCATTGTCAGCCCTCCCTACTTCCTCCCCCGCGTGACGCGCTGCTTAGGCACATTGCCTGGTGAGGCGATGTGTCCATAGTAGTGTTGAATGAGCATGCTCAGTGCTTAGCCAAATACTGTATGTGCTCAAGCGCAAATCTAATTTACCCTCTATATCAGAAAAGTTTCTGTCGGGATTTGAACTCACAACCTTCCACATTTGAGGCAAGGACCTTAACCACTCAGCTATAAAGCAAAATGATAAACTGTGTCAGAAAAACCTCATAGTAGTTTGTCATGTAGTAAGTATTCCTATACAGCAGAAGTATCATTTTATATTTCACTGCAGGTTAATATGTAGCTGTATAGCATAGTGGTTAAGGTTCTTGGTTCTAATGTAGAGGGTTGTCCCAGCAGAAACATTTCAGAAATAGAGGCTAAATTAAATTTATATATTTTATATTTTTTTTAGTAATTGTAAAAAATATATGGCACAAAATAATTGTGTAATTACTAATGTGTATATATATATATATATATATATATATATATATATACATATATATATATATATATATATATATATATATATATATACCACATGGTACATATTTTATCCAATCTACCACTTAATGGAAAATAAAATAAACTTTTTACGTTATCTCATTAAACAAGCTCTTTAGCTTACTGGACTAGAAAAAGGTCAAGGATTCTAGATTTGCAGAGAAATCCTCAGCCTGCTCCTAAGTGAGAATGACACAGTGCTGTAGAATACTTGTATTAATAGATTGTTCCAATTTGTCACATGACTGCCTCTTCTCCGCCCTATTTGGTAAATGAAGCTTATCCTGTGAATCACTCAATGGGTTCCCATTAAACGGTACAGCATTCCACTTTGAAATTGCAACATAAAACAGGAGATGCCAATTATCATTCAGCAACTGGTTGTAAACAAATTGGCTTTGCCACTAATTACTCAGACAATCTAATAAAGCGATGTTATCACTAGAGAGAAAAAAAAAGAAAAAGCTTCCCTCCTCAAGTCACACAATTAACCGGATTACTTTCAGCAAGCTGGTAAATGTTTGCATTTTATTGTGTCATAATGTGAAATTAGAATGTGTCCTGTTGCCCCCATTGCTTCCCTGCAGCCTGCATTTTACTCTCCCTATTGGAAATCTGTGCTGTCTCTGCTGGTTTTCTTTTCTCTTAATTGTTTCCCAATTTACGCTAGTGCTCTGAAAGTCTGTGTTAAATAGGACTAGCATTTGCCCTAAAGAAAATTCCTCCATCTCCTATACAAAAATATCAAATTTGTATCTTTAAGGTGTAGCCAAAGTTTAACTTAATGACACTAAAATATATTGTCAATCTCACCATAAACATCAGATGTCTGTGTATGGCTGACAGCTAATTCTCTTGACCTACCCACATCAATGCATTTCTGACTCAAATCCAAATCCTGGCTCAGATCCAAAAGATGGGACATGTTGAAATTCAACATCCTTATCCTCGTTTACTGTGATATCTGCCATCGGGGGAAAGATACACTCGCATACATATGTATTAAGTTGCCCCTGAAAGTCCTTTTAGTGTGTTCTGATTTTTCCTTTTCCATAGGTTTAAATGACATCCTATATCTGTGACCAGGCTGCCCGTAGAGGTAGTAGTCAAAATATCAGTGGCCACTTGTAGTGGTGGTTACTTCCTATATATGCACTTTGGTGGTTCAAACAGCACTGATCACCTTTCATATTGTCATCATAAAAATAATCCACACAGTTATAAGGAGTTTATAACTTCTTGTAGTTACCATAGGGTAAAATAAGTGAAAGACTTAGGCTAGGTTCACATCTTCAGCATTGTTGTCTGGAAACCAGTTCCAGCAGAGAACGCTGGGAATCGGCCGGACACAAACAGTAGCATGCAACAGTTTCTTTTCAGCTGATTGTCGCCATATTTGTTTGATTGCATTCTGATCTCCTGTGGCCCTGGCTAGCATTCCGTCAGTGTATGGAGAATTCTGTCAGGCTTTTTTCTCCCAGAACAGCCTGCCGGAATTGCTGCTGGAGATGTTAAACTAGCCTTAAGTGAGGGGAAGGAGTTAAAGAGGAGTTGTCCTGACATGTCTTGTATCCTCTTGTAATAACAATTCTGAAGCGTCTATTCTCATGACTCTATAAGAAGCCATTCCTTTCTAATTATTACTAGAAATTACTATCAGTTTTCAATGAATGAAGGTCCAATGAAAGGTATTACCAATTACCACACAGTTTGGGTGTTTGGAAGTACTAAGGTTGTCATCCAGCCCACAGCCATAGAACACCAAAACTGCGATCAGTCTTCCAAATCCACTCCGCATGGTAGGAAGCTAAGGCTTTCCCTAGATTCTTTACCAAAGCCTGTTGTGAGGCTGGATGGACTTTGCTGCTAGAGATCCAGGTTATGTCTATGGGGTTTGTAACAGAAAGCTTGTGTGGGCACACTAGTGACAGAGTCAATGCTGTACATGAGAGGTTAATCCAGAGGCAGGTCAAGTCCAGTCAGTAGTCAGTATACCAGAAAAATCTAAATCCACCGCCTAGCTCTGGGATTGGACACAGAGTTAGAAGCCTGATTAGCTTGGCTTCAAGTCACACTAACAAGTCAACCAGACTGGACCTTGCTGCTCAGCATAGCAATCCTCACGCTACAGTAATACAAAGTGTTTGGCTGGATGAATTCCTGGCATTGACAATATCCAAGCAGTGATGGCAGTGTCAGACTGGTAACATCCATCTACACTTTCAATTAAAATTTATAGTAGAAACAATAGAGGAATGGCACAGCATAGAGAAGATGAATAGATGCCCCAACATTGTTATTAAATAGACAATGCAAGTAGTTACTAAAACAGACATGTCAGGAGAGGTTCCAAGTCCTCTTTAAATTGAGTCCATCATCTATTGTGAATGCTCATATATATGAGCATATATATTTTTTCCTTAATTGTAATTCTGCCTGTAATGACAATAGGGGGGGGGGGGGATCTACTTGAAAGTGATTTCTACAGAACATCATTAGCTCATTATGAAGCACATTGGTCAGAGTTAAAAAAAAGATTTTAGGAATGGATTTCTTAACATAGATAGTGACATGGGAAATATAAGAACAAGTGGTAGAAAATCAAATTTTGCGTAACATAAAAACTTGATTTAAACACTTTTCTGACATTTTCTGACATTACATCTGCAGTCCATGCCTGTTGCTGCCCCACTCTATCGCAAAGGCATCTCTCACTCACCCTCCATCTGTCTCTCCTGCGGTCTGGACCCAAAATTAAGGGTGCACAACCTTAGTGGTGTGATCATTGACCAAGCACCATTTACAATTTTCCAATCTCAGCTCAGTCACATTAAGGGACATTTATCAAGGCCTATATGCCAGAATTGTGGCTTTGAAAAGTTGCACATTATGGCGCACGGCATGTGTGCACCATAATTTGAGACTTTTTGAGCTTCTCTGCACTTTTCAGAAGTGCTAAGAAAAGGGGGCATGGATTAGGAGAAGGGGGCATGACTCCGACATATTTACTATAACTTTCCCCAGAAAGTGGCGGAAGGTTGAGCTAAAGTCTACACCAGCCAGTTTCTGGCGCAGGGCAGAGATGAGCCTGTTTTATTAAGAACTCAGGCTCATCTCATGCCAACGCAGGGAGATCAAGATGGATCCGCCAGTCTTGATATATGTCCCCCACTAAGTTTTCCAGGTGTTGTTTTTTCCGATACTGGAAAATAATATTTAGATTTTAATTAGTATGCTGGATTTCTTCTTCTAGAGAACATATATTTGGAATCTGTATGTTCTCCATAACAGATAAAGAGACAAACAGATAGCTACCTAGCTAGATAGGTAGATAGATAAATGAAGCAGGCAGTTATTAACTAGTTTGTTGCTTTAGGGTAAAATAGAATGCATTTCCAGACGGTAATTCTGCTTTAATTGAAATACTGATAGTATTATTGTGTTATGCAGAAGAAGAGGATCATGTGGTCTCATTTACTGCTTCAGTACCAAGAACAGATTAGATTGAAGGTCAGCTGGAGTTCTGCAAACATCTCATGTCTCTATCGTTTCCTGCTACCAATTCAATTTGTGTTTGGAACAAGTAATGTGTCTTTAGCATCTTCGCTGTCTTAATGCTTTCTATATCTCTCCTATGTGTTTATGGCTTTCTCAACAATAAAAGTGTTAATGCAGCAATCATAAAAAAGTATTCAACAGTATTTCCTTTGACAATATAAAGCATAAATATGGAAGCTATTAGTTCTCAGGATATAAAGTGCTGTGAAAAAAATTAAAACCCATTTTGTACTTGCTTTAATTATTATAATATTCATTTATCTTATAGACAGACATATTTATGTACAGAAGTGATTACAAACTTTCTAGTTAGATAATTTTTATTAAAACCTATTTTTATGACATTTATAGATATTGTCAGCACCTAGCATACAGCTATAGATGTACTTGTAACATCTGGATAATGTATAGTTCATCTTTTTTAAGGGTTTGTACATTTGCACTGTTTCTGGCCAACAAATGGAGCAACTATACCCTTATTGTCATTGGAAAAAGTGCCCTACTTTAAAAACTTTTATTTGAAATGTATTCTAAAAGATTATTCTAGTGGTATTGTCTATTGGTGTCTTTCAAACTCCTAATAAACTTCTCTTTTGTTTGCAACATCATATTGCGTGCTGCTCCTCCATATACAGTTTAAGTCAGCCTATGTTGAAAAAAAAAAAGTTAGGTTTTATTTTCTTATGTAAACCCTTGTGACTATTTTTATTGATTCAGTGCATTTATTCATTTATTTTAAAGTAAAACGAGTTTACAAATTAAAAAAAAAAATCTTAAAGTGTCTACAGCTTCTATACAGACATACATTTTTTGTTACAGTCGAATACAGCCTGATCCAGTAGTAATGCTTCCTTTCATCTGTCGTCTGAGTTGTTTAACACGTATTAGGTATGTTACTAGAGTTGAGCAAACCCGAACTGTATAGATCGGGTTCGTACCAAATTTTTGGGTGTTTGGGACATGGACCCGAACATTTTCAAAAAAGTTCGGGTTCGGGTCCGTTGTTCGGCGATTTCTTCCCGCTTTCTAAAGGGCTGCACAGCAGCCAATCAGCAAGCGTTTTACTTCTTGCCCTAAGAAGCCATCACAGCCCTGCCTACTAATGGCATGGCTGTGATTGGCTGAGTGCAGCATGTGACCCAGCCTCTTTATAAACTGGAGTCACGTACTGCCGCATGTCACTCTGCTGATTTGAGCTTAGGGAGAGGATGGTTGGTGCCATTGCTTTTTTTGTAATCCATCTGTTACTGAGGTGGTGCTCGGCGGCCATATTAGCCACTGCAGTGTACTGCATGTGTTCCAGGCAGCCAGGGACATCAGCCTAATCCTATTTTGTAGCTCAGTGAAGGAAAACAAACTCAAGTCCCCTATATTGCCTTTTGTATGTTTAAGGGGGTGACATAGTCCATTTGTCTAGCCTGGGATGTGATATGCCACAGAGCACTTTTGTATACTATGCACTAAACCGTATATTCCATCTCAGCTATCAAATAGTGCATCAGTGTATTTTACTTAAAAAAAAGTGGTCATCCTGATCCACCAAGCTTATTTTACACCGCCAAAATATATATTTGACATCTCTGCGGTAAAATAGAGATTCCGTGTAATTTTGGGGAAAAAAAAGTATTCCTTGTCCACAAAACAGTTCTGCATACACCATCCAATGACATATTTTATATTTCTGCATGAAAATAGTGCTTCTTTGTTTTTTATAGAAAAAAAATCGTTATTCAAGGTCCACCAAACAGTCTGAAATACCCATTACAACTATCTATTTTACATTGCTGCTGTGAAGTACAGCATAAGTATATTTTTTTGACAAAAAAGTGGAAATCCTGATCTACAAAGCATTTAGAAATACACTGCCTAAATATCGATTTCACATTACAGCTGAGAAATAGTGCATTATTCTTTTTTGTGTGTGAAAAAAGCAAAATTCCTGCTTCACAAAGCAGTTGTATATACACGGTATAAATACCTACATTTAATTTACAGCAATGAAAAACTGCATTTGTGAATTTTGGTCAGAAAAGCCGTGACATAGTCCATTTGTCTAGCCTGGGCTCTGTGGGGCCACAGAGCACTTTTGTATACTATGCACAAAACCGTATATTCCATGTCAGCTATCAAATAATGCATCAGTGAATTTTAGTTTTTACAGCAGTGAAATACAAATTTTCTGTATTTAGTTACAAAAATACTTGTTCTTGTTCCACAAACCACTTGTGCATACAGCGTACCAAAAAATATGGTTACATTTCCGCATAGAAATTGAGAATCAGTATATTTTGTGCGCAAAAAACATTATTCTGGGTCCACAGAGCATTTTTATGACACGGGCACTGCCTTAGCGAACGTAATTGTCGACTAGTGGTAGGTAAATTGACACCGGAGAGTGACCAATCTTTCAGCTTGGTGGGTGAACGCAAATAATGAGGAGAACATCAAATAAGGGACGTGGGCATGGTCGTGGTGGTGTTGGTGGAGCTCCTGTTGCTGGGAGAGGACGTGGCCGTTCAAAGCCAACTACCGCTCCAAGTCAAACACCTTCCTCTGGTGCGAGTAGGCGACAGAATCTGCTGTGTTATTTGATAGGCCCAAATGTCGCTCTACAGATTGTGAAGCCAGAACATGTACAGGCGATAGTAGATTGCGTGGCTGACAGTGCCTCCAGTTCCTTCACAGTATCTAACACCCAGTCCTCTGCAGAAAGCTCAGAGTTGGCACCTGCAGCCCATGCCCATCAGTCTTCCACCTTACCCCCTTGCAAATCAGCCAAGTAGTAAGAGCTCCAAATCATGCAGGAAAGTCTCATGCTTCTTGATAACTATGTTGGCAGGGTTTCCCCGGCCCATCCACCTAGCCCTGCCCCAGAAGAGGAAGACCTTGAATGCACTGATGCTCAACCACTTATGTTGCAGGATGAGGACATAGGAATACCGCCACAAAATGTCTCTGATGATGACGAAACACAGGTGCCAACTGCTGTGGCTTTCTGCAATGTGCAGACCGACAAGGAGGGCAGGGGTCATGAATGGGTGGAAGATGATGTGGAGAATGATGAAGTCCTAGACCCAGACTGGACTGAAGGTCGTGCTAGTGAGGCGTGCAGTTCTGAAGAGGCGGTGGTCGCACAGAGGCAACAGCACAACAAAAGAGGGAGCAGGGTACAAAAGTGCAGCGGCTGTTCTAGAGACAGTACGCCTGCTACTGTCCACCGCACCCAGGCACCGAGCACAGCAAGACCTGCTCCAAGGAGTTTATTGGCATGGAATTTCTTCACACAATGTCCTGACGACAAGACACGAGTGGTTTGCATGTTGTGCCATCAGAGCCTGAAGCGAGGCATAAACGTTCTTAACCTGAGTACAACCTGAATGACCAGGCAAAAGCATGAACTGCAGTGGAGTAAACACCTTAAAAACAAGGAACTCTCTCATGCTGCTCCTGCTCCCTCTTTTGCTGCTGGCTTGGCCTCTCCCTCCACCTCTGTCGTCACCTTGGCACCTGGCGAACAGCAAACAGAGGATGTTCCACCAACACCACCACATACAACACCATCACCAAGCATCTCCACCATGTCACACGGCAGCATGCCAGCATTTCAAAATTACTGGCCTTTGAAATGCTGTCATTCCATTTGGTGGAGACAAACAGCTGATGGTGATTGCTGTCCCCCAGTATGTTGTTCCCAGCCACCACTACTTTTACAGGCAAGCCATAACTTCCCTGCACAACCAAGTGGAGGATAAAATCAAGTGTGTGCTGCGCAACGCCATCTGTGGCAAGGTCCACATAACCACAAATACATGGACTAGTAAGCATGGCCAGAGTTGCCATATCTCCCTAACTGCACACTGGATAAACGTAGTGGCGGCTGGGCCCGAGGTGGATAGCGGTTTGTCGCATGTCCTTCCACCACCGAGGATCGCAGGGCATTATTTGTTGCTTTCCTGTTGCTTCCTCCTCCTACTCCGCATCATCCTCCTCCTACTCCTCTTCTACCACCCCCACATCCGGTCATCGAAAGATCCTCACCCCCAACTTCAGTACAGACCGGGGTAAATGTCAGCAGGCGATTTTAAAACTCATAACTCATGTGTTTGGGTGACAAACCCCACACCACACAGGAGCTTTGAGGGGCATAGAACAGCAGTCTGATGAGTGGTTGCTGCCGGGGAGCCTCAAGCCCGGCCTAGTGGTGTGCGATAATGGGCAAAATCTCGTTGCAGCTCTGGGACTAGCCAGTTTGACCCACATCCCTTGCCTGGTGCATGTGCTGAATCTGGTGGTGCAGAAGTTTCATAAAAACTACCCAGACATGTAAGAGCTGCTGCTAAAAGTGCGGTCCGTATGTGCACGCTTTCAGGGTTCTCACCCTGCTGCTGCTCGCCTGTCTGCGCTGCAACGTAACTTCGGCCTTCCTGCTCACCGCCTCATATGCGACATGCCCACCAGGTGGAACTCCACCTTACATATGCTGGAGAGACTGTGCGAGCAGCAGTGGGCGATAGTGGAGTTTTAGATGCAGTATGCACGGGTCAGTCGCTCTGTGGATCAGCACCACTTCACCACCAGTGACTGGGCCTGCATGCGAGACCTGTGTACCTCGTTGCTGTCTTTGGAGTACTCAACCAACATGGCCAATGCTGATGACGCCGTTGTTAGCATTACAATACCCCTTCTATGTCTCCTTGAAAAAATATTATGACGATGATGGAAGAGGATGCGGCACAGGAGGAGGAGGAAGAGGAGGCATTTCACAGGGTTTCAGGCAGGTCATACAGAAGTAGCTTAGTGGGTGGGTTCCTGCACCAGCAGAGGCCAGGTACACATGTGGAAAGCCAGGGCACACTTCTGGAGGACCAGGAGGAGGAGCAAGAGGTAGAGGAGGAGGAGGAGGAACCAGTTTCACTGCAGGGTGGCACCTTACGCAGCTCAGGTCCTTCACTGGAGCGTGGCTGGGGGGATACAGAGGACACTGACGACACACTACCTACAGAGGACAGCTTATCATTACCTCTGGGCAGCCTGGAACACATGAGCGACTACATGCTGCACTGCCTGTGCAATGACAGCAGAGTTGCCCACATTTTAACTTGTGCTGACTACTGGGTTCCCACCCTGCTGGATCCCCGGTACAAGGACAACGTGCCCATCTTAATTCCCGCAGTGGGGCGTGATAGGAAGATGCGCAACTACTAGCACACGCTAGTAGATGCGCTCATCAGGGCATTCCCAACTGACAAGGGGGGACAATTGGAAGCACAAGGCGAAGGCGGAGTAGGAGGAGGAAGAGGTCGCCAACGCAGCTGTGTCACGGCCAGCTCCTCTGAGGGCAGGGCTAGCATGGCAGAAATGTGGAAAGGTTTTGTCTCCACGCCACAGCTAACTGCACCACCACCTGATACGGAACGTGTTAGCAGGAGGCAGCATTTCACTAACATGGTTGAACAGTACGTCTGCACACCCCTCCACGTACTGACTGATGGTTCGGCCCCATTCAACTTCTGGGTCTCCAAATTGTACACGTGGCCAGAGTTAGCATTTTATTCCTTGGAGGTACTGGACTGCCCGGCGGCCAACGTTTTGTCTGAACGTGTATTCAGCACGGCAGGGGGCGCCATTTCTGACAAACTCAGCCGCCTGTCCACAGCCAACGTGGACAAGCTCACGTTCATAGAACTGAACCAGGCATGGATCCCAGAGGACTTGTCCATACCTTGTGCAGAATAGACATTTATAACTGCCTCGCCCTCAACCGTACATTTTTGTACTCCAGGACACTTATTTATTGAATCCTCTTTTTTTAATTGTACTATTATTTTGGGGGCAACCCAAGTTGAATGAGCCTCTCCTCTGTCTGGGTGTCAGGGGAATAATATATTGTTAATCGCCTGCTGCTTTGGTGGGTGACATCAAGCTTGATTTCTGCTATGGGACCTCTCTCCTCTGTCTGGCAGCTGGGGCCTAAATAACTGAAAGTGGCCTTTTCCATTGCTCGGTGACATGAAGACTGATTTTCTGCTATGGGACCTCTCTCCCCTGTCTGGGTGTCAGGGGCCTACATTTCAGATAATGACCTGTTGCTTTGGTGGGTGACATTAACCTCTATTTACTGTCAAATGAGCGCCCCATTGTCTGGTTGTCAGGGGCCAATATTTTGTTTCATCGCTTGTTGCATTGGTGGGAGACATTAAACTCTTTAGACTGTCAAATGACCTCTACATTGTCTGGTTGTCAGGGGCCTATATTTTGTTTAATTGCCTGCTGTATTGGTGGGAGACATTAACCTCTTTTTACTGTCAAATGACCGCCCCATTGTCTGGTTGTCAGGCTCCTATATTTTGTTTCATCGCTTGCTGAATTGGTGAGAGACATTAAACCCGTTATACTGTCAAATGACCTCTACATTGACTGGTTGTCAGGGGCCTATATTTTATTTGATCGCTTGCTGCATTGGTGTGAGACATTAAACTCTTTATACTGTCGAATGACCTCTACATTGTCTGGTTGTCAGGGGCCTATATTTTGTTTTATCGCTTGCTGCATTGGTGGGAGACATTAAACTCTTTATACTGTCAAATGACCTCTACATTGTCTGGTTGTCAGGGGCCTATATTTTGTTTCATCGCTTTCTGCATTGGTGGGAGACATTAACCTCTTTATACTGTCAAATGACCTCTACATTGTCTGGTTTTCAGGGACCTATATTTTGTTTCATCGCTTGCTGCATTGGTGGAAGACATTAAACTCTTTATACTGTAAAATGACCTCTACATTGTCTGGTTGTCAGGGGCCTATATTTTGTTTCATCGCTTACTGCATTGGTGGGAGACATTAACCTCTTTTTACTGTCAAATGAGTGCCCCATTGCCTGGTTATCAGGGGCCTATATTTTGTTTCATCGCTTGCTGCATTGGTGGGAGACAATAAACTCTTTCTACTGCCAAATGACCTCTACATTGTCTGGTTGTCAGGGGCCTATATTTCGTTTCATTGTGTGCTGCATTGTTGGGAGACATTAAACTCTATTTACTGTCAAATGACCTCTCCTCTGTCTGGGTGTCAGGGCCGACATAAATGAAAATGGCCTGTTCCATTGTAGGTTGACCTGAGGCCTGTGTTGCTGTTACGGGATCGCTCTACTCTTTGCGGGTGCCATGGTCCTGAATTAGTGAATGAGGCCTGTGGCACTACTGGGTGAAATCAATACTGTTTTGGCATGATTGTAACTCTCCTCTTCATGGGTAACATGGGTCTGAATCTGTGAATGAGGCCTGTGGCATTGCTGGGTGAAATCAATACTGTCTTGGCGTTATATTAACTCTCCTCTTTGTGGCTCCCTTGGGCCTGAATGTTTGAATGAGGCCTTTGGCCCTGCAGGCAGACATGATTCCTTCTTGGCTGTGATGACAACTTCAACTTCCATGTATGGTTGCCATTGGCCTGAGTCTGTGAGTGAGGCCTGTGACACTGCTGGCAGACATGAATCCTTCTTGGCTGTGATGTGAACTTCAACTCCCATGTTGCCACTGCACTGAGTCTGTGAATAAGGCCTGTGGCACTGCAGGCAGACATGAATTCTTTTTGTGTTTTGCTGTGATAAGAACATTAACTCCCATAGCATTCCCACCTGACACCACCCCAACCTCCTATTCCACCTCCTCCTCCAAGTTGCCATTTAATATTGGTTAATTTGTATTTATTTTATTTTAAGTCATTTCCCTATCCGCATTTGTTTGCAGGGGATTTAACTACATTTTGATGCCTTTTGCAGCCCTCTAGCCCTTTCCAGGGCTATTTTACAGCCTTTTTAGTGTCCAAAAGTTCGGGCCCCCATTGACTTCAATGGGGTTCAGTGTCAAGTTCGGGTCGAGTTCTGATCCCGAACCCGAACATTTTGTGAAGTTTGGCCGAACTTCTCGAACCCAAACATCCAGGTGTTTGATCAACTCTATATGTTACTAATAAGTAGAGGACAGAGCGTAGGTATCAATATAGGATTAAAGGTTGTTTGTAGTCCATTACCAGGCAGATGCAAAGGTTGGTATATGATCTAAACTCTCTATATGATACTATATCAATAACAACAAAGCAGTGCATATACCAAAAAGAGGTCACACACCACAGAGGTCCAAAAATTCACTAAAACATGATACAGAATCTTGAATCAAAACTAGACCAAAAGACTCTATTTGTCAAGGAGGTATTCAGTGCATAAAGGCTTTCCTAAACTAGTAGGAATGTTGTGGTTTCTATGCTTTTACATTTTACTAGTGTTGATCACGAATTTTTAAATTGCGAATTTTAATCGCGAATATCGGAACTTCAAGAATTTTATGCAATTTTTTATGCAAAGGTATGCGAATTTTTAATGCGAATTTTCGCAATCAGAAAATAATGACTGGAGATTACGAATTTGCGAATTTTCGAATATATGGCGAATATTCGCCCAAATATTCGCAAAATATTGCGAATTAGAATATTGCCCCTGCCGCTTATCACTACATTTTACTATGAATGTAGCTGGTCCAGTAACAAAGCAAGGGTTAACAGCCAAACAAAACTCAATATTTATTACCCTGATTCTGTGGTTTACAGAAACACCCTGCATGTGGTTGTAAACTGATGTAAGGGCACATGGCAGGGCACAGAAGGAAAGGAACGCCATATGGTTTTTGGAAGGCAGATTTTGCTGCACTGGTTTTTAGATGCCATGTTCCATTTGAAGCCCCCCTGATGCACTCTTACAGTAGAAACTCCCAAAAAATGACCCCATTTTGGAAACTAGAGTATAAGGTGCCAATTCTCTTGGTACTTTTTTGGGTTACATATAATTTTTAATTGCTCTATATTAAGTTTTTTAGCGAGGCAAGGTGACAAAAAAATTGCTGTTTTGGCACTGTGTTTATATTTTAATTTTTACAACATTCATCTGACAGGTTAGATCATGTGCTATTTTTATAGAGCAGGTTGTTACGGATGCAATGATATCAAATATGTCTACTTTCTTTGTTTCAGTTTTACATAGTAAAGCATTTTTGAAAAAAAAAATATGCTTTTGTGTCTCCATTTTCTTAATGCTTTGTGATTGTCTTGTACAGGGGCTCGTCTTTTGCAGGAAGAGTTGACATTTTTATTGGTACCGTTTTTGGGTACATATAATTTAATAAGTTTTTATTTATTAATTTTTCCAGATTTCACCTGAGGGGTTAGGTCATGTGATATTTTTTTTAGAGTAGATCGTTATGGACGTGGCAATACCTAATATGTATACTTTTTCTTATTTATTTAAGTTTTACACAATAATAGCATTTTTGAACCCCAAAAAATGATGTTTTACTGTCTCCATAGTCTGAGAGCCATAGCTTTTTTATTTTTTGACTGATTGTCATAGGTAGGTTCTCATTTTTTGTGGTATGAGGTGATGGTTTGATTGGTGCTATGTGGGGGGGCATACATCTTTTTGATTTTTTGCAGTTGCAATTGTTATGTTGTAAGGTGACAAAAAATGGCTTTTTTGGCAAAATTTTCTTTTTACGGTGTTCATCTGAGGGGTTAGGTCATGTGGTATTTTTTTTAAAAAAAATCATATTTTAGTGTCTCAATTGTGTGAGAGTGATAGCTTTTTTATTTTTTCACCGATTGTCTTAGGTAGGGTCTAATTTTTGGGAGGCTGAGGTGATGGTTTGATTGGTACTATTTTGGGGGGCATACGCCTTTTTGATCATTTGGTGTTGCAATTTTTGTGATGTAAGATAACAAAATGGCTTTTTTTTATACAGTCTTTATTTTTTATTTTTTACTGTGTTAACCTGAGGGGTTAGGTCATGTGATAATTTTATAGAGCAGGTTGTTACGGATGTGTCGATACATAATATGTATACTTTTTTTATTTATCTCACTTTAACACAATAATAGCATATTTGAAACAAAAAAAATATATGTTTTAGTTTCTCCATGCTCTGAGAGCTATAGTTTTTTTATTTTTTGAGCGATTTTCTAATATAGAGGCTCATTTTTTGCGGGATGAGGTGATGGTTTTAGTGGTATCATTTCATAGGACATATGCCTTTTTGATCGCTTGGTGTTGCACTTTTTGTGATGTAAGGTGACAAAAATGTTTGTTTTTTTTTACACGGTTTTTATTTTACTTTTTTATGGTGTTTATAGGATGGGGTGGATCATGTAATATATTTATAGAGCCAGTCTTTACGGACGTGGCTATACCTAATACGTGTATTTTCTTTCTTTTTTTATTATAAAATCAGGGGAAAAGGGCGTTTTTTTTCTTTTTTTTTTACTTGAAACTTTATTTTTCTATTAAAAACACTTTTTTTAAACTTTTTTTATTTATTTCTAACTTTAACTTTTGGGGGTCTGATCCCTTCTGCAATACATTACAATACATCGGTATTGTAATGCATTGCCTGTTAGTGTATTACACAGACTAATACACTAACAGGTTTCCTAGGAGACCCAGCCTAAGGCTGGATCTCCTGGGCACCCGCAGAAGGCAGGTCCCGATGCTATGCAAGGCTGGAGCTGTGCCCGCCCGATCAGCTGCAGGGGACCAGCTATTCCTGTTAGCCGTACCCTTGCTGTATGCATTGGCATCGGTGAAAACACTGATGCTGGCATATTAACCCCTTCTATGTCACAGTCAATGCTGACCGCAGCATAGAAGGGTTAATGTGTCTGCATCAGTGTTTTCACCGATGCCAGCAGGGGTCCGGCTAGCAGGAACAGCTGGTCCCCTGCAGCTGATCGGGCGGGAACAGCTCCTGCACCCACCTGTTCAGCGCGCCATAGTAGTACGGCGCTGGGCGGCAAGTCATGTCCCGTTGCGCCGTACTATTACGGCGCTGGTCGGGAAGGGGTTAAACAGTGCAGTGATGTGGCGAGGTTATGTGACTAAAATGTGTACTATCACTTCCTACTGCACATGGCCAGCAACTACAAAATATGTTCATAATGCCTTACATACTGTAGATAAATTAAAGCAACTTTTATCAGTCTCTGTTCACTTCACTCCAGTGATGTTGCAATAGTGATCTCAATGGTGTTGTCATGTAGTTGATACAGCCTGTGTTTGACTGCAGCAGTTATGTGTTGATATGCTATGTTATTGCTGGAGCCCAGCAAACAAAGACTGGCAGGGGACCATAGAAGTATTGGCATGGGAGTGGCAGCTGTTTGTAAAATATATAGGCAGGGGTGGCCTTTTCAGTGAAAATGCTTCAGCAAACAGCGATATAGCAGTAATGAATACAGACAGTAGACCGGAAAGCTAAAGACTATTTAAACTAATGCTGATATCCACTTGTACTGTTTTGACACCCACAATGATGACAAGAGTAAACTGGTTTACTCAACGATTGAGGGTTTTTATATCTCGGTAGAAAGGACTCGCTTCCTGCACTCCGGCCACCTGGTTTGCTCTGTGCCTTCACAGAAGCTTTGGCTGGCTTGCTGGGTAGACATTTCTTCCTGTGCCTTTATGACATGCGCCCCTAAGTTCTAAAGAGCCAGAGCATGCGTATCCTAATCTGTGCCTGACCTCCATATTTACACTTTGCTGCCTGTCCTGATTTTTCCTGTCCACTCTGTGCTCTGTACTGGTGTCTCTGACCCCTGTGGTTTGTCAGTCATACAGAGACTACTCCAGGAGGCAGAGGCCTAGTGGCTCCCCTGTAGTAAAGTCTATATCCCTGTACAGGGGTTAAGGGGTGAAAACCAGAGGACTGCCAGGATAACCCTTAGAAGTAGCCCAAGGTTAAATATGTTTGATGATATAGTGTTCTGAATAGTGTTGAGCGAACAGTTCGAGAATAGTTCGGGTTCGTACCGAATTTTGGGGTGTCCGGGACCCGGACCCGAACCCGGACATTTTCAAAAAAGTTTGGGTTCGGGTTCGGTGTTCGTCGATTACTTCCCGCTTTCTGAAGGGCTGCACAGCAGCCAATCAGCTAGCGTTTTACTTCTTGCCCTAAGAGCCCATCACAGCCATGCCTACTAATGGCATGGCTGTGATTGGCCAAGTGCAGCATGTGACCGAGCCTCTATTTAAGCTGGAGTCACGTAGCGCCGCACGTCACACTGCTCTGATTAGTGTATGTAGAGGACGCAGCTTCTGTCAGGGCGAGATTAGGCAGGTTAAAGTCAGCAACAGCACCTAATGAACGGATCAATTTACAGCTGAGAATCATTGAACTTCTGGTAGTTACTTGCTCGCTGGTTTTTAGGCTGCACAAAGCGTTTTTCTGTCACTTATTTTCTGGGTTGATCGGCGGCCATTTTGTGACTTGTGGTGCGCCAGAAGAAGCTGCCACCAAGTCCATCAATCCATCAATACTAGTTTTTTTTTTTTTTTGCAATATCCTACATCAGGGGCTTGGCTGTGCTAATTGTCACCCCTAGAAACTCAGGAAAGAAATTTCTATATTTTATTAGGGGTTAAATACAATTGCCCAAATACCAATCCCCTAAATCTGGTGTTCCAGCTTTGGTTAGACAAGTATAATACTGTCTGCTGTCTGGCAAAGGATAGATTATTTTCTGGGGTTAAATTCAATTGCCAAAATAGCAATACCATAAATCAGTGGTTTCAGCTGTGGCTGGCAAAATAGAATAGTGTCCGAGGTAACGCACACATGTACAGACGCACGTACACGATTCTTGAATAGTTGTATTATCGCGATAATAAAACTAACAGTGTAAAGTTGACTGTATTGCTCTAAGTTATATTCGCGTACGAATGCAACTTCTATTACAGCACACCAATACTAAAACTGACTAAGAGACAGCTTTAAGTTCTATTCGAACGCGATTGCAACTTTGGAACTTAAAGTGGTGTACGATTTTAAAAATTGAGTACTAAAAAGTTGGAATCGCAATGCGATTCTTATGTATTTGCTTAATCGCATTGCGATTACAACTTTGAGCTACCGATCACCATGGGAACGCCTCCTCCAGTAGAATGTTCTGTCGGATGTGAGAATTAAGTTGAAATCGCAATGCGATTATTATATATCTGCTTAATCGCATTGCCGTTTCAACTTAGCATTGCTAAATAATTCCATCCATATTCGTTAACTTACTGACTCAGTAAGTTAACGATATGGATGGAATTATTTAGCAATGCTAAGTTGAAATCGCAATGCGATTAAGCAAATATATAAGAATTGCATTGCGATTTCAACTTAATTCTCAGATCCGGCAGTACATTCTACTGGAGGAGGCGTTCCCATGGTGATCGTTAGCTCAAAGTTGTAATCGCAATGCGTTTATTGCGATATATTATCCCTCTGGGTGTCTTTTACAGCCTTTTTAGTACCCAAAAGTTTGGGTCCCCATTGACTTCTATGGGGTTCGGGTTCGGGATGAAGTTCGGGTTGAGTTCGGATCACGAACCCGGACATTTTCCGGAAGTTCGGCCGAACCTCTCGAACCCGAACATCCAGGTGTTCGCTCATCTCTAGTTCTGAACCCACCGTCGTAGCACAGATGGCATGAAATATGACAAACAGCTCAAACTGGAACCATCCTGTAGGCCAGGCATCCTCAAACTGCGGCCCTCCAGCTGTTGTAAAACTACAACTCCCACAATGCCCTGCTGTAGGCTGATACCTGTAGGCTGTTCAGGCATGCTGGGAGTTGTAGTTTTGCAACAGCTGGAGGGCCGCAGTTTGAGGACGCCTGCTGTAGGCCATTAAAATGTGTCATTCACAAAATCCTTTGCTGAAGGCAACATTGACAATCACAATACATTAGTTAGTGCCTTGTATTAACTAGCATGTTCTCCTGAGGGAATACATAGAATTGCAGGCTGATCTCACAGTGATACACAGTCCTACATCCTAATAGCAGCTGAGGCCTTTAGACAAGACAGGTCTGAGACCAACATTAGTCAACATGTGTCAAGTGTGCTTTGCTAAGGTGCCCAACTGTAAACAATATAGTTCACAAGACTATATGTAATACTGTGTGTTACAAGGACAAGGATTTTGCAACTATGAGGGGACAATGTTCTGTGTGTGCAGTGGTTGCGAGGATAGAGATTCCACACTTCAGGAACGCCTGTTGAAAACTGTCCACATTGTTGAAGACTGTGTTAAATGGAAGGAGAAAACATGTTACATGGAGCAGTTCCTTCAATGTTTGTTGACTTATTGCTCATTATGGCAATGTACTGTTATCGTATTTCCCCTTTAAGGGCAGAGCACCCATAGACAACAGAACTACAACTTAAATGTGTCATTTGACAGTAAAAATAGTGCCAACAAATGTAAATAAATAGTAAAAATAAATAAATTAAAAATAAAACAAATTTTCTCACACAAAGGGGAAACATGGACTGTGCTGCAAAAATACACTGTGGAGAAAATGTTAAAGGAGACAATTAAACCTTTCCAGTATAAGAGCTGCAGCAAATGAAAAATATATCTTAGAAGAAATCTGACAGGCCTATAAATCGCCTGCACTGTGTACCCTCGACAAGTGGCTTATGAACTTGTCCATGAAGGGAAAAGATTGTCCCCCCAGGTCCCCTTGTAATGGATAGGTTGTAATTCATAACCAGTCATCCACAGTGGAATGCAGCCAGCAAACAGTAAATAAGAAATGCAGTCGCAGAATGTGGGGGTGGAGGAAGAGGTTTCTTTAATATTCCCAAACCTGACCACAATGAAACGAATAGAAAAACCATCGTAAAAAAAGATCCTATACCTGTAGAATCTCTGATGACCAAGCTCTAATGATCCATTCCACTATAAGCAAAGGATCCATTCCACCATGCACAATGGAAAACATTTGGCATAAGCATAGTTTGTCAGATATTTTCTTTTAATACTTTAAGTCTTCTTGTATTTACACAGAGTAGCATCATAAACTGGTTGTACATATTGTTTTACAAAATACATTTAAATAACAAAGTTAGCGTGGTACACAGTAGCCTGTCTTTAATCTGCAGGGAAATCCTTTACACTCATGAAAATCCATATAATGGGCTTTTGAGTTGCACAACCGCCATTATTTTGCTGTTGTCTGAGTCTATTATGAACCAAATGGTCTCATTTAAAAAAAAAAATGTCCAGATTGCAGTTCCAATGTTCTTCATCCATACTGTAGTTGTGGTGCTCCGATGGAATACTTGAATTGGACCGGGACATCTAAATGGTCAGCTGGTTACTTCCCATCGTAGCCTATACTGCATTCTAGCGATAAGTATTTATGGTTGTTTTATAGTTTTATATATTTGCCTGTCATTTACACAATTTCTGCAATTTACCCCAAATGCTTAATGTTCCCTCACATGTTCTGGAACTGGAAAGAAACAAAACAGTCATTTACAACACAGTATCAATGGACTAGAAATTTTGTTATGTACTGGTAATGGTGGAACAACTCAAGGATTCCAAAATAAATATTAAGAGCTGTCAAAAAAGAAAAAAAAAAAACTTGCAAACTGAAAAAGAATACAGTAATCTTTGGATAGAAACTATCTATTTTGCAAAGGAGGTAAAAGTTACACTGAATGTATCCTTTCATATTATTTTACCACTATATTATACTACCCAATTGCTATTTTTTTTTTACCAGGATGTTTAAAGAGTAATAAAAAAGGAGCAAAAAGTTCACAAAACCGTAAAATGTACAATAAATGAAAACATTTGAATAGATACACAACCTGCTTTATTAACTAATCCATATAATGTAATCAATGCTTTCAAAAATATAATAATTAGTGATGAGCAGCATTGGTAATATTTGATATTTTGCAAATTTTTTTGGTCGAATATTCGCTATAAATTTGCAAATTGGAGAATTTGTGATCTCCAGTCATTATTTACTTGATTGCAAATATCGTCAATGTAATATATTCATGGAAAAATTTCGCTATTAGAATATTCGCAATCAACACTAAGGGGTAGGCAACTTTTCTATTGGTTGCTATAGATGTTGCTAGTTGCTGATATTTGCGATAAATTCACAATAAATTCGCAATTAGAATATTCGCGACCAACACTATTCGCAAATACGAATATATAGCACTATATTCTAAATATTTGTGAATTCACGTACTGGCGATATTCGCAATTAGAATTCTTGATTCGAATATTCACGCTCAACACTAATAATAATACAAATGAACACACTGATTTATAGCGCATTCTGCTGGCTGTACAATTTTCCAGTGCCCAAGTCAAGCTAGAAATGCCCGAGTAATAATGTTTTTTTTTTTGTTTGTTTTTTTAATGTAGGCTACCTGAACTTAAAATGATTCTGTCACAACTTATTCTGTCGCCTATTCTCATTTACTGAAATCTGCAGTAAGCATTGGGAGATGCAGTATATAATAGGCCGGTCTGATTGCGCAGGCAACTAGATTATTCTCAAAGGCTGTTCTTCACTAGACTGTGACAGTGTCAATTTAATTCATGATCATTGTTTTTTAGTATTATTAATAAAGGAGTATTCCCATATTGGACACTGATGGCGTATCACTAGTATATGCCAACAATGTCATGTACATGCGGGTACCACCTATTAGACCCTATCTCCAGAATGGGACCCACAAGTGAAGAGAGAGCAGCCACCCTCTGCTCAACACCATAGGAATCCTAAAAAAAAGAGCACTAGCTCAGCTATTTTCTTCAGTCCCATAGTTGCGAATGGAAAGGTGGGCACTATCGGACTTCGGAAAGTAGCCAAAGGCTACTTTATTTTCAGACCTCCCATAGCAATGAAAGGAGAGCATACTGTGCATGAGCAGCATGCTCTACTACACCTCAGGGGTTCCTGTTCTCTAGCTAGGAGTACCTATCTGACATTGAAGGCATATCTTAGCGATATGCCTTAAATGTCCCAAGAAGTATATATTTAAAGAATGGACTCTTGGTATAGCTACTCCTGCACCTGTTGCCAATACTTATACAAGTTATTACCGGTAGTGCAAACAGTCAAACCACTGACTACCACTGATTAGCAGAATAAATGAAGGGACTAAGTTGCAGTGTGAGGAACATATGCACATATGTATGCTCTGCTATGACTGAAAAATATTAAAGGGGTATGCCAGGATTTTTATATCGATCATCTATCTTCAGGAAAGGCATTGACTTATTATCGGCAGGATCTGAAACCCCACCATCTGGCCGATAATAAGCTCTTTCAAAGTAGCTCCATAAACGGAAGTTGCTATTAAAACTACTGTTTATAGATCCATCCATAGTTCAGTAGATGTAGTACACCATGTTCCCTTCCACTTCATAGACGACACTACTTGTATGTAGTTCTGGCATGACTTACTGTGGCAGAGCTAGTATGAGACATCCGGTTGAAGGAGTTCTGGGGAGTCAGACTCCCACCAATCTAATTATGATGGGTTATCCTGAAGAAAGGTCATCAATATTGAAATCCCAAAATACCACCTTAGAATATGGCCACATGTTCATGTTTTTTATTTAGTTTTGGAAGCCGAAACCAGTAGTGAATTTAAAAAAGGGTATCTGCCCTTAATACTTCCTCTCCTTTAATGATCCATACTTATTATGGCTTTCAAAACTTCATCAAGATACCAAAACACGTGGCTGTACTCTTAAGGTCCCCCACTGGACAAATTTTGCTTCAATCTGTGATGAATTCATAGGAATTTTGCATTGCAAAGAGTGGAATCTAAAGCATAAATCTATAGCATAAAGTAACAACCTGCAGATATAAATTCACACCACATCAAATTCCACATTTTTTACGCAGTATATGAATAAGATTTGTTTAGGGGGTTATCCCGCAAAAAGTATTACTATTCAGTGAATAAGTGATTACAAAATTAAGTACTATTGCAATATACTTGCAATAAAAATATTATTAGGCTTTTTGATCTACATGACATATTCCGCTATGCTAGTGACCCTCATGTTTCCCCTGTGACCAAAATGCTGCTTCACTCTCTGCATTCAGTGGTAGATCATTATACTTAGTAGCTTCCCTTTTCTCTTCCTCAGTACCGGTGTAGTTATCTCAGTGCAGCAGTTGACACATCCCAGACACCTTTTATTTATTCGTTCCTACTTCTAAATTCATAGATGCATAAATCTATCTCTCTCTCTAGTCTCTGAAGTAGTAAATGAGGGACGTATTGTATCTTAGAGGGATATTTATCAGTGGAATCACTGGGGTTGTGTGTGAGCGTATTTTTATGGGGGGAGAAAGAAAGGAGAAAGAGAAAGGAAGAGTTGACTGCAATGGACTCCTGGATGATTCAGGTGCTTGATAATCACATGTGATAATCTGCTGCCTGCCCACAGAAACTGCAGAAACTATAGTAGCAGAGGGGTGAGTAAACAAGCTAAAAAGAGTGAAAAATACACAATTACACTGGAAAGCAGCATTTTTTTGCACTGAAATCATTAAAATAATGGTGTTTGTATGTGTGTATATAAATATATATATATATATATATATATATATATATATATAATTACATGAGATAGCCCCTTTAGATATCATCCACTTTGATGTCAACTTTCTGCTGCAATTCCTCAGTGGAAAATTCACATTGTATATTCCTCAGGTTGGCATACCCTAAAGTCTCTGCTGATCAGCTGGTGTCTTAGAGGTTGGACTCTAAGAATTGTCTATCAATCTATATTTACAGAAATCCCCTTTAAGCATCATAACTTATGCTTAAGCTATTTCCACAAGAGATGCCACATTAGCCTTGGTATGTAATCATTTTTCACTAATGCTGGTTGGTTAGATTTTGCCCTTGAACAAAATAATGTCTCTTTTCATCTTCCCTTCTCTTAAAAAGAACCTGCTACATTGAATGTGTCATATTTGCAGGAAGCATGTTATAGAGCAGGGGAGCTGATTACATTAATATGTAGTTCAAATGGGTAAAATACAAGTTAAGTTATATTGAATATTTTCTAAAAATCTATAGACCAATCTGCTCAGCTTCGCCTGGGCTTTACCATGCTGTCCACAGATAGGATGAAATGGACAATTTGACATTTTCTCTTTGTCTCTCTCTCTCTCGTAGTAGTTTAAGTACATATAACATACTGTACAAACTGTAAAGGTATAAAACCATGTCCATACTAAGAATCATACCTGCCATAGATGAATTATAATTAATACGATAATTCTGACTGATATCATAATTGTGTGTTAAAATTACAAAATGCTAAAGGTAGTAATAGATATATTGAATTGGAGAGATGTTCCTCAAAGACAAACCAGTTCACCTCTTCTCTAAATGTAAGCTACAAACCAGGCAATGTGTGGGTTCTTAATTGGCTTTTTATCACACTGCAGGAAATCAACATCTTTTTGAAGAATAAGTGTGCTAGGAAGTAATTGGATGTTATCTGCCAGTTGCATTACACTGCATGTGCCATGTGAAGAGAAGGAATCTGATGTAACATGCATATTCTAATTGCTGCCATTTAAAGGTAGAGAAGCAATTTGGCAACCCTGAACGCTCCTCCTGTGACACAATGTGTTTTGTGCCCAGTTAAGAGCTAGCACCAATTTTCTTTCATATATTTTATAAAACCCAACAGCAACAATTACAGTACAAGTGCCAGGACAGGGTTATTTGTACAGACCTGCGTCTTACAATTTTAGATTTTCTTGAGCAGTCTAAAGAAAAGATTCTCGAACCAGTTAAATACAACAAGTTTTCTAGTCAATTTTTAGAATTTAAACTAGGTCTAGTAAAAAATAGCAAGATTAGGGATCATTCTGCTTTAGAATTACTAGTGGGATGAGAGCAAATCCCCCAGAGTACAACTGGTCTTGAGTGATCTTGTTATTGGTACCACCGACAATTAGAGATGACTCAGATGAACAAAGTTCTCTAAAATTTGTTTCAGCTGCTTTGCCGAATTAAAAAAAAAAATGTTTTGTGACCAATTACGTTGCAACGAAGTGCATTTGTTTGTAAGTACTGGGTGCAATGACAGGGAACTGCGATTGCGCCACCCCGTCATTGAACCCCTCAAATGCCATGTTCATCGCTGATCGCAGCATCTGAGATCCATATTAAATCATTTTACTGTTTGCAAATGAAAAAAAATTAAATCATACTTACCTCATCAAATTGATTGCGAAGAGGCGGCTGCAGGCATCTTGCTTCAAGTATGATTTTTTTTATTTTTACCGCCATTTCAGGGGAAATTGATTTGTTACCACGAAGCAGGAGGAAATTCGGCTTCAAAGTGAATCGATTCCTTCCTGAAATTGAGATAGAGTTCCAGTTTGGGAACTTCGATTTGCTCAACACTACTGACAATCACCAGTAATCACCAAATGATTAACCTAGCGACTGATTATTAGGCCTCTTTCACACGAACAATACGGATGGTTCGGTATGTGTTCAGGGTGTGTACAGTGAAACTCACACCATTTTGCAAGCAAGTTCAGTCAGTTTTGTCTGCGACTGCGTTCAGTTGTTTTTTACAAACAACATCTCTTAGCAACCATCAGTGAAAAACACATTGCACCTGGACTGCATCCGGATTACATCCGGATGCAATGCGTTTTTCACTGAAGCCCCATTCACTTCTTTGGAGCCAGGGCAGCGTGAAAAACGCAGAATATAGAACATGCTGCAATTCTCACGCAATGCAGAACTGATGCATGAAAAAAATAAAAACGCTCATGTGCACAGAAGTATTGAAATGAATGGGTCAGGATTCAGTGCGGGTGCTATCAGTTCACTTCACGCAGTGAAGAAAATTCGTGCGAAAGAGGCCTTAAACCACTGCATGGTGTCCATTAAAAAAAATGGTCCATTTGAGTAATGCAGAAATTCATTGAGACCTCCTGTTTACTTCATATTAAGGGGTATATCAGTATTGTCCAGTTTATAAAACCTTTTTCATATATCCAAAGAATCCTGAGTTATTAGAAAGGAGTTGCCTGTCCAGGATCCTCATGTCTAGGTCAAAGTGGAGAACAGTCTCTTTGTCTCTGTCGAATCTGTTCTTTCCTGCAATACATAACCAATCCACTCTTTCGAATGAGAGCAGTATAATAATTTTCTATGTGGTCGCGCTGCAATGAAATTGAACATTTACTACCAGGTTGCCCCACAGATAACAGCTGATTGCTGGGGGTCCCATTAGGGAGACACTTTGTGATTAGCTTATTGTCAAGGAACCTTTTTCAAGGATTTTCCTGTTTTACAACCTATTTGGACATATGGACGTGTCTGAGTATCTGGCATTTAGCATAATGAAAATAGTAGATTTGAACAGTTCACTATTTTGGAAACTTGTCCCAAAAATTCTGGGTCATTATTTTAGGACTGCATGAGGTTGTCCCTCCTATATTAAAGAAATAAGAACATTTTGTAATCCTTCAATATTATTGATGTACTACCTCCAACAATTAAAATCAGTTCTAGACCCACCATTCATCATATTATTTGCTAGGGATTCTAGATGCTTATTTTTACAAGAAAACTAGCTGGGTCTCCTGCATGACAAAACACTATGGAACAACACAAAATTTCCCAAGAACATTCAGCCGAGAAAGGAATATTCCAAGCAAATAATGAAATAAGTAAATTATACATTAGCTGCAAAAATAACAATAATCCCATGCTACTAGGGAAACAGTTTAAGCCACATCATTTAAAAAATAAAATTACTTTGGTCCCAAAAATATGAAAAGAATAAGTACAAAAATATAATAATGATAAAGTATTTTTAAATAAGTCATGTTTCAGATGTAATAATATGGTAGAACATAGCAAGAAAACAGCATTTTTTTGTTCTATGGAGCCTTATACCATGGTATTTAAACATATTCAGTAGTAAAATATGTCATATACTAGGTGATATATGAATGACTTAGCACTTCGAAATTAAAGACATAAAAAAAGCTTCTGATAAAATGACAATATTGCTTTGGGCAAACACTTGAGACATATTACACTACCCGCCATACAATTATTATGCATCCTGAACATACACTCACAGTCTGAAGTCTATACGGTATAACCAGAGGAAATGCTGCATGCTTTAGATGAGGCTTACTAAAGTATAGGGTATTCTATGGCCTTGACAAATCACTCTTCGCTAATCTTCAGAATATGGGTTCTGCTAAATGTTATGTAAGACACAGCATTTTCCAGTTATAGATTGACAGGATTGCAAACAAGTGCCATTTCCAAGTCATTAGAAGCAGACAAGGGATGAATTAAGTAATCAGATTTTTCCAATAATAATAAAAAAAGGAAAAATTGAAATGCCAGAATTATAGGATAAAACTGGAGTCTGTACACTGCATTCATTAGTCTTATATTGTCTCCTGGTTTCATACACAGACGTTACTTCCAGTATGCTTCATATTTTCCACTTTGAAGTATACTGGTCTATGGGTTTTGCAGTTTGCCTCTTAGGGTGATTGTTCATCTGTAATTTTTTTTTTTTTACATGGTCATGGTACTCCTCTTGAAAGTACAGTACATTGATATTACTATCCAATGGTATCCACACTTTGGAAAGAAGACACATTGTAGGGGAGTATAAAGTATGCCAATGTGAAACTTTGGCCTCTCACAGCGTATATACCCTTGGACATTTTCTGCATATTTTCCAGACACTATCGTGTAACCTGCAAAATAAAAGAAAGGAGATTTTAAAATATTATATACACATACTAATATCTATAAAATAGCTCAACTAGGCTTCCTACGCTTTTCAATCTATAGGCCAGCTTATGATAGAGTTGGAGATGCTGAGCGCAAGGATATGCAGTTTAATGACTTCAATCAGTATTTTTTATGTAAAAAGCTGTTCAAATGCTACCAGGATTCCTAGAGAAAGCCTATGAATCCCACTAACCTCGTCTACACAGACAGATTGATAGCTTCTTATACGACCAGTGGATATAAAAAGTCTACACACCCCTGTTAAAATGTCAAGTTTCTGTGCTGTAAAAAAATTAGACAAAGATAAATCATTTCAGAACTTTTTCCACCTAATGTGACCTATAAACTGTACCACTCAATTGAAAAACAAACTGAAATCTTTTAGGTGGAGGGAGGAAAAATAACTAAAATAATGTGGTTGCATAAGTGTGCACACCCTCTTATAACTGGGGATGTAGCTGTGTCCAGAATTAAGCAATCACATTCAAAATCATGTTAAATAGGAGACAGCACACACCTGCCATCATTTAAAGTGCCTCTGATTAACCCCAAATTAAGTTCAGCTGCTCTAGTTGGTCTTTCCTGAAATTTTCTTAGTCGCATCCCACAGCAAAAGCCATGGTCCACAGAGAGCTTCCAAAGCATCAGAGGGATCTCATTGTTATAAGGTATCAGTACGGAGAAGGGTACAAAAGAATTTCCAAGGCATTAGATATACCATGGAACACAGTGAATACAGTCATCATCAAGTGGAGAAAATATGGCACAATAGTGACATTACCAAGAACTGGACTTCCCTCCAAAATTGATGAAAAGAAGAGAAGAAAACTGGTCTGGGAAGTTACCAAGAGGCCTACAGCAACATTAAAGATGCTGCAGGAATATCTGGCAAGTACTGGCTGTGTGGTACATGTGACAACAATCTACCGTATTCTTTATATGTCTGGGCTATGGGGTAGAGTGGCAAGACGAAAGCCTTTTCTTGCGAAGAAAAATATCCACGCCATTTTGCAAAAACACATCTGAAGTCTCCCAAAAGCATATGGGAAAAGGTGTTATGGTCTGTTGAAACCAAAGTTGAACTTTTTGGCCAAAGATATGTTTGGCACAAAAACAACACTGCACATTACCAAAAGAACACCATACCCACAGTGAAGCATGGTGGTGGCATCATGGTTTCTTTAGCTGGAACTGGGGCCTTAGTTAAGATAGAGGCAATTATGAACAGTTCCAAATACCAGTCAATATTGGCACAAAACCTTCAGACTTCTGCTAGAAAGCTGAACATGAAGAGGAATTTCATCTTTCAGTATGAAAGCGACCCAAAGCATACATCCAAATCAACAAAGGAATGGCTTCACCAGAAGAAGATTAAAGTTTTGGAATGGCCCAGCCAAAGCCCAGACTTGCATCCGATGGAAAATCTGTGGGGTGATCTGAAGAGGGCTGTGCACAGGAGATGCCCTCGCAATCTGACAGATTTGTGTTTTTGCAAAGAAGAATGGGCAAATCTTGCCAAGTCAAAATGTGCCATGCTGATAGACACATACCCCAAAAGACTGAGTGCTGTAATAAAATCAAAAGGTGCTTCAACAAAGTATTTGTTTAAGGTTGTGCACACTTTTGCAACCATATTATTTTTTTTAATTTTTTTTCTTCCCTCTAACTAAAAGATTTCAGTTTGTTTTTCAATTTAGTTGTACAGTTTATAGGTCACATTAAAGGTGGAAAAAGTTCTGAAATGATTTATCTTTGTCTCATTTTTTAAAAGCACAGAAACCTGACACTTTAACAGGGGTGTGTAGACTTTTTATATCCACTGTATATGATCTTGTAAAGGGAGAGCTGTCAATCATTGTGTATGGGTGGGGTTAGTGGGCCTCACATGATTTTTCTAGGAGTCCTGGTAATCAAATTATAGAAAACTAGATAATCTCAAGGTCTTCTACTCTATCCTATGCTGCTCATAGAAAGGAGAGCATGGGAGACCTATCAGATTGACTTTACCATATACAGTAGGGAAAAGTTAGCAAGTTTTCCCACCTCCAATTAATGGAGAGGTCTGTAATTTTTATCGTAGGTACACTTTAACTGTGAGAGACAGAATCAAAAAAATAAAATCCAGGAAATCACATTGTATGATTTATAAATAACTAATTCACAGACCTGTTAGTTTTTCTTTAAGAAGCCCTCCTACTCTGTCATTACCTTTATTAATTGCACCTGTTTAAACTTGTTACCTGTATAAAAGACACCTGCCCACACACAATATCAATCACACTCCAACTTTTCCACCATGGCCAAGACCAAAGAGCTGCCTAAGGACACCAGGGTGAAAATTGTAGACCTGCACAAGGCTGGGATTGGCTACAGGACAATAGGCAAGCAGCTTGGTGAGACTGCTACAAATGTTGATGCAATTATTAGAAAATAGAAGAAACACAAGATGACAGTCAATCTTCATCGGTCTGGGGCTCCACACAAGATCTTGCCTCGTGGGATAAGGATGATTCTAAGAAAGGTCAGGAATCAGCCTAGAACTACATTGGAGGACCTGGTCAATGACCTGAAGAGACCTGGTACCACATTCTCAAAGTTTACCATTAGTAATACACTACTCCATCATGGATTAAAATCCAGCAGGGCACACCAGCACATGTCCAGGCACATTTTATTTTATCATTTACATAGCCATATAACGGCTTGTTTTTTGCAGGACAAGATGCATTCTAATGGCATCATTTACGGTTGCCTAAAGTGTGGCAAAAATTTCCAAATGGGGTGGAATTATAAAAAAAACACCATTCTGCCACAGTTTTGTGTTTTGTTTTGTTTTTTTTACACCATTTCCTACGCGGTAAACCTGACGTTTTACTTTTATTCTCCAGGTCAGTACGATTATGGTTATACCAAATACGTATAGTTTTTCTTGCATTTTAATACTAAAACATTTTTTTTTCTTGTATTGCCATATTCTGACTCCTATAGCTTTTTTGTAGTTATGTGTATGGAGCCATGTGAGGGCTCATTTTTTGCAGGACGATCTGTACTTTTCAACTATACCATTTTAGTGTATGTATGACTTTTTTTAAAATTTTATTCAAATTTTAGTGGGAGGTGAAGAGACCAAAAAAAGAGCAACGAGGGCAGAAGCTGCTGTACAAACGAGGGCAGAAGCTGCTGTACAAACGAGGGCAGAAGCTGCTGTACAATGCATTCGGCTTCCCCAATCTTCTCTAGTTTTAGTGCATTTAGCTGTCATGGTCACATTTGACCATGGCATTTGAAGTGTTAAATACCCATGACCGGCTTTACAGCCAGTCATGGACATCAGTTTAAAACAGCAGGCACTCGGCGGCTATGGCTCCCACTATGCTCGCGATTGGGCGCCATTTTTAAATGTCTGGCCGGCAACATAAATTTATATTGGAAGGTTTGGAAAGGGTTAACCCACAAGATCATTAGAATGTCTCTGGCTGTCTCCATTATCAATTGGAAACAAGGTGGCAGCAGTCACATGATTTACCCATGTGACCTCTTTCTCTCCTGTCCCCAGTGACATCATCTGCTCAAGTGCTGGACACAATCAGTTACTGTTCAACACCTACAATGCACAGTGCAGGATGCAGCAGGGACAGGCAAGAAAATGGCCACTTGGGTAAATCATATGACCACTGCCATCTTGCAAACTACGGACTTCAGACATTTTAGAAATATGTTTAGAATGTGGCCAAAGGCCAGGGGTTAGATTATCAAATATTCTAGGTTGAAATGTCATTGAAAACTATATAACATTTACTTGAAATGGTAAGAAACCTCTAGAAAGAGTCTCCAAAATTGCACAAAATACTATTTGTTTTATAATCAGTGACATCTCTTAATAAGTCTACTGCATTTTGCTATCTTGTTCTGTAAACATTTTGTGATTTTCCTAGAATTAAATATTGATGGAATATCTTTAGCAACCCTTACCCACCACACCTCTAATTCTGGCTCCTTCTATGAGTGCCAGGATTAGGACCCAAATCTGATGCTGATGGCCTATCTTAACCACCTCAGCCCCCTAGCTTAAACACCCTTAATGACCAGGCCACTTTTTACAATTCTGCACTACACTACTTTCACCGTTTATTGCTCCGTCATACAACTTACCACCCAAATGAATTTTACCTCCTTTTTTTCTCACTAATAGAGCTTTCATTTGGTGGTATTTCATTGTTACTGACATTTTAACTTTTTTTGCTATTAACAAAAATGTAACGACATTTTTGCAAAAAAATGACATTTTTCGCTTTCTGGTGTATTTTTTTTTTTTTTAAATACATTTCTATATAAATGTTTCTATAAATTTATTGTTCTACATGTCTTTGATAAAAAAAATGCAATAAGTGTATATTTATTGGTTTGGGTAAAAGTTATAGCGTTTGCAAACTATAGTGAGTTCATGTATCATTTCATTTTCTTTTTAAAGTTAGCGGAAAATGACACTTTCTGAGGAAAATAAATAAATAATAAAGTTTCCATTTCTGCTAACTTCTGGCAAAAGAAAAAAAAATCTCCCACAGACTCACTATGCCCCGCAGTAAATACCTTGGGGTGTCTACTTTCCAAAATGGGGGTCATTTGTGGGGTTTGTCTACTGTTCTGGCACTTTGGGTGGGGCTAAATTGTGAGCAGCCCTATAAAGCCTAAAGGTACTCGTTGGACTTAATTTTTTTTATACAAAATTGTCAGTTTACAGAGATATTTCTCTCACCCAGCATGGGTATATGTAAAAATACACCCCAAAACACATTGCCCTACTTCTCCTGAGTACGGCGATACCACATGTGTGACACTTTTTTGCAGCCAAGATGCGCAAAGGGGCCCAAATTCCAAAGAGTACCTTTTAAGAGGGCATTTTTACGCATTTGGATTCCAGACTTCTTCTCACGCTTTAGGGCCCCTAAAATGCCAGGGCAGTATAAATACCCCACTTGTGACCCCATTTTGGAAAGAAGACACCCCAAGGTATTCCGTGAGGGGCATGGCGAGTTCATAGAAGATTATTTTTTTTGGCACAAGTTAGCGGAAATTGACTTTTTTTTTCTCACAAAGTCTCCCTTTCCGCTAACTTGTAACAAAAAGTTCAATTTTTCATGGACTCAATATGCCCCTCAGCGAATACCTTGCGGTGTCTACTTTCCAAAATGGGGTCATTTGTGGGGTGTGTTTGCTGTTCTGGCATTTTGGGTGGCACTAAATTGTGAGCAACCCTGTAAAACCTAAAGGTACTCATTGGACTTTACGCCCCTTTGTGCACCTAGGCTGCAAAAAAGTGTCACATATGTGGTATCGCCATACTCAGGAGAAGTAGGGCAATGTGTTTTGGGGTGTATTTTTACATATACCCATGCTGGGTAAGAGAAATATCTCTGTAAATTGACAACTTTGTATAAAAGAAAATTAAAAAGTTGTCGTTTACAGCGATATTTCTCACACAAAGTATGGGTATATATAAAAATACACCCCAAAACACATTGCCATACTTCTCCTGAGTATGGCGATACCACATATGTGACACTTTTTTACAGCCAAGATGCGCAAAGGGGCCCAAATTCCAATGAGTACCTTTAGGATTTCACAGGGCATTTTTACGCATTTGGATTCTCACGCTTTAGGGCCCCTAAAATGCTAGGGCAGTATAAATACCCCACATGTGACCCCATTTTGGAAAGCAGACACCCCAAGTTATTGCATGAGGTACATGGTGAGTTCACAGAAAAAAAAAAAAAATTGGCACAAGTTAGCGGAAATTGATATATATGTATTTTATTTTTTACAAAGTCTCATATTCCACTAACTTGTGACAAAAAATAAAATTTTACATGAACTCACCATACACCTCACGGAATACCTTGGGGTGTTTTCTTTCCAAAATGGGGTCACTTGTGGGGTGTTTGTACTGCCCTGGCATTTGAGGGTCTCCGCAATCATTACATGTATGGCCAGCATTAGGAGTTTCTGCTATTCTCCTTATATTGAGCATACGGGAAATTAGATTTTTTTGTTTTATGTTCAGCCTCTGGGCTGTAAGAAAAAAATGAACGGCACAGATTTCTTCATTCGCATCGATCAATGTGGATAAAAAAATCTCTGCCAAAATCAGTAACTGCGGTGCGGTGGGCTGGGCGCTAACTACCTAACAAGTAGCTAACTAACTGGCGGTGATAAGGGATCCTTAGGCCCCATTAACACGTCCGCAATTCTGTTTGCGGAACGGAATTGTGGACCCATTCATTTCTATGGGGACAGACTTTGTCCCGCTCGGATACGGAATCGCGGATCCGCACTTCCGGGTCTGCACTTCCGTTCCGCAAAAATATAGAACATGTCCTATTCTTGTCCGCAATTGCGGACAAGAAAAGGCATTTTCTATATAGTTCTGGCAATGTGCGTATCTGGAAAGCACATTGCCAGTGTCCGTGTTTTGCGGATCCGCAAAACACATATGGACGTCTAAATGGAACCTTACAGGGGGGCGATTAATAACAGGGGGGTGATCAGGAAGTCTATATGGGTGATCAGGGGTTAATAAGGGGTTAATAAGTGACAGGGGGGGGGATGTAGTGTGGTGCTTGGTGCTACTTTACAGAGCTACCTGGTCCTCTGGTGGTCGATCCCAGCAAATGGGACCACCAGAGGACCAGGTAGCAGGTATATCAGACGCTATTAACAAAACAGCGTCTGATATACCTGTTTGATTTTGTTTATTTTACTTCTACAGCCTGCCAGTGATTGATCATCGCTGGCAGGCCGCAGTGTAACTGCAGAGCTGCGCGCGCTGTGAACGTGTGCGCGCGCGTTCACAGCAAATCTCGTGTCTCGCGAGATGACGCACGGATGCGTCCGGCCAGAACAACACGACCGCCCGCCGGACACATCTGTGCGTTAGGCGGAATTCCAGATTAAATAAATGTCACAATAAGGCCTCATTCAGACGATCATATTTTGGGTCAGCGTATGATCGGCATTTTTTTGGAGATCATATCTTAATTTCATCTGTGTGCTCTCTACATCCGTAAAGGTTGTATTGCAAATTTTAGAGCATGCCCTATTCTAGGCAATTTTGCTGACAAGAATAGGCATTTTGACAATGCGGCCTGTGAAATATTCCAGATGCACGTAGTCGGTAGCTGCATTTTGAGGATCAGCGGTTTGTGTACCGCAAAAACAGATATGGCTGTGTGAATGTAGCCTTAACGAGAATTGGAGTCTTTATATATGATATATATTTATATATATTTTTCAGCTTAAAAGCTGGCAGAACAACAGGAGCAAAGACATGTAACTAATCCTACTACATGTAACCCTAATTAAGTGCATTAAGGCCACTTCTATAATGTGTAGCTCAATTCCCAGACAGGTCTTAAATGTAATGTGTACTGAGGACCAATCACTTCTGTTTAAATTAAACTCATGCTTCTTCTGGCATGAGTGGACTCCTATCAAATGAATTTTATAAGATAAAGATACATTTTGTAAGATAAAGCCATTGTAAATTAATTAGATGATCCTATTCCTCATACCTCCTCATTAAAAAGAAAATGATAATTCTAATTAGAAAAGATAGAAAGGGTACTTCTTTGCACTGAAAATGAATTTAGAATTAAATAAAAAAAATAAGGGAAAATTACTGGCTCTTAAGCTTCATGGTTGTAAAAACCGTTATATGGCTAGAACTTTCAATTCCCAAAACCAATCCCCAATCCTCAATTTCTTTATTAGGGCATATGTACTTAGTGTAGATTGGGTCCTCAATTAAAGCACCCCATCTACTACCAAGACTGGAGAATGTTAATTTGAGAACATTCTAAATATACATGTATTACATATATAGCCCACTGATTTCATTAGGAAGTTCAACGCTTCCTTTCTCCCACGGTGCCATTGTACGGAAATTAAACAATTAAAGCCTGGTTTTTCCACAGATCACAACTGATCGGTGTTGGTGCCAGCTGACTCTTCAAACAAAAAGGTGCTTTCCAGAGTGGGACATAGCTGGGAAATGTATACACACTATTCTAGATGTTTGTAAGGACAGGATTAGTGCAGAAGACTTAGGGGAGTTGTGCCAAGATAGAAACTTACTCCCTATCCATAGGATGAGTATCTGATCTGTGTGGTTCTGACAACTGGGACCTCCACCGATCACAAGGACAGGGGTTCCTACAGATGTAGCAGGGGTAAGACTCAAACACTTAACTCAAATTTCATTATCTCATTGAGTTATCTTGAAACAAAAGCCATTTTGAGAAGCAATTGCTTATCACATTTAGTTAACTTTAGGTTAGTTAATAGAGATGTCGTGAACATAAAATTTTCCGTTCGCGAGTGGCAAACGTGAATTTCCGCAAATGTTCGCGAACGTGCGAACAGCGCGAACCACCATAGACTTCAATAGACAGGCGAATTTTAAAACCCACAGGGACTCCTTCTGGCCACAATAGTGATGGAAAAGTTGTTTCAAGGGGACTAACACCTGGACTGTGGCATGCCGGAGGGGGATCCATGGCAAAACTCCCATAGGAAATTACATAGTTGACGCAGAGTGTGGCAAGTTGAATTCGCAATGCGATTAATCTAACCTGCATTAATCGCATTGCGAATTCAACTTAGAGCTGAGTTCCTAATGGTTGTTGGTTGTATTGCTAGAATATAACGAAGATTGAATTCTCAATCTTTGTTATATTCTAGCAATACAACCAGTAGGAACTCATCTCTAAGTTGTAATCGCAATTCGAATAATGCTTACAATTATTAATCGCTTTGCAAATCCATTTGATGCCTCTATTTGATTGTATATGGTGGTTGACTATGACTACCACCAACGTTCTGCTGCCTCGGAGGCAAGATATCTGAACCCCCCAGGGGCCATTTGGGCGATTTTGATAGAAAACGCATCAAAAACGCATATGCATTTTTATCATTTTTTTATTTTTTATTTAATTTTTTTGTGTATTTTGCCACATTTGGTTGCATATTTACATTTGGTATAGGCAAATATGGTAGTCTAGAATTCATTGTTTCCCAACCAGGGTGCCTCCAGCTTTTGCAAAACTAAAATTCCCAGCTAGAGATGGCCCGAACTATCCGCCAGCAAACAGTTCCCGGCGAACATAGCTTGTTCATGTTCACCGCGGCGGGCGAACACATGCGATGTTCGGTCCGCCCCCTATACATCATCATTGAGCAAACTTTGACCCTGTACCTCACAGTCAGCAGACACATTGCAGCCAATCAGCAGCATACCCTCCCTCCCAGACCCCCCCATCTCCTGAACAGCATCCATTTTAGATTAATTCGTAATTTGCAGTCTTAGTGAGAGGAGGGACAGTGTAGCTGCTGCTGATTTAATTGGGAAATCAATAGCTAGGCTAGTGTATTCAGTGTCCACTCCAGTCCTGAAAGACTCATCTGATCTCTGCTGTAAGGACAGCGTCCTGACAGCACCCCAAAAAGCCCTTTTTAGGGCTACAACATTAGTTAGCTTTTTTTTTTTCTCCATATATATATTGCAGTTGCCTGGCCTGCCCGTGTGTGAGGAGCTGCAGGCCCACAGACTGTAGTGTGCCCACTACCAGTGCCCACCCCTGTCATCCCGTGTGGCACAGGACTTTGCATCAAAAAAAGCATTTCATTTTTACACTTTAGTGTAATTTCAGTTGCTTGCCTGCTAGTGTGTGTCAGGCTGACTTCCACTGACTGTAGTGTGCCCACTGCCAGTGCCCACCACTGAAACTGGGTGGCACAGTAGCTTGCCGATAAATAAGGCATTTAATTTTTACACATTAGTCTAATTTCAGTTGCGTGCCTGCTGCCAGTGTGTGTCAGGCCCACTTCCACAGACTGTAGTGTGCCCACTGCCAGTGCCAACCACTGATACCGAGTGGCACAGTAGCTTGCCGATAAATAAGGCATTTAATTTTTAGACAGTAGTCTAATTTCAGTTGCTTGCCTGCTGCCTGTGTGTGTCAGGCCCACTTCCACTGACTGTAGTGTGCCCACTGCCAGTGCCCACCACTGATACCGGGTGGCACAGTAGCTTGCCAATAAATAAGACATTTCATTTTTACACATTGGTCTAATTTCAGTTGCTTGCCTGCTGCCAGTGTGTGTCAGGCCCACTTCCACAGACTGTAGTGTGCCCACTGCCAGTGCTAACCACTGATACCGGGTGGCACAGTAGCTTGCCGATAAATAAGGCATTTAATTTTTACACATTATTCTAATTTCAGTTGCTTGCCTGCTGCCAGTGTGTGTCAGGCCCACTTCCACAGACTGTAGTGTGCCCACTGCCAGTGCCAACCACTGATACCGGGTGGCACAGTAGCTTGCCGATAAATAAGGCATTTAATTTTTACACATTAGTCTAATTCAACACACGTCCCCGGATAGGGTACTTAACAGGGATTAAACTGATAGGAATAGTACTAGTTAAGACACCACTCATATAGGCTGTCACAGCACATTGCTCTGTGCATGCGCAGTGCCCCAATTTGGGAGTAAGAGGACCGACCAAGCTGCTTTTTCCATCTCCCGGTTCCTAAAATCAATTCAGATTGGTGTATGAGAGTTTGGTCTGTCACTGTGAAGGCAGTCGAAGGTACCCGGCCTAAATTTTTTTTCACAAAAGGCAATCCCTGATATGGGATGTAACAGGGATTAAACTGATGAGAATAGTACTACAGAAAATATCACTCATATCGGGTGTGACAGTAAATTGCACGGCGCAGGCACAGTGACCGTGGATTAAAACAGAGTGGAGGGAGCCAGCGTTTTTTTAACCATCTCCCCGTTCGAAAGATCAATTCAATAAATGGACCCCAGATTGGGGATGTTAGAGGGATTAAAATGATGAGAATAGTACTACAGAAAATACCACTCATATCGGGTGTAACAGTAAATTGCACGGCGCAGACGCAGTCACCGTGGATAAAAACAAAGAGAGGGAGCCAGCGTTTTTTTTAACCATCTCCCCGTTCGAAAAATCAATTCAATTCACCTTTCGGGGACCCTTGGTGTTGTACGTGGCTGGGTGGAGGAAGAAACCTTCAATGACATCACCGGGACATGGCTAGCTTGGTATCCAACCTTGTGCAAATGGGGAGTTTGCCGTTGGGCAAATGGACTGTTTGCGGTGCATTAAAAGGGGAGTTTGGTCTGTCAATGTCTGTGAAGCGGGCGTAACCCTTACACTACCTGATCGATACAACATCATACCTGATCGTATACTCACACTGGATGTTTTAAAGCATGTTATTCCAAACAATTTAGGAATGTTAGTTGATTTATGCCCTTTATGGAGTAAAACCCGACTCTGCGTCCACTACGTAATTTTCCATGGGAGTTTTGCCATGGATCCGACTACGGCATGCCACAGTCCAGGTGTTAGTCCCCTTGAAACAACTTTTCTATCACTATTGTGGCTAGAAAGTGTCCCTGCGGGTTTTAAAATTTGCCTGCCTATTGAAGTCTATGGCGGTTCGCCAGGTTCGCCCGTTCGCGAACATTTGCGGAAGTTCGCGTTTGCCATTCACGAACGGAAAATTTTATGTTCGCAACATCACTACTCCCAGCATGCTCGGACAGCCTTTGGCTGTGCAGGCATGCTGGGAGTTGTAGTTTCGCAACAGCTGGAGACACACTGGTTGGGAAACACAGGTCTAGATCATTACTCTGCCCAAATCTATATTCAGCTACATGGCTTAGAAAATATGCTGTCAAACAATAGGTTTTGGTACAGACACATGATGTAGACTGTAGAAAATGGGGTTAAGACCGCGCGTCCGACATTCAGGTGCCTACTTCTTTAAGAACAAAGGATCCAAAGGTGGAGTAAAATCCCAGATGCCTTCACCTCATAAAGGGCTCTGCGGATATCGAGAAATACATATAATTGATATCCGCAGAGCCCTTTATGAGGTGGAGGCATCTGGGATTTTACTCCACCTTTGGATCCTTTGCTCTTAAAGAAGTAGGCACCTGAATGTCGGACGCGCGATCTTAACCCCATTTTCTACATACCGCATAGTGTGAACTGATCTCCGCACACAAACAAGACCTGCAGCGCAGTACCATAGAATCTTCACTGGTGACTAATCAATTGTTTCTGACATGATGTAGACTGCCATATTTGCCTATACCAAATGTAAATATGCAACCAAATGTGGCAAAATACACAAAACAATAAAATAAAAAATGAAAAAATTATAAAAACGCAGATGCGTTTTGATGCGTTTTCTATCAAAAACGCCCAAATGGCCCCTTGGTGGTTCAGATATCTTGCTTTGGAGGCAACAGAACGTTGGTGGTAGTCATAGTCAAACATCATATACAATCAAATAGATTCCATAGGCATCAAATGGATTTGCAAAGCGATTAATATTTGTAAGTATTATTCGCATTGCAATTACAACTTAGAGCTGAGTTCCTAATGGTTGTATTGCTAGAATATAACGTATATTCTAGCAATACAACAACCATTAGGAACTCAGCTCTAAGTTGAATTCGCAATGCGATTAATGCAGGTTATATTAATCGTACAGAACTAACTTAGATCTGAGTTCTAATGAGTTGTATTGCTAGAATATAACAAAGATTGAGAATATAGCGCTATATTCGTTATCTTTATTATATTCTAGCAATACAACCATTAGGAACTCAGATCTAAGTTTTAATTGCAATGCGAATAATACAGGTTATATTAATCGCATTGCGATTTACAATTACTAACACTGCAGAATGAATCTAAGATGGATGCTGTCCTTGCGTTTAGATAGGAGGTGGGAGGGTCTGGGAGGGAGGGTATGCTGATTGGCTGGAATGTGTCTGCTGACTATGAGGTACAGGGTCAAATTTTGCTCAATGATAAAGTATACGGGCGAACGTGAACATCGCATATGTTCGCCCGCCGCGGCGGACGCGAACAAGCTATGTTCGCCGGGAACTGTTCGCCAGCGAAAAGTTCGGGACATCTCTATTAGTTAACACATCTCATAAAACATAAGTGTTAACCCTACTACATCCATATGTCCCCATATGCATAGAGTGGCAAGTTGTTCATGTCCAGTTCCGCTCCATTCATTCTTATGGGACTGTGAAATATGTACAGTGTAAACAATAAAGTAAAAAAGCAAATGTCAAAAATTGCTTTGCCTATGTTTGCAACAACAAATTGTATATGAAGCCTCAAACAGTGCAAAAAATGAATTTTCTCTCACATAAATCTAGACCTTATTCAGCCATGCCAATCAAAAAACTAAAAAGTTATGGCTGTTTAAACATGAAAAGGCAAAAAACAAAAAAAAAAATTAGCTAATCATAATAGGGTTGATCTAGGAATAGATAATGGCGACCTATACTTAAGTTAGGTCATCATTATCACATCAGCTGGGGCCCGAGTCCCAGCACCCCCATCAATCAGCTATTCAGGGAGCACCCACACTCACTTGAGCTTTGGTGAGCGCAGCTGGCTCCCGGCAGCTCTCCAAGCCCAGCGTCATGCATTGTATAGCAGCTGTTCTTTTTATTCTAGCTCAGCCCCATTCACTTCAATGGGGCTTAGAAGCAACTAGGCCATGTGATGTCACTGCACATCAGTCACATGATCTAGTTGACAGAGCACTGGTCTCTTCTAACAGCTGATCGGCAAGGGTCCCAGGTGTCGGACCCCTGCTGATCTGATACTGATGACCTATCCTGAGGATAGATCATTAATATTAATTACTGGATAACCCCTTTAAGGTGTGAACTATTTTTGTTCCATAAACAAGTGCTATTCCAGACAAATGACTTATCTTACTAGGTTTCTAATAGTTTTGTCAAGTATGCAAAATATATAATGCTCCGATGATGTCCCAAAAAAAGATATTATAAGGGCCGCTACTAAAAAATTTGCTATTTTAGTAGGGGCCCCTATAATATCCTTTTTTGGGACATCATCGGAGCATTTTTACTCTGTGGACTCCACTAGGTTTGTTTTTGATATACTATATAGATTGGTTATGGAAGATAACTTCCTTGGATGACATTCCTGAATCCTCAGGATTGATTATAGCGCACAAAAGTGTTGCTATCAGGGGAAAAACTTAAGAATTTATTAATTTCTTATATTTTTATCTACGTTTGAATTTTATATTATTATACTAATAAATGTTTTAATCCATATTGGTATTTACAACATATGGAAAACACGATTGAGTGCCAGTCTCATTTTATATATTGTATAATAAATGAATTACCGTAACTCTAAATTTAATTAGGGTTAATTAGACTCTAAATTTAATTTGAAGCAGATAAAAATTAAGTAATAGTTCAATGGTTTTCATTGTCAGACATTATTTTCTCCTAAGGTTACAGGCTATTTTATATCAGCAAATAATGAAATCCATTTCAACAACATTCTCTCATCAAAATAAGACATTAAGGACTCCATCAGCAACAGCCCAGAGTCATGTCCAGAGAAGCTCTTGGATCTGGAGGACCACATAAGTCTCTCTGAAATCAGTAGTCAGAATATAGACTGTAACAGACAGGGCTGTGGAATTTGAGACAGGGAAACAACTAGGCCTGCTATCTCCTGGAATAGTGCTGGTGAAGTTTGCAGCTGACCCATTGGATTCACCAAAGGATTAGGTAAAAGACGCAGTCTGAACAAAGTCCAAGGTCGAGGCAGGCTGAGTACATGCGTATTCCAGATAGCAATTCCAAGGTCAGGGCAGGCTGAGTATGTGCTTAATCCAGATATAAATTTCAAGGTTGGGGCGGTCGATAAAGGACAGAGTCGTTAGTAAGGCAAGGTGTGATACAGTAGTCAAACAAGAGAACACACTCTATAAATCTGGCCATACACATAATATAACTGAGCCAAATTCCTATCTGTCCTGATCCTTACATACATATGCAGTGCATGTTTGGTTCAGCAGAGCATGGATATGTAGTTAATGGGGAAGAAGAAGAAAGCTGTTGCCAGAAACATCTTCAAGAACCAAAGCATCAGCCAGCTGAAATCCAATTTGCCCAGTCCTTATCTCCGCTGATATCTGCTGTCAGGTGGAAGTCAGGAGGGCCCACACATATTAGATAGTAGGCCACACCCATCAAAACAAGCAAGGTCAGCCAACATAGATCTAATGTGTATGGCCAGCTTAAGGGCTACCTGCAAACCAAACTCTTAGAAATGTATAACAAATAATGCATGATCAGGTATTTATATTAAGATGATAACATATAGAGATGAGCAAATTTCATATTTTTAAATTCATTCATGCTTCGTTTGTTGGTAAAAGTAGAATTGCGTTATGGATTCCGGATTCCGACCATAACGTAATTCTATGACGGAATGCATAACGGAATGCCTTTAGAGGCATTCCGTTATTCATTCAGTCATAATAGAAGTCTATGGGCTGCAAAATGGATCCGTCCAGTTTCCGTTATGCAGGTGAGTCCTCTCGTGCATTACGGAAACAGGACCGATCCGTTATGCAGTCCTAAAACTTCTCCGTTATGCAGAATTGCATTATGGTCCATGGTAACGGAATCCATAACGCAATTCTGCTTTTACCAGCAAAGGAAGTGTGAACGAATTTTATAACATGAAATTCGATCATCTCTAATATCATACCTATGTTATTTAATTTACTAGAAAATGAAAACTTATAAGGGAAAACCAATATGCATTGCATAATTGAAATCTATAAATATTATAATAAGTAAGTAATATTTCAGATACATGACATACACTGATCTGGAGATAGTTAAATGTTAAAATGAACTATATCCATTCTACGTCCTTTCTCCAGACATCGTTCCCTTTTAACATAGATTTTTGCATTATTAATTTTTTTTTTCATTTCTAACAGAACATTGCTATATTTTGATTTATGCATAGAATTAATGATGCAGATCTTTTAATGGAATAGTTTACCATCTGGTCAGATGTCTTAGCTAGTCAGATCATAGTGAGAACGAATGTAAAATTAAAATCAACAACGATGCTTCAAGCTCAACGGAACAATCACTTCATTTTATCTGAGTGAGCAATTTTTAACATTTCAAATCAGGTAACACCTCTCCTGCCAGAAGGACCGAAATCAAATTAATATTAAGCTGCTTTCACATTGCACACATAATAGTGTAATGACAACACCCAAGGAGACGGAATATGTCACTCTCTGCTTATTTTGCATGGAGAAACGGTAGAACTTTGCTTCACCTTTTAGAGGATAAATATAAAACTCTTGCCAATGATTATGTTGAAGAAATTATTTACTTATACAAATACTGGGGAAATGTAGATTTTTGAAGCAACAGGCCTGAAGGGTCGAGAACAGAAAAGGGACCCAGAGTCACTTACCTAGAAACTATCTATCTCTGTAGGGGATGGGAATCCTGCCCCCCATGGAATTCTTGCTGCCTTTGGCTATCACTAGGGGAATCTCACTTGGTAAAATGTATAAAACTCCTGCTGAATTCAATAACAGCTGAATAGATCCATATAAATTCAACCATTCCCCACCCTGTGGGGTTGCATTCTATCAGAGTTTTATAAATGAACTCTATAGTTGTGTGAAGTTTTGCATCATAAATCTAGACCTCATACCCCCTATACAGATATGGTGTACTTTTTAGAACTACCATAAACCAGACAAGCAAAAGAAACTACAGACTATATATTTCTGTATATGCATGTGCAGTTGGTAACAACAGGCCATATTCATAGCCACTACTAGATGGGCTGAAGTCACCATCCATATAAATATAGGAATTGGAACATTCTAGACAGACTAAACTAGAGGGAGTGTGGAGTTGGAGTCTAGCCTAGCTAGGCCTAGGGAAAGGAAGCACTTGTGTGTTGCTGACACGTTAGCAAATTCTGGACCCAGTACCACCCAGAACAGAACCAGAACATCTACAGGAAGCAGACCAGATGCAAGAGGAAGAGGTGTAGAGAAAGACTAGTAGAGACAACTTGTATAAAAAGGACTCTACGGCACCTGTGTTCAGGAGTTGCCTCCGGTGCCTGAGCATACCAAAGCATAGTTTGGTCCACTATGAGAATCTCCACATCCCACGGTGGATTTCGTAGAAATTAACTGTGATTATCGCAACCTGTTCAAAGAATGGAGAAAAAGATTTTGCCGACTGTGTGGGAAACCAACCTTCTGGTTGCATTGCATTTATCTAAAGCAGAGATCAGCAACCTCTATCATTCCAGCTGTTCAGAAATTACAACTCCAAGAATGCTTCATTCACTTCTATGGGAGTTAGAAGAGCAGCCAAGCATGTTTGCATGCTGGGAGTTGTAGTTTCACAGCAGCTGAACACTAATCTAAAGTATTACAATTTATGTCAGAATGCTTATGTCAGAGTCGGCTGGCAAGGTGGAGATTGAGGAAGATTGTCTTAAGGAGACCCTTTTTGGATTATTACTACGTGTGCAACTGTGAAACCTGTAACACCAGTGAACATGCATTCTGTGTATCAACTGCTGGTCCATGGAAGATAAGAACTATCCTGACCCATTTGCATTTGAAATAATTCCTGCACTAAGATTACACTGAAAAGTGCTAGTTTCATGAAAAGGTAAGCCTTTCCCATCACTGAAAGCTGGCCCATTGAGCTTTAGAACTACTACTACACCCATACAGCCCCTCACACTTACTCGCCCCTGCAGCCTGGTCACTGCTTAAGGACCCCTTGACAAGCGGCTTAGCCGCTTCTATAATATGAATGTCCTTGGCCAAGACAGTTGTCAGTTCACTTTTCTTGACTTTACATATCCCACATCTCATATCAGCTCAAATCAAGTAATATTTGATTAGATATAACATGAATGCTGCGCACAAAAATGTCACATTGCAACCTCTGCCACACTAGACAGAAGTCATTATGCTGCTATTTGAATTTATCCTCAGTTATAAGTCATTCCTGGGATTTTACTCTAGAGAAATAGAAGTACACTGCTGCGTCCTTTTGTCGTCAGCACTTTATACTTGGCAAAATATTGAAATCATGCTTAAATTTGACAAATGTAGTAAAACGATGTACTTTATAAAGCTTGATAAACACATATGCCCTTTTACAGTGTCGTCAAATGATTCAATATTTAAAATTCACAAATCTATATGCTATTCAGGTTTATAGCAAAATCTTTACCGACTTATCCAAGATTGTGCTGATAATTTAAATGAATATGCCAGCTCTCAGGGGACTGATAAAATATAAGACACATTTAGAAGCATTTGTGGGTAGTAATTTTAATGGGATCAGTAACAGAGTTTTCTAAACTTATGAGAAGCATAAAATGATTGCATGTCTTTCTTACAGAGCAAGTACATTATTTTGAAGAAATCTTGAACATCCAGACATTGAATGCAAGTGCAACCCATGGTCACTAATGTCAGATAAAAAAATATATACAAATTTTAATAGAAATATAATTTAGAAATGTCTTAGGAAAATGCATATTAATTATATTATCTTGCAGGTATATGATTGTAGAGACAACTCTATGTCATGCAGTGTTCTATAGAAGGACATTTTAAGGACTACACTGCCCAGAATTTACTAATGTGTCTGTGCTTAGAATATGTCGAAAAATGGGCAAAATTGGTAGTTTGGCCCAACTAGGGTTTCTACAACTTTTTTCCAACTCGCTTGCTTAGCAAAAAGCGGTGTGGCTTCATGGAAAAGGGGCACAGCCTAGGATGGGACTTTTAGCACTAAAATTGTGCCACAATTCTGACATAAAATTCAGTCTCAAAGTAAGCCAGGCATAAAAACTAGACCAAATGTCTACATTTATCATCCATTATGAGCCCCTGTGAAAAAATCTGGCATGCCTAGACATTCTAAGTTTATCCCTTCTATTGGATTATTAACTTTGTCTCACTATACTTAACACCTTTAAATACAATGAGACATCTCTTTTCACTAGAATTTGTAGTTGCTCTCCAGCTAAAAAAATCACTAGGAAACTCTTACATCTCAGTAACATACATTTGGTAGTTAAGTATGAACCAGATGACAGATAAAAGGGACCATAAATGTAGAATCAGAAAAGCACAGGAGTTGTTTATAATCTGTAACCATAGACACATAAGAGTACCAAGGAGCTGTAAACTTAAAATAGTAGGATATTATTTGTTTTTATTTATTTGATTTTAAGACCTATTTATTTGATTTATTTGAATTTTTAAGACCTATTGCTTATTTTTCTTTAAATGTTAGAGGCACATGAGCAATATCAATGGGTGGTAATGGTGGCTGTAACCTTCAACCTATGACAAGAATGAATCTAAGAACTAGCAAAACTTCTGGACAATGTTCAACCATAATATAAGCTAAACTTTGCAATTTCTATCATTCCTAAAAGAATCTTCAATATACCACAGAAACAATTTTACTTCTCAAGAAAAGACACTACAGTACATTGTTCATACCTATAAGTTTCCTGTTGTGTTTTTCAAATTAGATCTGTGCAGGGCTGCACCTTCCATAAGGCAAGGTGAGAATCTCACCTTACTCAGTGCTCTGTGACGACTACAGGGGGGCATCAAGTTGTTGGCGTGCCCTGCCGTGAATAAAGAAAGTGTAGTAACTGCTACAATAGCCTTCAAACACAAAACCCTAGCTCTTTCTCACTATCATGTAGTCTTCCCCTGCAACTACTAAACTAACTGTGCTTCTACTCTCTTTCTATTTTCAGGTTATCAATGCCCACTTGTTGCAGAAGGTCCTATAATATATCTTAATTTATGAGCTGAGATTCATAGTGCTACAATTAGAGATGAGCACATTTTTCAAAAGTTTGATTCGACTGATTCGCTGAAGTTTACAAAAATATTCACTTTGTGACGAACCACTTTGTCACGAAGTGCATTTTTTTGTAAGTAGGGGGTGCAATGACAGGGAAAGGCGGTAGTGCCCCCCCCCCCATCATTGTACCCCTCAGATGCCGCGTTCATACATGATCAGTGCATCTGAGTGTAAAAACAGTGCGAAATTAACATGAACATTTTTTTTAATCAAATTTCCATCTTGCTTGAAGATCTGGAGTGAAATCTCGGGCAGCATGAGATTATGTCATCACGCCGGCCGACGTAGTGACGGGATTTCGAACAAGATCTTCATTTAAGAGGGCGGCTGGCGGCCCATTGCGAGCAAATGGAGGAGGTTAGAATTAATTTAAAAAAATAAAAAAACTTGCACAGTGTACAGTGGCTCCACCCACCTCACCAATAGAAAAAGGTGCACTCCCAGCAGTTCACCCTTTACCATATTTGTCCAATAAAAATATATAGTATTGGGGGCACTCAATTATCTTTCACACATGGATCATGTCTGACTAGTGATGTCGCGAACATAAAATTTTCAGTTCGCGAACAGCGAACGCGAACTTCCGCAAATGTTCGCGAACAGGCGAACCGGGCGAACCGCCATAGACTTCAATAGACAGGCGAATTTTAAAAACCAAAGGGACTCTTTCTGGCCACAATAGTGATGGAAAAGTTGTTTCAAGGGGACTATCACCTGGACTGTGGCATGCCGGAGGGGGATCCATGGCAAAACTCCCATGGAAAATTACGTAGTGGACGCAGAGTCGGGTTTTAATCCATAAAGGGCATAAATCACGTAACATTCCTAAATTGTTTGGAATAACATGCTTTAAAACATCCAGTGTGTGTATACGATAAGGTATGATGTTGTATCGATCAGGTAGTGTAAGGGTTACGCCCGCTTCACAGACATTGACATACCAAACTCCTCTTTTAATGCACCGCAAACAACCGCAAACAGTTCATTTGCACAACCGCAAACTCCCAATTTGCACAAGGTTGGATACCAAGCTAGCCATGTCCCTGTGATGTCATTGAAGGTTTCTTCCTCCACCCAGCCACGTACAACACCAAGGGTCCACGAAAGGTCAATTGAATTGATTTTTCGAACGGGGAGATGGTTAAAAAAACGCTGGCTCCCTCCCGTTTGTTTTAATCCACGGTCACTGCTTCGGCGCCGTGCAATTTACTCTCACACCCGATATGAGTGGTATTTTCTATAGTACTATTCTCATCAGTTTAATCCCTCTAACGTCCCCAATCTGGGGTCCATTTATTGAATAGATTTTTCGAACGGGGAGATGGTTAAAAAAACGCTGGCTCCCTCCACTCTGTTTTAATCCACGGTCACTGCGTCTGCGCCGTGCAATTTACTGTCACACCCGATATGAGTGGTATTTTCTGTAGTACTATTCTCATCAGTTTAATCCCTCTAACGTCCCCAATCTGGGGGCCATTTATTGAATAGATTTTTCGAACGGGGAGATTGTTAAAAAAACGCTGGCTCCCTCCACTCTGTTTTAATCCACGGTGACTGCGTCTGCGCCGTGCAATTTACTGTCACACCCCATATGAGTGGTATTTTCTGTAGTACTATTCTCATCAGTTTAATCCCTGTTACATCCCATATCAGGGATTGCCTTTTGTGAAAAAAAATTTAGGCCTGGTACCTTCGACTGCCTTCACAGTGAAAGACCAAACTCTCATACACCAAACTGAATTGATTTCAGGAACCGGGAGATGGAAAAAGCCGCTTGGTCGGTCCTCATACTCCCAAATTGGGGCACTGCGCCTGCACAGAGCAATGTGCTGTGACACCCTATATGAGTGGTGTCTTAACTAGTACTATTCCTATCAGCGGCGGGCGGGTGCGTGGTAACTTGAGAGCAGGTGACCAAAGCTGAGCTGGAGGAGGATGGTGCGTCAAGGTTCTTAGCGGAAGCTGTTGAAGATTGGGTGTCCTGTCTAAGCCAGTCAACTACGTCCTCAGAATTTCTCGGGTTCAGGGTACATGGCCTCTGAACACTAGGCATTATTCCAGGGACAGTGGAAATCACAGCACCACGACCACGACGGCCCCTGCGGGGTGGCCTGCCTCTGCCTGTCATTTTTTTTTCGATAAGTGGTACTGTGCCACCCGGTATCAGTGGTGGGCACTGGCAGTGGGCACACTACAGTCTGTGGAAGTGGGCCTGACACACACTGGCAGCAGGCAAGCAACTGAACTTAGACTAATGTGTAAAAATGAAATGCCTTATTTATCGGCAAGCTACTGTGCCACCCGGTATCAGTGGTTGGCACTGGCAGTGGGCGCACTACAGTCTGTGGAAGTGGGCCTGACAGAAACTGGCAGCAGGCAAGCAACTGAAATTAGACTAATGTGTAAAAATGAAATGCCTTATTTATCGGCAAGCTACTGTGCCACCCGGTATCAGTGGTTGGCACTGGCAGTGGGCACACTACAGTCAGTGGAAGTGGGCCTGACACACACTGGCAGCAGGCAAGCAACTGAATTTAGACTAATGTGTAAAAATTAAATGCCTTATTTATCGGCAAGCTACTGTGTCACCCGGTATCAGTGGTTAGCACTGGCAGTGGGCACACTACAGTCAGTGGAAGTGGGCCTGACACACACTGGCAAAGGCAAGCAACTGAAATTAGACTAATGTGTAAAAATTAAATGCCTTTTTTATGCAAAGTCCTGTGCCAGCCGGTATGAGTGGTGGGCACTGGCAGTGGGCACACTACAGTCACTGGAAGTCAGCCTGACACACACTGGCAGGCAACTAACCTTAGATTAAAGTGTAAAAATTAAATGCCTTTTTTTGATGCAAAGTCCTGTGCTACACGGGATGAAAGGGGTGGGCACTGGCAGTGGGCACACTACAGTCAGTGGAAGTCGGCCTGACACACACTAGCAGCAGGCAAGCAGCTGAAATTACACTAAAGTGTAAAAATTAAATGCCTTTTTTGATGCAAAGTCCTCTGCCAGCCGGTATGAGTGGTAGGCACTGGCAGTGGGCACACTACAGTCACTGGAAGTCAGCCTGACACACACTGGCAGGCAACTAACCTTAGATTAAAGTGCAAAAATTAAATGCCTTTTTTTGATGCAAAGTCCTGTGCCACACGGAATGACAGGGGTGGGCACTGGCAGTGGGCACACTACAGTCTGTGGGCCTGCAGCTCCTCACACACAGGCAGGCCATGCAATTGCAATATGCATATAAAGGTAAAAAAAAGCAGACTAATGTTGCAGCCCTAGAAAGGGCTTTTTGGGGTGCTGTCAGGACGCTGTCCTTACAGCAGAGATCAGATGAGTCTTTCAGGACTGGAGTGGACACTGAATTCACTAACCTAGCTATCGATTTCCCTATTAAATCAGCAGCAACTACACTGTCCCTCCTCTCACTAAGACTGCAAATTCCAAATGAATCTAAAATGGATGCTGTGCAGGAGGTGGGAGGGTCTGGGAGGGAGGGTATGCTGCTGATTGGCTGGAATGTGTCTGCTGACTGTGAGGTACAGGGTCAAAGTTTGCTCAATGATGATGTATAGGGGCGGACCGAACATCGCATATGTTCGCCCGCTGAGGCGAACGCGAACAAGCTATGTTCGCCGGGAACTGTTCGCCGGCGAATAGTTCGGGCCATCTCTATGTCTGACACCATTTAATAGTATAGAATATAGAATACAATGGAATATATGTAATGAAGAAGGAATAGCCGGGACGGCACTCACCACACGAAACTTGTTTAGACGATGCGTTCTTTATTAATTATTCGTGGTCATCCGACCAACTTCGGCAGCGGGGCAGACAGCCTTGGCGTGGACGTCCGCAGCAGGCGACGGCCGTTTCGCGCAAATGCGCTTCCTCAGGCACTGACGTAGGAGACGTACTACACTCCTCCTCCTTATGTAGGCAGGTCTGAGATCCACAGGCGCTGCCCCACAATATAGAGGTAAAAACATACAAATGGACATACACATTAATAGAGACAAACAAACACAACTCTGCACAAATATATAGTTTTACAGGAACATGTTCAGATCTATTTTGTCGTTCAAACCCAGATCACCTGTAGCGTGAGTACGCAAAATCCAGCGTGCCTCCCGTTGTAATAGGAGGCGATGTCTATCACCTCCTCTGCGTGGGAGTTTAACCACTTCTAGCCCACAAAAGGATAAAGTTTTTAAACTGCCCCCATGCGCTGTGCGGAAATGGTCAATAACTCTGGGGCAGCCCTTTCCAGAGCTAATAGAATTTACGTGTTCTCTAATTCTCTCAAAGAGACATCGTATTGTTTTACCAATATAAAAACGTCCGCATTCGCAGAACAAAGCGTACACTACGAACGTACTTTTACAATTGATAAAACAATTTACTCTGTGGCTGACCCCGGAGATACAGACCACTCTCCTTTGATTGTTATACCTGCACATGGAACAACTCCCACATCTGAAATTACCTACTGGAATATTACGGATTAACCAGTTTCCAGAGGTGTCAGGTTGGAATATGCTGGATACCAGTTTATTTTCCTGTAAAACTATATATTTGTGCAGAGTTGTGTTTGTTTGTCTCTATTAATGTGTATGTCCATTTGTATGTTTTTACCTCTATATTGTGGGGCAGCGCCTGTGGATCTCAGCAATACGCAGACCTGCCTACATAAGGAGGAGGAGTGTAGTACGTCTCCTACGTCAGTGCCTGAGGAAGCGCATTTGCGCGAAACGGCCGTCGCCTGCTGCGGACGTCCACGCCAAGGCTGTCTGCCCCGCTGCCGAAGTTGGTCGGATGACCACGAATAATTAATAAAGAACGCATCGTCTAAACAAGTTTCGTGTGGTGAGTGCCGTCCCGGCTATTCCTTCTTCATTACATATATTCCATGCATCGTCTTCACTTTTGGGACTGAGCACCATTGGAAGCGATCCTTGTATAGGGAGTGAGGGAGTTGCCCACACATGTCACAGCTGAATATAGGGTGCATCTCTGAGTGCCACAGAAAAATTCTTTTATTTTGCGCATATATGGACTTTCACTTTATCTGGTTGTGCACCTGAGAATACCCTGTTATATATAAATTCTGTGAAGGAATCTTACATTATGGCAACTGAGGAAACCTCATTTTCCCTGAATTATGGCAGAGAGGGGGCAGACGCCTTTTTTATAGAGTGCAACACGCGAGATACTCTGCAGAACTTGAGCACCAAGTCGCTAGAATTTAAAGTTACACAACTAGCGGAACGTGAGGTTCGTTCATTTTGGACTGTCAGATCTTTGAAATCATACCAAGAAAGCACCAGAGTCCCCCGGGGCCTAAGATTCTGCAGAGAACCGGGACAGTTTAATGAGGATCCTGATTTTATGTCAGAATGGCAGGAATTACACTTGGACTTTTCTATCCGGGTTCTGGCTTTAGTTCTGAAGAGAAATCTTGCTGAGTATGAGCGCATACAGGGCGAGTTGGAGAAAGCCAGGGGAGAACTGTTCACAAGAATGAATGAGACCCAGATTCAAACATTTAATAAGAAATTGAACAAAAAGCTGTTGGTAATACAGGCTGAGGTCAAAGAGAAGAAACGTGATAAGTGTCAGAGATAAAGAGGACTATGAGTCAGGTCGGATTTTTAGCTGGAACCCAAGTGTGAATAAAAAGAAATACCAAAGAAAAAAAAAGGGCCAGACGCCCTAAAAGCGATTTTTGGACTAGTGAATCAGAATCGAGTGCATCGGATGATTCAGTCACTCCGAAATTAAATGAAGGCAACATTGGTTGTGACCCTTTAGGAGAAGCATTCGGAGAGGCCGGCGGAGTAAACGAAAAACCAATGAGAATGTCGAATCGTGTCAGGAAGCAAGTGTCCTGGAGGAGTTAGACATCAGAGCTCAAGAAGACATTGAGGCTCACGGGACACTGGTTGTGAATTTAACAGGACGGGTGTTACCTTTGGGCTGTACCCAGGTCCTTGAACGAGGGCTTGGGTACAGCCTAACGGAACACTTTGATCCGGCCTCCTTTGAAATTGACCTATATAAATCAGTCAGAAAGTTATTATTGAATAAGTGGCATAGGAATAACTTACAGATTACCCCATATGTATCAGAAGGTCAGATTCCGGTTGTTCCAGATCCCTTTGCCCTAAACATCGACACAAAATTGAGCCCATTGGAAAGGGAATGTTTGCAATTATTGAGTGAGGATTGCTCTGAAACACAAACCCCAGAGGTGGTAGAAATTGAACAGTTTCGAGGGGGGATCAGGTCCACGTTTTGCCCCCCTTGTCCGGCTGGAAGCAGCATTGATATTTTTTATCAACAGGTACTAAGAGATGTACGTGCTGTTCTGTATCCTAGAGAGGAGTTAAACATTAGTCAGGAGGAATTACAAGCATTGAACTGGCTCCGTGAACAGAAGGATATTGTTGTGAAACCAGCGGACAAGGGGGGCAATGTGGTCCTTATGTCAAGGACCTATTATTATGAGGAATCGATGAGACAGTTAGAAGATCAAACAGTGTATGAGCGGATACGGGGGGACCCCACGCCGGACATATTACAACAATTGAGTAATCTTGTTCATGGATATATCGAGGTGGGTTTTTTAAACAAGAAAATGTTTGATCAATTGGTCCCATCTCACCCCTCCTGCCCATGTTGGTATTTTCTGCCAAAAATACATAAGTGCCTGGACCAGCCCCCGGGCCGCCCGATCGTCTCGGGGGTTGGTTCGGTCACTGAAGCTTTATCCAAATACATGGACTGGTTATTGCGTCCTCTGTTAACCAGTGCACCAGCGTATATCAAGGATACTAGTGACTTTTTGCGATCACTACAAGTGGTGGTGTGGCAGGAAGGGGATCAGATGGTGTCATTTGACGTGGAGAGCCTCTACACCCGCATCCCACAAGATGCGGGTGTGGAGGCGATCCGCATCATTGTACAGAATAATGGCAAAAGTGACCGTTTCTGTGACTTTGTGAGTGACTCCCTCCGGTTTATCCTGACGAACAATGTATTCATGTTTAATGCCCAATGGTATAGACAAAGACTTGGCACGGCCATGGGGACCCCCGTATCTTGCACATTTGCGAATCTGTATTTAGCCAGACTTGAAGACCGGTATGTTTTTTCTCCTAGGAATCCATATGTGAGTTATATAAAAGCCTTTTTCCGTTTTGTGGACGATATCTTTATTATATGGTCAGGCCCAAGAATACAATGTGAAGAATTTCTATCATATTTGAATTCGAACGACATGGGCATGAGATTCACCATGCAGTTCGGGGGTAACCAATTGGAGTTTTTGGACGTGGCTGTCCGGGCTGGGAGCGACGGTTTGGTCACGGAGGGCTTTAGGAAGCCCACGGCGACCAACTCCTTGCTCCGCCACGACAGCCACCATCCATACTCCGTGAAAAAATCTGTACCGTATGGCCAGTTTTTGAGGCTGCGCCGACTGAATAGCACAGATAGTGGGTATTGGAAACAAGCAACGGAGTTGAAAGGTCGCCTCGTGAGTAGAGGATATCCCGAAAAGGGAATTACACAGGATATGGAGAAGGTGGGGAGAGAACATACACATTTGAGTCTTTTGTATGGTAAAAAAGCTGAAAAAGTGGAGATGGCTAAGGGAACAGAAGGTGGAGGAAAAAGGAGAAAAGGAAATAACCGGTTTGTCCTGTCATTTAACTATACTCCTATGGCTGAGCATCGATTTATAAAAACTGGGACATTTTGAAACGGGACACTGATTTGGACATTGTTACCAGCTCCAGACCCATAATTGCTTTCCGCAGGAGTCCAACCTTGAGGAATAAACTGGTATCCAGCATATTCCAACCTGACACCTCTGGAAACTGGTTAACCCGTAATATTCCAGTAGGTAATTTCAGATGTGGGAGTTGTTCCATGTGCAGGTATAACAATCAAAGGAGAGTGGTCTGTATCTCCGGGGTCAGCCACAGAGTAAATTGTTTTATCAATTGTAAAAGTACGTTCGTAGTGTACGCTTTGTTCTGCGAATGCGGACGTTTTTATATTGGTAAAACAATACGATGTCTCTTTGAGAGAATTAGAGAACACGTAAATTCTATCAGCTCTGGAAAGGGCTGCCCCAGAGTTATTGACCATTTCCGCACAGCACATGGGGGCAGTTTAAAAACTTTATCCTTTTGTGGGCTAGAAGTGGTTAAACTCCCACGCAGAGGAGGTGATAGACATCGCCTCCTATTACAACGGGAGGCACGCTGGATTTTGCGTACTCACGCTACAGGTGATCTGGGTTTGAACGACAAAATAGATCTGAACATGTTCCTTTAAAACTATATATTTGTGCAGAGTTGTGTTTGTTTGTCTCTATTAATGTGTATGTCCATTTGTATGTTTTTACCTCTATATTGTGGGGCAGCGCCTGTGGATCTCAGCAATACGCAGACCTGCCTACATAAGGAGGAGGAGTGTAGTAAGTCTCCTACGAGTGTAGTAAGTCTCCTACGTCAGTGCCTGAGGAAGCGCATTTGCGCGAAACGGCCGTCGCCTGCTGCGGACGTCCACGCCAAGGCTGTCTGCCCCGCTGCCGAAGTTGGTCGGATGACCACGAATAATTAATAAAGAACGCATCGTCTAAACAAGTTTCGTGTGGTGAGTGCCGTCCCGGCTATTCCTTCTTCATTACATATATTCCATGCATCGTCTTCACTTTTGGGACTGAGCACCATTGGAAGCGATCCTTGTATAGGGAGTGAGGGAGTTGCCCACACATGTCACAGCTGAATATAGGGTGCATCTCTGAGTGCCACAGAAAAAATTCTTTTATTTTTAGAATATAGAATACAATACAAGTGTTAAAACATTAAAAGTGCTATGCAATAAAATGAAATAGTTGAAAACAATAACTATTCTATGTACTGGCCACTCAATTGATGTTCCACACGGCCAGATAGAAATCCCGAGTTACAGCAGTCCGCAGTCTCTGTTTCATATATGTTCTGTATCAAAAAAAGTCTGCCTGTATCAATCCTATGCAACAATTTTTTGTTTTTTATACAATTTCAGGTTAAATTGATTCGCTTACACGAAGCACGAGGAAATTCGGCTTCGAGACGAATCAAATTTATTCTGAAATTCAGGTGAAATTCCACTTCGTGAGATTTGATTCGCTAATCTCTAGCTACAATCTTGATACACATTGTGTCTAGCATGTGTAGCTGGAGTATATTTATTGTGTTTTTTGTAAGCAAAGTATACCTATGCCCTAATATCAAAAGCTTACAGACAAAAAGTGTGTCTATCAATTAGTGGCTCTCATTCTGACGAACACGATTCAGTCATGTTTTACAGGGAGTGCCTTCATTTGAATAGATGGTAGGCATGTAATACTATAGTTCCCCATGAAAGAAAATGACAATCAGTCTTTATCTCCAAGATTTTTCAGGCTGGACAAGCCTAATTAATTTAAAAAAAATTTTTCATGTAAAGCCATAAGCCATGTGTGACACACTAGTTAGATAAATTAGTATATGCAAGGTATATGCAATCTTTTTTGAAGGAATTAAATGCAGGTTTCATTTTTTAATGTTACAAATCTGTACCCATATTATCTTAGCATACTGTACATGCTGTCATATGAAGTATAGTCTTCATAAGTGAAATTATTTTCAAATAATTCTTAAAAATTCTAAAAGGGGTTGTACAGGATTAAAGGGCATCTGTCAGCAGATTTGTACCTATAACACTGTCTGACCTGTTGCATGTGCGCTTTGCAGCTGAAGGCATCTGTGTTGGTCCCGCATTACTGAGATAAATGAAGTTTTAACATTTGCAAATAAGCCTCTAGGAGCAAAGGGGGCATTGCCGTTACACCTAGAGGCTCTGCTCCCTCTGCAACTGCCGAGCCCTCTCCAGTTTGATTGACAGGGCCTTGAAACGAAAACATCATCATGCCTAACCCTGTCACGTAAAGTGGAGAGTCAGGGGAATAGCTATAGGGGGTGCAGAAATAGCAGTCGCTACCAGGCTCAGGAGCAACATCCACTTTCTTGTATTATAGAAAGTGGATGCTGGTCAAGGGAAGGGGTTAGGTCAAGAATTTGGCAAGGGGATCCTTTTAATTTTTGCCTCAGTCAGCACGAAGGCTATGTGCTCGAAGGCTATGTGAAGGGGGGGCCTAAGCTGAACTCTTGCACCAGGGCCTATGAGCCTTTAGCTACACCCCTGGCGACAGTTATAGAGAGAGCAGACCTTTTACAAGTAACAATGTCCCCATTGTTGTTACTTCATTTTCATTTTCTCAGTAATGCGGGCACATATGAATATGAGAGCAACACAGATGCCTTCAGCTGCCAAGAGCACATGTAGCAGGTCAGCTAGTTTCATAGGTACAATCCTGCTGACAAACGGACTGTAAGCTTCATGCACATGACCATTTGGTATGTTTTTTACCTCCTGTAAATTATAGAACATTTCCTATTCTTGTCTACATTGAGGATGAGAATAGTTATTTCTATTGATGGTAGTGATAAAACTATTAAATGCACATTTCTGTATTTTGCCATCTGTTTTTTTGCTGACTGTCCGTGAACATGAAGCCTTAGGAAAGCATGAATAATTTCTTCTAGAAAGAGCACAACAATTGTTCATTTACCCCATGTAAGTGTAAGAATGGGCCTGAGTTGCAATACCCCCACACAACCTGTGGATAGCTGTGGCACTGTTTTCTTTTTTCAAAAACTAGCAATGCTTTTTCTAATATGGTAAACTCTTTTAAAGTTATAGAAACGTCTTAACTGACATACTAGAGCTGGGTAGCTGGATGTGCTCACCCCAAGCTCTCATTTCTATATTAATACTTTCATTTCTATATACTTAAGGATGGGTTTACAGACAAAATTGTGTGTCTATTGGCTATTGTAGGTGGCCAGGGTTTTGTCTGCATGCCTCATGCGGATCACTTCTAGACTTCCAACTAGATATTAATTATCACGTTATAATTGACACAGTATGTATATATATATATATATATATATATATAATATATTTTTTGCAGTATTATCTTGCAATTAAGCTTAATTCATACTTAGTTTTGATTTAGTTCATATTATTTTTGTCAACTAAACATTTTCCCCAGAAGAATGTAATTGTATTACTATACAGTTGCATATGTCACTGTCTCACATGGTATTAAAATGCATAACCTGCGGTTTACTTTTTTCATTGGTATCTCCTATAAAAAAGATGAAATCAACTAGTTTTTTTAATACAGCTAAACAAAGCTATGCCAATACCGCCAGCTAAGAAAGATTTACTGATACATATAACCTAACCATATGCCTAAAGGACACTCTTTTTTATATATATTTCGCAAATAAAGTCAATGAGCCAGTTTGCGTACAGCATATGAAGTCACAGTTATATGTTATTCATATGTGGAGTTATCCCATACCCAATTATTTAACTCTTTATTTTTTCTTCATGAGTTTCACTTATTAACGCTAATGGTTAAATTGCAGATAGGAGAATCCAGTTAACAGTATCCACAAGTATTTTCAGAAAATAAACCCACAGTGCTAGCAATCAGCTTACCAGCAGAGCAATGTACTGTAAGTCAATTATAAGGCTATTCATAGGTATTTTTTCATGGATTAGGTCACAGTTCAAGTTGTTTCCCTCAAATAAGACACATTTTCTTAAATCAATACAGTTTGCTAATGCCATTACAATAGATATAAGTCATAAAACTTCCAATTAAAGATCCTCACAATACAAAGAATAATTTTAGAACAATCATGTAGCAAAGAACATTGAAAGCCAATGATATTTTGATCAAGATATTTTTCCACTGCATCCACACTTTAGACAAGCAGAATCTGTAACCTATAATTCATGTTATAAAAAGAAAGCTGTAGCTACAATAGTTCATTACAAAAGCACAGTTGCTACTGCACATAAATTATCGGTTATCAAAATGTCATGTCTAGTTATGAGCGACATAGGCAATATTCAAATTCACGATATTTTGCAAATTTTTGGCCGGATATTCGCCATAAACTCACAAATTCGAGAATTTGTGATCTCCAGTCATTATTTACTTTATTGCGAAAATCAGCAATGTAATAAATTCACAGAAAAGGAATGATTAACCCTCCCTTGCAATGCAAGAGGGATAAGAGATATAAGTAGTGTTGAGCGAACCCGAACTTCAAAGTTCGGGTCCGTACCGAACGTTAAGATTTTTGTTACCCGGACCTGAACCCGAACTTTGCCAGAAAAGTTCGGATTCGAGTTCGGTGTTCGGACATTTAATAAAGCTTGTAAAAAGGCTGCAGGGCAGCCAATCAACAAGCTTTTCAGCTGTGGGCACTTAGAAGCCATCACAGCCATGCCTACTAATGGCATGAATATGATTCGCTGATGCATTGTGACCCAGCCTCTATATAAGCTGGATGATGTGTAGCACTGCCCATCATCTCTGAGTAGTGCAAGGACAGGAAGCAGGCAGCTGAAGAGAGGGAGAGTGTTAGGAATCTCATCTAGCTGTTAATTCTGTGCGTTACCTATAGTGATTTTTTGAGGGTGCAATCTTTGCACCTCTGACACAGAAAGATAACAATAAATCTTGCTGTTAATTCTATGGGTGATCAACAGCGATTTCTTTGTGGGTGCCATGCAACATCTTTGTACCCCTGACACACAAATATCATAGTTAATCCGTCTGTTAGTTAGGTGGGTGAAATATACAAATTTTTTAAGTGAAGTACACCTTCACTGCATACATGACAGGAAAATAAATAAAGTTAATCCATCTGTTAGGTGGGCGACATATACCCATTTATTGTGTGAAGTACACCTGCACTGTGTACATGACATGGAAATGACTATAGTTAATTCGTCTGTTGGTTAGGTGGGTGACATATACCCATTTTTTGTGTGAAGTACACACACACTGTATACATGACAGAGAAATAAATATAGTTAATCTGTCGTTTAGTTAGGTGGGCGACATATACCCATTATTGTTTGAAGTACACCTGCATTGCATACTTGACAGGGAAAATAATATAGTTAATGCATCTGTTAGTTCAGTGGGTGACCTCAAAGAATGCTGAGAGCATCAAATAAGGGATGTGGCCCTGGACGTGGTGCTGTTGGAGCTCCTTTTGCAGGGAAAGGACGTGGTCGATCTGTGCCAGCTACACGCCCAAATAATACACCTTGCTCAGGTGCACGTAGATGACAGAAGGTTCAGCGTTAGTTTGTAGGGCTTAACACTGGTGTCCGAATGGTGACCCCAGAACAAATAGAGGTGGTAGCAGATTGGGTATCTAACAGTGCTTTCAGTTCCTTCACATTGTCTCCCACCCGATCCCCTGCTGAAAGCGCAGAGTTGGCTCCTGCAGCCCATGGGCATCTGTCTTTTACCTCACCTCCTTGCAAATCAGCCAAGCAGTCTGAGCCCCAAGTCATGAAGCAGTCTCTTATGCTTTTTGATTACTCTGCTGGCAGGGTTTCCATGGGCCATCCACACAGCCCTGCCCCAGAAGTGGAAGAGATGGAGTGCACCGATGCTTAACCATTTATGTTTCAGGATGTGGACATAGGAGGACCACTGCAGCACATCTCTGATGATGATGAAACACAGGTGCCAACTGCTGTGGCTTTCTGCAGTGTGCAGACTGGCAAGGAGGGCAGGGGTGAAGAGTGGGTGGAAGATGATGTGGAGGATGATGAGGTCTTAGACTCCACATGGAATTAAGGTCATGCGAATGACATGTGCAGTTCAGAGGAAGAGGTGTTGGTCACATAGCACCAGCCGCACAGAAAAAGATGGAGCAGTGTGCAAAAGTAGAGTGGCTGTCCCCTAGCCAGTACGCCTGCTACTGCCCATCGCACCCAGCTCCAAGGAGTTCTCTGGCATGGCAGTTCTTCAGACGATGTGCTGACGACAATACGTGAGTGGTTTGCACACTGTGCAATCAGAGCCTGAAGAGAGACATAAATGTTCTAAACATGAGCACCACCTGCATGACCAGGCATCTAAATGCAAAGCATGAGCTTCAGTAGAGTAAACACCTCAAAAACGACGAAATATCTCAGGCTCCTCCTGCTCCCTCTTCTGCTGCAGTCTCGACCTCTTCCTCCCCCTCTGGAGTGACAGTGCCACCTGGCACCCCGCAAACAGAGGATGTGGCAGCAACGCCACCACCTTCACCACAAGCATCTCCACAATGTCCCATGGAAGCGTTAAGCTTTCTATCTCCAAAGCAATGGAGAGAAAGAGAAAGTACCCCCTACCCACCCACGATCCCTGGCCCTGAATGCCAGCATTTCAAAATTCCTGGCCTTTGAAATACCGTCATTCCGTCTGGTGGAGACAGAGACTTTTAAACACCTTATGGTGGTGACTGTCCCACACTACGTGGTTTCCAGCCCACTACTTTTCTAGGGTGAGCCATCCCTGCCCTGCACAACCAAGTAGTAGACAAAATTAGGCGTGCACTGCGCAACACCATCTGTGGCAAGATCGACATAACCACCGATATGTAAACCAGTAAGCTTGGGCAGGGATGTTATATCTCCCTAACTCCACACTGGGTAAATACAGTGGCAGCGGGGCCTGAGGCGCATAGCAGTTTGGCACATGTCCTTCCGCTACCACGGATTGCAGGACGTTTCTATTTGCCTCCAGTTGCCTTCTCCTCCTATTCCGCTTCCTCCTCTACCGCCTCCTCATCCAGTCAGCATAACACCTTCACCAGCAACTTAAACACATCTAGAGGGAACTGACAGCAGGCTGTTTTGAAACTCATCTGTTTGGGGGAAAAAACCCACACCATGCAGGACCTCGTAGCAGCTCTGGGCCTAGCTGGTTTGACGCACATCCCTTGCCTGGCGCATATGCTGATTATTGTGGTGCTGAGGTTCCTTCAAAATTTCCCCGATATGTCAGAGCTGCTTCAGAAAGTTTGGGCCGTCTGTGCGCACTTTCAGCATTCTCACACTGCTGCTGCTCGCCTGTCTGTGCTGCAGCGTAACTTCGGCCTTCCCGTTCACCACCTAATATGCGACGTGCCCACAAGGTGGAACTCCACTTTGCACATGCTGGAGAGACTGTGCAAGCAGCAGCAGGTAATAGTGGAGTTTCAGCTGCTGCACGCATGGGTGAGTCGCTCTGCGGAACAGCACCACTTCACCACCAACGAGTGGGACTCCATGCGGGACGTGTGTGCCATGTTGCACTGTTTCGAGTAGTCGTACTCCACCAACATGTGCCGAAGACACCGTGCCGATGACACCGTCCTCAGCGTTACTATCCCACTTCTATGTCTCCTTGAAAAAATGCTTCAGGCGATGATGGAAGAGGATGTGGCACAGGAGGAAGAGGAGGAGGAAGAGGGATAATTTCCATGGTTATCAGGCCAGTCATTCACAAGTGGCTCGGAGGGTGGGTTCCTCCACCAACAGAGGACAGGTACACAGTTGTCCAGCCATGGCACAGTTCTGGAGGAGGATGATGATGAGTAGGAACCGTGTTCACAGCAGGGTGGCACCCAAAGCAGCTCATGGGCATCACTGGAGTGTGGTTGGGGGGATTCAGAGGACACAGAGGATACACCTCCCACAGAGGACATCTTGTTGTTGCCTCTGGGCAGCCTGGCACACATGAGAGACTACATATTGTAGTGCTTGTGCAATGCCTGCCGAGTTGCCCACATTCTAACCAGTGCTGATTACTGGGTGGCCACCCTGCTGGATCCCCACTACAAGGACAAGGTGCCATCCTTAATTCCATCACTGGAGCGTGATCAGAAGATGCACGATGGAAGCACAAGACAAAGGCAGAGGAGGAGAAAGAAGTTGCCAACGCAGCCATTTTTATACTCCAGTGCACTTCTCTTTGCATTCTCTTTTCTATTTCCCAATGTTTCGGGGTCTTTTCAAATTTATAAAAAATAAAAAAATAAAGGAAAAAAAATTAAAAAAACACAAAAACAGTGTTGGCTACCTCCTCCTCCTCCTCCACCACTGCTTCCATCTACATCGCCACATCCACCGCCTCCTCAACCTCCTACTCCACTTTGACCTCTGCCTCCTAGTTCAAGATCATTATTTATTATTTGTTTGCAGGGCAATTGTCCTGCTCTTACCACTATTTTGCTTCCTTTCGCAGCCCTCTAGGCCTTTCTATGACTTTTTTAGAGCCATTTTAGTGCCCCAAAGTTCGGTTCCCCATTGTCTTCAATGGGGTTTGGGTTCAGCGTCAAGTTCGGATCCTGAACTCGAACTTTGCGGCAAAGTTCGGCCGAACCCGGTGAACCCGAACTTCCAGGTGTTCGCTCAACCCTAGATATCAGCATACTGGCAAAATTCACACCACAAGTAACTTTTACTATGATACAACGAGCAGTGGCAACATGAACCACCATCAGCACAAACAGCACAAATTCAAACCCACGAGCAACTGACACTGGCGCGGATGATACAATGGTACATGTGAAAGGCGATTTTAACATCTGTGTCATGTTTCTCAATTCTTGGATTTTTTTTGGTGGTCAGTAGTGTTGAGCGAACAGTTCGAGCATCGTTCGGGTTCGTACCGAATTATGGGGTGTCCGGGACCCGGACCCGAACCCGGACATTTTCAAAAAAGTTCGGGTTCGGGTTCGTCGTTCGGCATGTATTTAGGCGCATTTTGAAAGGCTGCAAAGCAGCCAATCAACATGCATCATACTACTTGCCCTAAGATGCCATCGCAGCCATGCCTACTATTGGCAAGGCTGTGATTGGCCGAGTGCAGCATGTGACTCAGCCTCTTTATAAGCTTGTGCGCACGTCGGGACGTGCTCACTCCAGATGTGAATAGAACAGGGATAGACGCAGCTGATGCTAGGGCGAGAATAGGCAGGGATAATTGAATAACTGGAAGCAAATTTCTCTCCTCCACCTGTGATTCATCTGAACAACTGCAGCTGAGCTGCTTTTTTTATAGGGATTGGCTATTTTTAGAGTGGCCAGAGTGATTTTTCCATCCACATGTACCTGGGCTGACCGCCGGCCGCCATTTTGCGACTTGTAGTGCTGCAGCAGAAGCTGCCACAGTGTGCATTCCAAAGCTCCAAACAAGTCAGACATCTACACCAATAGCGATTTAGCAGCACAGTCCAAGGCTATTTTTTTTAAAGGTTGTGCAGACCATTTTGTGGCACATGTTACTGGGCTGATAGGCGGCGGCCATCTTGGGACTAGTGCTGCAGCACAATCTCTCCCAACGTTCATTAATCACTTGTAATAGTGGTCTGTGCCATAGAAATCCTACATCAGGGACTTGGGTGTGCTTGTGTCACCCCTACTAATACCAGTCCACCTGTAATCCATACAGTCAAAAGACTGAAAGTATTCCAGTGAGGGAATTTTTTTTATTTAAAAAGGCCAAGTTAGTTTATCTGGCGTTCAATATACTAGATACAGTTAGGCCTGCGTTTCATACATCTGGAATTAGCAAACTAATGTGCTGGGGTTGGGAAAACATATATGTACCCATACTAGAATCTGTCAAAGAAAGCGGTACTCACATGTAACAGTCATTCCATCTGTAATCCATACAGTCAAAAGACTGAAAGTATTCCAGTGAGGGAATTTTTTTTATTTAAAAAAGGCCAAGTTAGTTTATCTGGCTTTCAATATACTATATACAGTTGGGCCTGCGTTTCATACATCTGGAATTAGCAAACTAATCTCCCAGGTTGGGAAAACATATATGTACCCATACTAGAATCTGTCAAAGAAAGCGGTACTCACATATAACAGTCATTCCATCTGTAATCCATACAGTCAAAAGACTGAAAGTATTCCAGTGAGGAATTTTTTTATTTAAAAAGGCCAAGTTAGTTTATCTGGCGTTCAATATACTAGATACAGTTAGGCCTGCGTTTCATACATCTGGAATTAGCAAACTAATGTGCTGGGGTTGGGAAAACATATATGTACCCATACTAGAATCTGTCAAAGAAAGCGGTACTCACATATAACAGTCATTCCATCTGTAATCCATACAGTCAAAAGACTGAAAGTATTCCAGTGAGGGATTTTTTTATTTAAAAAGGCCAAGTTAGTTTATCTGGCGTTCAATATACTAGATACAGTTAGGCCTGCGTTTCATACATCTGGAATTAGCAAACTAATGTGCTGGGGTTGGGAAAACATATATGTACCCATACTAGAATCTGTCAAAGAAAGCGGTACTCACATATAACAGTCATTCCATCTGTAATCCATACAGTCAAAAGACTGAAAGTATTCCAGTGAGGGATTTTTTTATTTAAAAAGGCCAAGTTAGTTTATCTGAGCGTTCAATATACTAGATACAGTTAGGCCTGCGTTTCATACATCTGGAATTAGCAAACTAATGTGCTGGGGTTGGGAAAACATATATGTACCCATACTAGAATCTGTCAAAGAAAGCGGTACTCACATATAACAGTCATTCCATCTGTAATCCATACAGTCAAAAGACTGAAAGTATTCCAGTGAGGGAATTTTTTTATTTAAAAAGGCCAAGTTAGTTTATCTGGCGTTCAATATACTAGATACAGTTAGGCCTGCGTTTCATACATCTGGAATTAGCAAACTAATGTGCTGGGGTTGGGAAAACATATATGTACCCATACTAGAATCTGTCAAAGAAAGCGGTACTCACATATAACAGTCATTCCATCTGTAATCCATACAGTCAAAAGACTGAAAGTATTCCAGTGAGGGATTTTTTTATTTAAAAAGGCCAAGTTAGTTTATCTGGCGTTCAATATACTAGATACAGTTAGGCCTGCGTTTCATACATCTGGAATTAGCAAACTAATGTGCTGGGGTTGGGAAAACATATATGTACCCATACTAGAATCTGTCAAAGAAAGCGGTACTCACATATAACAGTCATTCCATCTGTAATCCATACAGTCAAAAGACTGAAAGTATTCCAGTGAGGGATTTTTTTATTTAAAAAGGCCAAGTTAGTTTATCTGGCGTTCAATATACTAGATACAGTTAGACCTGCGTTTCATACATCTGGAATTAGCAAACTAATGTGCTGGGGTTGGGAAAACATATATGTACCCATACTAGAATCTGTCAAAGAAAGCGGTACTCACATATAACAGTCATTCCATCTGTAATCCATACAGTCAAAAGACTGAAAGTATTCCAGTGAGGGAATTTTTTTAATTTAAAAAGGCCAAGTTAGTTTATCTGGCGTTCAATATACTAGATACAGTTAGGCCTGCGTTTCATACATCTGGAATTAGCAAACTAATGTGCTGGGGTTGGGAAAACATATATGTACCCATACTAGAATCTGTCAAAGAAAGCGGTACTCACATATAACAGTCATTCCATCTGTAATCCATACAGTCAAAAGACTGAAAGTATTCCAGTGAGGGAATTTTTTTATTTAAAAAAGGCCAAGTTAGTTTATCTGGCGTTCAATATACTAGATACAGTTAGGCCTGCGTTTCATACATCTGGAATTAGCAAACTAATGTGCTGGGGTTGGGAAAACATATATGTACCCATACTAGAATCTGTCAAAGAAAGCGGTACTCACATATAACAGTCATTCCATCTGTAATCCATACAGTCAAAAGACTGAAAGTATTCCAGTGAGGGAATTTTTTTATTTAAAAAGGCCAAGTTAGTTTATCTGGCGTTCAATATACTAGATACAGTTAGGCCTGCGTTTCATACATCTGGAATTAGCAAACTAATGTGCTGGGGTTGGGAAAACATATATGTACCCATACTAGAATCTGTCAAAGAAAGCGGTACTCACATATAACAGTCATTCCATCTGTAATCCATACAGTCAAAAGACTGAAAGTATTCCAGTGAGGGAATTTTTTTATTTAAAAAGGCCAAGTTAGTTTATCTGGCGTTCAATATACTAGATACAGTTAGGCCTGCGTTTCATACATCTGGAATTAGCAAACTAATGTGCTGGGGTTGGGAAAACATATATGTACCCATACTAGAATCTGTCAAAGAAAGCGGTACTCACATATAACAGTCATTCCATCTGTAATCCATACAGTCAAAAGACTGAAAGTATTCCAGTGAGGGATTTTTTTATTTAAAAAGGCCAAGTTAGTTTATCTGGCGTTCAATATACTAGATACAGTTAGGCCTGCGTTTCATACATCTGGAATTAGCAAACTAATGTGCTGGGGTTGGGAAAACATATATGTACCCATACTAGAATCTGTCAAGAAAGCGGTACTCACATATAACAGTCATTCCATCTGTAATCCATACAGTCAAAAGACTGAAAGTATTCCAGTGAGGGATTTTTTTATTTAAAAAGGCCAAGTTAGTTTATCTGGCGTTCAATATACTAGATACAGTTAGACCTGCGTTTCATACATCTGGAATTAGCAAACTAATGTGCTGGGGTTGGGAAAACATATATGTACCCATACTAGAATCTGTCAAAGAAAGCGGTACTCACATATAACAGTCATTCCATCTGTAATCCATACAGTCAAAAGACTGAAAGTATTCCAGTGAGGGAATTTTTTATTTAAAAAGGCCAAGTTAGTTTATCTGGCGTTCAATATACTAGATACAGTTAGGCCTGCGTTTCATACATCTGGAATTAGCAAACTAATGTGCTGGGGTTGGGAAAACATATATGTACCCATACTAGAATCTGTCAAAGAAAGCGGTACTCACATATAACAGTCATTCCATCTGTAATCCATACAGTCAAAAGACTGAAAGTATTCCAGTGAGGGATTTTTTTATTTAAAAAGGCCAAGTTAGTTTATCTGGCGTTCAATATACTAGATACAGTTAGGCCTGCGTTTCATACATCTGGAATTAGCAAACTAATGTGCTGGGGTTGGGAAAACATATATGTACCCATACTAGAATCTGTCAAAGAAAGCGGTACTCACATATAACAGTCATTCCATCTGTAATCCATACAGTCAAAAGACTGAAAGTATTCCAGTGAGGGAATTTTTTTATTTAAAAAGGCCAAGTTAGTTTATCTGGCGTTCAATATACTAGATACAGTTAGGCCTGCGTTTCATACATCTGGAATTAGCAAACTAATGTGCTGGGGTTGGGAAAACATATATGTACCCATACTAGAATCTGTCAAAGAAAGCGGTACTCACATATAACAGTCATTCCATCTGTAATCCATACAGTCAAAAGACTGAAAGTATTCCAGTGAGGGATTTTTTTATTTAAAAAGGCCAAGATTAGTTTATCTGGCGTTCAATATACTAGATACAGTTAGGCCTGCGTTTCATACATCTGGAATTAGCAAACTAATGTGCTGGGGTTGGGAAAACATATATGTACCCATACTAGAATCTGTCAAAGAAAGCGGTACTCACATATAACAGTCATTCCATCTGTAATCCATACAGTCAAAAGACTGAAAGTATTCCAGTGAGGGATTTTTTTATTTAAAAAGGCCAAGTTAGTTTATCTGGCGTTCAATATACTAGATACAGTTAGACCTGCGTTTCATACATCTGGAATTAGCAAACTAATGTGCTGGGGTTGGGAAAACATATATGTACCCATACTAGAATCTGTCAAAGAAAGCGGTACTCACATATAACAGTCATTCCATCTGTAATCCATACAGTCAAAAGACTGAAAGTATTCCAGTGAGGGAATTTTTTATTTAAAAAGGCCAAGTTAGTTTATCTGGCGTTCAATATACTAGATACAGTTAGGCCTGCGTTTCATACATCTGGAATTAGCAAACTAATGTGCTGGGGTTGGGAAAACATATATGTACCCATACTAGAATCTGTCAAAGAAAGCGGTACTCACATATAACAGTCATTCCATCTGTAATCCATACAGTCAAAAGACTGAAAGTATTCCAGTGAGGAATTTTTTATTTAAAAAGGCCAAGATTAGTTTATCTGGCGTTCAATATACTAGATACAGTTAGGCCTGCGTTTCATACATCTGGAATTAGCAAACTAATGTGCTGGGGTTGGGAAAACATATATGTACCCATACTAGAATCTGTCAAAGAAAGCGGTACTCACATATAACAGTCATTCCATCTGTAATCCATACAGTCAAAAGACTGAAAGTATTCCAGTGAGGGAATTTTTTATTTAAAAAGGCCAAGTTAGTTTATCTGGCGTTCAATATACTAGATACAGTTAGGCCTGCGTTTCATACATCTGGAATTAGCAAACTAATGTGCTGGGGTTGGGAAAACATATATGTACCCATACTAGAATCTGTCAAAGAAAGCGGTACTCACATATAACAGTCATTCCATCTGTAATCCATACAGTCAAAAGACTGAAAGTATTCCAGTGAGGAATTTTTTATTTAAAAAGGCCAAGTTAGTTTATCTGGCGTTCAATATACTAGATACAGTTAGGCCTGCGTTTCATACATCTGGAATTAGCAAACTAATGTGCTGGGGTTGGGAAAACATATATGTACCCATACTAGAATCTGTCAAAGAAAGCGGTACTCACATATAACAGTCATTCCATCTGTAATCCATACAGTCAAAAGACTGAAAGTATTCCAGTGAGGGAATTGTTTTTATTTAAAAAGGCCAAGTTAGTTTATCTGGCGTTCAATATACTAGATACAGTTAGGCCTGCGTTTCATACATCTGGAATTAGCAAATTAATGTGCTGGGGTTGGGAAAACATATATGTACCCATACTAGAATCTGTCAAAGAAAGCGGTACTCACATATAACAGTCATTCCATCTGTAATCCATACAGTCAAAAGACTGAAAGTATTCCAGTGAGGGAATTTTTTTATTTAAAAAAGGCCAAGTTAGTTTATCTGGCGTTCAATATACTAGATACAGTTAGGCCTGCGTTTCATACATCTGGAATTAGCAAATTAATGTGCTGGGGTTGGGAAAACATATATGTACCCATACTAGAATCTGTCAAAGAAAGCGGTACTCACATATAACAGTCATTCCATCTGTAATCCATACAGTCAAAAGACTGAAAGTATTCCAGTGAGGAATTTTTTATTTAAAAAGGCCAAGTTAGTTTATCTGGCGTTCAATATACTAGATACAGTTAGGCCTGCGTTTCATACATCTGGAATTAGCAAACTAATGTGCTGGGGTTGGGAAAACATATATGTACCCATACTAGAATCTGTCAAAGAAAGCGGTACTCACATATAACAGTCATTCCATCTGTAATCCATACAGTCAAAAGACTGAAAGTATTCCAGTGAGGGAATTTTTTATTTAAAAAAGGCCAAGTTAGTTTATCTGGCGTTCAATATACTAGATACAGTTAGGCCTGCGTTTCATACATCTGGAATTAGCAAACTAATGTGCTGGGGTTGGGAAAACATATATGTACCCATACTAGAATCTGTCAAGAAAGCGGTACTCACATATAACAGTCATTCCATCTGTAATCCATACAGTCAAAAGACTGAAAGTATTCCAGTGAGGGGATTTTGCTTATAAAAAATAATATATTTCATTGTGGTGCGAGTTGAATCGCAGCAATGAAGAAAAATACTATTAAGGGACGAGGACGCGGTCGTGGTGGTGTCCGTGGAGCCTCTGTTGCTGGTAGAGGACGTGGCCGTTCGGCTCCAGGCGCACACAGTAGAGAGCGAACTCCCTCAACTAGCCGGCAGAATGTACCGCAATATCTCGTGGGGCCCAATGCCGCTCTTAGGATGGTAAGGCCTGAGCAGGTACAGGCATTAATCGATTGGGTGGCCGACAGTGCTTCCAGCACGTTCACCACATGGTCTTCCACCCAGTCTTCTGCGGAAAGCGCACAGGTGGCACCTGAAAACCAAGCCCATCAGTCTGTCACATCACCCCAAGCATATCAGGGAAACGGTCTGAGCCACAAGTTATGCAGCAGTCTCTTCTTCTGTTTGAAGACTCTGCTTCCAGGGTTTCCCAGGGCGTCCACCTAGCCCTTCCCCAGTGGAGGAAGACATACCATGCACTGGCGCACTAACCACTTATGTCTCCAGATAAAGAGGACATGGGAATACCACCTCATCGAGTCCGCACGTCTCTGATGATGACGAAACACAGGTGCCCACTGCCGCGTCTTTTTGCAGTGTGCAGACTGAACAGGAGGAGGTCAGGGAGGGAGACTGGGTGGAAGACGATGCAGAGGACGATGAGGTCTTAGACCCCACATGGACTGAAGGTCGTGGCGATGACTTTCACAGTTCAGAGGAAGAGGTAGTGGTGAGACCGAGACAACAGCGAAAGCCAAAGAGGGAGCAGGGGGCCAAAGCAGGCGAGCCGCCGCCCCAGAGTTCAGCCTGCTACTGGACATTGCCAGCAGGGACCCAGCCCCACAAAGGCAGCTTCAAAGAGTTCCCTGGCATGGCACTTCTTTAAACAATGTCCTACCGACAAGACCCGAGTGACTTGCAGCTCTGCCATCAGAGCCTGAGGCGAGGCATTAGCGTTCTGAACCTCAGCACAACCTGCATGACCAGGCATCTACATGCAAAGCATGAACTGCAGTGGGGTACACACCTTAAAAACCAGGCACTCGCTGAGGCTCCCCCTGCTCCCTCTACCGCTGCTGCCTCGGCTTCCGCCTCGAGAGGAATGTTGCCACCTGCCGAGCAGCAAACAGAGGATGTGCCACCGACACCACCACCACCGCCACCGTCAACTAGCGTCTCCACTATATCACACAGCAGCGTTCAGCTCTCAATATCTCAAACCTTAGAGAGGAAGCGCAAATTCCCCGAGTCACCCTCGAGGCCCTTGGCCTGAGCGCCAGCATTTCTAAACTGCTGGCCTTTGAAATGCTGTCATTCCGGCTGGTGGACACAGACAGCTTCAAACAGCTGATGGCCATGGCTGTCCCGCAGTATGTGGTTCCCAGCCGCCACTACTTCTCCAAGACAGCCGTGCCTTCCCTGCACATGCAAGTGTCCGATAAAATCAAGTGTGCACTGCGCAACGCCATTTGTGGCAAGGTCCACCTAACCACGAATACGTGGACCAGTAAGCACGGCCAGGGACGCTATATCTCACTAACTGCACACTGGATGAATGTAGTGGCGGCTGGGCCCCCGGCGGACAGTTCCTTGGCGCACGTCCTTCCGCCACCTAGGATCGCAGGGCATCATTCTCTGCCTCCTGTAGCCTCCTCCTCCTACTCGGCTTCCTCCTCCACTGCTTCCACCAGCTCATCCGGTCAGCACACACCTTCACCACCAACTTCAGCACAGCCCGGGGTAAACGTCAGCAGGCCATTCTGAAACTCCTTATGTTTGGGGACAGGCCCCACACCGCGCAGGAGTTGTGGCGGGGTATTGAACAACAGACCGGCGAGTGGTTTCTGCCGGTGGGCCTCAAGCCAGGCCTGGTGGTATGCTATAATGGGCGAAATCTCGTGGCAGCTCTGGGACTAGCCGGTTTGACGCACATCCCTTGCCTGGCGCATGTGCTGAACTTGGTGGTGCAGAGGTTCATTCACCACTACCCCAACATGTCAGAGCTGCTGCATAAAGTGCGGGCCGTCTGTGCGCGCTTCCGCCGTTCACATCCTGCCGCTGCTCGCCTGTCTGCGCTACAGCGGAACTTCGGCCTTCCCGCTCACCGCCTCATATGCGACGTGCCCACCCGGTGGAACTCCACCTTGCACATGCTGGAGAGACTGTGCGAGCAGCAGTAGGCCATAGTGGAGTTTCAGCTGCAGCACGCTCGCGTCAGTCGTACTGCCGAACAGCACCACTTCACCACCAATGATTGGGCCTCCATGCGAGACCTGTGTGCCCTGCTGCGCTGTTTGAGTACTCCACCAACATGGCCAGTGGCGATGACACTGTTATCAGCGTTACAATACCACTTCTATGTCTCCTTGAGAAAACACTTAGGGCAATGATGTTAGAGGAGGTGGCCCAGGTGGAGGAGGAGGAGGAGGATGAGGGCTCGTTTCTAACACTTTCGGGCCAGTCTGTTCGAATTGGCTCAGAGGGAGGTTTGTTTAAGCAGCAGAGGACAGGTTCTACAAGTCGCCAGCCAAGGCACTGTACTGGAGGACGAGGAGGATGAGGAGGAGGAGGTGGAGGGGACGAGGATGGCGCAAGTTCACAGCGGGGTGGCAGCCCAGGCCCATCACTGGTGCGTGGCTGGGGGATACGGTGGACGATGACGATCGCCTCCCACAGAGGACAGCTTGTCCTTACCCATGGGTAGCCTGGCCCACATGAGCGAATATATGCTCCAATGCCTGCTTAGCGACAGCAGAGTTGCCCACGTTTTAACGTGTGCAGACTACTGGGTGGCCACCCTGCTGGATCCCGGTATAAAGACAATGTGCCCACTTTAATTCCTGAACTGGAGAGCGACCGTAAGATGCGTGAGTACAAGCGCTACGCTGATAGAGGCGCTCTTGAGGCATTCCCACATGTCACAGGGAACAGGTGGAAGGTGAAGGCAGAGGAGTGGCAAGAGGTGCCATACGCAGCTGTGTCACGGCCAGCTCATCTGAGGGCAGGGTTAGCATGGCAGAAATGTGGAAAAGTTTTGTCTCCACGCCACAGCTATCTGCACCGACACCTGATACGGAGCGTGTTAGCAGGAGGCAGCATTTCACTAACATGGTTGAACAGTATGTCTGCACACCCCTCCACATCCTGACGGATGGTTCGGCCCCATTCAACTACTGGGTTTCGAAATTGTCCACGTGGCCAGAGTTAGCATGTTATGCCTTGGAGGTGCTTTCCTGCCCGGCGCAGCGTTTTATCTGAGCAGCGTATTCAGCACGGCAGGGCGTCATTACTGACAAGCGCAGCCGCCTGTCCACAGCCAACGTGGACAAGCTGACCTTCATAAAGATGAACCAGGCATGGATCCCACAGGACCTGTCCCTCCCTTGTGCAGAGTAGTCCTTATTAACTGCCTAAAACATGTCTTGTTGTGCTACGGGCCACTTCTTTATTTGATACAAATTTTATGAAACCCACAGTTGAATGAAACTCTTCTCTGTCTGGGCGCGGGGCTAACCAGATGAAAGTGGCCGGTTAAACTAACGGGTGACATGAAGCCATAACCTCTGCCATGCTACCTCTGTCTTCTGTCTGGGTGCTGAGGCCTAAGTCAAATAAAGCGGTCTTCTGCTGTGCTGGGGGATATGAAGCTAATCTCTGACCTCTCTCCTCTGTCTGGGTCCAAAGGCCTAAATCACTGAAAGAGGCCTTCTCCTGTGGTGTGTGATATGATGCCAGAATATGTGCTGTGGGGCCTCTCTACTCTTCCTGGGTGCAGGGGTCAAATAAACTAAATTGTGGCCTACTCCTGTGGTGGTTGATATGATGCCTGATTCTCTGATGTGGAACCTCTCTCCTCTGTTTGGGTGAAGGGGTCAAAGTAACTAAATGGTGGCTTCTCCTGTGGTGGCTGATATGATGCCAGAATATGTGCTGTGGGGCCTCTCTCCTCTTCCTGGGTGCAGGGGTCAAAGTAACTCAATGGTGGCTTCTCCTGTGGTGGTTGAGTATGATGCCAGAATATGTGCTGTGGGGCCTCTCTCCTCTTCCTGGGTGCAGGGGTCAAAGTAACTCAATGGTGGCTTCTCCTGTGGTGGCTGATATGATGCCAGAATATGTGCTGTGGGGCCTCTCTCCTCTTCCTGGGTGCAGGGGTCAAAGTAACTCAATGGTGGCTTCTCCTGTGGTGGCTGATATGATGCCAGAATATGTGCTGTGGGGCCTCTCTCCTCTTCCTGGGTGCAGGGGTCAAAGTAACTCAATGGTGGCTTCTCCTGTGGTGGTTGAGTATGATGCCAGAATATGTGCTGTGGGGCCTCTCTCCTCTTCCTGGGTGCAGGGGTCAAAGTAACTCAATGGTGGCTTCTACTGTGGTGGCTGATATGATGCCAGAATATGTGCTGTGGGGCCTCTCTCCTCTTCCTGGGTGCAGGGGTCAAAGTAACTAAATGGTGGCTTCTCCTGTGGTGGCTGATATGATGCCAGAATATGTGCTGTGGGGCCTCTCTCCTCTTCCTGGGTACAGGGTCAAAGTAACTCAATGGTGGCTTCTCCTGTGGTGGCTGATATGATGCCAGAATATGTGCTGTGGGGCCTCTCTCCTCTTCCTGGGTGCAGGGTCAAAGTAACTCAATGGTGGCTTCTCCTGTAGTGGCTGATATGATGCCAGAATATGTGCTGTGGGGCCTCTCTCCTCTTCCTGGGTGCAGGGGTCAAAGTAACTCAATGGTGGCTTCTCCTGTGGTGGCTGATATGATGCCAGAATATGTGCTGTGGGGCCTCTCTCCTCTTCCTGGGTGCAGGGGTCAAAGTAACTCAATGGTGGCTTCTCCTGTGGTGGCTGATATGATGCCAGAATATGTGCTGTGGTGCCTCTCTCCTCTTCCTGGGTGCGGGGTCAAAGTAACTCAATGGTGGCTTCTCCTGTGGTGGTTAGTATGATGCCAGAATATGTGCTGTGGGGCCTCTCTCCTCTTCCTGGGTGCAGGGGTCAAAGTAACTCAATGGTGGCTTCTCCTGTGGTGGTTAGTATGATGCCAGAATATGTGCTGTGGGGCCTCTCTCCTCTTCCTGGGTGCAGGGGTCAAAGTAACTCAATGGTGGCTTCTCCTGTGGTGGCTGATATGATGCCAGAATATGTGCTGTGGGGCCTCTCTCCTCTTCCTGGGTGCAGGGGTCAAAGTAACTCAATGGTGGCTTCTCCTGTGGTGGCTGATATGATGCCAGAATATGTGCTGTGGGGCCTCTCTCCTCTTCCTGGGTGCAGGGGTCAAAGTAACTCAATGGTGGCTTCTCCTGTGGTGGCTGATATGATGCCAGAATATGTGCTGTGGTGCCTCTCTCCTCTGTCTGGGTCCAAAGGCCTAAATCACTGAAAGAGGCCTTCTCCTGTGGTGTGTGATATGATGCCAGAATATGTGCTGTGGTGCCTCTCTCCTCTTCCTGGGTGCGGGGGTCAAAGTAACTCAATGGTGGCTTCTCCTGTGGTGGCTGATATGATGCCAGAATATGTGCTGTGGGGCCTCTCTCCTCTTCCTGGGTGCAGGGGTCAAAGTAACTCAATGGTGGCTTCTCCTGTGGTGGTTAGTATGATGCCAGAATATGTGCTGTGGGGCCTCTCTCCTCTTCCTGGGTGCAGGGGTCAAAGTAACTCAATGGTGGCTTCTCCTGTGGTGGCTGATATGATGCCAGAATATGTGCTGTGGGGCCTCTCTCCTCTTCCTGGGTGCAGGGGTCAAAGTAACTAAATGGTGGCTTCTCCTGTGTTGGTTGATATGATGCCAGAATATGTGCTGTGGTGCCTCTCTCCTCTGTCTGGGTCCAAAGGCCTAAATCACTGAAAGAGGCCTTCTCCTGTGGTGTGTGATATGATGCCTGAATATGTGCTGTGGTGCCTCTCTCCTCTTCCTGGGTGCGGGGGTCAAAGTAACTAAATGGTGGCTTCTCCTGTGGTGGCTGATATGATGCCAGAATATGTGCTGTGGGGCCTCTCTCCTCTTCCTGGGTGCAGGGGTCAAAGTAACCCAATGGTGGCTTCTCCTGTGGTGGCTGATATGATGCCAGAATATGTGCTGTGGTGCCTCTCTCCTCTTCCTGGGTGCAGGGGTCAAAGTAACTCAATGGTGGCTTCTCCTGTGGTGGTTAGTATGATGCCAGAATATGTGCTGTGGGGCCTCTCTCCTCTTCCTGGGTGCAGGGTCAAAGTAACTCAATGGTGGCTTCTCCTGTGGTGGTTAGTATGATGCCAGAATATGTGCTGTGGGGCCTCTCTCCTCTTCCTGGGTGCAGGGGTCAAAGTAACTCAATGGTGGCTTCTCCTGTGGTGGCTGATATGATGCCAGAATATGTGCTGTGGGGCCTCTCTCCTCTTCCTGGGTGCAGGGGTCAAAGTAACTCAATGGTGGCTTCTCCTGTGTTGGTTAGTATGATGCCAGAATATGTGCTGTGGGGCCTCTCTCCTCTTCCTGGGTGCAGGGGTCAAAGTAACTCAATGGTGGCTTCTCCTGTGGTGGCTGATATGATGCCAGAATATGTGCTGTGGGGCCTCTCTCCTCTTCCTGGGTGCAGGGGTCAAAGTAACTAAATGGTGGCTTCTCCTGTGGTGGTTGATATGATGCCTGATTCTCTGCTGTGTAACCTCTCTCCTCCGTCTGGGTGTAGGGGTCAAAGTAACTAAATGGTGGCCTACTCCTGTGGTGGGTGATATGATGCCTGGTTCTCTGCTGTGGGACCTCTCTCCTTTGTCTGGGTGCTGTGGTCAAAATAATAGTAAGTGACCTTCTCCATTGGTGGGTGACTTGAAGCCTGATTCTGTGCTATGGGACCTCACTCCAATTAATATTGTTTAATTTTTATTTATTTTATGTTAACTCATCATTTCCCTATCTACATTTGTTTGCAGGGGATTTAACTACATTTTGCTGCCTTTTGCAGCCCTCTAGCCCTTTCCGGGTGTGTTTTACAGCCTTTTTAGTGCCCAAAAGTTCGGGTCCCCATTGACTTCTATGGGGTTCGGGTTCGGGATGAAGTTCGGGTCGAGTTCGGATCACGAACCCGAACATTTTTCGAAAGTTCGGCCGAACTCGTCGAACCCGAACATCCAGGTGTTCGCTCAACTCTAGTGGTCAGGGAGTATTTACCAATGAATGAGCCCATTGGAGACATCTCAGACACCTACACAAGTCTGGATTGGTCAGAGATGTTTTTGTGGCATGAGGGGGACCCACAAGATAAAAGGGTATGACCACATGGTCAGATTTCTGTATGCAGTTTTGGAGGCTAAAACCAGAAGTGAATTTAATAAAGGGGAGAAATTTCATCTGTCCTTTATATTTTCCCTCCTTTTATGATCAACTCCTGATTTTGGCTTCCAAAACCGCATACAGAAACCACAGTCAGGTGGTTTCAATGTTAAGGCTTACAAAATATATGCAGTATACTGTAGTATGCATCATTTCCAGAAATGACTTGCACAGGTGCTGCATTTATTTCCCCCATTTTCAGATTTTCAAAGACAAGGTGCATAAACGGTGAATTGTTTTATCGCATTACAGAGACTGCCAGATGACTAGAACATGTGGATTTACCCTAAAGAGGTTGTCTGATTTATCAAACTATAAAACCCATTTTAAATACTCTATGTAATTCTGAGGGGTCTGCTATTTAGGTATGTAATTTATTAACAAGAGCAGATAATGGCTGTAAAGAGCATCTCTCCGTCAACCTGGCATGGCCATGCATTACACATTTCAATGTTGAACTGTTCATTGCTTTACTTCCCTGCAGTGGCACTGCTCATGGACTGAATCCTTGCTACTGGGTTCCCCACTGATTATAGATGATCACTGGGGTGCCAGTAGTGGGATTTCCTGCAAACTGCTTATTGATCAAGGACCTTTTCAATAAAGGTCAGAAGACAATATCATGTATCGCATATTAATATTATGGAACAAATATTTTTTATACTTTTATAGCCAAAGGTAAAAGGTTTTTGAACTGACAATTTTAACAAAACTATAAGGGTGATAACAAACTGGTGCAAAGAAAAGGTTGAGCAGTTGTTCAAAACATTTGCCTCTAATTTTTTTTTAGGCATTTTCGGAAATTAAAGACAATGACTTGATTGATTGCCATTACCAACTACTCTACTTTTCCTTTGCACCGTAATTGGTACAGTTGAAAAAAAGACATAAGTCCATTAAATTTATCTAAATGATGGGAGGGAATGTGAATAAACAGAAGGTGTATGGGAATGCCGTAGAACTTTGCTTCCTCATATTGATTAAGAAAGTAAAAACGGATAAGGTAAGAAACAATCTGCCCTAAATGAAATTCTCCACCGATCAAAATAGTGGATCAGCAGTGGCGTACCTCCAATAGAGGCAGACGACACAGCTGCTATGGTGCCTCTGAGGGAGGGGGGCCCGCAGTGGAGGATAGGCCCCTCCCACTAATTACAGTTGTATAGCTACCTGTGTGAAAAGAGAATGTAAAGTGGAGAAAGACCTTTGGTGATGTCATCAACCATCTGACCAGTGCAGGAAGCCAAGGAATAGCAGAGCAGAAGAAGTCTGAAGGACTTTTGGTGATGTCATCATCATGTGACCAGTGCAGAGGACTGGTGAAAGACCTATGGGATGTCACTGTGAGGGGGTGGAGCTTCTGTGTGGTGCCTGGAGTAGAGGTTGGTGGTGTCATGGGATAACCTACATAACATCGTAGGAAAGCTGAGAGTTGTAGTTCTGTCTTATTATATCACTTTCCATGTAAATTCAGTTTATGCCCTAGTACAGTCTGGTATTGTTGAGAGTTGTAGTTCTGTCCTATTATATCCCTCTCCATGTAATTTCAAAGTATGCCCCAGTACAGTCTTGTAGTTCCCTTGTCACAATTATAATGTTCTGCAGCAGCTGAGGTGTGTATTAGGAGGTTATGCAGCAGCTGAGGTGTTTATTAGGAGGATCTACAGCAGCTGAGATGTGTATTACGCTTTGTTCACTTCTGTGTGCTAGTGATGTTCGCTGTTCTGTTCTGTCATGGGAGCAGAACAACTAAAATCACAGCAGTTCTAGATTTGGCACTCAATGGACGACAACACCTGATGGATCCCGCTGACCATGATGACATCTGACGGGTTTCCATCTTCCAGGATATAAAATTGTGTCCAGCATTTATGACCTGATCTTTTACTGAGGCCCCAACACAGATGTGATCCAAGCCTTATATGTTCTCTACCATCAGGTTATGATGTTCTGCAGCAGCTGAGGTGTGTGTTATGAGGTTCTATAGCAGCTGAGGTGTGTATTAGGAGGTTCTTCTGCAACTGAGGTGTGTATTATGAGCATCTGCAGCAGCTGAGCTGAGGTGTGTATTAGGAGGTTCTGCATCAGCTGGGGTGTGTATTTTGATGTTCTGCAACAGCTGAGGTGTGTATTATGTTCTGCAGCAGCTGATGTGTGTATTATGAGGTTCTGCAGCAGCTAAGGTGTGTAACATGAGGTTCTGCAGCAGCTGAGGTGTGTAACATGAGGTTCTGCAGCAGCTGAGGTGTGTATTATGAGGTTCTGCAGCAGCTGAGGAGTGTATTATGAGGTTCTGCAGTAGCTGATTCGTGCATTATGAAGTTCTGCAACAGCTGATGTGTGTATTATGAAATTCTGCAGCAGCTGATGTGTGTATTATGAAGTTCTGCAGCAGCTGAGGTGTGTATTAGGAGGTTCTGCAGCAGCGGAGGTGTGTATTAGGAGGTTCTGCAACAGTCAGAGAAACATCAGTTTTGACTGGATTAAATCCTTTAGTTTTTTTGTGTCTGCGCTTTGTAAAATGTCCCTGTCCTGTTCCTCTGCCACTGCCAACATGTGTCGCACTGTGACCTGACTGGCCAGGCCGGTACCTGACCTGTCCCGCACGGTCATCAGTCCATACTCCAGTCCCTCTGCCACAGGCCCTAACTGTGCTCAGCATTGGGGAGGAGGTGAAGCAGAAGTCCATGGGGAAGGGATGACACACTATATGAAAAGTAGCAGCAGCGGGCACAGTTCATTGGGTAAGGCTAGGTACTCACTTGCGATCAGATTTTGGTATTCTGTTCCAGCATTCCAGCAGAATTCCAAAATTGCCAGATCCAGCATATGCTAAACACTACTTGCACCTGCCGGCTCCCATTCACAATCATGGGGTCATTCGAGATCCTACATGCAGAGCTGTTTTGCACTTTGTTTCTGCCAGAATCTGCAACAGAGGCTTCTGTTGGAACCTCTGCAGTAGATGTGCACATACCCTAAGGCAGGCATCCTCAAACTGCGGCCCTCCAGCTGTTGTAAAACTACAACTCCCACCATGCCCTGCTGCAGGCTGATACCTGTAGGCTGTTTGGGCATGCTGGGAGTTGTAGTTTTGCAACAGCTGGAGGGCCGCAGTTTGAGGATGCCTGCCCTAAGGGGTGCGATGGGTCACTCACAAGGGGGCCAAATTCTGATTCCTGCCATGGGGTTCAGTGTTTTCTATGTACGCCCCTGGTGATCAGACTTGAAGAACATTGAGGGCCTGCCTTTCCGCCACCTGTTTTCTGGGGACTATTAGCAATGATAGATAAGCCATGTCTTAATATACTATTAAAGTGCATTTACGTGTAACGACTAAGCAGGCAATTATTGAGAAACAACCATTTCTTCTTGGAAACTGCCTACTCATTAGTGGAGGTAAGAGGTGCAACTACATGCAGCCATCACCTCCACTGTATGGGGATGAGTGATGGTTACTTCAGTTGCTTGTCCTCATACAGATTAATTGTTTCTGTGCAGCAGATCACTGTTTACCCAGCACAATCTACTACCCATAAACCATGATTTAATGTGCTGCATAAATGATGAATTTAACCAATTAACTAATATTTTACTCATTCATTGGGAGTTCAGCAGCATCTTTACACGGGCCAATTATTGAGAGAGAGTGTTCGTACAAATGTTTATTCCCTAATGATAGTCTACCCAATAATAGTCCTGTGTAAATGTGCCTATACTGTTCATATTTCTGTCATGAGCAATGCTGCTATAAAGACCTTGTATGAATCCCAGTGACCAAGTCTCTACATTTACACAAAACTGCCACTATTTAATCCAGATAAGAAGCAGATGTTGTATTTGCTCAATTGAATCCACACGTGGTTTCTAACCATGACAACACAAAAACTGACAGAAATCAGAACATGACATGTCATCAAATTCTTTCTTCAGTCATCAATCCTCTAACTTCTAGCAATCTTGTCTCAGCATAGAAGTGGAATCTTAAGAACTGATCTTAATGAATATTAATGGTCCCTTTTAGGGTTCTTTCACACTAGTGTTTTTCATTGAGTTCCATCGTTGGGGCTCAATACGGGGGGAAAAAATGCTTCAGTTTTATCCTAATGCATTCTGAATGGATAGAAATCCATTCAGGATGCATCAGGATGTCTTCAGTTCAGTCACTGTATGGCGTTTTGGATGGAGAAAATACTGCAGTTTTATCTCTGTCCTAAATGCCGTAATGTCGAATCTGGCATTAATTTCCATAGGAATGTATTAATTAAAAATACCACATTGACGGATCCACTCTGCCGGTCTGCACAGACCTTTAAAAATGTGAAAAAAATACATAACGGATCCGTTTCTCTGGATGACAACCAGAGAGACGGATCCGTTCTTGCAATGCATTTGTGAGACTGATCTGCATCTGGATCCGTCTACAAATGCTGTCCATTTCAACACAGATTGCTGGATCCGGCAGGCAGTTCCAGCGATGGAACTGTTTGCCGGATCTCTCTGCCGCAAGTGTGAAAGTTCCCTTAATTCCCTTCTGGTCAGTCATATTTAATAAATGCAGCATGTCATAAGAGTACATAAGAGTAATAGTAACAGCCTAATTTATGTATTTAGAGTGGCATTTAATTTTAGCAATACATTAGTTGCAAACTGTTTGAATGGGCTCTCTCCTTTTGTAAACCCTTTATATATACCTTACACATGCACACGGTTATATAAGGGGTCCCCTAGTCAGATCTCTTCTAGCCAGAGCTGTGATATATACCAAGAAGGATACCCATTGACATAAATGCACAGGTTGTCCCATACCAAAAATGGGTTGTCAAAAAGAGACAATCCCCTATGACTATCACTTATGACCAACAAATCATTCATCATTCAGAAGGTATGTATCTTGGAAGGTATGTTACAGTTTTTCTTCTTGACAACTTTTTTTTTCTTTTTGTAACCGAAACTGGCTGATACCTAGCTTTCTTGCAGTAACTTTTGAACAATAGTTTAAAGAATGATATTATATAGCTATATTTTTGATGTGTGTTCTTTTTTATCTTTGTGTAATTCTAACAATAATACTTTTATCTTGCACTTTGCTCAAACACGGTGCATTACTGTGACCACAATATTCAGCTCCTAAAAATCAATGTGATACAAAAAGGAAGGTTAATTGTTAGGGCAACCCCTGGATGATTTCCCTTGAATGGAACAAAAGGTTTTACTGAGAAAATGCATAACAGATTAAAGAAGAAGAAACAACAAAGACCCCTGAACTCCTGCTTGCCGTGTCCCTGACTGACAGTAGTAATTTTGTCTTTGGCTATTTTTTTCCAGAGTTTGTATGTCAGATATTTCTCAGCCATCATCCCAGTGTTGCCCAAATGTAGTCAGGACATGTTTGCACCAGACTTTTTCAGGTGAAGTATCTTCTGGCCATAGAGTGAAACCACATATGTACATTCTCCAGTAGGCTTTTTCTAATGGTGACCATACCCCTTCAATAGCTGTCGGACAAATGTTCATTGCCCACCAGACTCCATACTCATGCATGCTCAGTTTATTCCAACATTTATCTTTTTTCAGATGCAATAATGGATAAGGCCACTGCTTGACACCTAGTGGTGGTCTTATCCACTGCCAAAACAAAAGGATCTGACAATCATATTCAGTGTGCCCAATCCTTCTTTCCCTGACATTATCTATCAGGGAAGTGTTGGGAGGACCCTATACATATTGAATTATCAGCTGGCTCGGCAGGTTTGGCAGACAATAATCTAATAGGTTTGGGGTCTTGACTTTTTCTAAGTCATTAAATGTACTTGTTCAAACAAAAATGTGAAAACGTCTTTATATCCTCAATAGAAATGGGTAAATGGCAAAGATTTCCCTGATCGCTAATATACACATAGAATCAGTACATTAAAGGGGTATTATGGTTTCAGGAAATACATTAGCAGAGATCTTAAAGACCATAAGCAATGGATACACAGAGCATATTGAAAATTGTAGAATTTTCATTTACGCGATAAATAAACGTTATTTCATGAAACCATACAATGATCATGAAAATACTTAAAGCCATGTGCATTAGCACTGATCCCCTAATACCTCTTTAGGTAATATTTCTGTTGCCCATATGCCCTCTTGGCTCTTATATACAGTACAATACACAGCAGCCTAAGGGTACTTTCACAATTGCATTGAAGGATCCTGTCAGGCAGTTCCGTCAACAGAACTGTTTGCAGATTAGTTTGACAATTGTATTGAAATAACGGATCTGTCTTTCCATTGTCATCCGTAAAAATGGATCCATTATTTATTATTTTACCATTTTTAAAGGTTTGCGCATGCGCAGAGTGGAAGAACAGATCCATTTGCAAAATGCATTAATTTTCAATGTCGGATCTGCCCTTAATACATTTCAATAGAAATTAATAGCGGATCCGTCATTCTGTCAAGTGTTTCCGCATTTTTGGACAGAGATACAAATACAACATCCTGCCCTTTTATCTGCGTCCAAAAAACATGAAAGGACTGAACTAAAGACAAACTGATGCAAACTGAACGGATTGCTTTCCATTCAGAATGCATTAGGATAAAACTGATCAGTTTTTTTCTGTTATTGAGCTCTGAGGACGGAACTGACGGAAAACTTTGACGCTAGTGTGAAAGTACCCTAAAACCCATTTACTTACAATTGAATTTCCTAACTACATATAATTTCATTTTTAAACTTAATCTAACTATTTATATGCTGTAGCATAATATATTTGAATTTGGGAAGCATGTTTATTAATATTTCTAAATGTTTTGCTCCAAGGCAGTAGAGTGTGTCTGTTTTGAAGGAAATGAAAATAAATGTTAAGACTTATTAGGAAAACTCATGCAGCTAGTCAAATTAAGAACAATGATTGCAATATTAAACAACTGATTAACCGTGACACATCAGTCGTTATTTATTTCATCTCACTTAATTGCACCTTGTCCTGGAGGACATTTTGTAAACTCACGTAAAGAACAGTAGACCGTCTCTCTTTGATGAATGTGTGTGTAAATCAAACACTGTAGATTTACTAAGTATCTTTTACAGAGGATGAAAAACTGGCTTGAGAATGAACATTGAGTATATTGAAATAGCTAAAGTCATAAATCTAGAAATATGATAACTACAATGTGCATAATAACCAAAAAGCCATTCGCTATCATTCTCCACTTGGCACTATATTAGTCACCGCTTATTTACTTTTGCACTTAGTAAATTAGCCCTGTTTGTGCAGAAATATAATGGAAACATGGCAAAAAGTATACTAATATTACCATTTTTCTCACCTCAACATGAAAGAAGTTGATGTTCAATGCACACTACAAATATATCTAACACTGACTATCAATATGTGGAGATCATCTGATCACTGGCAGGTCTAATAAATAAGAACATAAGCACATGGGTAATTGGCCACCAGCTGCAAAGCATCATAAATCTTCTTCATAGACAACAATAAAATGGCTACTTTATTACCATACTATATGCTGTATCAGCATTAATAACATGTTGTTGGAAAGCAATTGATGTACCTCTGAAAATGCAGGACTTTGACATACAATTGAAGTTGTATTGTATGTACTACATTCAATAGAACTAAAGAAAGACTATATGAAATTAGGGTATGGTCTGCCTTCATCACTATTTTGATATATTTCATTACAAAAATTTGACTAACTTATGATGATACACTCCTACTACTCAACCACAGTCTATAACTTGCATTTATGAAAGAGTCTAAACTAGCCACAGTCAAGAATGTCTACCATCTACTGCTAAAACTTAGCTGTTCTCTAAAATGTTTTTATTCTTTTACTATGCATAATATTTTACGTGTTAGGGCAGCATCCTTGCCAGTTTAATGCATGGAATTCCCCTACATCCCTACAGCATGTCTTCTGCCTATATTGTATTACATGTACAAAGGCAATAACCAGGGTTTTCTGTGCAAGAACCTACCACCACCATGTTTCCTAATGTCTACTCTATCATATGTAGAGGATTGTTAACTGCTGTCATAGCTTTAATTGGTGTATTAAAACCTGCAAATTGGTATACCATTAAAGCCTCATTCACACGTCAGTGTTCGGTCAGTGATTTCCATCAGTGATTTTCAGACAAAACAAGGTACCGCTCTAAACACAGAATAGTGCAGATCTTTTGCTTGTATCTTATGTCTGTGGAGGCTCCAATCCTGGTTTTGGGTCACAATAACTGATGGGAAAACACTGACGTGTGAATGAGGTTTAAGTCCTTCATGCTCAATGATGCCATGAATGTTATCTAAAAAGTCCAGTATAAGAGAGGGTGGGCCCTCACAGACAGTTCCTCTGGTGGGCCCAAAAAACTTCAGTCTGATACTGGTAAGTAGTTAAAGTTAGACATGCTTAAATACCAGCCCCATACATTTTAAAAGCCAGCAATATATTTTCTTAATTTGCCTTATTCAATGGAAGGCAAAAGTAACTCGAAATATGTAGTAAGATGTAAGTGGATTCTTTACGGTAAAAGCAGTGAGACTATGGAACTCTCTGCCTGAGGAGGTGGTGATGGTGAGTACAATAAAGGAATTAGAGAGGAGCCTGGATGTATTTCTGGAGTGTAATAATATTACAGGCTATAGCTACTAGAGAGGGGTCGTTGATCCAGGAAGTTATTCTGATTGCCTGAATGGAGTCGGGAAGGAATTTTTTACTCCCCTTAAGTGGGGAAAATTGGCTTCTACCTCACAGGTTTTTTTTGCCTTCCTCTGGATCAACTTGTAGGAAACAGGCCGAACTGGATGGACAAATGTGTTTTTTCGGCCTTATGTACTATGTTACTATGTTACCATGGGCCTCATTTATCAAAAGTGACAGAAAAAAGCCTTGTTTCACATAGAACCAATCGCAGTTCAGCTTTCATTTTTCTACAGCAGTTTAAGAAATGAAAACATAGCTGTGATTGATTGATTGATTGATATGGGAAATAAGTCTGTTTTCCTGTCAGGAATGTTTGGTAAATGAGGCTTAATATTTTAAGTTAGGTCTCCAGAAGATAATTTAGTCATATAATTGGAAATATAATTTAAGACACTTTCAAAATACATAGGGGGAGAGTTATCAGAACTGGTGTAATAGAAAACTAGCTCAGTTGCCCATAGCAACCAATCAGATTTTATCTTTCATTTTCCAAAGGAGCTCTGAAATATGAAAGGTGGAATCTCATTGGTTGTATAAGCAAGTCAGTTTTCCATTACACCGGTTTTGATAAATCTTCCCTTATAGACTTTAGAAACATAATGGAAAAATGTATATATCTCTACTCATTAAATGCAATGAATTGGGGAATAAATCCCTCATTTTTGATAATGTAATGAAAAAAGCCATGTATCTCAGGCTAAGGAAGGCATGGTGACAACATCTTATGATGTGAGTCACAGCAATGCAAGCTCAATGGCTCCCTATGGAAATCTTGTGTGTCGGTTTTACATTAGAAATTATAATGGAAAAACATTGATACAGTATTTTCTATGTGAACAGGAAGCATGCATGTTTTGTCACGTACATGCTTTTTCATTTAATGTGTCGGAAACTATTCATAATTGCATGATCACTGTTTGCTTAAGTAGACATACGGTACAATGAAGAATAAGTGAAATATGTTTGGTAGCTTGAATAAACTAACAATTAGAGGGATGAGAGTTTTTATTACATTACTGTGAAAATCAGGGAGAAACTGAGCAGAATATTAAAAGCCCTTGCCTTGAAAAAAAATGATTATAATGATAAGGCAGACCTAACCATGTAATTTTATGCAAACAAAAACCATTATGGGACAAAAACCATATTAGAGTATTACATGTTGTAAGGAATTGTATACAGAATGCTAAAAATATAATAATATATCATTTTTTGGAATCAGCTTTGTTTTGATATGACTACTTTTTCTTTGCTACTTACTAGCATACTAAAATTACTCTTATTTAAAATTGTAACTTGCAAGACGCCTTAGGCCTATGGACTCAAATTTGAAAAGGTCAAATGCCTAGGGACCAACTTTGTTGTCATGTCCCTACCCAGTAGGCTAAAGGGCAAGCTTGTCAACAGGCAGTGCTGCCAGCATCTTATCTTATCCCTATGGAAACCAGGCTGACCAATCAGAGACAAAGCCGTTATGTCTGGCCCAATTATGCCACATGGGTCACATGACTCCTGGCATCCAATGTGACTTGAAGGCGGTTAGTTTTAACAGGCAACTGCTGGCCACAGTTGCTTGTGATTTGGTGTTCTGTCTAACAACAGTTTGTGTTTTGCTTCTCTTCTGTTTTGCTGCTCTTGGATTACTGATGTCTGCCCAGACCTTGACTTTGCCTTTGCTTAGCGATTTGAACCCTGACATGACCTCTAATATTTGACCCAGGTTGGTATTGTAATTCTCTTGTTTTCTGATTGAGCTCTGTTGTACTCTCCTGGTTTTGACCCAGTCTTTGTTTTTATTTTCTTCTGGACAATCTTGATATTTTTTGTGCCTGTCTATCATTGCGTCTATTTTTTTGTTCATGGTACTCCCCACATACCACAGTACTTGCTAGTGTTGGTGACGTTGTCTGGTTAGGAGTCGTAACCTGGGGCAGATCACCCAAGTCGGTAGGGACTATAGATTGGTTCACCTCGGCGTTATTGAATTCCATTACAGGTTCTGTTATAACAGAGTTATAAAGGAATATAACTGAATTCTAGGAATAAAAAACGGAGGCCTTTAAGAGACATTACGTTTTTCTCCATCCTAATACATATCTATAGGGGCACATAACGGTTCTGTTTGTTTCAGTTATACATGATGGAAAAATTAGTCCTGTCGACAGGACTATTTTTTCCGTCCTGCATAACGAAAACCAGACGGATCCATTATGCTTGCCCATAGACTTTATTATGATAGATCAAAACGGAATGCCTCTTAAAGGCTTCCGTTTTGCATTCCATCTACGAATTCCGTTATTTTCTGTTATAACCATGTTATAAGGGAAAGCAATAATGGAATGCATAACGGTGATGTGAATCGGGCCTAAGGGGTGCGTGTTCCTACCAACTGAGACAATTGTCTGTTTAACAATTAAATGCAAGCAGTGCTAGATTTACATCTCTAGAAGTCATAGGCACATATTGTATGGCACCTTAGTTTTTACATAATGTGGAGTAGATTGATGCATGTAGCCAACTGTTGTGGAAGGAACGCTTCCTTCCCAACAATCTGCTGCTCATTGCACCATGTAAATGCAGCTTCATACCCCACCTTAAGTGCCAGAGGCTATAGGCACAGATTGCCTGGCACCAGAGAGTTAATAAAGCCTCACCTTCAATCATGTATGTTTTAAAATATTTGTCTGTTCTTACAAAATAAAACAGTACATACCATGCTTCTCACAACATTTAACACCCTATGTGGCCTCCCCCATGTCCCCCACTGTATGTACTGACTAAAATCAGCCAGAATATAGCCAATCATCAGTTGTATCATATGAATGAACAATCCAATCAACCACATGCCAAAAGAAACAGAAAAATCAGGGAGAAAGTTTAAAAATGTTTTAGCTGACAATAGCTAAAAACAAAAATCTAAACTGACAGCTCTCAAATCTGCCATTGACCGTCATGAACAATGGTTGGGAAAAATGGTTCAAATTGTCCATTTCAGCTGAATGTTCCCCAGTGTGTATGGGAAGCTTTACTTCCATAGCCCTGTGATTGAATGATTCACATATAAATACATATTTAAATTTTAATATTAATGTACACAGTTCCGTGTATTTATCCTGTATGTAATTTACTCTTCAGTTGGCATCTTGCTATAGGGCCACCTTTAGGCATAGACAGATTGAAGACACAGATAAATCTGGCCCTGAACACAAATGCTTTGTTCAGTTTCAAAGAGCAAGGCACCTATTGTGTATTTCAGATTACTAGGTAACCAATGACAGAATGAAATCAACTAAATAACCAGGGAAAAGGAATTGCTGAGTGGTTTACCAGAAACTGCAAGAGTTGTGTATTTTTTATATAGCAGAGCCTACTGTTAGAGTCCACCTAATAAAAGAAACATAAACTTGGCAGATCCAATCCGATAGGACAGCTTAGCCAGTATTTCAAAAAAGATCCTATATTTGTGAGGGAATCTTTAAAAAACATGATGCTACAAATAGCATAGCCGAATTGAATAGATGGTAGATTTTTTGTGGAAAGCGTCATCTCAAAATTTTCCAAGATTACTCACCAGATATTCTGGTCTTTTGTTCTACATTAATATTATAGGATGGCAAAAGAAAAAAAAAAAAGGGGTTCAATAAAAATGAACCAATGTGTTTTTTATAATTTTATAATGAAAAGGAAGCAAGATATAGTCACTTACAGTTGAAGTGATAAGTTTACATGCACTTTAATCACATTCATTAAAAACTCCTGACATTTAATCCTAGTACACATTTCCTCTCTTAGGTCAGTTAGGATCACAACTATACTGTATTTCGAGAATGTGAAATGTCAGAATATGACTAGAGGCAATTATTTATTTTACGTTTTATTTCTTTTCTCCCATTCCTGGTTGCTCAAAAGAGAACATATACCAAGTTAACTGTGCCTTTAAATAACTTGGAAAATTGCAGAAAACATAATGACTTTAGATGCTTCTAATAGGCTAATTTACATCATTTGAGTTATTTGGAGGTATACTTGTGGCAGTATTTTAAGGCCTGAAGTCATCATGTTTATCTCTTCAAATAACAATATGCAAGTTTAAACACCATAGAATCATACAGCCAACAGTCATATTGTTCAGGAAGGAGACAAATCTGTCTCCTAGAGATGAACGTACTTTAGGCGAAAAATACAAATCGATCCAAGAGCAACAGCAAACAACCTTGTGAAGATGCTAGAGGAAACAGATACAAAAGTACCTATATCAGCAGAAAAATGTGTCCTATATTGACCTGACCTGAAAGGCCATTCAGAAAGGAAGAAGCCACTGCTCCAGAACCACCATAAAACCTTTCCAGCTGTGAAGCACGGGGTGGGAGCATCATGTCATGGGGATGCTTTGCTTCAGAAAAGACTGGTGTGCTTCTCAAAATAGATGGTACCATGGGGATGAAAATGATGAAGATATTAAAGTAACAACTCATGACATCAGCCAGGAAGATACAGTTTGGGTGCAAATGGGACTTCAAACTGGACCTTCACCTGCAGCACACATCTCAACTTGTGGCAAAATGGTATAAGGAAAACAAAATGAAGGTATTGGAGTGGTTATCGCAATGTGAGCAAGAAGGCTTACAGACCTGACTTGGTTATACCAGTTCTGCCAGGAAGAAAGGGCCAATATTCCAGCAACTTATTGTGGAAGGTTAACAAAAAAACTTGACCCAGGTTAGACAATTACATCCTAATTTTTTGAGAAATGTCCTCTGGTCTGACGAATGGAACTGTTAGGCTATAATAATCATTGTTAAAGTATGTATGGAGGAAATGAGAGAGGCTTGCAAGCCAAAGAACACCATCCCTGCCAAAATCATGGTGGTGACAGCATCATGTTGTGGGAGTGCTTTGCTACAGGAGAAGTAATGTACTACACAAAACAGACAACGTCATGAAGATGGAAAATTATGTAGACATATTAGAGCAACACCCAGGGGCTGACTGGCAACTTTTGGCCCAGGGGGCAAGTAACACCCAGAGGCCCACTGAGCCCCCCTCTACTTCCTGATTCGCTGTCACAAGAGGCTGGGCGGGGAGCTGCGGGAGGAGAGCACAGCCTCCTTTGACAGCATTGACAGCTATCTCCGCCCCCACACCTCCGCTCTCCTGATCTGTCACAGGAGGCTGAGCATTGTGGAGAGGATAGATGTTGGCCACTCACATCGCTTATAGCCCCCCCCCTTATGTGCCAGTAGCCGTCCCCCTTATGTGCCAGTAACCGTCCCCCTTAAGTGCCAGTAGCGGTCCCCCTTAAGTGCCAGTAGCCGTCCCCCTTATGTGCCAGTAGCCGTCCCCCTTATGTGCCAGTAGCCGTCCCCCTTATGTGCCAGTAGCCGTCCGCCTTATGTGCCAGTAGCCGTCCCCCTTATGTGCCAGTAGCCGTCCCCCTTATGTGCCAGTAGCCGTCCCCTTATGTGCCAGTAGCCATCCCCTTATGTGTCAGTAGCCGCCCCTTATGTGCCAGTAGCCGTGCCAGTAGCCGTCCCCTTATGTGCCAGTAGCACCCCTTGTGCCAGTAGCACCCCTTGTGCCAGTAGTCCCCCTTATGTGCCAGTAGCACCCCCTTATGTGCCAGTAGCCCTCCTTATGTGCCAGTCGCCCTCCTTATGTGCCAGTAGAATCCCCCTCACCTTATCATGTGCCAGTAGAATCCCCCTCACCTTATCATGTGCCAGTAGAATCCCCCCTCAGTTATCATGTGCCAGTAGAATCCCCCTCACTTTATCATGTGCCAGTAGATTCCCCCTTATCTTATGTGCCAGTAGATTCCCCCTTTATCTTATGTGCCAGTAGATTCCTCCCTTTATCTTATGTGCCAGTAGATTCCCCCTTATCTTATGTGCCAGTAGATTCCCCTTTATCTTATGTGCCAGTAGATTCCCCCTTATCTTATATGCCAGTAGATTCCTCCCCTTTATCTTATGTGCCAGTAGATTCCTCCCCTTTATCTTATGTGCCAGTAGATTCCTCCCCTTATCTTATGTGCCAGTAGATTCCTCCCCTTTATCTTATGTGCCAGTAGATTCCCCCCTTTATCTTATGTGCCAGTAGATTCCCCCTTATCTTATGTGCCAGTAGATTCCCCCCTTTATCTTATGTGCCAGTAGATTCCCCCTTATCTTATGTGCCAGTAGCCCCCAAAAACACAAAAACAAACAAACAAACATACAAATAACAGTTATACTTACCTCCAGCGATGCGATGCAGGCCTCTTCTGGCCTGTGTCCCTTGCTGTACTGCTCCGGCGGCGCGATGACATCATCGCGCCGCCTGCACCAGCCTCTGATAGGCTGCCGGCCTAGTGCTGGCAGCCTATCAGAGGAACAGGGAGGGGACACGCCTCTCCCTGCTCTGCCGCAGCACAGCCATCTGTATCGCCGTCCTGAGGACGGCAATACAGATGACTATGGAGATGAACGCTTCCACAGTGGAAGCGTTAATCTCCCTGTGCCCTGCCGCCGGCCGCCCCCACTTGTCACCAGGGCCGCGGCAGGGCACATGCACTACAGAGGGGCCCGTTTACAGAGGCAACAGAGGGGCCCGGGGGGCAATTGCCCCCCTGCCCCCCGGCCCAGTCCGCCCCTGGCAACACCCCAAGGCATCATCCAGGAAGTTAAAGGGGTTGTCTCATCATGCACTGCGCATGTGCAGCCGCCCTTCATTTATTTTCTAGCGATATGACCCCATTGTCCATAATGCGACAACCCCTTTAAAGCTTGGGAGCAAATGAGTCTTCCAAAGGGACAATGATCCGATGCACACTTCCAAAGTTGTGGCAAAATTGCTTAAGGACAACAAAGTGAAGTCAATGGCATGGCCATCACAAAGACTTCAATCCCATAGAGAATACTGTATATTAGTAGAACTGGCAAAGCCTGTGCTATTAAGAAAGCCTGCAAACCTGACACAAGTTAGACAATTTAAAAGTTCTGCTACCAAATACTGACCATGTGAATGTAAAGTTCTGAGCCACTGTGAATGTGATGAAAGAAGACGCTGAAATAAATAATTTTCTCTAGTATTATTCTGACATTTCACAATCATGAAATTTAGTAGTGATTCTATATGGCCTAATGAAAAAAATGTGTACTAGGACTTAATGTCAGTAACTGGGAAAACTGAGTTTTAATGAATGTGGCTAAGATGTGTATCAACGCATGACTTCAACTGTATGTGGAAGTTAAAACTGTAACCCATCACATCATGCTATAATTAGTGATGAGCGAGCACCAAAGTGTTCTCGTGTTGGGTCCAATCACACCGCGATATTCGTGCACTCGGCCGAGCACTCGATTATAATGGAAGCCAATGGGAGACAACCAGGCCCCCCCTGCTTGGATGAGGGGAGGGTGCCTGGTTCATAGGGAAAGGTCAGAAAGTGACAGAAACACCACCAAAATGGATCGGGAACAGCATGGGGACCATGTCTGGATGCATCTTGGGCTCTAAAGTCACTGCTGGGAACCATGTTGTCACAGTTGTATGCCACTTTTACGGACCGCCAAAAATACGCCCAAAACCCCGCCCCCTAAAAAAAAAAAAATTTTAGAGGAAAAATTGTTAGGAAACATTCTTTCCTGTATATTCAATTGTATATACAGTGCAAGTGCTGCCAAAAATTACAAGGAAGAAGCACTCAGATACAGCCTATATATCACATAAAGGATGGCCTCATTCACATGGTGCTACAATAATTCAGGTACACTGCTACACTCATAAATCCTATGCAATAAGTGAAATGGCTGCCAAAAATTACAAGGAACCGGCACTGCAATACACCCTTTATTACACATAAAGGAGGGCATCATACACACCTTTGAAAAATTATGATTAGATGGCCTGCTGGTGACCCTCAAAAACATTAGGAGCAAGGATCTGACCACCTAAGAAGTTAAGTAACCCGGTCAGCATAGGCTACCAAGAAAGAATGACCAATTAAAAATAAAAATTTTTTGGGGGGGTTATAGATAACACATAGCACACTTAGCGCCGGGAAAGGGCAGTCAGCACAAGCAAGGAAAACACAACAAATTGAAATCTAACTTTTATTTTTTTAGTTAGTGATAACGTCACATAGGAGAGTTAGCGCAGGGAATGGCGGTCAGCACTGGCTACGAATAAAGAAATACCGATTTCTAATCAAAATTTTTGTTTTGGTTCCAGATAACGTCACATAGCAGAGTTAGCACAGGGAATGGTGGTCAGCAACAGGTACAATACAATTTTATAGAATTTAGAAAATACATTTTTCATGCGGTAATGTTACACTGCAGAGTTAGCGCAGGGAATGGCAGTCAGCATTTGTTGCCTCTTTACATGATGGAAACTCATTATCGAACTATACCACAATTACAGGCTGCTATCTGACTATCTTGGAATTTTATTGTCTACCCCAAAGGATGATATAGGGAAAGTGCCACACACAATGAAAAGAAGGAATACAATAGATTAAATAAAAGCTTTCATTTTCAAACCAGGGATATCAACATTTGACTGTATTACCAGTAATGTTTTCCGCAATAGAAAGAAACATGGTCAATCCTTAAAAAGACAAATCCAGGATAAAAGAGAATTCCTGAATGGTCATTCCCCTAAGAAACAGACATGCTTTCAAGTGTCTGCTGATAAATGTAATTCCTCAAGGCCCGAAATGCAAAAGGGTCTAATATCTCCTGAAAAGGAATCTTCAAAGGAGAGAGGAGAAAATGTAGTCAAGCCTGACATATTAAAAAAAAAAAAAAAAAAATTGAAATATTTACCCCTGTGCCACTATATAAAAAACAGAATCCTGTAAAAAACACATGCGTTAACCTCTTTCCGACCGCCTCACGCAGGATTGCGTCCTGCGGGCGGTCGGTTCATTCCTCCTGACGCTGCCATGCCATCTCGCGAGACGCGAGATGACGCGCTCCTGAGCCCGGTGGAACGCAAATGGAACGCACCGCCGGGCTCAGGACAAGTTCGTCACCAGCCTGCCAGCCAATGATCAGAGCTGGCAGGCTGGTGATTTTCAAAATCGCCTATGAAAACAGGCGATATAAGTTATATTTACAAATATATGGTTTTTATAGGATCTGTGCCATGTGCTGGGTCCTTTTCATCGGTTGGACCCAGCACAGAGCACAGATCCCAAGTAAGTGCACCAATCACTACATATCAGGCCCTGATCACCCCCTGATCACCTATAATTAACCCCTTGATCACCTGTCAATACATAGTGAAAGGGAAAAAGTGATCAGTGTCACTTTTGTGAACTGTCACTTTTTTTTTCACCAGTATTGACTGTTAGGTTTAGGTTAGTTTAGGTCCCTTTGGTAGGTAGTTAGCGTTAGCGCCCAGCCCACCGCACCGCAGTCACTGATTCGCTGATTAGCGTAGCGCTAATCAGCGTTTGTACTTTTATAGTATCTGTAAGTGATCAGAACTGATCACGGTCAGATCTATAATAGTATTACTGTCACTTTAGTTCGCCCTCCACCCCAAACGCAGTGTTTGCCCGATCAGACCTGATCGGTCGCCCACACCTGCGCTCACCCACGCCTCGCCTCGCCGCAGTGACAAAAAATTTTTTTTTGTATCACTGCACAATCACTTCACAAGCGCTGCGGCGATAAAAATCAGTTTTGATCTTTTTATCAATCGCAGCGGCTTCTGTACTTCGCTACACTCCCATTTGTAAGACAGGCTTGCTTTTTTCTTGGTAGTCTCAGGGAATACCCCTAAATTTAGACGGCCAAATGTCAAACAAGGGGTATTCCTCTGAAGAGGCCTACAGGATTCTGACCCAGTCGGATGAGGAATGGGAACCCTCATCTGACGAATCTAGCGGGTCAGAATATGAACCTGTAGAAAGCAGTGGCTCTCTGACTCAAAGTTCTGACGAGGAGGTGGAGGTCCCTGATAGAAGCAGGCGTACCCGGCCCCGTGTTGCTAGACCGCAGGCTGCGCAGGATCCGCTCAAGGGCAGCAGAGTGGGGCTGGCGCTGCCGGATTACGTGGTGAGGCATACACCAGCAGCGCAGCCCGTCCTGGACCTAGTACCAGCACTGCCGTAGAACATGGTGAAGTGGCGAGCACCAGAAGGGCAGTTGAAGCTGGTACGGTGGCACGTGCAGTAGTTTCCCGCCGCAGCCACCGCAAAGACAGGCCCGTAGAGCCCCTAGAGTCCCTGAGGTGCTGGCAAATCCTGATTGGCAGCCCCCAACTTCAGCCGCACCAGTAGTTCCCCTTTCACCGCCCAGTCAGGAGTTCGGTGGAAACAGCTCAGATAGGATCGGGCGCTGGGGTTTTTTGAGCTGTTTTTCACTGCGGAGCTCTATGACTTAGTCGTGGCAGAAACAAATCGGTATGCCACTCAATTTATCGCCGACAACCCGGGAAGCTTCTATGCCCAGCCTTTCCGGTGGAAACCAGTCCAAGTTTCCGAATTTAGAACTTTTCTGGGCCTTCTCCTCAACATGGGCATTACAAAAACATGAATTGCGGTCATATTGGTCCACGAACCCAATTCATCACATGCCCATGTACTCTGCTGCCATGTCCAGGACACGTTTTGAGACCATCCTGCGCTTCCTGCACTTTAGTGACAACACCACCTCCCGTCCCAGAGGCCACCCAGCTTTTGACCGGCTCCACAAAATTCGGCCCTCATAGACCATTTCAACCTGAAATTTGCAGATTTGTATACCCCTGCACAAAACATCTGCGTAGACGAGTCCCTAATACATTTTACCGGGCGCCTTGGCTTCAAGCAGTACATCCCAAGCAAGCGCGCCCGGTATGGGGTCAAATTGTATAAGCTCTGTGAAAGGGCCACAGGCTATACGCACAAATTTCGGATCTATGAGGGAAAAGATCAGACCCTGGAGCCGGTCGGTTGCCCTGACTACCTGGGGAGCAGTGGGAAGATAGTCTGGGACTTGGTGTCACCCTTATTCGGCAAGGGGTACCATCTTTACGTGGACAACTTTTACACAAGTGTGGCCCTCTTCAAGCATTTGTTCCTAGAACAGATTGGCTGCTGCGGCACCGCGCGACCTAGTCGCCGGGCTACCCCCAACGGCTTCTTACCACCCGACTTGCAAGGGGGCAGAGGGCTGCACTGTGTAACGACGAACTGCTCGCGGTGAAATGGAGAGACAAGCGTGACGCTTACATGCTCTCCTCCATTCACGCAGACACGACAGTCCAAATTGAACGGGCAACCAGTGTCGTTGAAAAGCCCCTCTCGGTCCACGACTATAACCTCCACATGGGAGGGGTGGACTTCAACGACCAGATGTTGGCCCCGTATTTAATTTCCCGACGCACCAGACGCTGGTATAAGAAGGTGTCTGTATATTTATTTCAATTGGCTGCCTATAATAGTTACGTTCTCTACAGTAAGGCTGGGAGAACAGGATCCTTCCTCAAATTTCAGGAAGAGATCATTTCGAACTCCTGTATCCAGGAGGTTCCGTGGGCCCCATCCACCAGTGTAGTTAGCCGTCTACACGAGCGGCACTTCCCTAGCGCTGTGCCTGGTACCTCAACCCAACCGCCACCCCGAAAAAGATGTCGTGTCTGTAGCAGGAGGGAATAAGGCGTGACACCCGTTATTTCTGTCCTGACTGTCCTGACCACCCTGCCCTATGCCTAGGGGAGTGTTTCCGGAAGTACCACACTCAGGTACACTTAGGGACCTAGGGATTGCAGGACACAGGTAGTTTTTACAATCAGGCTCAAGGGTCTCTCAGGATACTAGGTTTTGAGAGACCCTAACACATAGGGGACGGTGCTGCTGTGCTGCTGCAGAAGTGTGAAACGTAGAAACCTCTCCTTTCACTTGGGATAACGTGTATAGTGTACTTCGCACCATCTCTGTGTGATTTACACTTTACACATTGTCCCATGGGAAAGGAGAGGTTTCTGCTAGGAAAATAAAGCGTGAAATGGTTAAAAAAGAAAAAAATGAAACAGGTAGCAAGAAAAAAAATCTTGAGTTAGTTCAGGTTTTAAAAGTTCAGTTTTTTTTTCATGTTCAGGTTTTATTCATGTTTTATAAAGTTTGCAACGTTCAAGTCATGTGCCTGTTGCCTGTTTTTTCTTTTTTTTTTTTTTTCCCCTAACCACCCTTTTATTTTCCAGGTAGATCAACGGACCAACCGATGAAAACGCCGCAGCACTGATGTGAATTCTGAGAGAAGCATTGCGCTGCTGTCAGAAGACACGTGAAGTCGGTGTATGCGGCGCTGCAAGACGAGATTTCTCCTCTGCAGGACAGGTACGTTTGCCCTGACATGTGAGCTGAGGAGAGGTGTTGGAGTTCATATGCTTTGGCAAACACTTTGTATCAAAAATCTGGCAAAGATGTCTTCCTCCACACCGATGGATTGATCGATGTGAATGGAGAAATCACGCTTGCCAGGACATAGGAGCTGAAGTGGGTATGGATGTTTGGGCGGAGCTCCTATGTCCTGGCAATCGCCAGGCCCCTCTATTTTTTTGCATATTTTTTGGCAGAGATTTTTTCATCCACATCGATCGATGCGAATGAGGAAATCTGTGCCGTTCATTTTTTTCTTTCAGCCCAGAGGCTGAACAGAAAAATCTCATTACCTGTATGCTCCATATAAGGAGAATAGCAGAAACTCCTAATGCTGGCCATACGTGTAATGGTTATGGAGACCCTCAAATGCCAGGGCAGTACAAAAACCTCACATGTGACCCCATTTTGGAAAGAAGACACCCCAAGGTATTCGCTGAGGGGCATATTGAGTCCATGAAAGATTGAATTTTTTGTCACAAGTTAGCGGAAAGGGAGACTTTGTGTGAAAAACAAAAATCAAATTCCGCTAACTTGTGCCAAAAAAAAATCTTGTATGAACTCACCATGCCCTCACAGAATACCTTGGGGTGTCTTCTTCTAAAATGGGGTCACATGTGGGTATTTATACTGCCCTGGCATTTTAGGGCCCTAAAGCGTGAGAAGAAAAATGCGTAAAAATGCCCTCATGAAAGGTACTCATTGGAATTGGGCTTTGTGCATTTGGCTGTAAAAAGCACACATGTGGTATCGCCATACTCAGGAGAAGTAGGGCAATGTGTTTGGGGTGTATTTTTACATATACCCATGCTGGGTGAGAGAAATATCTCTGTAAATTGACAACTTTGTATAAAAAATGGAAAAAGTTGTCATTTACAGCGATATTTTTCACACTCCAGTATGGGTATATGTAAAAATACACCCCAAAACACATTGCCCTACTTCTGCCGAGCACGGCGATACCACATGAGTGGCACTTTTTGCAGCCAAGATGCGCAAAGGGGCCCTAAATCCAATGAGTACCTTTAGGATTTCACAGGACATTTCTACTCATTTGGATTCCAAACCGCTTCTCACGCTTTAGGGGCCCCTAAAATGCCAGGGCAGTAAAATACCCCACAAGTGACCCCATTTTAGAAAGTAGACACCCCAAGGTGTTCTGTGAGGGGCATAGTGAGTCCATGTAAAATTTTATTTTTGTCACAAGTTAGTGGAATATGAGACTTTGTAAGAAAAAAAAAAAAAACATTTCCGCTAACTTGTGACAAAAATAAAAACTTCCATGAATTCACTATGCCCATCAGCTTAATACTTTAGGTGTCTACTTTCCAGAATGGGGTCACTCTGTGGGGTATTTTTATGTCCCGGCACTTTAGCTCTTCTAAAGCGTGAGAAGGGAGCTTGGAATCCAAATGCGTAAATGCCCTAGAAATCTAAAGGTACTCATTGATTTAGGCCCCTCAGATGTTTGGCTGCAAAGTGGCACACATGGGCATCGCCGCACTCAGAGAAGTAGGCACGTAGTTTGGGGTGTATTTACATATACTCCATGCTAGGTGAGAGAAATATCTCTGCAAATCTGACAACTTTGTATAAAAAATGGAAAAAGTTGTCATTTACAGAGATATTTTTCACACCCAGTATGGGTATATGTAAAAATACACCCCAAAACACATTGCCCTACTTCTGCCGAGTACGGCGATACCACATGTGTGGCACTTTTTGCAGCCAAGATGCGCAAAGGGGCCCTAAATCCAATGAGTACCTTTAGGATTTCACAGGACATTTCTACTCATTTGGATTCCAAACCGCTTCTCACGCTTTAGGGGCCCCTAAAATGCCAGGGCAGTAAAAATACCCCACAAGTGACCCCATTTTAGAAAGTAGACACCCCAAGGTGTTCTGTGAGGGGCATAGTGAGTCCATGTAAAATTTTATTTTTGTCACAAGTTAGTGGAATATGAGACTTTGTAAGAAAAAAAGAAAAAAAAAACATTTCAGTATCTTCAGACAAAAATAAAAACTTCCATGAACTACTATGCTCATCAGCGAATACTTAGGTGTCTACTTTCAGAATGGGGTCACTTGTGGGGTATTTTTGTTGTCCCAGCATTTTAGGGGCCCCTAAAGCGTGAGAAAGGGGTTTGGAATCCAAATGCGTAAATTGCCCAGTGAAATCTCTAAAGGCACTCATTGTTTTAGGCCCTTTGCATTTGGCTGCAAAAGTGTCACCATGTGGTATTCTCAGTGTCAGGAGAAGTAGGGCATGATTTTGGGGTGTATTTTTATATATACCCATACTTTGTGTGATAAATACCGCTGTAAACGACAACTTTTTAAAAAAATTTATACAAAGTTGTCAATTTACAGTGATATTTCTCTCACCCAGCATGGGTATATGTAAAAATACACCCCAAAACACATTGCCCTACTTCTCCTGAGTACAGCGATACCACATGTGTGCCACTTTTTTGCAGCCAAGATGCGCAAAAGGGCCCTAATTCCAAAGAGTACCTTTAGGATTTCACAGGGCATTTTTACGCATTTGTATTCTCACGCTTTAGGGGCCCCTAAAATGCCAGGGCAGTAAAAATACCCCACAAGTGACCCCATTTCGGAAAGTAGACACCCTAAGGTATTCGCTGATGGGCATAGTGAGTTCATGGAAGTTTTTATTTTTTGTCACAAGTTTGCGGAAAATGAAATTTTTTGAAAAAAAAAAAAAACATTTCCGCTAACTTGTGACAAAAATAAAAACTTCCATGAACTCACTATGCCCCTCAGTGAATACCTTAGGGTGTCTACTTTCGGAAATGGGGTCATTTATGGGGTATTTCTACTGTCTGGGCATTGTAGTACGTCAGGAAACAGGACAGGTGCTCAGAAAGTCAAAGTGCGGAAATTCACTTTTTGCACCATAGTTTGTAAACGCTATAACTTTTACCCAAACCAATAAATATACACTTATTGCATTTTTTTATCAAAGACATGTAGAACAATAAATTTTGAGAAAAATTTATATAGAAATGTAGTTTTATTTGACAAATTTTCAAACAGAAAGTGAAAAATGTCATTTTTTTGCAAAATTTCGGTAATTTTTGATTAATAGCAAAAAAGTAAAAATGTCAGCAAGAATGAAATAGCACCAAATGAAAGCTCTATTAGTGAGAAGAAAAGGAGGTAAAATTCATTTGGGTGGTAAGTTGTATGGCCGAGCAATAAACGGGTAAAGTAGTGTAGTGCAGAATTGTAAAAGTGGCCTGGTCATTAAGGGTGTTTAAGCTTAGGGGGCTTAAGTGGTTAAAGATCTCACCACCGAAGGAAAGCAAATTATGCTTCTCCAACTCTCAAACATAGAAAAGAATATACCATGAGCTTGACCCCTGTAGGTGAGCTGCCCAGGTGAGCTGAACCCTCCCTGAGAAGGGCCATGAGGATATCTTATGCACTGATCCTCAAATCCTTCAGCATCCACAGTCAGAAGAAGTATGACGTGGGGAATGGTCAACTAGCGTTTCATTTGGTGGAAAATGCGGATGAGACACAGTTGTCAATGAGTGAGGGTCTTGTTAGGTCTACACAAGTCGTAGAGGATGACCGGAGGAGCAAGTGAAGAGGAGATGGGGGACGATGACATCACTGACCCAACCTGGAAGCGGCAAGCCAAGCGAGGACAGCAGGACAGAGGGGGAGGATCCACAGCAATGTACAGGCTGGAAGAGGCTGTGGGGGAAGGGGAGAAGGCGGGCCACACCACATAGGCCTCGCGAACAGTGTCCCCTTGCGGAAATCTCCTTGCCAAGGGGGTAGGTGTTCCGCTTTGCTAACTGTAACTGTGCTATACCAAAATATGAACTCATAAATAAACAAATAACCATAAATATATCTTATATCCTATTTATTAACTCTAACTCAAACCATGATAACAATAAAAACTCAAACCCGGGAACATAATGGGGCAGACTGTACACTGGAGGCAAAATGAGTAGTGGTTGTGAACACTAGCAACCTCACCACCACCGGCATGATTCGCCACATGTCACCCAAGCACCCTAATAGGTGGGCCAAACCCCTGGTCCACAATCAGTGTCTGTGGGTCACATCACTGCCTCCTCTTCCTCCCCCTGTGTTATGCTTGCCAATCCTCTGTCATAGACACAGGTCTGGATGACTCCCGCCCGCAGCGGGCGCTCGCAAGCACCATCAGCTAGCACACCACTCTTCTGTGCCCAAGCACAGCAGCACAGATGTCCTTTACCCCAGGCCTTTGATCGTAAGCGCAAATAGCCAGCCACCCACCCACAGGCCATAGATGGAAGTTTTTATTTTTTGTCACAAGTTTGGGAAAATGAAATTTTTTGAAAAAAAAAAAAAACATTTCCGCTAACTTGTGACAAAAAATAAAAACTTCCATGAACTCACTATGCCCCTCAGTGAATACCTTAGGGTGTCTACTTTCGGAAATGGGGTCATTTATGGGGTATTTCTACTGTCTGGGCATTGTAGTACGTCAGGAAACAGGACAGGTGCTCAGAAAGTCAAAGTGCGGAAATTCACTTTTTTGCACCATAGTTTGTAAACGCTGTAACTTTTACCCAAACCAATAAATATACACTTATTGCATTTTTTTTTATCAAAGACATGTAGAACAATAAATTTTGAGAAAAATTTATATAGAAATGTAGTTTTATTTGACAAATTTTCAAACAGAAAGTGAAAAATGTCATTTTTTTGCAAAAATTTCGGTAATTTTTAAATAATAGCAAAAAATGTAAAAATGTCAGCAAGAATGAAATAGCACCAAATGAAAGCTCTATTAGTGAGAAGAAAAGGAGGTAAAATTCATTTGGGTGGTAAGTTGTATGGCCGAGCAATAAACGGGTAAAGTAGTGTAGTGCAGAATTGTAAAAAGTGGCCTGGTCATTAAGGGTGTTTAAGCTAGGGGGGCTTAAGTGGTTAAAGATTCACCACCGAAGGAAAGCAAATTATGTTTCCTTCCAATTCTCAAACATAGAAAAGAATATACCATGTGAGCTGACCCCCCTGTAGGTGAGCGCCTGCAGGTGAGCTGAACCTCCCTGAGAAGGGACATGAGGATATCTTATGCACTGATCCCCAAACTCTTCAGCATCCACAGTCAGAAGAAGATGACGGTGGGGAATATCAATTAGTGTTTCATTTGGTGGAAAATGCGGATGAGACACAGTTGTCAATGAGTGAGGGTCTTGTTAGGTCTACAAAAGTCAGGAGGATGACCGGAGTGAGCAAGTGGAAGAGGAGATGGGGGACGATGACATCATTGACCCAACCTGGAAAGGTGGCAAGCCAAGCGAGGACAGCAGGACAGAGGGGGAGGGATCCACAGCAATGTGACAGGCTGGAAGAGGCTGTGGGGTGGAAAAAGGGAGAAGGCGGGCCACACCACATAGCCCGCGAACAGTTCCCCCTTGCGGAAATCTCCCTTGCCAAGGGGTAGGTGTTCCGCTTTGCTAACTGTAACTGTGCTATACCAAAATATGAACTCATAAATAAACAAATAACCATAACATATCTTATATCCTATTTATTAACTCTAACTCAAACCATGATAACAATAAAAACTCAAACCCGGGAACATAATGGGGGAAGACTGTACACTGGAGGCAAAATGAGTAGTGGTTGTGAACACTAGCAACCTCACCACCACCGGCATGATTCGCCACATGTCACCCAAGCACCCTAATAGGTGGGCCGAACCCCTGGGTCCACAATCAGTGTCTGTGGGTCACATCACTGCCTCCTCTTCCTCCCCTGTGTTAAGTGCTTGCCAATCCTCTGTCATAGACACAGGTCTGGATGACTCCCGCCCTGCAGCGGGGCCTTCACAAGCACCATCAGCTAGCACACCCTCTTCTGTGCCCAAGCACAGCGTACAGATGTCCTTACCCCAGGCCTTTGATCGTAAGCGCAAATAGCCAGCCACCCACCCACAGGCTATAGCACTAAATGCGCACCTTTCAAAATGTATGGCCATGGAAATGTTGCCATTTAAGCCTGTGGCCACTGAAGTTTTCCTCAGTCTCATGGCTGCGGACATCCTTCGCTACTCAGTCCCCAGCCGCCACTATTTTTCTTGTTGTGCCGCCCCACATTACAATGCCAATTGTGTCCTGTAACATCACCAGTGCCCTGACCAATGCAGTTATTGGGAAGGTCCACTTAACGATGGACACTTAGACAAGTGCTTTTGGCCAGGAACACTACATTTCCATGACGGCACACTGGGTTAACCTCATGGAGGCCGGTAACGAGTCGTACCCTGGGATGGCACAGGTGCCAAGGATTGCGGGCACTACTTCCATCAGGATTTCCACCACCACCTACATTAGTGGCTGCAACCCCCCCTCCCCCCATCCCCTTTTCCACCTCTGCCTACACAGGGAAATCATCAAGCATATATGTCCCATGCACAACAAACATCTCAAACTTATACAATAATATAACTAAAAACATAACGGGAGTGGAGGTAAACCAATGGCATGGCCTGTTAATTTGTTAATTAGCTCATAAATAACCAAAGAACCATAGCATATTTTACTACAATAAACCATAACAACACTAATAATACCAACAATAATATAACCACAAACCATATTAATAACAGAACAGAATGTCATTGCGGAACAATTTACAGCTGACAACGCTGGCGGCAGAGTATGTAGTCCCTTGGGCAACCCAGGAGGAGAGATGAGGGGAACACACAGCAGTTCCAACAAAGGCAGGACAACAATTTCCAAAACCTGGAACAGTTTCACGACACCCCTCCAGCACCCTCACCCTGATGCGCGGCCTAGTGTCACAAGGTGGGAAAAATTGTTGAAGATGGTGAAGGAGTACATACCAGACTGTGTCAATGTCCTCAGTGATCCCTCTGTGCCTTACAACTACTGGGTGTCCAAACAGGACACATGGCACGAACTGGCACTCTACAGCTATAGCTAAATGATAAGGAACATGGAATATATACTATATTTGACTGTAGTATTCAGGGTAAAAGACCATGTGGGCACTTTGCGATAAATAAATAGGTTTTGGGTTGCTGTTTTGGCACTCAGTCTCTAAAAGGTTCACCAACGACATCACTGTTTTAGAGGGTTAGCACACCTGGAGGCCCTCAGCTACATTCTTTGACTTAGTTTCATTGCGCCCAGGGCCATGGCCTCTGTGTGCACCATTAGCATCATGGCCAATTGCACGTCCCTTACTGCCCGCATTCTTAATATTAAATGTTATATATGCTTAAAAGTATGTCACACATACAGTAGCGTAGGATTTGTAAGTGTATGCGCCAATAATTTAAAATAGGTATTTGGGATGCGCACACTTTACACAGGAGATTTAGCCCTGATAATGTCACAGAGTAGCAAACACTGTCTTCGGATAAAGTACAGTATATGCCAGTGATATGTATGAAATGCAAACACACTAGATGTTGCACAAATAATGTAAATTTCCCCAAAATACACTGGTTTCACCTGTGGTACAGTATTTGACACAAAGAGGCACACGATGTGGACAGTAGATGTTGCACAAATAATGTAAATTTCCCCAAAATACAAAGGTTTCACCTGTGGTACAGTATTTGACAGAGATGCACACACTGTGGACAGTAGATGTTTTACAAATAATGAAAATTTTACAAAAATATACTGGTTTGCCTGTGGTACAGTATTTGACACAGATAGTTACATGCTGTGGACACTAAATGTTGCACAAATAATGGAAATTTCCCCAAAATACATAGGTTTAACCTGTGGTACAGTATTTGACACAGAAAGGCACATGTTGTGGACACTAATTGTTGAACAAATAATGTAAATTTCCCAAAAATACACTGGTTTCACCAGTGGAACAGTATTTGACACAAAGAGGCACATGCTGTGGACACTAAATGTTGAACAAATAATAAAAATTCCCCAAAAATACACTGGTTTCACCTGTGGTACAGTATTTGACAGAGTGGCACATGCTGTGGACACTAAATGTTGAACAAAAAATCAAAATTCCCCAAAAATACACTGGTTTCACCTGTGGTACAGTATTTGACACAGAGAGGCACATGCTGTGGACAGTAGATGATGCACAAATAATGAAAATTCCACATAAATACACTGGTTTCACCTGTGGTACAGTATTTGACACAGAGAGGCACATGCTGTGGACAGTAGCTGTTGCACAAATAATGAAAATTCCACAAAAATACACTGGTTTCACCTTTGGTACAGTATTTGACACAGAGAGGCACATGCTGTGGACAGTAGATGATGCACAAATAATGAAAATTCCACATAAATACACTGGTTTCACCTGTGGTACAGTATTTGACACAGAGAGGCACATGCTGTGGACAGTAGCTGTTGCACAAATAATGAAAATTCCACAAAAATACACTGGTTTCACCTTTGGTACAGTATTTGACACAGAGAGGCACATGCTGTGGACACTAAATCTTGCACAAATAATGTAAATATCCCCAAAATACACTGGTTTCACCTGTGGTACAATATTTGACACAGAGAGACGGATGTCCCATTAAACCACAGAATATGGACACTATTAGACCCAGATTAATGGAATTTGCGCTGCAGACACTGTTTGCTGATGTAGGACTGTATTTTTTACACAAAGCCACACACTATGGTCACTAGATGTGAGCCAGATTATTAAAGACACAGTCTGTGGATAATGTACACATATGTCACCAATAGGTACAAAATAAAAATATCTTGCTGCTGTGAAACACACCCAGTAGTCATTAAAAGGCATTGTGGGGTCTTTGGAAAGCTTTTGGTATTAAATACAGCAAATGTCTCTCCCTGCACTATCTTTCCCTTCCTTAGCACGGATGTCCCTGACACTGCTGTTAAATATATTGATCTAAAACACACACACAGTAGTCCTTAAAAGGACTTTTGGGCCTTTGAAAAGCTTTCTCTAACTAAAATCGCTGAAATTTGCTCCCTGCTCTGTCTTTACCTTACTGTCCAATGCTCTCCCTGAATATGATTGATCCGAGCACGTGTCATCGAGTGCTATATAACCTCAGATGACGCGTTCCATCCAGGCAATCATTGTAATGCCAGCAGCTAACATGGCTACTGGCTTTACAGTGAGGGTAGTACTTACCTGCACGTTTATTGGCTGCTTAAAACCCGCGAAACGTACCGCCATGTGCCAAGCATAGCGATGCTCAAGCCGAACCGGTACTCAGCCGATCATGCTCGCTCATACCTAGCTATAACGTATAAACTATAGATTTATAATATAACAATAGTGTGCTTTACAATGTCCTTTTAAGGAGATAGATAACAACAATGTCACTAAGTTCTCACAGAGTTTTAAAAAAATCCTCCCAAACACTGCTTAAAACAATTTAAGGTTCCAGGATTCTATTTGGTTTTCTCTGTTCTCATTCCCCTCTAAGGTACAGATGTGCTTTACAACTCAAAGAGGTAATGAGAAAGTTGCAGTGCCATTTCTTTTCTTACCATTTTTTTCGTGATCGATACAGAGAGAGAGAAAAAAATATAATAAAATAAATATATATATAAATAAAAAAGCAGATTAAGTGAAGCATTTGTCTAGACTCCAACAGCAGCAGCATGTACTCAGGTGCTTCATGAGTCTCTAAAACACGTGTTAAATCTACCTACAACAGCACAAAAATGCATAATAAATGCTGAATAGGAGCTGGCAATAAGTTGGATTTTTGTAGGAAAAAAATGTTTTGAAGACTTTTTTGCCAACTTGCTATATTAAAAAAAAATATCTCATTTAAAACCAGCAAACTACTTAATAATGCAAAAGATGCAATTTAGGTGAGAATGTTTGGTGGGAAAGTTTATTATCTGTCAGAAAAGTCTATGTAAAATAAGTGTCAATGATTGTTATAGCAGAACAAGAATTTCAGTGGAATATTTTTTTCAAGGAGTGATACAATCTTAGGTGTCATACTTCTGTAATACATATTCTTCTTGAGTCTCTTACTAGGGAGATTGTACTCAGACAGAAATGCCAGATTGCTGAAAAACTCGGCATGCAGGTAGATATGTACAGTAAATGATTAAGGGTCCATTCACACATCCACAAAATTGGTCCGGATCCGTTCCGCAATTTTGTTGAACGGGTGCGGGCCCATTTATTTTCAATGGGGCTGCAAAAGATGTGGACAGCACACAGTGTGCTGTCCGCATCCGCACTTACTTTCCGCATCCGTACTTCCGTTCTGCAAAAAAATAAAACATGTCCTATTCTTGTCCGCAGACACAGACAAGAAAAGGCATTTCGATTAAAGTGCCGGTCATGTGCGGCAGGTGTCCGTGTTTTGCGGATCCGCAATTTGTGGACTACAAAACACTTGTGGACGTGTGAATGGACCCTAAAGGTGTGGTCTGATTATACACTGGGTCTTGCCACACGAGGGTGTAACAGTGCTTCACCCACTGTGTTAAAAAAGGATCTCATGGGCAACTTTTGGGTAGTATACATATTTGTGAGAAATCGTTGACTGCTATATATGCCTCTATGACCCACTTCAAACATTTTTCCCACCTGATAGACTTTGAAAGGTGATGATTTATTGAACTGAGAGAAGGATGGCATTTTCAGCAAACTGCCCACTGTCTAAGCCATTCTGACCTGTTAGGTGCTGTTGAGAGCAGTGGTTACATGATGACATTCACACATAGTGAACAGTCTCCAGACATCCCAGACAGACAACCAGCAGAGAGAAACATGTGATCTTCTGAATTTTGACCACCTTCATTGCACACCTCTGTCTCTGCCTGGACTATTTCCAGGTGCTTAGTAGAAGGGAATGTGGTGTCACGGTGCCCATTAGGTGAGCTACCATTAACAGCCAGCCACTGTCAACAGTGATGAGCGGCAGGGGCAATATTCAAATTCACGATATTTTGAAAATAACTGGGCTAATATTTGTCATATATTCACGAATTCGAGAATTTGTGTCCTCTAGTCATTATTTTCTTGATTGCGAAAAATCAGCAATTGGCAAATTCGCAATAAAAATTTGTGATACGAAAATTTGCAATCAAAACTACTCCTAAAGTCAAAAATATTGCAGCCTTCTCATTGGCCCACAAGCAAGAAGCAGTGAGGGATCATGGGTACTGATTGAAAAAAAAATCAAGAATGTTCGCGATTACGAAGATATAGCACTATATTCTAGATATTCGGGAATTCTCGGAGTGCCAATATTCGCAATAAAAAATTCACAATTCGCGAATCGCGATCAACACTAACCGTCACCTTTTATTTGCAGTGGTGTTGTAAATAAAAAACTTGGACTTCTGCAGTCTGGAACCATATAATATTTTGCGACAAATCAAGGTTCTGTTTGAGATTCCACATTGGTTGGGTTAGGGGCCTCGTGTTCAGCACTTTAATCCTGCCTTTTCATATGGAGAGACACACTGCCCCAACTGCTGGTCTGATGATCTGGGACCTCATCACATTTAACTCCCAGTCTCACAGAGTCACTCCCAGTAGTGTTACGAGAGACACTAACATGTCAACGATATGTACAACACTTCGCCCAGCAGCATTATAAATGCAGGATCTACATACAGGCCCAGCTGCAACATCTATGGACAAATTAGCCACTGGATACTATGAAGAACCTGTAGGCCCATTCCAACCACATGCCATCTAGTATCCTGGATAGAGGTGGGCCAACAGGGCACTAGAGCCTCACTACAATTGTACTATTTTCCCCAATAAACTTATCCTTTTGCTTCTAATATTGTAATCACTTACATATCATAATTACATTCAAACATATAAAGTTTCATTCGATTCCAACAACTCCTTCTTAGTGTGTAATTTTATTTTGTCAATTAGTGTATATACAGGGACCCATGTATACACGATATAGCACATGACTTGGATATGACACATGACTATGCGTATAAAGTCACCACAGCTATACTGTAAGTACTCTGGTGTGAAAGGACACAGGATACCTGGCAGAAGCACCACTATGTGATGCACAGAGACAAGGGGCAGATTTAATAATGTATTTAGTTCAGTGTATTATTATATGACAAAGAGGTATCTCCCAAGAATAGAGAACCATCATGCTAGAGCCACCTTGCAGAAATGGCTGCCTATGAGTCAAAATCCAACTTTTTAACAAACCTTGGAATATGACAAGGGAAAATGACAAACCAGACATCCATCCATAGAGAACAGTTTTGGGGTACTTGCCTCCCATCAGTATGGAGTAGGATTATGTCTGGATAGGTTTAGGGCAAAATTCCATTCTTATGAAATGACAGTACAAACAATTCCTTGAAAGCTAGTGTATCAAAATTTCCCTTGTGACTAAATTGATGGGAACAGTACGTGCATTTTTTCAGTGATACTTTGTGCTACTCATTTATAAAAAAAATTGGCACTTTTTTTTTTTTTTTTTGTAATACTTTATTTTTATTTTGTCAACAGCCACAATACAGCCAAATAACACATGGCCATAAACTAGATGCACAAGCATCAGAAAAGAGCACCGAACAATAAGTAAAAAATACATTGGAACATTTAAGGATTTCACACTTTGAATAGGTACTTCCATACGATAGCAGGTACCGGTAATAAGTATCTCTAAACCTATCGTGATACCCATAAACTGAACTAGGGAAATAAAGGGAAAAAGGGGGGGTGGGGGGGTGGAGGGTTATGAGAAGGAAGGGACCAGCTAGGAGAGATAGAGTATAGATGGAAGCAGGGAAGAAAAAGGGGGTGGGAGGGGGAGTATGAGGGGAGGATGCAACTAGGCAGCTAATACTGTGCAGCATTGATTAGTAGCATCCGGGTAGGTATCTCTTCCAAACAAAAAGGGGAGGGGGGCCACATATCACATTTCTAATCAGAAACGTCTTGCAAAACAACCTCCAGTATCTGACATTGCATTAGTGGAAAAGACTAATGCACCACTCAGAGGGTGCAACAGGATACTGATATAATAGGTTTGACAAAGAAAAGGTATCAATGGACATGAGTGGTGGGTTGTATAAAATCTACATAATGTAGCTTGCATATTGCTGAGCTCTTAAAATGTGGCTAGGAGTACACGACATTTGTCACTGGATCGCCTACCATGGGCAAGCACCACAGTGTCTGGAAGGTGAGGGGTCTTAGCACTGAAATATGGTTCCTCAAACAAATTACAAAGTCAGTGCTTTGGTGAAAGATATTTCAGTTCCTTTGTTCACAGATCTGATAAAAATGTATAAAGCTGGGTGCTGGCCATACACATAACAACCCAGAATGTGGTCCATCAGTCGCCAGTGGGATCATTCATACAATCACACCGGCAACATGCCAAAGAGTTGCTTTATTAAAAACAAAGCGTGCAAGCGCAAAGTGGCAAATGATTTTAGCCAAATTCAGCCGATTATGCCATCTACTTGTACTCTTCAGCCAACCAGGGCTACAAAAATTTTCAGACATGCCACATGCCATTTACATTTAATTTCCAAAACCAGGCGAGCAAAATGGATAAAATTGGTTATCTTATGTGCATGGACTGCTCTACGTACACTTCACTTAGTGGTGGGACAGGTCATGGTCTGTTGGCCTACATAAGTGCATGGAGGGAGGTCTTTCATTTACAACTGCAGGGAGCATTTGACTTTGTATTTGTGTTTCTCTTACTTGTCATGTACATTATTCAATAAAATATCAGTTCATTGTAAACCTGCAGTCGCAATTCATGCAGTCAACTACTCCTCAGGATTTCAATCCTATCAGAACATCAGCCATTAATAAAGTATCCACCTGTATTGAAATCCCTTATTTGTGTGCCACTGAATGAAACCTCTACTGATAAAATGCTGAGTAAAGAGCACAACAGCTGCCCTGATCTATTGTTACTGATTCCCAGTAATCTGTAGCTCTGGGTATTATAATACCATGAAATCAATGGGCTTAATAATTCCTACCCTAGTGCTGATCAGATATGTGTCCTGCTCCACCCACCCTATTTTTCCATCCTGTTCATGCTGAGGTAATAAAAACACCACTATTTATATATCCCTGGCAATTCTATAAAATTCAAGAGAACGGGAAAGTATTTATGTTTTTCCCCCATAATGCATGTGTTTTTATTGGTTCAGCTGGCTGGCTGCTCTGAGGAACAATTTGGCAATTCCTACTGAGAGGTATTCTAGGCTTGTCTTTCTGCCTCCTTTTAATTAGCAACTGGATTCTATTCAACACAAACGGAACAATCTTCATTTTATTTTATGGTGTTTGTTTTTAAGTAGTTATTCTTTTAGACATCATTTTTTTTCTATTTTATTCCTGCCTTCTCTGTACTGCAAATCATGACAGGATCATTTCAGACATGTTGATGTCTAATAACCTGTTGTGACAGTCGTGTTACTTACATTTCTTGCACCGTTTTAGATGGTGAGTAATTGAGTTGACATTTTATATTGAACACACTTATTTGTATTTGCATAAGAGTAAATATAATAAGCTGAATACCCAGGCTTGCATGTTTATAGAGCCAGTACCATCTTTGGCACATGGGAATTACATTCTAAGACTAAAAGAGGCCTTGTCAGACTGTCATCATCCCTGACATGTATGTTTTAATAACTACTTGCATTTTCCATGAAATAACAATCGGTGGAGAGTGTTGGGTGCGAATATTCGAATCGTGAATTTTAATCGTGAATATTGCCACTTCGAGATTTCGTGAAGATTTAGAATATAGTGCTATATATTCGTATTCGCGAATATCCTAGATTTTCTTTTCATCTGAACCCATGATCCCTCCCTGCGTCTTGCTTGTGGGCCAATGAGAAGGCTGCGATGTCTTTGTCTGAGCTTAGCAAGATCCCTAGCAACCAATAGGAAAGTTGCCTACCCCTTACTATATAAGAACCTCCCCAGCAGCCATTTTCTACAGTTTTTTGCAGTTCGGAGAAAGGCAGCAGTGTCATTGCTGTGCTCTGTGCTTTGCTGTGTCACATTACATTAGATATTTAGTTAGTTAGCTTATATATATAATACAGATAGTTAGTGGGAAAGAGTCAGTGTAGGTTAGATTGTGATATAGTGTAGCTGATAGGTTCCAGTGCAGGGTGTTAGGTAGTGTGATAGGTTCTGCTGTCCATACATACATGCTACATACATAGTGCGGGGATGTCACAAGTTCACAACAATATTTAGTGCACCAATCACTAATATTTAGTCAGACCTGCTAAAATGTAAAGTTGTATTTGCGCAATCACGAATATATTGGAGCACTCTATCTGCATATAAAGTTATTGTAATGTTCTGCCATGCCAACCACTTTCACCAGTGTCAGGAAACTTCTAGCAGCTTGAAAAATTTGGCAAAAGTGACCCACACCTGTATTGCGCACGCAATATGTGCATATTACATTGCCGATTTTCGCAATCAAGAAAATAATGGCGAATTCTCATATTTGCGAATTTATGAAGAATATTCGCCCTTATATTCACGAAATATCACAAATTCGAATATTGCCCTTGCCGTGGTGGATCTTCATTGCTTATATTTCTATGCTGTGTCATTCTCCTATTATTTCTTATAGAAGTTTATGAATGAATTGTCGAAAGGCAGCAATAGGTCTAACTGGGTGTCACCAATTGGGGGTGTACTGATTGGATAGTGTTTGATTGTGAAAAGACACACCCCTAACTGGTAACACCCAGTTAGACCTACATATTGCAGACTTTCAGCAATACACTCATTAACGTCTAGTAGGAATAATACAGGAATGACTCAACATAGACATGTAAGACATGATTATCCATTCCATAGGGAATACAAGTAGTTACTAAAAAAAAGACATGTCAGGAGAGGTGACAGGTCCTCTTTAAAGCATTCCTCTACATTTTAAGGCACGACTAAAATATAAGAGTGCAAGCTGGAACTATCTAATCCCTGAGCAGATTCAAAGGCTCTTGGCTTCTTTGCAGTGCATTAAAACTATATGGACTGTTTAATGACAGTCTGTAGCCTGTTTTCAATAGAAAGACAATAGACTCACAAAAATGATGTTCTGTAAGCTGCTTTGATCGAGGTGTGAGTTGTTGCTATTTTCAGCAGGAGCAGTTCAGCTAATAAGAATATATTAATACAGAACTCAATGATTTATAGACAGAATTCTTCTGAAAGTCAATCAAGTCCCAACTCTGAGAATTATCTGAGAATAAATCGGTAGGACTATATGAATATAATTTACATAATATCATTAAAGAGCTTTTCCAGGAAGAACATTTTGAAGGACCACTAAGCCACTCAATGACCTTAGTGGTGACCAATGGTTGGCTTAGAAGGACTTTCCTCACTTTTACAGCTTGAGAGAGAGCAGAAATGCTGAAACAGCATTGTGGATCATTGGGGCAAGTAAGGCTACATTCACACGACGACATTTGTCGCGCGTCAATAAGTCGCGCGACAAATAGGGCACAACTTCACTGCAACATTTATCGCGCGACATTTTGTCGCACTATTGTCGCGCGAAAATTTTTATAATGGGAGTCTATGGTGTCGCATTGCGACATGCGACATGCTGTGACTGCGACGCTACAGTCGCAGAAAAACCCATCTTGAATGGATTTTTTGAAACTGTCGCATCGAAGTCGCAGCATGTTGCATGTCGCAATGCGACAGCATAGACTACCATTATAAAAATTGTCGCGCAACAATAGTGCGACTTATTGTCGCGCGACAAATGTCGTCGTGTGAACGTAGCCTAATGCTTCTATGTTTGTTTTAACCCCTTCTGAACCAGTTAAAATCTGACCAGAAAGAACCCTTTAAACTACTATTTTCAGCAATGGTATAACTTCAGGTAAGGGGCCCATGAATATTCAATTTGGCTTATGAGAGAATGAATCCTGACTCTGTACGATGCATTTCTTAAACAGTCAAATGTCATGAGCAGCCATTCATAGGTGAGGCTGTCTATTTCAGAATATGACAAGGAGTGCTGTGTTACTAATCAGGCACAGTGAATAAATATCAAAAAGCTATAGGAATTCACTTTATGGGACATGTATAATTTGAGACATTTCTATACCAAAAACATGATGTATCTGGTTTGATAAATGTCCCCCTTTGTGCCTATGAAACCAATCTTCTAAATTAGACTGCAGCTTGGGAATTAAATGTCCCATCAGTATGATCCATACATAAAGTAACTGTGTAAAATATCCATCAATATAATATTAGCTCAATGCTTTTAGGAATTGTTGGTGGTATAAAAATATATTTTAAATAAACAAGAACTAAGATCTGAATTATATTCATACAGGAAGTCTACCTTAGGAATCTGTTTTTCTACTTTCATGCATTTAAAATTCTGAATATTTTTAAATTTTCTCAAAATATTTTGCTGTTTTGCAAATACAGCTACCATGCACATCTATTTGTCTCCATGGTTTCAGACTACAAATATTCCCGGGCAGTCAGATCATGCATTCATGTCTTATTCCTTTACTTCTGCTTTGTCTTCTTGCAGAGAGTAGAAAGAGAACATAATCAGACTACACACAGAGAGATGTATGGGGTCATTTATCAAACTGGTGTAAAGTAGAACTGGCTCAGTTGCCCATAGCAACCAATCAGATTCCACCTTTCATTGTGACAGCTCCTTTGCTAAATGAAAGGTGGAATTGGAATGGTTGCTATGGGCAACTAAAAAAGTTCGACTTTACACCAGTTTGATAAATGACCCCAGTAGTCCGTAACCATGGAGTGAATTCAATTTATGTGTAAATATACAGGATCATTGGGCAAAAAGCCACTTGGCATCAGAAATACATTTTCCCCCTCAGTTCATGTGTTATAGGTACAGATAAGGAAATTGATTTGAACTTAAAAAAATTCTAGTTAGATCCAAATAGTTGAAGATTTGATTCAATGAAAGGAAGTGAAAAATTAGACGAAAATACTATGAGCCCTAGGAGACCTCAGCATGTCATACACACCTTTCAGACCAATTGGAACACTTTCAATTTGGGCTATGCACACACAAAATGGTAGAATATTTTTAAGTTAGTGTATTTGCAAAGTTTCTTTTATTTTTTTTTTAGGTACATTGCAATATATGACTGGTGATGAGTGGCATAGGCAATATTCATGTTTGTGATATTTTGCTAATTTTTTGCATAATATTTGCAAATACATTTGCGAATTCTAGAATTCGCGATCTCCAGTCATTATTTTCACGATTGCACAAATTGGCACTAATATTGCGCATGTTTTTGAGCAATACATGCAACTTCACATTTTATCGGGTCTAAGTAGATATTACTGATTATTGTGACATCACAGTGTGTCTAACAGAGACACTAATTCCCTATCACAGCACAGTAATTCCTATCACACTACCTAACACCCTGCACTGGAGCCTATCAACTACACTATATCACTATCTAACCTGCACTGACTATCCCCCACTAACTATCTGTAATATATATATATATATATATATATATATATATATATATATGCTAACTAACTATTTATTGTAATTGGATAAGGATCCAGGTGAAAGCACAGAGCACAGCAATGTCACCACTGTCTCTCTCTGAACTGCAAAAGACAGCATAAAATGGATGATGGGGAGTTTCTAATATAGGGGTAGGCAACTTTCCTTTTGGTTGCTATGGATGTTACTAAGCTCTGATAAAGATATTGCAGCGTTTTCATTGGCCCACAAGCAAGAAGCAGTAGTACTGATGAAAAAAAAAAAAAAAACTAGAATATTTGTGATTACGAATATATAGCACTATATTCAAGATTTTTGCAAATTCTCGAAGTGCAGTTATTCGCAATAAAAATTAGCGATTAGAATATTTGCAATCAACACTATATATGACACATTTCAAGCTAAAATAAAGCACATGCTCAGGTATTTTCTCAGTTTCCAATGTGCTTTGTGTGTCTCCAGACACAGGTAGGCATTTCCTTTTTAGAAAGCAGATGGTGGTTTTCAAGCGTTATACAGTATGAGTTACAGTTGGTCGGCAGGATGTCTAAATACCACGGTGTCCTTTTTCATAACTAGTTCACAGCTATTTTCATTCCTCACACTATAAATAACTGTTTGCTCCAAGCTGACTCCTACAAAGGCGCTTGTGTCCATACTCCATGTTATATAGCCCTCTAAAGATCACAGATCTCCCTTCAACATAAACCTTTCCAATCTGACAATCTGTTGTCTCACGTTTACTTCAACCCTCTTAAAACAGATGTCTCCATGGTGAACTGCTCTACAGAGAATCTAAGCCGTTTCAAAATTGGTTGACATGCTGCTTAAATATGGCGAGAACAATTAAAATGGACACAAATAGACATATATTTAGTTAGTACATACAGCAAATTATGACAAATATATTCACGTAAATTATACTACATGAATAGTCAGTGTCCCTGTTGATGGTGCCAAATAGAGATGAGCGAAGTTATGAAAAATTTGATTCGCTTTCACAAAGAAATTCAATTTGTGACAAATGACTGTCATGAAGAGCATTTTTTTTTATATAGTGGGCGCAAAGACAGGGAACAGTGATCGCACCACCCTTCACTCATCATTGAACCCCTCAAATGCCGATCGTGGCATCTGAGGCTACAATTAAGGCCTTTCAGAGGTTAATCAGGGTAAAAAAAAAAAGTAAATATTTACCTTATTTGTTGTGGCCATCTTAACTGAGGACACCACACAAAATTTTGCGCAGTGATGTGATGATGAGCGGTTTCCTCAATCAAGATGGCTGTACAGCCTCTTTACATGCAAATGGAGGAGGTGAGTATGTATTTTTTTTATTTTTGCCGCCATTTCAGGAAAAATAGATTTGTTACCATGAAAAACAAGGAACTGCAGCTTTGCAGCGAATCCAATTTTTCCTGAAATGCGGATCAAAGTCAATAAATTTGGCTTCGATTCACTCAACACTAATGCTATATCTGCCATGGTAAAAGAATCTGCTTTGCAGCATCACTATTGTACATAGGGTATGATTGTCACTCATCTTCATTCAAGTGAATGGGGCTGATCTGTAATATTGTAAACAGTCAATGGACAAGGGTGGCGCTGTTTCTAGAAATAAAACAGACCTATTATGAATATTATATAAATATCATATAATTGTATAATCTAAGAAAATGGGGGGGATTCTCCATGAGCCACAATGGAGAGCTGTTAAAAAGCAGAGCGGCTTGTGATCAGAAGGAGCATCTCCCTGCACAGTGAAAGTAAAAGGTAACATTTTTGGCCTCTTTTAAGTTAACAAGGACAGCAAAATATAGTACTTGGAGAAGAGTGTCTCTCTTATGAAAAAAAAAAAAAAGATATCTCACAAACTCACATGGCTCAAATTCAGATTTATGAGGATTTGTATGACTTACATCAAACTTATAACTGCCCTCAGCTAATTATTGGCCCACATTTACAAATAAGTGCATGTAGATTTTGACATACATTGTGCCAAACCGTGGCTCAATTTGGTGTATCTAGGTTGAGAAAAATTATCTGTGTCTAGTCCAACAAAGGCGTGTACTAAAAGGGGGTGTCCTATTGTTTCATTCAATGTCTAAGGGACTCACAAAGACAGTTACTCCCACTTGTTTCAAATGTCTCTAGGGCCACCATCCTAGAGATCGTGAGTGTTACAGCAGTTGGAACAAAACTGATCAAACATTTATCACCTATTCTGTGAATGTTCTGGCATAACACCTCTAATGAAAGTGATTCCTGTTGTTTTGCTGATAATCCAATGAGAAAACTGCATTAGCATACCTACTGTATTAAAACAGTCTCACCTTTGTTGTTTTGACTTTGTTCCCGGTACTACAACTCCATCCTGTCAAGTCTGGTAGAACTTTGCAGTCTTCTCCCTCTAAACATGGCTGCATATGACACCACCATTTCTGGATAACTATAGAAGCTGAACAAAAACATTAGTAGTCAGTTGTCAAGAAAATCAGAGAAAGTCTTAAAATGGTTTTCCAGGCTACAGATATTGATGACCCCTCCTCAGGATAGGTCATCAATATCATACAGTGGGGTCAGGGACGGAACTTCCACTATAGCAGCTATATCAGCTGCTATGGGGTTTGCAGCAGGTACAGGGCAAGGGCCATTAGGCCCAGGCCTCACCTGGCAGTACACAAACATGCAGTAATGATTACTGTGTCTGTGTATACTGGCAATCGAGGCACGGGCTATAATGGATTACAGACACAACAGCTGGGCTCAGTCCCAAATTTTGGACTTGAATCTGACTACTGTGTGGGGGTACAAAGGAGATAAAAATACTGTGAAAGAGGCTATAGATGCATTCTACTCTGAAGGGAGCACTAAGAGGACATAAGTACTGTGTGGGAGCATTAAGGGGGCATAACTACTTTGTGGGGACATAAGTACTATGAAGAGGCAACTAAAGGGATAGTCTACTGTGAAGAGGGTACCAAGAGGAATAACTGTTTGGGGACACTAAGAGGGCATAAGTACTGTGTGGGGGAACTGAGGAGGCATGATTACTGTGTGGAGGCATTATGAGGACATGACTACTGTGTGAGTGCACAAAGGGACCATAAGTACTGTGAATGAAAGGGGCAATTAAGAGAGCATTCTACTGTGGGGGGAGGATTAAGGGCCCAGGTAGTATACTATGAAAGTAAACTCTTGACTCCTCCTCCCGTCCAGCACTAGAATGCTTTTAATTTTCATATTTTTTTACATGACTGAGTTGGTGGAGGGTTTTATAGCGAGCGTGGTTGGTGTTGATTAGCCACTGGATGGGGTGTTAAATGAGAACTCAGCCTGGCAAGGTCACTACAAGTGTATAGAGCTGTCTACCTCCAGCTCCATACAGAGTATAGTTTCTGGCTCCATGAAACAGCTGATTAGTGGGAGTATGGGTGTCAGACCCCATCGATCTGATATTGATGACTTATCCTGGGGAGAATTCAACAATATCTGTAGCCCAGAGAACCCTATTAAGTAGTGTATCAAATCTTTGTGATTACACATTTCTTATAAAATTACCATAAAAGAGCCTATCATCATTGTTGTCTATTCTCAAGTCAGAGGATTCATGAAAACTATTGAAATAAGTTTTTCCTCTACTTCTACCAAGTAACAGACACAACACCTACACACAATGAATGACACAGAGCGGCTCAGCTGTGAGTGGAGGCAGCAAGGTGAGCGTGGATGCGAACAAAGTGTTGGACCCCTGCTGCACCTGAAAATGAGCGAGCTACAAAGCAAAAAACAAACATGTAATTTTAAACAGTGGAATAACAAGACTTTGGTTTATACTGTTTATTCTTTAGTATTACCTTATGAACGATAGAAGATCACCTTCTACCATTATAAACTTACGTTTATAATACCTGTACACATTCTCTTCTTGATCCATTACAACCTGGTTTCCACACCTGACATTCTACAGAAACTGCCCTCACCAAAGTAACAAATTATATCCTGACAGCTAAATGCAAGGTTGACTACTCTACTATTTTTCTTGATCTCTCTGCAGCATTTGATAACATCTACTCTTCATCATGCTACAATCTATTGGCCTTAAAGGATAACTGTCACATTTAGACCCAAATTTCAGTTTTCATATATGTAGTTACTAATATGATAATATTCCTGAATCAATAACTATTAGGCCTCTTTCAGACGGGCGTTGCGGGTGCACTCCGTCAAACAGTGCGGGTGCGTTGCGGGAATTGCCGCGATTTTTCCCTGCGAGTGCAAAGCGCTGTCATGCGTTTTGCACGCGCGGGAGAAAAATCGGCACTTTTGGTACCCAGACCCGAACCTGCACTTCTTCACAGAAGTGCATGTTCGGGTCAGAAATTGTCCCGCTGGTATTATTTCACATTATAACATAGTTATAATGTAAAATAATACCCTTGGCCATCTCCCTTATGTTGAACCCGGTGCAGAATGGGTTAAAAATAATAAACTAATCATAACTTACCTGGTCCATTTGATCGCGAAGCCCGGCCTCCTCTCCGTTAGCTTGAAAGATGTAAAGGACCTGTAATGATGTCACAGCATCACATGGCCCAATCACCTGCTCCATCACTATGGTGATGGAGCATGTGATTGGTCCATGTGACCACGTGACATCATCCAAGGTCCTAAGCACTATTCACAGCCTGAGGATAGTGATTAAGGACCTTGGATGATGTCACATGGTCACATGGACCAATCACATGCTCCATCACCATAGTGATGGAGCATGTGATTGAGCCATGTGATGTGACGTCATCACAGGTCCTTTAGATCATCGATGCTGCAGGGAAAGAGAGGACAGATCGCGACTACGCGATCAAGTGGCTAAGGTAAGTTAACTTTATTATTTTTAACCCTTCCTCATCATTTAACAATGCATTCTTTATTAAGAATGCTATTATTTCCCTTATAACCATGTTATAAGGGGAAATAATAGAGATTGGGTCCCGTTGCTAAGCAACAATGCGGGAAAATCGCAACGCATCCGCACTGGTTGCGGATGCTTGCGATTTTCCCGCATCCCCATTCACTTCTATGGGGCCTGCGTTGCGTGAAAACGCAGAATATAGAACATGCTGCGATTTTCACGCAGCGCAGAAGTGATGCGTGAAAATCACCGCTCATGTGCACAGCCCCATAGAAATGAATGGGTCCGGATTCAGTGCGGGTGCAATGCGTCCTCCTCACGCATTGCACCCGCGCGGAAAACTCGCCCGTGTGAAAGGGGCCTTAGACTTACTTACCCCTTATTTAATAAGATTCAGCCCTTAGCAACCAGTCTGCATAAAACTGCAATTTCACTATTCTGTTAAGATGGCCGCCCCCAGCCCTGAGGCTAATCCATAGGACACCTGCAGTGAAGTTAGTCAAAACCAGCTCTGTATAGGGGGGTCTTGCAGTAAAGTTCTCAGGTCTGGCTGAAGCCTGTAGTCCTTCTACAAGCTCTCCTCTTATCAGATAAGGCTGTCATTTATACACTGAGCAGCCCCATATCGTCCCTGAGCTGTATATTCTCCAGAACTGCTAAGGGAGTGTCTGCCAAGCACAGGCATGTGGAGAAGTTCACACACACAGCCCAGCACTGTTATCTCCTGTCAGGAAGAACCTGGCTTTTTATACATTCCCTTACAATGTTGACTCACTATCAGTTCCCAGTGCACGCAGCGTGCTCCGTCCTCTATCTGGTAGACGGAAGGAGCATAGCAACCTGATTTTATCTCAGGTAACAATAGCCAATACTGGGGACTTCTAGGTGGCTTTTAGGGGTTATTTATTTAAGAATCAGAAATTAACAGGGCCAACAAGGTAATGTTAATCACCAGAATCCAATAGTAAAAAAAAAAAAAAAAAAAATTTGACAGTTATACTTTAAGGATGCAGTTTTCTCTTGGTTTTCTACCTATGTCCCTGGCCGCTCCTTCAGTATGCCATTTGCTGGCTCTACTTCCCCTCATCCCCCTCTTGCCGTTGGGTTCCTCAGGGTTCAGTCCTAGGTTCTCTTTTCTCTCTACACAGCTCCTACTGGACAGACTATCAGCAGATTTCTTGTGGTAATGAGAGCCCACTATATATACTTCTTCCCGTGATATCACCTCTGCTGTACTAGAACACCAGTGACTGTCCGCTGTCTCTAACATCATGTTTTCACTATCTACTAACCTACCTAACCTGACTTCTCCATCTCAGTGTGTGACACTACCATAACGCTTAGGCAACACACTGTCTTGGTATTTAGAGATGTCGTGATCATAAAATTTTCCGTTTGCAAATGGCGAACGCAAACTTCCGCAAATGTTTGCGAACCGGTGAACCGCCATAGAATTCAATTGGCAGGCGAATTTTAAAGCCCACAGGGACTCTTTCTGGCCACAATAGCGATGGAAAAGTTGTTTCAAGGGGACTAACACCTTGACTGTGGCATGCCGGAGGGGGATCCATGGCAAAACTCCCATGGAAAATTACGCAGTTGATGTAGAGTTGGGTTTAAACCATAAAGGGCATAAATCACCTAACATTCCTAAATTGTTTGGAATAACGTGCTTTAAAACATCCAGTGTGTGTATACGATCAGGTATGATGTTGTATCGATCAGGTAGTGTAAGGGTTACGCCCGCTTCACAGTGACAGACCAAACTCTGACAGACCAAACTCCCCGTTTAACGCACCGCAAACAACTGCAAACAGTCCATTTGCACAACCGCAAACTCCCCTTTTGCACAAGGTTGGATACCAAGCTAGCCATGTCCTGTTCCTTGTCCTCACTGACATCATTTAAGGTCTCTTCCTCCACCCAGCCACGTACAACACCAAGGGTCCCTGAAAGGTGACAACAAGCCCCCTGGGACACCTGCTGTGGTTGGTCTTCCACCTTCTCAAAGCCACCTTCCTCCTCTGACTCCTCTTCTTCAGACTCCTCTCTCTGCGTTGCCACAGGTCCAGCAATCAACGACGAAAAGGCTGCTTCTGGTGGTGATGGTGACCACAACTCTTCCTCTTCATGCTCATCTATGGCGTGATCCAGCACTCTTCGCAGGGCACGCTCCAGAAAAAACACATATGGGATGAGGTCGATGATGTTGCCTTGGGTTTGACTGACTAGGTTTGTCACCTCCGCAAAAGGATGTATGAGCCTACAGCCATTGTGCATGAGCGTTAAGTAACACTGCCAAAAAATACCCAGCTCCGCAGAGGCTGTCCTCTTTTTTTAAAATTAAAAAAACTGTTCTTACCAGTTTAATCTCTGTTTGGTCCCCTATCAGGGGCCGGTGTATGGCATAGATTTTAGGAACCGGGAGATGGAAAAAGACCCATGCTCAGTTCGCTTCGTTTGAATCTTAGGTCACTGTGCGTGCACCGTGCAATGTACTGTGAGTGGTGGGCAGTGGGCACAGTACAGTCTGTGGGCCTGACACACACTGACAGGCAACTGCAATTATATTAAAGGGTAAAAAAATGTAATGACTTTTTTATCTGCAAGGTACTGTGCCACCCTATATGTGGTGTGCACACAGTACAGTCTGTGGGCCTGCGGACTCTCACACACAGGCAGGCAACTGCAATGTATATATATATATACATAAAAAATAAATAAAAGCAGACTTATGTACCAGCCCTAAAAAGGGTTTTTTGGGGTGCTGTCAGGACACTGTCCTTACAGCAGATGGCCCCTTTCATACGAGCGAGTTTTCCACGCGGGTGCAATGCATGATGTGAACGCATAGCATCCGCTCTGAATCCTGACCCATTCATTTCAATGGGTCTGTGTACATGAGCGTTTTTTGTTTCACGCATCACTCGTGCGTTGCGTGAAAATCGCAGCATGTTCTATATTCTGCGTTTTTCAAGCAGCCCTAGTTCCATAGAAGTGAATGGGGCTGCGTGAAAAATGCATTACATCCGCAAGCAAGTGCAGGTGCGTTGCGTTTTTCACTAATGGTTGCTAGGAGATGCTGTTTGTAAACCTTCAGTTTTTTATCACGCACATGAAAAACGCATCAAAACTCATTGGACCCGCATGGAAAAAACTGAACAACTGAACGCAATCACAGGCAAAACTGAATAGCTTTGCCTGTGAAATCACACAGTTTTCACTGAATGCATCCGCAACGCATCCGGACATAAGGCCCCATTCACACATCCGCAATTTTTGTCCGCATCCGTTACGCAATTCTGCGGAATGTATGCGGACCCATTCATTGTGAATGGGGCCGGACGTGATGCGAAGAGCACACTATGTGCTTTCCGCTTCCACATTTGCAGAGCCGTGGCCCCGAAATTCTGGGTTTTCGGCCCTGAAACATCCGGCCGCGGCTCCGCAAAAGATAGAGTATGTCCTATTCGGTGAACACGAACATGCGATGTTCGCCGGGAACTGTTCGCTGGCGAATAGTTCAGGACATCTCTATTGGTATTATGTTTGACATTGATCTTTCCTTCACCCACTATATTCAATCACTTTCCCGCTCATGCCGCCTTACCAAAAAATATCTCTAGAATCTGCCCCTTTTAATGTGGAAACAATAAATACTTTTATGGTTTCCTTGATCCATTGGCATCTCGACTACTGTAACTCATTACTAATTTGTCTGCCCCTCCCCAGACTCTCCCCTCTCTAATCTGATCTGATTGTTGCCGCCAGGCTGATCTATCTGTCTAGTTCACTGTTTCCAAACCAGCGTGCCTCCAGCTGTTGCAAAACTACAACTCCCAGCATGCCCGCACAGCCAAAGGCTGTCCTGGCATGCTGGGAGTTGTAGTTTTGCAACAGCTGGAGGCACGCTGGTTGGGAAACACTGGTCTAGTTGATACTCCCAAGCCTCCCAGTGCCAGTCATTGCCCTGGTTACCCATTTAGTACAGGATTCAATGTAAACTGATCATGCTCTCCCACAAAACTCTCCACAATCAACTACCACTTCCCTGGTCCCAGAGAGTATCAGTGTAAAGATTGCTACTCTGAATAAATATTGCAGCCAGAGCCACAACTATTCCCATCCTCTGCTCCCACTCACATTTATATCATATAGTTTAAAACAACAAGGTTTTCATGAAAATGTAAACATAAACCAATGAATCTAATTACAATATACACAGATGAAGCAGATGGGAACTTGTTTTATAAGTAGAGATGAGCAAATCAAATTTCCATGAAGTGGAATTCGATCAGAATTTCAGGATAAATTCGATTCGCCGCAAAGCCGAATTTCCTTGTGCTGCGTGTTAGCGAATTGATTTAACCTGAAATAGTGTAAAAAAATTTTACATACCTCCTCCATTTGCTCATCTTGATTGAAGATCTCAGCCGAAATCTCGTGCGTGATGACCTAATCTTGCCCCGTCCGAGATTTCGCTCCAGATCTTCAAGCAAGAGGGTGACGGCCGGCCCGTCGCGAGCAAATGAAGGCAGTAAGTTTGATTTTATTTTTTGTTTATGTTAATTTTACACTGTTTTTACATTTAGATGCCGTGATTATGTATGAACATGGCATCTGAGGGAAACAATGATGGCGGCGGAGCTATCATAGCTCCCTGTCACTGCACCCCCTACTTACAAATAAATGTGCTTCGTGACCAACTAATTTTTTTGTAAAATTCGTCGAATCAGCCGAATCAACTGTTTATAAATTTGCTTATCTCTATTTCTAAGTATTTCTTTTTATGCTGCATTACTGCAATGCAATCATTTGATGCAGCTGAACATGAAACTAAAAACACAGTGTAATATTATATAGAGTTGTGCCAAATGACAAAATAGCCCAGCTCATTTTTTTTTCTCATTGACTTAATTGCAGAAAAATAGCAAACCTTTAGTAGTCAAGTTGATTGTTAGTATGGTATAGAGATTAGCAAACTTGTAAAAATTAGCTGCAATTTTTCAGAGTGTGACAATTCCTTTTCTTATTGCACCACATTTCCTTTATTTGATAATTGAAGCAGAAATACTTTAATATATAGTAGTAATACATTTTTACACACACTCTCATCTCAAGGGTGATAAAACGTCTAGCAGTGGCTTATGCCCTTCTCCCCATTGTGAACACATGCATGCTTAGCCAAACCAAATACTTGTGCATAAGTATTTGCACTACATGTGCATTTAGAGAAGTCAGGAAGAATAGCTGTCAACTGAACAAGCATTTGGCTGAAGACTGTGGAAAGTGCATGGCCACCTAAAGAGTGGACACACTAGTGAACAAATGTTATAATCTAAGCATTTCTAAAGGGATAGTCGTATTACAGACAAGCATTTTAATATTACAGCAATCGTACAAGCTCCTATTGAAAAAGAATACTTTATATTTTAAACTTGATACTGCAGGAGTTGGTATTACATGGCAGCTTTTGAGGTGACAGGCAGGCCATATAATACTGAACAAGAACAGAACAAGTTAGAGTTGCCACTTGTTAGTAGATCTCTACTACATGGATCAACTTGTAGGAAACAGGCCGAACTCGATGGACGGATGTCTTTTTTCGGTCTTATATACTATGTTACTATGTTACTATGTTACTATGATGGAGTTCCCCGCAGGGACCTCTCTGTGATATCCATATGCCTTATTAGGGCACCTAGACAGGGCTTGTCATAAATGGGACAAACCCTTTGAACAAAAAATAATAAATAATTAATAAAATTACTGAAAATACCTGAATATTACTTTATTATAAACACAAATAACATTTAATATTTATAATGACTCATTTTCTTTAGGGAAAAATCATCAGAGAAAATGAAATGGCCACTGCTCTATTAGCACACATAAAACCCATCCATCCATCACAGATGAAAGGATTAGTTCAAAGCAGGGAGCTAAAGAGTTGTCTCAGCTCTCCTCAGGGCTCTGGTTGTCATGAATTAAGATTAGGGATGAGCGAATCGACTTCAGATGAAACATCCAAAGTCGATTCGAATAAAACTTCTTTTTAATACTCTATGGAGCGAGCGCTCCGTAAAGTATTAGAATGTATTGGCTCCTATGAGCCAAAGTTATTGCTTTGCGAAGTCTTGCGAGACTTTGCATAATAACTTTAGAAATGTATTTATACAGTAAAAAAAACCTTTTACTGAACTCGGGTTCGGTTCCAAGGTACCACTTGGAACTGAACCCGAGTTCAGGAAATGTTTTTTTTACATTATTATCAATTTCTGAAGTTATTATGCGAAGTCTCTCGAGACTTCACAAACTAATAACTTTGACTCATCAAGCCAATACATTCTAATACTGTACAGAGCGCTCTATCCGTATAGTATTGAAACAAAGTTTTATGAGAATTGACTTTGGATGTTTCATCCGAAGTCAATTCGCTCATCCCTAATTACAATCCTACACACAACTGATTGTCATGGATCAGTGAGTGTGGACCCACTGTGTCAACTAACTGGTTTGGCTTTGGGCTAAACCCTTAAGGCACTATTCTGGTGCTCCCTGGTACTTACCCTTTAAACCCTGTACAGGAATCTGGACTTCGCTGCAGGGGAGCAACAAAACAGCTACCTCTTGAGATAGTCCCAGTGTAGTTGGCAGCTGACTGGCTGGGGTCAGGGACACTGTTGAAAGAACCAGATTCTCTAGGTACAGAACACAAACCAAAAACAAACCAAAAACTGTAGGTACAGTCTGAAAAATCACTTATACTTATTGTACGGTTTTTGGAAGAACTTGACTGTAGGAAACTTGGCTGGATGGCTAAGACACAGGGAAATCAGACCATAGAACAGTCAGAATAGTCTTTAATATTGGACCTGCAGATAAAGCCAACACTGAACTGGAGACACTAGGAGTGCTTGTGGGTGGGGTAGTGATGAACACGGAACAAAGTAGACAGGCACCAAGACTGTAGCACAGACAGGCAGACAGACTGGGAGAACTTAACACAAACCTGAACTGAAAGTTGAACTTTGAGGTCAGAAGTGCACAGGTAGGATGGGTACATGGCAGGAACACAGATGGGAAAACAGACTGCATAATTCAGAATAATGCAAGAGAATTGCTGAAGCACTAAGTCTTCCAAAAGACTTTTGCTAGTCATAGGGAACCTTAAAGCTCTGGCATTGTCTACTTGAAGAGGGTGCCTTATATACCCAGCGACCCCCACACATTGGCTGGGAGAGGATTTGCACATGGGTGGCACTGGAACTTTAGGAGGCCACAGGTGAGCGCACGCACACACCCTAAGGGAAAAATGACTGGAGAAATTGAGATGGTAGCATGAAGAGGATGACAGGTATCATGTTGAGTAGCAGTACACCGGCAGGCACACACCGCTGACCTAACACTTATATTATAGCTGATAACATCTTCAGCTACGTGTGTGTAGAAATTAACGAAGGTAAAATGCAGATAGGACAGACAAGACTGCTGTGGAGCTGCAGTAATATATCAGAGTACGCACACTGTTGCTCATTAGCTACCTCCTCCCCATTTCCACCACCAGTCCATTCTTTCTGTACTTTCACTTCATTAGTTCCTACACACACAGAGCTGAAGATGCTATCAGCAGTGTGCAGGATCATATTTCACCCAGAGCCCTGAGAAGAGCTGAGATTTGATTTTGCGATAATGGTTGTCAACCATTAGGAACTCAGCTCTAAGTTAAATTCGCCATGCGATTAATATAACCTGTATTACTCGCATTGCAAATTCAACTTAGTGCTGGGTTCCTAATGGCTGTATTGCTAGAATATAACAAATATCACGAATATAGCACTATATTCTCAATCTTCGTTATATTCTAGCAACGACCATTAGGAACTCAGCTCAAAGTTTCATTCACGAAGCGAACATATACTCGCTTTGCGAATTTATCTTAGAGCTAAGTTCCTAATGGTTGTATTGCTAGAATATAACAAAGGTGACGAATATCACAAATTCACGAATATAGCACTATATTCTCAATCTTCGTTATATTCTAGCAACAACCATTAGGAACTCAGCTCTAAGTTGAATTCACAATGCGATTAATATAACCTGTATTGCTCGCATTGCAAATTCAACTTAAAGCTGGGTTCCTAATGGTTGTATTGCTAGAATATAACGAATATCGCAATAATTCAGGTTATATTAATCACATTGCGATTACAACTTAGTGCTGGGTTCCTAATGGCTGTATTGCTAGAATATAACAAATATCACGAATATAGCACTATATTCTCAATCTTCGTTATATTCTAGCAACGACCATTAGGAACTCAGCTCTAAGTTTCATTCGCGAAGCGAACATATACTCGCATTGCGAATTTATCTTAGAGCTAAGTTCCTAATGGTTGTATTGCTAGAATATAACAAAGGTGACGAATATCACAAATTCACGAATATAGCACTATATTCTCTATCTTCGTTATATTCTAGCAACAACCATTAGGAACTCAGCTCTAAGTTGAATTCCCAATGCGATTAATATAACCTGTATTGCTCGCATTGCGAATTCAACTTAAAGCTGGGTTCCTAATGGTTGTATTGCTAGAATATAACGATCGCAATAATTCAGGTTATATTAATCGCATTGCGATTACAACCTAGTCAAATTTGTGAGATCGTGATTCTCACATCCGACAGTACATTTTAGCATGGAGGCGTTCCCATGCACACAGGAAGTCGTCAGAAGCGGCAACGGGCATTGACTGGAGCGGGCAGGGAGCCAGGAATCCTCCGAACAGGTAAGAACAGCTTTTGGGAAGTGGGAAGACAACCAGAGAGCAACAAGGATTAACATCTAAAAAAAAACAAAAAAAGAATATTCTACATTGCAAATATATAGCGCTATATTCGCAATATTCGCGAATTATCAAATTATCGATATTCGCAATAAAAATTCGCTATTCGAATATTCGCGCTCAACACTACTGTTGAGCTCCCTGCTTTGAATTTACTCATACAACTGTGAGTTAGGATGGGTTTTGTGTGTGCTAATAGGGCAGCAGCCAGTTTATTTATAAAGTAATATTTAGATATATTCATTAATTTTATTTTATGCATTTCCAGAGAATCCTTCTAAGGCTACAAATCAAATGAACTCTGAAGAAAGTATCATTGCTTGGCATTTTAAAAATCACATTGCAGTTCCCAGGGCATTCTTCCAGCTTAACTGGCTTCAAACTCAACCTACTTCTTACTCCCAACGAATGAGCCATGTAAACCAAAGTCACAGATTTGAGGAACTGTTTTATAGATTTGAGGTCTATACCACTTTGTCCTCTTTATTCCTGATTTTATAACTTAGAGACCCAAAAGGAATGATTTCTTTCATTTTAGCTGGCTTGGAGGAAGCGGTGTTTATACAAGTTCATTTCCTCCACCTTTTTCCTCCCCAACTTTTTCATGTCCAGTGTTAATGGGCTATTCCCATCTGAACATATATGGTATATATCAATAGGATATGGCATAAATGCCCAAGAGGTGCTTCTCCCATCTCTGGGACCCACTCCTATATCGAGACAGTGACATGTGCAGGTTTCTTCATGAACTACAATAGGAATTCTTCCATGCTGGCTCGGCTAATTTCAGAAGTACCATAGTAGCAAATGGAGAGGATGCTGTGCATTTCCAGTGTGCTCTTCATTCACTGTTGTGCCCTGTTCTTGAGAGTTTTTGTACCTATTTGACATTTATAGCATATCCTATAAGTATGCCATAAATGTCTAAATGGGACAACCCCTTTAAATGCTCTCTTTTACAAAACTTAAATGTAATTGTAGCATGGAGCAGCATTGTTATTGTTGTATTTGTTAAAACCTTCAATAAAAAACAACTTGAAAAAAAAAGACCAAAAAAATCAAACATCAAAGACATTTACTAATGACCAGCATCCTATGGCCTCTTTATGTCTGTCTTATATCATTGTGCCAAAAAAGCACCATATTCACATATTTAGAGAGACAATTCTTTAATGTGAGGCTTACCATCTACACACGATGGAGCTGCTCTTGTAGTTCCCGCTACTTGCCCAGGAAAGCACGAGCATTTTACTGTCTGTGACCGTTCCTCAATCTTGTTCTTATTGCAGCATCTGTGAGCAGCAATCACTTCACAAGTGCCCGGTTCCACATGAACTGCAGAAAGAAGATATAAGGAAAATTCAGTAGGGTGGCATAATCAGTTTGTATTTCCATGTAACGCATTTTCTTATCTACACCATGCCAGAACGTGGATCCTTGTATCATGAACTGTGTCCCTACAATATGGGATCTATATAATTCTTCTGTGTCCAATGTATCCAACCTTACCTTTTTGCAAATTTTATTAAATATTCCCATCTCCCACAATACAAGTTGAATACATTATCAGAACGTTATCTAAACCTTCAACCAGTTCACCATTCACATCACCACCACTGGGTGGACACATATAGACTCATATCAATTCCAACAAAGTATTGTAAAAATTTAGTTTTCAAAGCTGATAATCTCGCACCACACATCTGTCGAGCCAAGAGAAAAGGTAACGAAGAACACATCTGCATTCATAGGCTTCTACTTCTACTCTGTTATGTTGAAAGGTTCTTCACTGCAAAGAATCGAAAGCCTGATCACATATATTGCAAATAAAGATTTGAGGGGATCTTAGTGATCCTAGGGGTCACAGTATCTAAATTAACACAGACACTAAATGTCAGAAAACATAAAGGGGGTCATTTACAGACATACCAGTTTTGGGCATATACTGCATCTATCGCAGATTGCAGCGCAAAGGTTATTTGCTCCACAATTTGCAATGTTTTCCCGCTCACAGCAGTTCTAAACCTGTTTTAGGTGTAGAATGTGGTTTAAATCTACACCAGCAAGGGAGCAGATTTAGACAGGCGGGGGATATGCCGAAGTTATGTAGAGGCCACCGCCAGCTAAAGGGGTATTAACCACTTGAAGACCACAGGTTTATACCCCCCTAGTGACCAGGCCCTTTTTTACAATTCCGCACTACACTACTTTCACCGTTTATTGCTCCGTCATGCAACTTACCACCCAAATGAATTTTACCTCCTTTTCTTCTCACTAATAGAGCTTTCATTTGGTGGTATTTCATTGTTGCTGACATTTTTACTTTTTTTGCTATTAATAAAAATTTAACGACATTTTTGCAAAAAAATGACATTTTTCACTTTCTGTTGTAAATTTTTTTTAAAAAAACTACATTTCTATATAAATTTTTCTCTAAATGTATTGTTCTACATGTCTTTGATAAAAAAAGTCCAATAAGTGTATATTTATTGGTTTGGGTAAAAGTTATAGTGTTTACAAACTATGGTGCAAAAAGTGAATTTCGGCATTTTGAAGCAGCTCTGACTTTCTGAGCGCCTGTCATGTTTCTTCAGGTGCTAGAATGCCAGGATAGTATAAATACCCCCAAATGACACCATTTTAGAAAGAAGACACCCCAAAGTATTTGCAGGGGGCATGGTGAGTTCATGTATCATTTCATTTTTTTTCACAAGTTAGCGGAAAATGACACTTTCTGAGGAAAAAAATAATAATAAAGTTTCCATTTCTGCTAACTTCTGGCAAAAAAAAAAATAATCTCATACGGGCTCATTATGCCCCTCAGTGAATACCTTGGGGTGTCTACTTTCCGAAATGGGGTCATTTGTGGGGTGTTTGTACTGTTCTGGCATTTTGGGCGGGGCTAAATTGTGAGCAGCCATGTAAAGCTAAAGGTACTCATTGGTTTTAGGGCCCTTTGCGGACCCAGGCTGCAAAAAGTGTCACTCATGTGGTATCGCCGTACTCAGGAGAAGTAGGGCAATGAGTTTTGGGGTGTATTTTTACATATACCCATGTTGGGTGAGAGAAATATCTCTGTAAACTGACAACTTTGTATAAAAAATTAAAAAATTGTCGTTTACAGAGATATTTCTCACACCCAGCAGGGGTATATATAAAAATACACCCCAAAACACATTGCCCCACTTCTCCTGAGTACGGCGATACCACATGTGTGACACTTTTTGCAGCCTGGATGCGCAAAGGGCCCTAAAACCAATGAGTATCTTTAGGATTTCACAGGGCATTTTTACACATTTGGATTCCAGACTTCTTCTCACGCTTTAGGGGCCCCTAAAATGCCAGGGCAGTATAAATACCCCACAAGTGACCCCATTTTAGAAAGAAGACACCCCAAGGTATTCCGTGATGGGTATGGTGAGTTCATGTAAAATTTTATTTTTGTCACAAGTTAGTGGAATATGAGACTTTGTAAAAACAAAATTAAAAAAAATATATATCAATTTCCGCTAACTTGTGCCAAAAATGAAAATTCTGTGAACTCGCCATGCCCCTCAGCGAATACCTTGGGGTGTCTTCTTTCCAAAATGGGGTCACATGTGGGGTATTTATACTCACCTGGCATTTTAGGGAACCTAAAGCGTGAGAATCCAAATGCATAAAAATGGCCTGTGAAATCCTAAAGGTACTCATTGGTTTTAGGGCCTTTGCGCATCTTGGCTGCAAAAAGTGTCACTCATGTGGTATCGCCGTACTCAGGAGAAGTAGGGCAATGTGTTTTGGGGTGTATTTTTACATATACCCATGCTGCGTGTGAGAAATATCGCTGTAAACGACAACTTTTTAAATTTTTTTATACAAAGTTGTCAGTTTACAGAGATATTTCTCTCACCCAACATGGGTATATGTAAAAATACACCTCAAAACACATTGCCCTACTTCTCTTGAGTACGGTGATACGTCATGAGTGACACTTTTTTGCAGCCAAGATGCACAAAGGGGCCCAAATTCCCATGAGTACCTTTTAGGAGGGCATTTTTACGCATTTTTCTTCTCATGCTTTAGGGCCCCTAAAATGCCAGGGCAGTATAAATACCCCACATGTGACCCCATTTTGGAAAGAAGACACCCCAAGGTATTCCATGAGGGGCATGGCGAGTTCATAGAAAAAAAATTTTTGGGCACAAGTTAGTGGAAATTGATTTTTATTGTTTTTCTCACAAAGTCTCCCTTTCCGCTAACTTTTGACAAAAAGTTTAATTTTTCATGGACTCACTATGCCCTCAGCGAATACCTTGGGGTATCTTCTTTCCAAAATGGGGTCACATGTGGGTATTTATACTGCCCTGGCATTTTAGGGGCCCTAAAGCGTGAGAAGAAAATGCGTAAAAATGCCCTCCTAAAGGTACTCATTGGAATTTGGGCCTTTGGCATCTTGGCTGCAAAAGTGTCACTCATGTGGTATCGCCGTACTCAGGAGAAGTAGGGCAATGTGTTTGGGTGTATTTTTACATATACCCATACTGGGTGAGAGAAATATCTCTGTAAATTGCCAACTTTGAATAAAATTTTTAAAAAGTTGTCGTTTACAGCGATATTTCTCTCACCCAGCATGGGTATATGTAAAAATACACCCCAAAACACATTGCCCTACTTCTCCTGAGTTCGGCGATACCACATGTGTGACACTTTTTGCAGCCAAGATGCGCAAAGGGGCCCTAAAACCAATGAGTACCTTTAGGATTTCACAGGGCATTTTTACGTATTTGGATTCTCACGCTTTAGGACCCCTAAAATGCCAGGGCAGTATAAATACCCCCATGTGACCCCATTGTGGAAAGAAGACACCCCAAGGTATTCGCTGAGGGGCATGGCGAGTTCACATAAAAAAAAATTTTCACACAAGTTAGCGGAAATTGATATATATATATATATATTTTTTTTTTACAAAGTCTCATATTCCACTAACTTGTGACAAAAATAAAATTTTACATGAACTCGCCATACCCCTCACGGAATACCTTGGGGTGTCTTCTTTCTAAAATGGGGTCACATGTGAGGTGTTTGTACTGCTCTGGCATTTGAGGGGTCTCCGCAATCATTACACGTATGGCCAGCATTAGGAGTTTCTGTGATTCTCCGTATATTGAGCAGACGGGTAATGAGATTTTTTTCCGTTCAGCCGCTGCGCTGAAAAAAAAAAAAATGAACGGCACAGATTTTTTCATTCGCATCGGTCAATGTGGATGAAAAATCTCTGCCAAAATCAGTGACTGCGGTGCGGTGGGCTGGGCGCTAGCTACCTAACAAGTAGCTAGCTAACTGGCGGTGATAGGGGACCCTTATGCCCCATTCACACGTCCGAAATTCTGTTTGCGGAACGGAATTGCGGACCCATTCATTTCTATGGGGACAGACTTTGTCCCGCTCGGATCCGGAATTACGGATCCGCGCTCCGAGTCTGCACTTCCGTTCCGCAAAAATATAGAACATGTCTCTATTCTTGTCCGCACTGCGGACAAGAAAAAGCATTTTCTATATAGTTCTGTGCGGATCTGCAAAATGCGGAAAGCGCATTGCCGGTGTCCGTATTTTGCGGATCCGCAGATCCATGGATCCGCAGATCCATGGATCCGCAAAACACATACGGACGTCTGAATGAGCCTGTAGGGGGTGATTAGTGACAGGGGGGTGACAGGGGTGATCAGGGGGTGACATGGGTGATCAGGGGTTAATCAGTGATGGGGGTGGGGGGGTGTGTGTAGTGATTGGTGCACTTTTCCTATTTTCCTCTGGTGGTCCCAAACAAAGGGACCACCAGACGAGCAGATATTAGGCATATCAGACGCTGTTTAAAAAACAGCGTCTGATATGCGATTTAAATGCGTTTTTTTCCGCATCTACAGCCTGCCAGCGCATGATCAGCGCTGGCAGGCTGTAGTTTCAGTTGTCCCGGCTCCGATCACATGAACGCGCGCGCACATGTGAAATCTCAGGTCTCACGAGACTCAGGTCTCACGAGACTGAGACCTGAGAGAGCCGCCGCGCTGACGCCCATCGGCGTTAGCGTGGCGGCAAGAGGTTAAGACCGGTGTCTAAAACACTGGTCTTAATAAATCACCCTCAAAGTGTGCACACAGACTTAAGCCTCATTCACATGTCAGTGTTTCACGTAAGTGTGCTGTACGTGTTCTCCGCGAACAGCACACTGCCCCATTCATTTGAATGTGTGCATTCACACATCAGTCTTTTAGCACTGTCCTTGGGTCTGTGTTTTCAGCACGGATGCATGTCCTATCTTGAGCCGGGTTCCCGCATCTCTCACGCCCATTATAGTTAATGAGTCTGTGAAAACCACAGATGCAACACAGATGCCATCCGTGTTGCATCCGTGTTTCACGGATCATTAAGAAGAGATGCTTAAAAAATTATTTTCCAGCTGCTCAGTGTCAATGAAACACGGATGACACACGGACAGCAAAAAACTGACCCAAAACGGATCTGTCACGGGAGTAAACACGGATTGAACACAGTCTATGTTACCACTGATCCAAAACTGACACTGACGTGTGAATGAGGCATTACTTCCTTTCATATACAGTATATACTATGTTAAAGGGGTTTCTGAGAGTTTAAAGGGGTTGTCCAATCTTTTAATATTGATGACCTATCCTCCAATGAGCGCCACAGCCTCCACACAGCACCATTCATTGGATAGCAATTGGCCTGGTAATGCAGCTCAGCCACATTCACTTAAATAGGACAGAGCTGCACCTAGGCCATGTGTCCGATGTGACTTCACTGGCCTTGGAAGAGGCTTCAGTGCTCATGGGAGAGCAGCAGTCTCTTCAAACAGCTGCATAATGGGGCTGTCAGTTGTCAGTCCCCTGCCAGTTTCATACTGATGACATATCCTGCCTGAGTATAGGCCATCACACACTAGTAAAACCCCTTCAATATTCACCTGATCTACCACAGGATAGTAATAGCATTAAGCCTCAGCTGTGATATAACATAAAGGTTAAATAATACTGCACCATATCTTCCATAAAAGTGTAATGTGTTTTGACCACTAGCACATATTTTATGAACCCATTGATCCTGAAGCTGGAATATTTAAAACATACACACGGCCTGTTAAATGTTACTGATCCAGGGCCATGAAATGAAAGATGTTGAACAGTTTTCACATATTCTGTTTTTCACTATGTACAAAGGTTTCCATGTCCTGAAGGAGTATGTGCATGTGGATCAATAACTTCTGTTCGCCCACTACATATTTCCTTATACCAGTTCATTAAAACAGTAGAATATAAAAAAAGGCAGGGTTGTATATGAAATGCCAGTGGCATCCGTTAGACTTAAATAAATATATTTAAATATAGCAGAGCTATCAGGTAATGTAGGCACTTGCCTGGGTAACAATACTGCTACAATTTAATTAGCTCATATAGCGTGTGTATTAATATTATTTTATAATAAATCTTATACTATTTATTAGTGTGTAGCATATATTAATTGGCATGATATTGCTACATACAACTCACCGAATCCACCATCATATATATATATATATATATATATATATATATATATTATATATATATATATATATATATATATATATATAAAATGTTGTCTATTATTATGTATTATTTTATATTCTAGGTTTCTAATAGGAACTGCATTTTTCTGAAATGAGGCTATTAAAAAAACATTTGCAGGATATGATAAAATAAGGCAGAGTAATAACCATTACATACTCTAAGGTTAATGGTCCATCTTGTAGTCGTGTAGACCCTGTTCGTGTTATCGGTCTGTGAAGTCATGATTTATCAAGGATTAAAGAGGGCCTGTTCCCACTCTGAATATGTCTGCACTAGTAAATTTGTGTATGCTCCAGAAAATAACAATTCGTTGTCATCTTTTCTTATATGGCCTCTTTCACAAGTCCATGATGACATCTGTGACAAGATGGTTAGTGGTTCATCCGCAAAGATGTCCATGCAGAATTAGTGTTTGGTCCATTTTTGTTATCTGTATTCTACATGCATTGTTAGGCTGAAAATTGGTTTCCAGAGAAACTCCTATCAATGGTCTATGACAAATGACTGATATAACACAGATGTCATCCATGTTGTGGACACATAGTCTATAATACGCATGATGGATCCGTAATGGCGGACAAAATAGGGCATGCTTCCGTGGTGTCACCACGAACCCATGAGCAGTGGAGACCTTGAAAAGCAGATGTTTGTGAATATGATGTGTGAAAAAGGCCTAACTTTATGTTACTAGAACCTTTTGAATACATTGATAACTGAATGTTAGCATTTGAGTCCATGTTCCTGCACAATTGGACACTACAATTAGTGCTGTGAGTGTAATTACTGATTAGGCAACACCAAATTGACAAGTTACATTTCAAGTTGGAAAAAAAAAGGAGCACCAAAGTTGTTATTTCATGGGGACAAGTATTTACTAAAAACAGATGTGTCAGGAGAGGCTACAGGTTTTCTCTAATGACTTTCATAAGCATAGTCCAGAAATGAGAGAAGGCTCAGGTCATGGTTTGGAAGCCTAGCCCTTGCTCCGATTTTAGATGTACATTATTGGTGAGAACAACAGGGGTCATAAAATTGAAAGCCTACAGCAGCAGAAATAAAATATACCTGTGGGTATTTATCACCCTACTGGGCATTAATCTGCCAGTGCCATTATTACAATCACCAATGTCTTCTCATTTATATTGCTGCAACTATTCTCCTAGGTGGCCATTGAATACATTGTGCCGATAACAATGTGACTATAAATCCTCTTTGTTTTCCTTGAGCAGTATACTAAGTAGCACTTCATAGCACCGTCAAGGCTTTCCTGCCGTTTTAGAGGCATTTCTGTAGGTGTGAATATATGATAAAGCATAATTTTACAAGTCAGATATTAAATGAAAACTGGATTCTTCGGTGATAAACTCAGTGCAATTATGAGCTGATTTTATGTTGCTTTTGACCCAGGAGTAAATTCACCCTTCATCTCACTCTCTCTCTCTCTCTCTCTCTGGCATTCAGATCAGGAAGCATGCCTTCATTTTATGATCTGATCTTCCTGTCATTAAAATTCTTGCAGCGTGTTCCCTCTGTACCATAAAATAATGATGACCTATGATAGCATAAGGAAAGCACAGCAAACAGTGCACACTACTGGCCTGTTAAGCTATGAAGGTACTGATCCACGCTACAAATTAGGGTGGAAGTGCACCATTTCATGAAACCTTCAGAAATTACGATATGTAAAGCTTAACTAGTAAATGTCATTTTGGAATAATAAGAAAAAATGGGAGGATTGACAATAATAGTATGTCAGACAGCAAGAGCATTGTAGGAATTGTAAGGGAGGAAGGGGCAATATCCCTCATCTACAGAAATAGTAACATGGAACACAATCATAAAATCAGATTTTCCCCTTGTTCACTTCAGAAAAGTATAGGAGAACTTCCAGATATGATGTGACAAAATGGGGTAGTGTCTGTCCGATATATGTCCTCTCCACTCTTGGTTTTCAAAACTGCATTAGAAAACATGACTGTGTAGCTATAAGTCTTTCAATAACAGGCCAGTTCAGACAATACAGGCACATATTTGCACTCATTTAACATACACACATGCCCGCATAACTATTAGTCTAGTAACCCCAACGAAAATCATCAAAGAGATCGCTGATGATACTATACAAGATGAGCATGGGCGTAGCTATAGGGGCTGCAGAGGTAGCAGTCGCTACCGGGCCCAGGAGCCTGAGGGGGCCCAAAGACCCTTGTGTCGCATAAGAAGACACACAAAGCATTGAGGGAAGGGGGGCCCAAGCTGAACTCTTGCACCAGGGCCCATGAGCCGTTAGCTACGCCCCTGAAGATGAGATACAGTTAATCATGGAGGCATACAGGTTCCATATGATATCCTGCAGCACATTTGACCACAGATATTACTGCTGGAACTGTAGATCCTGCACACTCATTGGTTACCCAAGCTGGCATTCCAGCTGGTCCCATAAATGCTGAGTTAGAGATAAATATAGTGACTGGGAAGACCAAGGAAGTGGGATTCCTGAGAAAGCCTGGCTGTGTGTGGGTGAGCATTATCCTGCTGAAAAATGCCAGTAGGAAGCCCTGCTATGAGAGGCAACACATGTGGCAACAGGATGTCCTTCACATATCACTGAGCTGTGTCCCCCGTATCACTACTAGTGGTAACCGATTGTCCTATGTGGTGGCTGCCCAGATCATCCCACAAGCATTTGGCAGCCCTGCAATGAGAGGAAACACGAACAGAACCTAGATTCTTCATGGAAACCGATAAGGTTCCAGTGAGTAGCAGTCCAGGTTTCTTGTTTTACGACACCACTGCAAACTAAGACAATGGGGGATAACCGACAATAGCAGGACACAAAATAGGCTCCGTGACATCAAATTTCTAAAGGTAAGCACCTAGAAATGGTCTGAGCACAGATAAGTTGTGTGTAATGAAGATGTCACCTGTGTCTGGATGGTGAACAACAAAACTTTGAGACCTGTCTGTGCTTGTTGGCAAATCAAACAATCCTTTCTACTGCTGGTCTGTATGGGCCATCCGGAAAGTGTTCACCATGTGGACATGCCCTCGCATGATCACTGCTACCAACATCTCCACCAACACCAACAGCTAGGTCAGAATGGCCTAGATGGAGGGGAATTGGTAGGAAAAAAAATCCTGCTTATTTGAGTCCAGTAATGTGCCCCCTTAAAGTCGGTCAACTGGAAAAAATATCTTTAAACCACACATTGGACACATTGAACACTATATTATTACCTGAATCTAGTGTAGAGCGAATTGAAATCTACAAAGTGGACTTCGATCCGAATTTCAATGAAATTTTGATTTGCCGCAAAGTCGAAGTTCCTCGTGATTCGTGACAGCGAAACAATTTTCCCTGAACGAGTGTAAAAAAACTAAAAAAAATTACATTTGCCTAATTCATTTGCTTGCAATGGGCCGGCCGCCACCATCTTGATTGAAGATCTCACCCAAAATCCCGTGCATGGTGACGTATGACATCACCACGCCGGCCGACATGATGATGTCATCACGGGCCGCGCAACATTTTGTGCCAGATCTTCAATCAAGATGGTGGCGGCTGGCCCGTCGCGAGAAAATGGATCAGGTAAGTATGGTTTTATAGAATTTTTAAAATTTTTTACACCTGATTATTGCTATCAGATGCTGCGATCATGTATGAATGAGGCATCTGAGGGGTACAATGACGGGGAGCATTTTATTGTAAAATTTGTTGAAGCAGCCAAATCAAATTTTTGAATACTTCACTCATCTCTACCTGAATCCAAACAATATCCTTCTTTTTTAACTTTAATTTGTGTAACTGATCCAGAGAAGATTGTCTTATATTAGTCCTATTATTACATCACCTCAGATCACCTTAGAAATTTGGACCAATTCGACTAGTTGTAAACCAAGAAATCCATTCAGATGGGGTAAATAGGGCAGTTATATGGAAGTCCCAAATTTTTACTTGCTTTTTCATGAACTACAGTATGACATGCAACATGGGATCTCCATACCAGAGATCTACAAGTCAATTTTAGCTACCATATATTGATACGTACACTTCCAGTCTTGGCTGCCATGGATTAGCAAACTGGTGACTTTTTCATTAATTTTAACCTTATATTTCTCCTGCTAATCTGGAGTACCAGCAGGAGGTATGCAATCTCCCTATTCTAGTTCTTTAAAATATTTTTATATGCCATTCACGCAATTTCTCTGTAAATTGCTTTATTCTAGAGTAGTTGGCAATAATTTGCTATATATTAAATAATTCATACCAATCAATATTTTCCATTATATCCTTTGATGCTGTAGTATATTATAGTGGATTTACTAACGCACACAATACGTACTGTAGAATATCTGCTCCTGCTTTGTCCACATATTATCAATAAGTAACCCGATGGCTATTACTGGACATTTATATAAGAATCCAAATGTGATAGTTTCCACTGATGACTTTATTTAACCCTGTCTATTCTGGAGCTTTTGTGAACCACTGTGTAAGGTTATACAACTACAAGGCTTACTCCTATAAAGCTCTACATTCTTGAACAAATTTACCAAACTTCAATTTGTACAAGTAACAGAGACATTTTTTTTTTCTGCCAATGCAGCTTTCTTTATTAAATTGCCAACATAACCCAGTTATTCCAAGGCTTGTGTGTTATACTACTATTCAACAGATGGTGACTGTCAGCGGGCTTGACTTTATTCAAAAATTTAACATATATATTACTTTTTACATAAGCTAGAATCACAAGTTCAGATTGTAACAGATTCTTTCAATTCTTCCTGTCGCCCCTGGAGTCTGAACTAACTGCTGCCGGCACCTGCTTAGATAATTTGGACTGGTCTTTTAGAGAAAATTCTAATCTACATGTATTATGCTTTCCTCAAGTAAATATTTTATAGCTAATAGATCCTCAGTCCGTACCACATGTAATGACAGGATGTTCTCAATATTGCAAAAGCTTTTAAGACCTTAGAACTTTAACAGAAGCGGGCTTCATTGTAGCAGTCTTCGATACACAAACATTATATCACATTATATTTTTCATAAAACTATACCAAATATGATGAAATGAGTTGACCTAAGAATTATTGTTACTTTTATATCATTTAACATGAAAAACTAATTAATTTTGTAACTTACTTTCTGTTACAAAAAAGCCCCAGTTGAGAGATATTGCCTTTGCTTCATTATAATAGCGCTCCCTAGTGTTCAATCTGTATACTAAGGTGCGCATCCACCTATCAAGCTGAATGAGCAGGTCACACATGCTCAGCTCTATCCTCCAACTGCCACCAGGTGGATCTGCTTTTAGATGGGCAGATTGATGCCCTTGACAGCTCATGGAACATGACTTTTTCTCTTTGCACTTACGGAGAGAAGAGCTTGTGCTGTGTAAGGAGACTTACACAACAGTGGATGGAGAATCTCACAATGGAGAACCAGCAGTTTGCATAGAAAAAGAGAGAGCCTGAACATACGGCTCTGCTTAGATTCTACAGATCTCAGCTCTGTTCTTTTTTTAACTTAGCCCCTCAATGTGTGGAAGCTCCAGGCTCTCCATCTTCGGTAGAGCCAGGCTCTTTCTGGAAAGACACGCTGTGTGAGACATTTGTAAAGTTTCTCTTAGGGCTCATGCATATGACCATTGCCTGTTTTGAGGTCTGCAAATTGAGGAACCGCGGAACATGGATACCAGCTGTGTGCTCTCCGCATTGTGTGGAATGGAACTTCCGGGACATTATAGAGCAGTCCTATCCTTGTCCATAATGTGGACAAGAATAGTACATGTTCTATATTTTTGCAGATGCCATGGAATGGACATACAGATGAGGACAGAACACAGTATGCTGCATATTTTGCAGCCGCATTGAAGTGAGTGGGTCCGTATTCAACCTGCAAAAAATGTAGATCTGATGCGGACATAAAATATGTTTGTGTGCATGAGCCCTTAGACAGTGATATGAAGGCAGCATGAATAAAATGCCCTTTGAGAAAAGTCATACCTATCGGCTGCCAGGCTGAAGAAAATCTATCAGAGCAATCAAAAGGATGAATGGGGGGATCTCTGGATCCATGTGATGTACATGGCTGGTTCTAGCTTTGTTAGAAGGAGATTGCCCTCTAGTATAGTATGTCTGATTTTACTTTTTTACATTAATCATGTTATGACGCATTTAAAAGGAACCTGTTGTAGCGGACTGGACCCTGTACCAGAGTCTGCCACAGTTTCCTGGAAGGGACTGCTTGCTCGCCTCCTGCCCTGCGACTATGGCCCCATGTATGCTTGTCCTGTTTGAGCGGTGATACCCCAGATAGCTCTGCTATGGAGCCCAATCGTATAATGAAAGACTATGGGAAAGACTTTAGCTCCATGGCAATTGAACTGGATATGTGTGGTCTGAGCGCCATTCAATAATGTGCGCTCAGACCTAAGCTATCTGGGGATATGTTGCATGTATATGTTTTATGTAGTAACATTGTGTAATTTTATGTCCTTTTGCAACCATGTGCTCAATGGAGTCTGCCTCTATCCCTGGATATATTGAGCGCTCAGATCCAAGCCATCTGGTGATATGTTAAATGTCTGTGTACTGTAAAGGGTGGGACATTGTGTATTGAATAGTGATGTCTGTCCTATTGTCCCCACATGTGTATTGGCGATTTCCCTTTGTCCTGAGAGATAATTGAATGACTCCTCAATTGTCTCCAGGACAGAAAGAACATTATGTATTCTCCGGCCTGTGATAATTACATTAACCTGTGTGGGGTAATTGTATCACAGGCAGAGGGGAGGGATATGCTGGGGGTGTCTGTATTGTCCCAATGTGTGTGATTGGCTGCTGTATCCCGTGTCGCAGTCTTCCTTCTGGTCCTCTAGGGGAGTTTCCACCAGGTGGGAGACCTGCATAAATACCGGGCAGGTAGCCCTCAATAAAAAGTAAGAGTTCCTGTTTAACCCTCAAAGTGAAGTGTCGTCTCATTATTGGGGGAGGAGTTATTGGATGCTGTTCCAGTCTGACTGCTAGGAGTGCAAACCTATTCGTATGGTTCCTATTCAACTGTCTACAGCATTCAGAGGCTTGAGAGGATTCGTATGCTTCTCAGGTTTGGTGGTTGTGGTGTCGTCTAGAGTGCTTGGAGTCCTCAAGAAGCGCTAGGAGCATCTTTCAACGGAGGTACCCAGTCGGGGTGCCAGGCGATCCGTTACACCTGTCACCTGTGATTTGCCACCCTCACTGATTTTAGCATCTGTCACTTCTCTGCTTGCAGTCAGTGTGTGTATAGTATTGACATGTTGAACCGTGCAGTGCACGGCAGTGCAGTGCAGGTGCAGAGTCCAATGAGACTCATTGCCCCCACCTCCGGACAGTGACTAACAGGTTTCTTTCATGTTAAGCATTAGTGATGAGCAGCAGGGGCAACTTTCGAATTTGCAATATTTTGCGAATTTTCATCAGAATATTCTTCATATATTTGTGAATATCCGTATTCGAGATTATTGTATTGATTGTGAAAAATCGGCAATGTAATATTCACGTAATGCGAATATTCTAAGACACGAAATATAGCACTATAGAATATAGTGCCATATATATATTTTTTTAGAATATTCCTCATTTTTTTCAATTTATTGTGAACAGTCATTGGCCCAAAAGCAACTTATGCAGGGAGGAATCATGATTTCAGATGGAAAAAAATGACGAATATTCTAAAAAATGTATATATAGCACTATACTCTATAGTGCTATATATTCGTGTTTTAGAATCTTCACATTACGCAAATATTTCATTGCCGATTTTTCACATAAGAGAAAATAAACTAAAAAATGAAGAATTTTAATTCACTACAGACAACAATATTGCCGCCTTCTCACATTGGCCCACAAGCAAGAAGCAGGTAGGTATACTAGGTAATGGGTTTAGATGAAAAAAATAAAATAATCGCAAATTCTCGAAGTGCCGATACTTGCGATAAAAATTTGCAATTCAAATATTCGTGCTCAACACTGTTAGGCATAAGAAAGAAACCTGCCAGTCATTATCTGGAGGCAGGGGAGAGTGGGGTATAGAGAGCCTTATTGTACTTCTCTCCCTCGTCATGATGGTGTGCTCTGCAGGGTTTGATATGTAACTACTATAAAAGTACTACCACCTCAAAAGTGACAGACCACTAAAATTAGTAGGTCTTTCACTACACATGTCAGCATAGTACAAATGACAGGTTACATTTTTTGTGTTTTTTTAACAATACACTTTATTGATTTTTATTACATTTTTCTTTTTATTGCTTCTATAATACATTGCAATACTTATGTCTAGTACTGTATTTTTATCAGTCTTCTTAGGCTGCATTCACACGTCCGTGGAACATGGACCGTGTGATACCGGACTGGCACCCTGCTTAGTGCAGGAGCGCACGGCGTCATTCGTTGCTATGATGCCGTGCGCTTCCTGTTGCTGCTGCTGCACTGTAGTACACTCCTATGATCTATATGAGTGTATTACTGTACTGTGGTGGCAGCAGGAATCGCACGGCGTCATAGGGACCAATGACGCTGTGCGCCCCTGCTCTAAGCAGGGTGCCAGTCCGGTATCACATGGTCCGTGTTCCACGGACGTGTGAATGCAGCCTTACACTGACAGACAGCCTATTAGGCTCAAATACATGGCAGACCTAAGGCTATTTGATATGTCCACAAGTGGTTTGGTAACCAATTGACCAACGCAAACATGTAGCAGAAGGGCCTACTCTCTCACTATGGACCAGAGCTTTGAACGGGTTACCAGCCACATTCCAAAACATTTCAGATTTGCCAAAATTTTAATTTTTAGCAAAATTTGTAATGATTTTATAAATTCATGTTCAATCAATTTGCTCATCTCTTTCAGTATCTTTTCTTTACATACCATTCATACAATATATATCCCTTCACTTTGAAGATATGTAAAAGAAAGCCACAATTTAACTTCCTAGTAAGGGCTCATGCACACGAACGTATTTTCTTTCAGTGTCCATTCAATTTTTTTTTGCAAACCGTATGCGGAACCATTGATTTCAATGGGTCCACCAAAAAAAGTTACTCTGTGCATTCCGTTTCTGTATGTCTAGTCCGCAAAAAATAGAGCATGTCCTATAATTGTCTGGATTACTGAAAAGGATAGTACTGTTTTATTAGGGGCCAGCTGTTCCGTTCGGCAAAATACGGAATGTGCATGGATGCCATCCGTATTTTTTACGGATCCGTAAAATACATACGGTCGTCTGCATGAACCCTAAGTGTGCACTTTCTGTCTATGGTTGCACGTTAATTTCCTTAGTTTGGTTCAACAAACATTCAGCCAAGGAAAAGAATTTTAGATAATGACAGAAACTATTGACTTATATGATAAATAATAAAGGTAACATAATGTAAGTGATCCTTAAGTTTAAGTGGTCATTAAATAACCAGAAATCAGGATGTTGCTCACTTTGCGGTGGTCAGACTGTTCATTCAGACAATGCTTAAAATGTTTAACAACTAATAGAAAAATCAAATAGTTTCACTTGCAATGTCTTTCAAAGCCACTTCCTTTAGATTGATGTTCGTTCGAAGTAACCAGCCTTTCTCCTAAAACTAAATGTGTGGGGTATTCCTCCATTATAACTCTTTCCAGAAATTATTTACATAATATTAAAGCAAAATCTTGAAGGGCATCTGTCAGCGGATTTGTACCCATGACCTGTTACATGTGCAATTGGCAGCTGAAGGCATCTGTGTTGGTCCCTTATTCGTATGTGCCCGCACTGCTGAGAAAAATTATGTTTTTATGTATGCAAATGAACCTTTAGGAGCAACTTTACACTTAGAGGCTCTGCTTTCTCTGCAACTGCTGCGCCTTCTCCACTTTATTGACAGGGCCTGGCAGGGTAAATGTGATCATACCTGGCCCTGACTTCTGCTAAACTGCAGAGGGCACAGCAGCTGCAGAGAGAGCGGATCCTATAGGTGTAATGGCAACACCCTTGTTGCTCCTAGACGCTCATTTGCATATATAAAAACATCATTTTTCTCAGCAATGCGGGCACATATGAATATGTGCCAACACAGATGCCTTCAGCTGCCAAGAGCACATGCGACAAGTCAGCTAGTTTCATAGGTTCAAATCTGCTGACAAATGCCCTTTAAACATTGTTTACAAGTATCATCCCTGGTTACAACACATTCCTCTCCAAAAGTATTCAACTTTAAAGGCAGACCATCCTAGTGAGCAATGGGTGAGTGAATAGCCATCAATTTGTGATTGGTTGGATCGAAACCTGATACCCCCATAGATTAGCTGAATGAAGGAAACAATGTGCTCCAGGCCCCTTTAATGTCTATCCAAAAACATTGGCTTGTCCCTTTGTATAGCTGTGTCTGATACTGCAAATCAGCCCCATTCACTTTAGCATTTTAGGTCATCAATGTGCAATCAGTGAGACAATCGAATTACAACCGATAACATATGATTGTTTTTTTTTCTTTTCTTCAGAAAACCCCTTGAATATAATACACACAAAAAGTTATGTAATAAAACAAGAGTATGTTGGGGTGCACATTACCACTGTAAATGTCACATTATCTGGATATGAGAAGTCACAAGCTAGATTCATTGACCTTTTGCATTTCAGTTGCAAGAGATATAATTATTATGCAAAATAGCTTATTTGCACTAAGCATCTTTCATGCTCATTAACTTTGAGAATAACTGGACAAGAGTAAAACATTCCACAATCTACATGTTGTCGACTGTAGAAATAGTTCTCTCTTCTATGCAAAGCTATGTACGTACTATTTTCCTTTAACAAATAAAGAGAAATAGATTATTTTGGAAACAATAGATATCAATGTCTGATTTTACAAAAGAAAAGAAAAAAAATTATGTAAAATTAAACAAAAAAAAAAAAAAAGATGTTGTGGGTATAGTAATAAAACCAACGCATGCTTATATTGATGTACAAACAAGCCTACACTTTTGGAAATGCCACCTGGGTAAAGAGTTATAATTGTACAACTGTTTCATATGCATTTAAAATGTAATTATGTGTATAATCTAAGTTGTATAAGCTTGTTTAAAGGGCTTGTGTAAGAATTTCTTTTTTTTTTTATTGCAAGCCCCTTCATTCTGTCAAGATCTGGTTTGACATCGCCTCACCCAATCACTTCCCTCCCTCGTGTCTGCCTTGTGTCATGACAAATGATCACCTGATGTAAGAAGAGTCAGATACCACTGCAGTCAGTGATTGTTTGCAGGGATGTCAAACTGGATGTTGACACCGATGGAGCCCAGAGGAGCATTGCAGGTTCACCCAAAATCACCAAAAATTCTAGAAAATGTGTTTAACATAAAAACATGATTTAAGCAATAGGTAATTTTCTGTTTACACATTTCAATAGATAAAGGATAAAGGAGTTTATTGTATATGCCTTGAGGATTGAGAATGGAGGTGAATGTGGAATTCTTGTTAAATAGTAGTGTTGATCGCGAATATTCTAACAAATTTTTATCGCAAATATTGGCACTTCGAGAATTCACGAATATCTAGAATATAGTGCTGTATCTTCGTAATCGCGAATATTCTAGATTTTTTTCATCAGTACCCATGATCCCTCACTGCTTCTTGCTTGTGGGCCAATGAGAAGGCAGAAATACCTTTGACTTTAGGAGTAGTGTTGATCGCGAATTTTTGTATGGCAAAATTTTTATCGCGAATTTTGCGATTGCCGATTTTCGCAATCAAGAAAATAATGACTGGAGATCATGAATTCTCGAATTCGCAACTATATGATGAATATTCACCCAAACATTCGCGAAATATCGCAAATTTGAATACTGCCCCTGCCACTCATCACTGTTAATTAGCAGAACTTTATGCTATTTGGGGCAATTAGCACTTTGTACTCTGGTATATATAAATAGGTGGAGGTGAAAGAGCTTATGGTATGATTAATGTAAAAAATGAAAATCTGATACGATATAGTACATGACAATCTATTTCTAACAAAGCTAGAACCAGCCCTGTACCTAATGTGGATACAGAGATCTCCCTTTCATTGCTCCAATTTTTCTTCTAGATTTATAGCAAGCTTGCAGGGAAGTGTCCTTTCTACTGCAGTTCAGGAGGCGGGTTTTTGCTGCTGTAGCTCTCTTCCTATCACAGCTCAGGAGGCAGCTAAAGGAGGAAACTGAGCATATGCGGCCATCTCAGTAAGCCGGACAAAGAAATAAGAAAAAAAATACAGCAGGTTGCACTATACAGATACATTTTATTGAATAACTCAGTGGGTATACAAACTTTTTAATTACATGCAATTACAAAAGTATTTAGACCCAGGTGCTGGTTTCAAAATTGTAGAATATGTTTTTGTGGGAAAATCCCTTTAAGTATAATTAAGCTTGCAGTTCTTCAAGTTAAGGCTTCCCTGTACTGTACCAATGTAACATGATCAGACTCTGTACATACAGTCTTCTATGTGTATATATAAAGGCCTATGCCTTATAAACTCCATCCTCGAGGCTCTGCTGTGTGCATGACCCCTAAGACCTGATGATAAGGCTCCACTATGTGCATGACTCCTAAGCCTGATGATAAGGCTATACTGTGTGCATGACCCCTTACACTGATGATAAAGCTTCACTATGTGCATGACCCCTAAGACTGATGTTAAGGCTTCACTATGTGTATGACCCCTAAGACTGATGATAAGGCTCCACTATGTGCATGACTCCTAAGCCTGATGATAAGGCTATACTGTGTGCATGACCCCTTACAGTGATGATAAAGCTTCACTATGTGCATGACCCCTAAGACTGATGTTAAGGCTTCACTATATGTATGACCCCTAAGACTGATGATAAGGCCTCACTATGTGCATGACCCCTAAGCCCAAGATAAAGCTCCATTATGTGCATGACCCCTAAGCCTTATGATAAGGCTCAATTATTTGCATTACCCCTAAGCCTCATGATAAGGCTCCACTATGTGCATGACCCCTAAGTCTGATGATAAAGCTCCACTATTTGCATGACCCCTAAGACTGATGATAAGGCTCCACTATGTGCAGGACCCCTAAGCCTGACGATAAGGTTATACTATGTGCATGACCCCATACACTGATAATAAAGCTTCACTATGTGCATGATCCCTAAGACTGATGATAAGGCTTCACTATGTATATGACCCCTAAGACTGATGATAAGGCTCCATTATGTGCATGACCCTTAAGCCTCAAGATGAGGCTCCACTATGTGCATGACACCTAAGTCTGATGATAAAGCTCCACTATGTGCATGACCCCTAAGCTTGATGATAAGGCTCCACTATGTGCATGGCCCCTAAGCTTGATGATAAGGCTCCACTATGTGCATAACCCTTAAGCCTGAAAATAAGGCTCCACTATGTGCATGACCCCTAAGCCTGATGATAAGGCTCCACTATGTGCATGACCCCTTAGCCTGATGATAAAGCTTCATTATGTGCATGGCCCCTAAGCCTGATGATCAGGCTCCACTATGTGCATGACCCCTAATCCTGAAGATAAGGCTCCACTATGTACGTTACCCCTAAGCCTGATGATAAGGCTCCACTATGTACATGATTCATAAGCTTGATGATAAGGATCCACTATGTGCATCACCTGTAAGCCTAATACTAAGGCTCCACTATGTGCATGAACCCTAAGCCTGATGATAATTGAGCCAAAAACAAAACAATGACCAAGTGTGTTCTAACCAGCAGGGTAAAAAAATCATTATAGTTCACTTTGCCACAGTCAGGGTAATTCAGAAGTATTTCGTGTGGTTATAGCACCATCTAGCGGTGTTAAATTGAATTACACTTTGTTTTCTTGTCTACTGCATAGTATTGTGGGTTATTGCATTTTACATTGCATTGTGGGTTATTGTAAAGCATATTGGGAAAGAGAAGCCTCCAGGACACAGTACAGAGCTGTACTATGCATGTCTCCTTCTGAAACTCCACTATCCTTGCAATCTGGTAAGAGATCTATCTCTTTTTCAGGGATATTGTGTTATGCAGAGCTGTTCAGTTAGTTTGTAATTGTATACTATCCATTAGTACTGTCCTCCGATAATCAGTAATGACACAGGCTGGACATGCTAAGCCTTATAGTTCTTTGCCCTTACACTCCTTCCCAGTACTGTCCTCTGGTAATCAGTAACGACAGAATAGACATGCTGAGCCTTGTAGTTCTCTGATAGAACTACAAGGCTCAGCATGTCCAGCCTTAGCAGTCTGTCATTATTGATTACTAGTGGACAGTACTGGGAAGGAGTATAAGGGCAGAGAACTAGGTTCAGCAATAACATGTCAGTGCAACTAAGGTTCAGCAAAGAGAGAACTACAAGTCTGTGCCTTAAACCAGTTACTTAACCACACTTCCTTCCCTCGCAGGCCAGCTCTGCGCCACAAACTGCTAAGCCCGACCCCTCATGTGACTGGCCACGTGATCATAATTAAACTCCTGGTTTTTCGGCTGCTATGCTGTCTTCTGCTGATAAGCTTCACCTCCGCAACTCCTGTGATCCGTCCTACTCCTCAGGATGTAATCTGTCTGTGCCATGTAAATTACTGCTGATCCCACTGTACTCACGCACGGACGCATCGCTGACCTGGAGATCCTGTGCAGTGACATCATGCGCAGGAAGCGCAGCAGCAGTATTTCAAGGCCTGGTGATGTTTAATCACCTCAGCCCCCCTAGCTTAAACACCCTTAATGACAAGGCCACTTTTTACAATTCTGCATTACACTACTTTCACCATTTATTGCTCCGTCATGCAACTTACCACCCAAATTAATTTTACCTCCTTTTCTTCTCACTAATAGAGCTTTCATTTGGTGGTATTTCATTGTTGCTGACATTTTTACTTTTTTTTGCTATTAATAAAACTGTAACGACATTTTTGCAAAAAAATATTTAACTTTCTGTTGTAATTTAAAAAAAAAAAAACGAAATTTCTATATAAAACTTTCTCTAAATTTATTGTTCTACATGTCTTTTATAAAAAAAAATCCAATAAGTGTATATTTATTGGTTTGGGTAAAAGTTATAGCGTTTACAAACTATGGTGCAAAAAAGTGAATTTCCGCATTGTAAATCAGCTCTGACTTTCTGAACACCTGTCATGTTTCTTCAGGTGCTAGAATGTCAGGATAGTATAAATACCCCCCAAATGGCACCAATCTAGAAAGAAGAAACCCCAAAGTATTCACGGATGGGCATGGTGAGTTCATGTATAATTTCATTTTTTTTCACAAGTTAGCGGAACATGACACTTTCTGAGAAAAAAAATAATAATAAAGTTTCCATTTCTGCTAACTTCTGGCAAAAAAATAAAAAATCTCAGACGGACTCACTATGTCCCTCAGTGAATACCTTGGGGTGTCTACTTTCCGAAATGGGGTCATTTGTGGGGTGTGTTTACTGTTCTGGCATTGTGAGCCGCCATGTAAAACCTAAAGGTACTCGTTGGAATTTGGGCCCCTTTGCGCACCCAGGATGCAAAAAAGTGTTACTCATGTGGTATCGCCGTACTCAGGAGAAGTAGGGCAATGTGTTTTGGGGTGTATTTTTACATATACCCATGTTGGGTGAGAGAAATATCTCTGTAAATTGTCAACTTTGTATAAATTTTTTTTAAAAAGTTGTCATTTACAGAGATATTTTTCACACAAAGTATGGGTATATATAAAAATACACCCCAAAACAGATTGCCCTACTTCTCCTGAGTACGGCGATACCACATGAGTGACACTTTTTTGCAGCCTGGGTGCGCAAAGGGGCCCTAATTCCAATGAGTACCTTTAGGATTTCACAGGGCATTTTTATGCATTTGGATTCCAGACTTCTTCTCACGCTTTAGGGGCCCCTAAAATGCCAGGGCAGTATAAATACCCCACAAGTGACCCCATTTTAGAAAGAAGACACCCCAAGGTATTCCCTGAGGGGTATGGTGAGTTCATGTAAAAATGTATTTTTTGTCACAAGTTAGTGGAATATGAGACTTTGTAAAAAACAAAAATAAAAATAAATAAAATATGAATTTCCGCTAACTTGTGCAAAAAAAAAAAAAAATATGTGAACTCGACATGCCCCTCACGGAATACCTTGGGGTGTCTTCTTTCCAAAATGGGGTCACTTGTGGGGTATTTATACTGCCCTGGCATTTTAGGGGCCCTAAAGCATGAGAATCCAAATGCGTAAAAATGCCCTGTGAAATCCTAAAGGTACTCATTGGTTTTAGGGCCCCTTTGCGCATCTTGGCTGCAAAAAAGTGTCACTCATGTGGTATCGCCGTACTCAGGAGAAGTTGGGCAATGTGTTTTGTGGTGTAATTTTATATATACCCATACTGGGTGTGAGAAATATCTCTGTAAATGACAACTTTTTTAAAAAAATTATACAAAGTTGTCAATTTACAGAGATATTTCTCTCACCCAGCATGGTTATATGTAAAAATACACCCCTACTTCTCCTGAGTACGGCGATACCACATGTGTGACACTTTTTTGCAGCCAAGATGCGCAAAGGGGCCCAAATTCCAATGAGTACCTTTTAGGAGGGCATTTTTACGGATATTTGTTCTCACACTTTAGGGCCCCTAAAATGCCCCTAGAATGGTTCCTCTTCTGATGCTGGCTTGGCCTCTCCCTCTACCTCTGCCGTCACTGTGGCACGTGACGACCAGCAAAAAGAGGATGTTCCACCAACACCACCAAATACGACACCATCACCAAGCATCTCCACCATGTCACACCATTCAGCTGTCCATCTCCCAAACATTGGTAAGAAGGAGGAAATACCCACCAACCCACTCTCAAGCCCTGGCCCTGAATGCCAGCATTTCAAAATTACTGGCCTTTGATATGCTGTCATTCCGTCTGGTGGAGACCGACTGTTTCAAACAGCTGTCCCCCAGTACGTTGTTCCCAGCCACCACTACTTTTCCAGGCGAGCCGTCCCTTTCCTGCACAACCAAGTGGAGGAAAAAATCAAGTGTGCACTGCGCAACCCCATCTGTGGCAAGGTCCACAAAACCACAGATACATGGACCAGTAAGCACGGCCAGGGTCGCTATATCTCCCTAACTGCACACTGGGTAAACGTAGTGGCTCTGGGCCCGAGGCTGATAGCGGTTTGGCGCATTTCCTTCCACCACCGAGGATTGCAGGGCATTATTCGTTGCCTCCTTTTAATTCCTCCTCCTACGCCGCATCATCCTCCTCCTACTCCTGTTCTACCACCCCCACATCCGGTCATCGAAAGAACCTCACCTCCAACTTCCGCACAGCCCGGGGTAAACGTGAGCAGACGATTTTAAAACTCATGTGTTTGGGTTACAAATCCCACACCGCACAGGAGCTTTGGAAGGGCATAGAACAGCATGAGTGGTTGCTGCCAGTGAGCCTCAAGCCCGGCCTGGTGGTGTGCGATAATGGGCAAAATCTCGTTGCAGCTCTGGGACTAGCCGGTTTGACGCACATCCCTTGCCTGTCTCATGTGCTGAATTTGGTGGTGCAGAAGTTTCTTAAAAAAAGGAGGCGGCATTTCACAGGGTTTCAGGCAGGTCATACAGAAGTGGCTCAGAGGGTGGGTTCCTGCACCAGCATAGGCCAGGCACACATGTGGACAGCCAGGGTGCACTTCTTGAGGAGGAGGAGGAGGAGGAACCGGTTTCACTGCAGGGTGACACCCTACGCAGCTAAAGGGCCATCACTGGAGCGTGGCTGGTGGGATACAGAGGACACCGAAGATACACCACCTACATAGGACAGCTTATCATTACCTCTGGGCAGCCTGGCACAGATGAGCGACTACATGCTGCAGTGCCTGCGCAACAACAACAGAGTTGCGCACATTTTAACTTGTGCTGACTACTGGGTTGGCACCTTGCTGGATCCCCGTACAAGGACAACGTGCCCACCTTAATTCCCGCACTGGACCGCGATAGGAAGATGCTCAACTACAAGCGCACGCTGGTAGACACGCTCCTGAGGGCATTCCCAACTGACAAGGGGGGACAATTGGAAACACAAGGTGAAGGCAGAGGCGGAGGAGGAGGAGGAGGAAGAGGTCGTCAACGCAGCTGTGTCACAGCCAGCTCCTCAGACAGCAGGGTTAGCATGGCCTAGCTGTGGAAAAGTTTTGCTACCGCGCCACAGCAAACTGCACCACCAGCTGTTAGGGATCGTGCTAGCAGATGGCAGCATTTCAAAAACATGGTGGAATAGTACGTTTGCACACGCCTCCACTTACTGACTGATGGTTCTGCCCCATTAAACTTCTGGGTCTCCAAATTGTCCACATGGCCAGAGCTTGCCCTTTATGCCTTGGAGGTGCTGGCCTGCTCTGCGGCCAGTGTATGGTCTGAACGTGTATTTAGCACGGCAGGGGGCGTCATTGCAGACAAACACAGCCACCTGTCCATAGCCAACGTGGACATACCCACATTCATTAAAATGAATGAATAAAATTCTGTTAATCGCCTGCTGCTTTGGCGGGTGACATCAAGCTTGATTTTCTGCTATGGGACCTCTCTCCTCTGTCTGGATGCTGGGGCCTAAATAACTGAAAGTGGCCTTTTCCATTCCTGGGTGACATAAAGCCTGATTTTCTGCTATGGGACCTCTCTCCTCTGTCTGGCTGCCAGAGACCTACATTTCAGATAATCAACTGTTGCTTTGGTGGGTAACATTATTCTCTTTATACTGTCAACTGACCTCTACATTGTCTGGTTGTCAGGGGCCTATATTTAGTTTCATCGCCTGCTGTATTGGTGGGAGACATAATCCTCTTTTTACTGTCAAATGACCGACCCATTGTCTGGTTGTCAGGGGCCTATATTTCGTTTCATCGCTTGCTGCATTGGTGGGAGACATTAACCTCTTTTTACTGTCAAATGACTGCCCCATTGTCTGGTTGTCAGGGGCCTATATTTTGTTTTATCGCTTGCTGCATTGGTTGGAGACTTTAACCTCTTTTTACAGTCAAATGACCTCTCCTCTGTCTGGTTGTCAGGGGCCTACATAAATGATAATGGCCTGCTCCATTGCAGGGTGCCATGGTCCTGAATTAGTGAATGAAGCCTGTGGCACTACTGGGTGAAATCAATACTGTTTTTGCATGATTGTACCTCTCCTCTTTATAGGCGACATGGGTCTGAATCTGTGAATGAAGCTTGTGGCATTGCTGGGTGAAATCAATACTGTCTTGGCGTGATTTTAGCTCTCCTCTTTGTGGGTCCAGTGGGCCTGAATGTTTGAATGAGGACTGTGGCCCTGCAAGCAGACATGATTCCTTCTTGGCTGTTATGACAACTTTAACTCCCATGTATGGTTGCCATTGCCCTGAGTCTGTGTGTGAGGCCTGTGATACTGCTGGCCTATATGAATCCTTCTTGGCTGTGATGTGAACTTTAACACCCATGTATTGTTGCCATGGCCCTGAGTCTGTGAATGAGGTCTGTGGCACTGCAGGCAGACATTAATTCTTTTTGGCTGTGATGAGAACTGCAACTCCCATAGCATTCCACCCTGACGCCACCCCAACCTCCTATTCCACCTCCTCCTCCAAGTTGCCAATTGATATTGGTTAATTTTTATTTATTTTATTTATTTTAAGCCATTTTCCTATCCACATTTGTTTGCAGGGCATTTACCTACATTTCCCTGCCTTTTGCAGCCCTCTAGCAATTTCCAGTGCTATATTACAGCCATTTAAGTGCCCAGGGATTCGGGGTCAAGTTTGGGTCGCGTTCGGATCCCGAACCCGAACATTTTCGAGAAGTTCAGCTGAACTTCTCGAGCCCGAACATCCAGGTGTTCGCTCAACTCTAGTTCCAGTGTTTGAGTTGTTATTATTAGGGCTATTTTACAGCCTTTTTAGTGCCCAAAAGTTCGGGTCCCCATTGACTTCAATGGGGTTCGGGGTCAAGTTCGGGTCGAGTTCGGATCCTGAACACGAACATTTTCGTGAAGTTCGTCCGAACTTCTGGAACCCGAACATCCAGGTGTTCGCTCAACTCTACTTATAAATGAATGATGTAATGGAACTATTTCCACAGACAGTCGAGGGGATAGCAAAGGACAGGCAATTCTTTGTACAATTCCGCTTTTCTTTGGTTTTCCAATATGTAGCTCACTACAAATGTTGAACTCTCTTAATAGATCTTACTTTCTCTAGTTCTAACAGATATACTGTGAAATATTTAACAAAAATCTATTTGGAAGTGTCTGGGAAGCAGCTTGTAAGACGTCAGAGCACCTCTGTTTCAGTGCTGATTGCCAGCTAGTCTCTCATGCAGTTATTCAGAAGACGGCATCATTCTTAAGTGACTCCTGAAACGACCAATTTAGAGTTTGCCGGAGGGCATAGCTGGAAGATACATGTTTGATTTGATTTCACATGCCGACCACATGCATGGTGACCTTGTCTGCTGTATGTGTATAATTTTAGCTTTCTGTTTTTCAGTATAGACTGCCACAGTAGTAAAATGAATGCATTCAGTTAGTATTTCAAAAAACAGCAATCGTGTGCATGATATCAAAAGAGTTTTGATTTATTAAACATCAAGGAAAGACTTTTCTGACCATATTTTACAAAGATAGATTAATAATTTATGACTAGAAAGCACAGAGAGAGAAAGATTCTCCCTTTCTGCAAGAAGGGCTCAAAAATTCTGTAATGCTCGAAAATACTTAGATTAAAATTGCATATTTATGTAAGGCAGTGGCATTTGTTCTCAGATAAAGCCAAAGCTGTATTTACCATATAGTGACATTTATACACACAGAGAGGGCTAAAACGATATGTAGATAGATAGCGAGAGACAAAGACACATAGATACACATACTAATAGAGGCATATGCCTAAACCCATACAGAAAGGTTAGGCATAAATGAATGGATAGATGGATAGATAGAAAGATAGATAGATAGATAGATAGATAGATAGATAGATAGAAAATAGATTAATTGTTAGATAGACAGATGATACAATTGTAGCATATTTATTTAACCCCTTTCTTTTAAGCACTGATAGTGGCCTTGAAAGTACCCCCATTTTTTGTGCGTAACAACATCATAATCCTTGCATCAGATCTCTGATGCTATTGACTTTTGTCTCCAGGTCATATGAGAATATATTGAAGACTATTTTACCTGGAATTATATTCAAGTCATGTAAAACAAGTGTGATGAGAACAGCGCAGTCACCCTGGAGCATCATAATCCTGCATCACAGCTGTAGCCAGAATACAACATCTGGAAGTCATTGGGCGAGCACATGGTTGCTCACTTGGCATGGAACGGCCGGCTCAGTTGTTACAGGCTCATTTAAAATCCTTGTCAAAGATGGAACCTTCTCAGTGCATATGGATGACTTCCACGAATATGTGCCGCACACCTGTTCCGATTGCTTCTTGACACATAAAGAAGAACGCAACTGTCAAACTGTAAGTGAAACTTGGTCGCTATAATCCAACAGCAAGGACAGAACAATAAATAAAAATCCTTCCTCACAGCATCAAACTGGGGAGCCTAGGGCCCACCAGTAAATTTAATTCTGGGGTTCTACTGTATAGCTACATGTAAATATTACCTGCCCACACAGCATCAAACAGCTAGAAGATGATTGAATATTGGGTCCTCGCAGTAACTTGGAGAAGACAGGACATTGGCCCCCTCATATCCTCTCAGCCAACTAAAGTATTTATTAGGCCTGTTTGACCCAGGCGTTTACTTATTCTGGCAGGCTGTTCCAGCAGTGGAACAACCTGCCGAATCCATACTACGGTGTACACGAATAAGCTATGATGGGGAGCGGTAATAGATCCGGCTGAGCACGGTAAATATGCAAAGAGGCGGCCGTACAGAAAACGCTTCCGGAACAGCCAGCCGGACCAAGAAAATTACAGTTTGAGAGTAGCCTAATAATAATTTGGCAACACAAAAACAAGCATGTACTGGTAGGATCAGTGTCCCACTACCAAAGTCCCGTCAGCAGCGTCCTGCTGAATTTAAACTAACAGCAATCGCAAGTACTTGTCTGCGAGCAAATGCCACCATAAGGAACAGTCTTACCAGGTTAGATGTATGTGGGTGATATGGCCCTCGACACGGTGCTCCTTCAGGTAAATTGCAGTGCTCCGGTGTAAAGGGCTGACTTGCCTTTCTCTGCCACGCTCGGCGGTGCACGTGTGGTTCACCACTGAAGAAGGTGTCATAATTCAAAAACCCCGAAACGTGTTTGGTATTATTTTCCCCTGGAACTAAAAGTTCACCACCACCATACGTCTTTGTACCAAGCCAGGAGTGGGGCTTTGCCATTAGGACTCTCTACCTGCGCAAAGAACGGTTTGATACACGAAGGCGATAACGATTCCTCATAGACACACGTGCACCGCTGAGCGTGGCAGAGAAAGGCATGTCAGCACTTGAGACCAGAGCACCGTGCCGAAGGCCATATCACCCGAATACATCTAACCTGGTAAGACTGTTCCTTATGGTGGCATTTGATAGCAGACAAGTACTTGCGATCGCTGTTAGTTTGAATTCAGGGGGACGCCAATGACAGGACTTTGGTAGCGGGACACCACTCCTTCCAGTACATGCCTAATGCTTTAGGTGTATGGACTGCTACTGTTGAAATGCGTTCACATTAATGCTGCACACGGACATGGATGAATTTTAGGTGGCTGCCCAATTTTTTGTATATGTTCAAGAATTATGAATTCCTGATGGACAGTTGGAATCAGGCTATTGGATTAATTGATTCTTCACCTTACTAGATACTGTGGACCCTCAATTTTATATATATATTTATTTATAGCACCCTATCTATTTATAGCACCTACATTTATAATTTTTTTAGATTTTTTTGAGTTTCATTTGTATTTTTATTCAATAAAATGGAATTTTAAGGTACCAAATATTAGAGAGTGCCCTACTGCTACTTTTTGATACTTTCAGATTTACCACTGTCATGAAGTACAATATGTCAAGAGAAAACAATCTTATATAAGTAAAAGATTTCCAAATCTATTACCACATAAAGTGACACATGCAAAAAATGGCTTGGTTAGAAAAGGTGAAAACAGGTCTGGGGTAGAAAGGGTTAAAGAGTACCTGGCATTATAAAGCTATGCGACTTTTTTTTTTTTGCATGTGTGTGTTGGGGGAGGGGTAGCACTGTCACCTCTAAACCAACACACACATACAAGAAACAGAACTAGAATCCAGAGTGACTGTTGCCACTAGTAGGGATAATGTGCATAAGATAGATTACATATTATATATTGAATAGTAATTGACAGCTGAGTAGGACTACACCACTGGAATCCTAAGCCCCAAATGAGCAGATACTTAAAGTATAACTGTCAAATTTTTTTTTTTTTTTACTATTGGATTTTGGTGATTAATATTACCTTGTTGGCCCTGTTTTAATTTCTGATTGTTTAATAAATAACCCCTAAAAGCCACCTATAAGTCCCCAGTATTGGCTATATTTACCTGAGATAAAATCAGGTTGCTATGCTCCTTCCGTCTACCAGATAGAGGACAGAGCACGCTGCGTGCACTGGGAACTGATAGTGAGTGAGTCAACATTGTAAGGGAATGTATAAAAAGCCAGGTTCTTCCTGACAGGAGATAACAGTGCTGGGCTGTGTGTGTGAACTTCTCCACATGCCTGTGCTTGGCAGACACTCCCTTAGCAGTTCTGGACAATGTGGCTGCTCAGTGTATAAATGACAGCCTTATCTGATAAGAGGAGAGCTTGTAGAAGGACTACAGGCTTCAGCCAGACCTGGGAATTTCACTGCAAGACCTCCCTATACGGAGCTGGTCTTCACTAACTTCACTGCAGGTGTCCTATAGATTAGCCTCAGGGCTGAGGGCGGCCATTTTAACAGAATAGTGAAATTGCAGTTTTATGCAGACTGGTTGCTAAGGGCTGAATCTTATTAAATAAGGGGTAAGTAAGTCTAATAGTTATTGATTCAGGAATATTATTATATTAGTAACTACATATATGAAAACTGAAATTTGGGTCTAAATGTGACAGGTATCCTTTAAAGGAGTTTTGTCACTTCAGCAAATTCTTTATGTAGAGAAAGTTAATATAAGGCCCTTACTAATGTATTGGGGTTGTTCTTATTGCTTCCTTTGCTGGCTGGATTTATTTTTCTATCACAATGTACACTGTTCTTTTCCTTGGGTTATGACCACCCTGTAATCCATCAGTGGTGGCTGTGCTTGCACACTATAGGAAAATGAGCTGGCCTCTGTAAAGGTTGGGACCATGAGAACTCACATAGGCTGATGCTTTTTTCTACCATGTGCAAGCACGGCCACTGCTGATGGATTACAGGGTCATAACCATGGAAACAAGTAGTGTATAATGTGATGGAAAAATGAATCCAGCCATCAAAAGAAGCAATATGGATAATAACTAGAGATGAGCAAAGTTTTCAAAAATTCAATTCTGACACTTCACCATTTTTGTCAAGAAATTTGCTTCGTTTCAAAGCAATTTGTCACGAAGTGCATTAAATAAGCTATATCCCGGCCTGCAGGGAAATTGTATCTAGGTGTGCATTGCAGCAACATGCATAGCTAGTCCTTTCTGGTATTGAAACAGTTACTGTATGTCAGTATGACAGGCAGGTCTAATACAGTATATGGACATGCGCATCATTGTGTAGGCCACCAACAGCCCTAGCTAACCCCTAGCTAAGCCAAAAGAAAAACACACGACCACTGGATGACACTGGCAGCTTTGGCCTGTTGCTGCGGCTGTTCCCCACCCCCCTTCTTCTCCTGCTACTTCTGATGACTCCAGCAACATTTTTGGCACTGCCCGTTCCTTTGGAGGGCCCTGGCCCTGTTGGACACACTGTACTGTAGCACTAACTTTATATGGATCCTTTCAGCTTCAGATTACAGTCCCTGTACTGTCCCTGCAGTCTCACTATGCTCTTCCTATGCTCACCCTACAGTGTGTAAAAAATCTCCATACGATCTCCCTCCACTGTCCCTGCACGTCCCCTATCCAATATTACACAATTAAAATAACAACCAAGAAGCAGATTGGCACTACTGGGACTGCTCTGCATATGCTGCTGTCAGTTCATGGATCTCTAATCCCACGTACTCCTTAGTGGTGATATGTGTCTTTAAAGAATCCATATAGTAGAGCATAACATGACACTCACCGGGGAGTAAAAATCTTCTTGCTTTATTGCTTTCTGCGGGTTACATAAACATGGACACGAACAATATTACACAATTAAAAGCTTCTTGCAACACAGTCCCTAGCACTTTTCATGGCTCCCCCTATGCTCAGCTGACAGTAAAATGGCTAACTGCTGATTGGGTGATCTCGCAGTCCCGGGCTACTTACTTTCATGTTGTAACACGTGTAGCTGCCACTTTAGGGAAAAAAATGATTTGTTACCACGAACAAGGAAATTCGGATTGGTTGCAAATTAAATTTTTCCTAAACTTCGGATCAAATTCCACTTTGGATGCTTCGATTGGCTCAACACTAATAATAACAATTTGTTAGTAAGTGCCTTGTATGTACTTTTCCTATATAACAAATGACATTTGCTGAAGTGACCTAATACCTTTAAGAGATAAATTAAATTTTTTGCAAATCTTTTCCAATAAAACTATATATCAATCTGCTCAACTCATCCCGCTCTTTAACATGCTGCCTGCAGATTGCACTGCATTTTCATTGTGACAGGTTCATGTTAAGATAGATACTACAAGTACATTGCATTAGCCAGCAATCAATTACTTAAATGCCCAGTAGAAGAATATTGATCATTGTAACAGTAAAGCTTACTTTTGTTTTCTATCAATATGATATTAAAATGAGACATTTGTGCAGTTCCACCAGTTTTGTAACTTTGACACATTAGTTTCTAAAAGTTTGCTTTTTAGCCTGGATATCAGACTACTAAAACTTCAGAATAATGAGCACAGACTTGCCATGCAGTAAATTGCTATAACACAGGCACGCATGACTAACACATTGATTTTAAATTAATTAAAAAGCAGCCACAGAATTACTAGGCTCAATATCAGCTAGACCGCTATCGTTCTCACCCCTAGTTCAAGTGGCAACCTTCAACTAAGGTCTAAGATCTCTCCAAGGAAGATCCTTCATTTAAGAAAAGTAGACTTTTCAGTGTGTAGGAGTTTAGCAGACTGACCCAGGCCTGGTGTTCAAGGGCAAACAATGACATTTCAACCAATTAACATGTTAGGTCTGTGGGATGAAAAGATGTAATTGAGAAGATAGATGCAGAGAATGTTAATTACTTGTAACTTTTAGCCACGTATGACCTAGGACACCTAAGACGTAGGACAGTCAGTGATAAATGTTAACAGATATGACACGCTTAACCTAACCATTACGGGTTTTGTTAAAGAGGACCTTTCACCTGAAAATGCAAGTGAAAATAAAGATATACCCTTACTTGCCTGTCCCCTGTGGTGCTTATTCAGCTCTTCTTTTTTTAATATGTGCCCCCGTTTGTCGGCGGAGCCCCCCGCAATATTTCCCGCCGTGTATGCTAATGAGCCATTTCGGCTCAACTGGGCGGGCCTGCAAAAGTTCTCATGGTCGTGTCTGTCTTCTCCCTGGCACGGAGCGCATCCAATCAGTGCGCTCCGCTCTTAGCCAGGGAGAAGAAGCTCCAGTTCTCGCGAGGACTGGAGCAATTTCATCCATCCTGCTTCCGCCTCCGATGCTGCTCGCCGCGGGAATCCAAGATGGCACCGGCAGCAGGATGAATAAAATTTCACCAGTTCTCGCGAGAACTGGAATTTCTTCTCCCTGGCTAAGAGCGGAGCGTGCTGATTGGATGCACTCCGTGCCAGGGAGAAGACAGACACGCCCGGCAGAACTTTTGCAGGCCCGCCGGGAAATATTGCAGGGGGAAGCGCGAACAAACGGGGGGAGCTGAAAAAGCACCACGGGGAGCAGGCAAGTAAGGGTATATCTTTATTTTCACATGCATTTTCAGGTAAAAGGTCCTCTTTAACCTCTTTAGTGCCAAAAGATAAGATCAAAGTACCCATACAGATGTACTTCAACATCTTATTCTTTGATATCAGAGACCTATCAAAATAGTCATAGACAAGCAAATGGTATTGTAATTGATGTTAAAAAATATGATCTACACATTTAAAGTGCCTTTAAGAGTCATGGGGGAAAAAAATCACTTTAAACATTCAGCTACAATAGGCAGATATATCCAAAGTGTCTGGGTGCTAGTTCCCACATAATGACTGATACATCCATGATAATCTCATAAGCACTGCCCAACATCTCCATGAAATTGCAAAGAGAGCTCAGCTGTATTACACAGCCACGCCACTGCTGCAACTGCCAGGATCAGAGCAAGCTCCTATCATGGATTTTTAACCAATTAGATGTCACAGTCATTAATGCTTGTGACATCTAAATGGTTGACAAAGGAAGAGGGTTCCCTCTGACTGGCCAACGTCACCCCACAAAGCAATTGCAGGGGACCAATGCCTTAAAAAGGCAACCAGGGGCTGAAAAGAAGCTGTCATCGGTATCCGACTATTAGGCCAGGCACAAAAAAAAAAGTAAAAATATTTCCAGTAAAGCTTCATTAAAAATCCCCATCCCTCCATTTCCTGCTTTTTAAATAACCAATAGACCTGACAGAACAACAGGTGTACAGGTTGGGGGACACCTGGGAAATAGTGAACATAAATTAATAACCTTCCAATAATCATTCAAAAAATACCAAACTTCACAAAAGCAAATTTAGCCAACTAAGAGAGGACATAGGCCTAACTAACTGGGACAAAGTCCTCAAAAATAAAAATACAGTCACAAAATGTGATATTTTTGAAACCATCATAAAATCTAATTGTGAGAGGTACATACCTTAAAAGGTATGAGGAACAAGAAAGATTAAGCAACAAGAAAAAACCAATGTGGATAAATAGAAATGTAAAGAGAGCAATACATGAAAAAAAGAAAGCATGCAAATCACTAAGGCCTCTTTCACACGAGCGTGTCCGGATTAGGTCCGGATGTGTTGCGGATGCGTTCAGTGAAAACTGTGTGATTTCACAGGCAAAGCCACTCAGTTTTGCCTGCAATTGCGTTCAGTTGTTCAGTTTTTTCCACGCGGGTGCAATGCGTTTTGATGCGTTTTTCACGCGCGTGATAAAAAACTGAAGGTTTACAAACAACATCTCCTAGCAACCATCAGTGAAAAACGCAACACACCCGCACTTGCTTGCGGATGCAATGCGTTTTTCACGCAGCCCCATTCACTTCTATGTGGCTAGGGCTGCGTGAAAAACGCAGAATATAGAACATGCTGCGATTTTCACGCAACGCACAAGTGATGCGTGAAAACAAACGCTCATGTACACAGACCCATTGAAATGAATGGGTCAGGATTCAGTGAGGATGCTATGCGTTCACGTCACGCATTGCACCCGCGCGGAAAACTCGCTCGTCTGAAAGGGGCCTAAAACAGGAGGGTAGTGAGAGAGCATTGAAAAACTATAAGGAAAAAAATAGAATATGTAAAAGACAAATAAAAGCAGCCAAACTAGAGACTGAGGGATTAATTGCCAAAGACAGTAAAACTAACCCTAAAATGTTCTTCAGATATATAAATGGTAAAAAGTATAAATCTGAAGGTGTCGGCTCTTTACAGAGTAATGAGCGGGGAGGTGCAGACAGCAATGAGGAGAAAGCCAAGCTATTAAATATTTCTCTTCTCCACTGTATTCACTAAAGAAAATAAACTGTCAGATGAAATGCAGAATGTAAAAGTAAATTCCCCATTAAAAATGCCCTGTCTGACCAAGGAAGAAGTACAGCGGCATCTTAAAAAATATTAAAATAGACAAATTGCCAGGACCAGATGGCATACACCCCCCGTATCCTAAGAGAATTAAGTAATGTCATAGCCAGACTCTTATTTCTGATATTTAAGGACTCTATAATGACAGGGAGTGTTCCACAGGATTGGCGCATAGCAAATGTGGTGACAATATTCAAAAAGGGTCCAAAAACAGAGCCCGGAAACTATAGGCCAGTAAGTTTAACATCTGTCATGGGTAAACTGTTTGAAGGGTTTCTAAGCGATCTTATCTTGGAGTACCTCAATGAAAATAAGCAAATAACGCCATATCAGCATGGCTTCATGAGGTATCAGTCATGTCAAACTAATTTAATCAGTTTCTATGAGGAGGTAAGTTCTAAACTTGACAAAGGCGAATCAATGGATGTTGTTTATTTGGATGTCTCCAAATCATTTGACAATATACCACATAAAAGGTTAGTATATAAAATGAGAATGCTTGGACTGGGAGAAAATATCTGTATGTGGGTAAGTAACTGGCTGAGTGATAGAAAACAGAGGGTGGTTATTAATAGTACACACTCAGATTGGGTCACTGTCACTAGTGGAGTACCACAGGGGTCATTATTGGGCCATATTCTCTTCAATATATTTATTAATGATCTTGTAGAAGGCTTGCACAGTAAAATATCATTTTTCGCAGATGACACTAAACTGTGTAAAGTACTTAACACTGAAGAGGATAGTATATTGCTGCAGAGGGATCTGGATGGATAAAAGGCTTGGGCAGAGAAGTGGCAGATGAGGTTTAACACTGACAAATGCTAACACTAAATACTACCTGTAATGTGCCATAATGGCCACCATAAAATTTAGGGAGTGCAGATTCCACATGCATGCTGGTTCCACTCTGATTTTTACCATTTTTGGTGCCATAACAACCTCCATTAAATCCAGGATGCAGGTACCAACATGCATGCTGAGCCCACTCTATACTTCTTCTGGTGCCAAATGGCTTCCAATGAATACAATGAGAGCAGGCTACAGCTTTAGGCCTCTTTCACACGACCATATTATTTTGAGGTCCGCAAAAAAACGGATCCGCAAAAAAAGTGATGACATCAGCGTGCATTCAGTTTTTTGCGGAACGGAACATCTTGCCCCTAATAGAACAGTACTATCCTTGTCCATGATGCAAGTTCTATCTTTTAATGGAAGGGAAATACGGAAATACTGAAACGGAATGCATACAGAGTACCTTCCGTTTTTTTTTTTTTTGTGGACCCATTTAAATGAATGGTTCTGTATACGGACCGTATACGGAATGCAAAAAACGGCCCATACACCCGCAAAAACAATGTTCATGTGAAAGAGGCCTTATACTTACTTTGACTAAAATCAGCTTATAGGGCAGACAGGCTAGTCAGGGGTGCAAGACCAACTGGAGTCAGCCACACCTCCAGCTCTAGTACAACTGCAAAAAAAGCGGGTCAGTCAGCTCATCCCAATGTGTAGGTGCATGCTGCCATGGCTAGAAACACAAAGAAGAAAAGGACAATGCAACAGCACTCTGCAGACACAAATAAAGTACAACAATGCCATAACTATAGAAAACATTCTAATTTTAATACTATGCTTATTTTGAAAATAAGAGACTCTTGGCAAATACATTTTGTACAAAATTATTGGGCCCGTTTGCAAAATGTCAAGGCGATCTCTATCAAACAGCATGCATGTTGGTACCTGCATCCCTGGATTTAATGGAAGCCGTTATGGCACCAAAAAGGGTAAAAAGCAGAGTGGACCCAGCATGCATGTGGAACCTGCACTCCCTGAATTTTATGGTGGCCATTATGGCACATTATAGGCAGGCAGGCGCATAATGACCGATGTCACAGCATGTGCGACTGCGACCGGGCCCGGCAGTGAAAGGGGCCCGCAGCTCTGCCGCAATAATTTCGGCAGGGCACAGGGAGATGTGTGCTTCCATTGTGGAAGCGTTCATCTCCATAGTCATCTGTATCGCTGTCCTCAGGACAACGATATAGATGTCTGTGCTGCGGCCGGGCAGGGGAGGGAGGTATCTCCCTTCCCAGTTCCTCTGATAGGCTGCCGACACAAGGCCCGCATCCTATCATTGCACCACCTGAGCCATACAGAGCGGGACACAGGCCTGCGTTGCATCGCTGCCATGGAGGTAAGTATAAGTGTTTATTTTTTTATGGAGAGACACTTACTGGCACATGATGGGGGGGGGGCATGGAGAGGTACTTGTTACTGGCACATGGGGGGCATGGAGAGGCACTTGTTACTGGTACATGGGGGGGCATGGAGAGGAACTTGTTACTGGCACATGATGGGGGGGCATGGAGAGGAACTTGCTACTGGAACATGATGGGGGGCATGGAGAGGCACTTGTTACAGGCACATGATTTGGGGGCATAGAAAGGCACTTGTTACTGGCACATGATTTGGGGTACATGGAGAGGTACTTTTTACTGGCACACAATTTGGGGGGGCATGGAGAGGCACTTGTTACTGGCACATGATTTAGGGGGGCATGGAGAGGCACTTGTTACTGGCACATGATAGGGGGGCTTGGAGAGGCACTTGTTACTGGCACATGATTGGGGGTGCATCTATGGGAGCACTTCTTACTGGCACATCATTGGTAGTAGGATGATTTTTCCAAAAGATGGGAGGATGATGGAAAAGTAGTAAACTAAGATATATATATATATATATTTTTTTTTTTGTCAAACTGCAGAGACGAAAAATGGCTGAAAGAAGAAGATGAGGAAAGGATACATCTACATCAAAGGAGACATCACTGGATGTAAGAGGTATGTGCGGCTGTATTACCCTGTATTTCTGTAGTGATGGGAGCAGGGGCATAATGATCACGGTCGCAGAGGGTGCGACCGGGGGGTGGAGGAGGGGGTTGTTGGGGCCCAATTCAAAGTTTTCCATGGGGCCCACACAACTCAAGTTACGCCACTGATTACAGGTAGTATTTAGTGTAAGGTTCCTGTTTGATAGAGATTGCTTTGACGTTTGGCAAACGGGCCCAAATAATTTTGTACAAAATGTATTTGCAAAGAGTCTCTAATTTGCAAAATAAGTGTAGTATTAGCATAATGATGTTTTCTATAGTTATGGCATTGTTGTACTTTAATTGTGTCTGCAGAGTGCTGTTGCATTGTCCTTTTTTTCTTTGTCTTTCTAGCCATGGCAACATGCACCTGCACATTGGGATGTGCTGATTGACCCCCTTTTTTTTTGCAGTCCTACCACTTTACAAATCACTAGTCAGACCACACAAGAAGTACTGTGTAGAGTTCTGAGCTCCTGTGAATAAGGAAGACATAGCAGAGCTGAAGAGGGTTCAGAGGAGGGCAACTAAAGTAATAACTGGAATAGGTGGACTACATAACCCAGAAAGATTATTAAAATTAGGGATATTCAGTTTAGAAAAAAAAGACAACTGAGAGGAGATCTAATATCTATGTATAAATATATCAGGGGTCAGTACAGAGATCTGTCCCATCATCTATTTATCCCCAGGACTGTGACTGTGACGAGGGGACATCCTCTGCGTCTGGAGGAAAGAAGGTTTGTACACAAACATAGAAGAGGTTTCTTTATGATAAGAGCAGTGAGACTATGGAACTCTCTGCCTGAGGAGGTGCTGATGGTGAGTACAATAAAGGAATTCAAGAGGGGCCTGGATGTATTTCTAGAGAGTAATAATATAACAGGTTATAGTAACTAGAGATGGGTTGTTGATCCAGGGAGTTATCTGATTAGCTGATTGGAGTCGGGAAGGAATTTTTTCCCCCTAAAGTGAGGAAAATTGGCTTCTACCTCACAGGGTAATACCTAACACCTAATGCTAACACCGCAAAGGAGAAAAAAAATCTAAATGGGCAATTCCCTGCTTTTCTGTTGTCTTGCCATCCCAAATTATTGGATAAAAATTTATCAAAAAGTCATAGGCAACCCAAAATAGTATCACTATAAGCTACAGGTCAAACTTTTTATCTAAAAAAAAAACAAGAAAAACAATATAAATATGGTACCACTGTAATCATAATGAACTGGTGAATGAGGTTAATAGATCAGTTTTACTGCATAGAAAATACCGTAAAAAGTAAACCCATAAACTGTGGCAGAATTGTGTTTTTTTTTTCCAATTCTATTTGGAATTTTTTTCAGCTTCCCACTACATAGTTTGCAATATTTATTGGTGCTATTAGAAAGTGCAACTTCTCATGCAAAAAACAATCCGTCATATGGTTATATGAAAATGTTAAAAGTTATGGCTTTGGGAATGCAGGGAGTAAAAAAACTAAATCGCAAAAATGGAAAATCGCTGGGTCAGAAAGGGTTTAAGTGACAAACAGGATTAAAAAGCACACTAACATTTCCTTGAGACCCAGTATTTTGGTGCAGTATAGTGCGCCTGCCATCCAGCTGAACAGGACTTTTTTGGCGGAGTGTTGTGAGTTGCAGTTTGCCACAGGCTCCAACCAATCAGCATAGCCTAGTCTCATCAGTGCTGATTGGCTCACAGCAAAGTACATAAATCTCCAGCAAATGTTCTTTTCAGCCTGAGTAGATTATACAACCTCCCATAAAACTAGAGCTTTATAGTAGGAGTTCCTAGTTGCTTAACCCTTTGTTTCTTTTAGATATACCATACTACTCTATGCTGGTTTTTCTCTCACAACAGAGGCACTTAACAGCTCATGTCTAATAACTAGTATTTTATGACTGTATACTCTTCCACAGAATAAACAGGCAATACTAACTATACCTAGAGGGCAACTGATAATGGGAACATCTCTGATCTTGTATTTAAGATATGTTTCTGTTCCAGCCAGTAACATAATGGACAATTCACTCATCCAGTTTATAGCTGCTATGGTCGAAATGCAGTAAGGAAGGATTGTACGGCTTTCAAAGTAACATTACCCAAAGGTCAGCATCACTCAGACTCAGTGCAATAAGGACAGAACATGAGCACAAGAACAGAAAGTTCCTTTCTGTAAAGTCCTTCATTACAAAATCTTCTAGTTATATTTCCTGTGACACTTTATTGAGTATCATTCTGCTAGAAACATTATAAAAGGTAAGACCTGTTACATAAAATGTATTGATGGGAGGCAGGAAGGCATACAGAGAGCTTGCTACTAGACAATGCCCATAAGATCTATTGGACCTTCTCTGTGGAACAGCAGATGCAGTGGCCCTGATTCAAGATCTGGGTGGAAATTTTCTGTGCAACTAATGGGCTTCTTGGACTCATTTTTCACTACCGTGTTGTGCCTCTCCCATTTGGGGCATGGATCAGCATGTACTATAGGAGATGTCATCCATAAAAAATGGCTTTACGGAAAAGTTAAAAAGATACATCTATTGAACATAGCTGAAAGAGTGATTATTTCTATTTCCCTTAGAGTGCTTTTTTCTTCTTCTATATTTCTGATATTTTATGAAAAAGGTTTGAAGGTAAAGACCAGTACAGTTTTGAATGGATTGACATATAACATCAGTGTCTGACTGGGGTGCCTAGGGCCCAACAGTAAAATGTATTTTGGGGGCCCATCATACGGTACATTCAAATATCACCTGCCCACACAAGATGCTACCAGATGATTTAATATGGGGTTTGTGCAGCAAGTTTGAGAAGGTAGGTCCTGTGGGCCAGTGTATTACACCCTGTGGTATAGTCATAGGCATTTACTTTGCAAAGTGTCTCAGAGGTATTTCTACACCTGAGACCTTTTTATGGTCTGGAGTTGTGTACCAGCACAGCCTATGTTAATTCTGTTTAGTCCCTGCTATCTGTGGCATTAGTCCTGGCATGGGTGGCAGGGACTAAATAGACACCCCATAAGCTAAACTGATCCACCAATCTGGATCACTGCAGGATCTCACCACTGACTGAGGCTAGGCTCCTGCTGTAATAGCTGGGATTTGAGAACTCTGATCCGAGTAGCTTTATTTTCTAGATGCCACAGTCAATAGTGTCTAATGCATCTAGGCTGTTACACAGAGGGAGGGGCTACATTGATGGAAAATTAAATAAGTTATGTCTCTATAATTATAGCGAATCTTTACTAATATGATTTTTTTATTTATTTTTTGCATGAGGTGCTATTATTGGGCAAAAGTAGTAGTAAAAAACAAAAAATACCTATACACATTTGGTATCAGGGTAATCGTACTGACCCATGGAATAGAAGTAACATGATAGTTATGCTGCACAGTGAACAATGTACATTTAAATGGTAAAAATCAATGACGGAGCTGATTTTTTTTCTATTACACCCTAAAACAATATGAAAAGTTAATGGATAAGCCATACGTACTATAACATTTTTTCACAGAAAAGTACAATTTTTACCACAAAAAATCAAGCCATTCTTTAAAAAAAACAATAAACTGGCTTTTTCCTATAGTGTACAAGCATGGCCACCACTGGATTGCAGGGTGGTCATAACCATGGAAACAAGGAGTGTATAATTTAATAGAAAAATTAATCCAGCCAGCAACGGAAGCAAAGAGGACAATAACAGCACATAATAAATGCTATTTTCTGAAGTGAGACAACCCCTTTAAATACTTCTTTCTAACAAACATGCTAGACTCAGATGTTTAGGGACCCTGTGCCTCAACATCTGTCATCAAGAGACAGTCAGTAGGCTCCAATACACATGAAATTAGCAGTTGATTCTGATGTTAGGGAAGACTTTGGGAAAGTGTTAGAAATTAAAAGAAAGAAGTTCTAATATTGATGTTAACATTTTCATTTCTATGAGAAATCAATCAAATAATAATAATATTAATAATTACCATCATAATTATCACAAAGAAGAAGAATGTAGAATGCGTAACCCATTTATAGTTAAAAAAAAGAAATGAAAAACAAGGCAGGCATGATAGATGCTGCCACTACACAGTTCAGCTCAAGCACACAAAGGTTCTGTCATTGAGGATTTCATGCAGTCTCATCTAACACAAATAGGTTGAAGGTCTCCTAAACCAGAAATCCCTAAGAGTACAGTGATACCTCGGTTCACGAACTTAATTCGTGAACTGACTCTGGTCGCGAACCGAATTGGTCGTGAACCGAGGCACATTTTCCCATAGGGTTCAATGTAAATCCGGTTAATCCGTGCTGACTTTTTTTGGGGGGTTTTTGAAGCCCAAAAATATGAAACAAATGACAATACACATTAGTAAAGTACAGTATACTGTAGTTATTTATTAAGAGAGGACAGTAAGGTGGGAGGCAGTTATTGTTTGGGGAGAGTCCCCCTCCATAAGGACATCAGGAGATCTTCTTCAGGGGTTTCTCTCTCCTTTGTCTCCTAGCTGCAGGCTCAGTTTGTCTGAAAAATCTGTCCAATGTCACTTGTCTCTTTCTGCGCTGCATAACCCTCCGGAAATGAGAGACCACATTATCATTCATGAGATTTAACACTCTGTTTGTGACAGTAATGTTGGGGTGGTGCTTTTCAAAGAAATCATGGCACTCATTCCATTTTTGCATAATGGATTTTATGGCATCACTGCTAACTGTGATAAAATACAGTATAATCACTTACTGTACTGTATAATGCTTGCAGAGTACTTCTTTCTGTGTACAGTATGTACTGTATGTGATAAAATACAGTATAATCACTTATAATGCTTGCAGAGTACTTCTTTCTGTGTCTCTTATTCTTGCTTCTTCTCTCCACGGTCTTCCTACAGGAAGTCCCGACCATGTGACAGCCTGAAATTAGCATTAAAATGGCCGCGGCTTGCGTTCGTGAACCGAGGCGGAGTTCGTGAACCGGAGCATATTTTTACGAACTTTTCTGTTCGTGAACCGAGTTGTTCGTGAACAGAAGCGTTCGTGAACCGAGGTATCACTGTATATTTAATTAATAGGTGGGTCAGCACATTGAGGGGCCTTTAATTTTTGATTTCGACAAGAATTCCCCTGTGATCATCAAGGAATCCTCAATCTTTCTGTTTTCCTATTCTTTTCATTATTAGCCATCTCCGAAGGATATCAGTCAGCTAAAATATTTATTACAGACAGTATAAAGGTATTGTGACAGGAGGAATTTTTAATGGGGAAAGACAGACATGAATGTCAGATGTCACCGTTTACAAAAAAGAAAAAAGGATGGTTTGATGCAAATAGTAAACATATTCTTCCTTAGATAAAAAATGTGCAAACCTTGATAATGAATCTGGTATGAGGTAAAAACAAACAGAGGTGTAAAGGTGGCCATACACATTAGTTTATTGTTGATCAAAACAGACGATTTCAACCAAAATGAACGTTCCTCTGTTGAAATTTAACAATAGACAATCTTTTTGGCTGACCAATGACAGTTGGCCATATTTAATGTTTTCTTCTGATGATGAAAGATCTTTTGTTCAAAGAAAGATTGTTTGTGAACAAAAGAGCTTTTTTTGAAAAAAACGTTCCCAGATTTTTCGTCCATCTCCAGGTTTCATTGAATGTATATGGGCAGTTTGAACAATTGTAGATTCCAATAATGAATAAAATGTGTATGGCCATGTCTGTGTAATGATTGTTCACCAGATGATTGTTTGTTCAACTGAGGTTCAACCATCAACCAACTTCTATCTAATGTGTATGGCGAGCCTAACAAGTAACTATGGACATTCATAGAAAAACTGGTATTGCGGCTCCAATCCACCCTGACCACCTTAAACAGAAAGTTAAGGAACACTTTTATTTTGGTCTCCATAATGCACATGAACAATGCACACTGTGATGTCACAGTACTGGAATAATGAATACAGTGATAAGACAGTACAGGAATAATGCTCACAGTTATATCATAGTACTTGAATAATGTACACAGTGATGTCACAATACTGGACTAATACACACAGGGACGTTACAGTAGAGGAATATGGAACACAGTGATATCACAGTACAGGTATAATGCTCACAGGGATTTTATAATGCAGAATTAATGCACCCAGTGATATAATAGAGGCATGATGTGCACAGTGATGTCACAGGACAGGGACACTGGGGTATCATCGCATAGGAGTGACACACATAAAATGTGATATCAGAGCATAGGAGAAAAAACATAAATATGCCACATGTATGCATAATTCATATTTTAGGTTTTAGTATAGGAATAAAGTAGTCATTTCACAGTACAGGATCAAAGCAAATGCTAGTCATGTAGGATGGGATAGTGCAAGCACCCATTGTACGGTAACTATGGGGCTCCATAGCAAAACTTAGAATGGGGCCTTGTTCAGTTTTTCATGCCAGCTTACTTACATTTACCTATTAGCAGTATCACCTTAGAACTGGGTCACCTTAGTTTTTGGGTCCCATGGTAGTTATTCCCATAGGTCCTGGGTATGTGTCTTATCTTTCTAAGTAGAAACTTAGACAACACTTGAACATCCAAGGTTGGGATAGCCTTATACACATCTCAGCCACACTAGAAAGGTGTTAGGATGTTGGTATCTTAGGTGGCCCCTTGAAGATAAGACCTCCCTGAGCAACCCTATTTTAGCGTTAACCACTTAAGAGCCCCAGGGCAATAGGGGATTTGAAATTAACAATTTGCTAACCTAGAGAACCATAGAATTTACAATAACCCTTTTACAGATTTTGTAAATTTTGGTCGACTTTAATCTGATGGGTACAGAACTTCGAGGTTATTATTATTAATATTATTGACAACTTTTCTAATTCCTCTTCGATGCCTTCAAAGGGACTGAGCCTTATTGAACGAGTGATTTGTGAAAATTGATCAATTAAACAGAAACAGACAAGATGGGTAAATGAATCACATGATAAATTGCTAGAGCTACAGGTGCCTTAGCAAGCATTTAAAATCTATCATCATCCAATGACACATGGGCCCAAGACTGTAATCTTTTTGCACCTTCTTATTCTTGGTTTATAATCAATATCCCTACTCCCCCAGATTTTGTAATTTCTTTGTTATGATAAAAATAGACATATTATTTTGTTTGGATGATTACCCTGGTGATACTCCACATATCGCACCTTATCTGTCCTCCACAATGACTATGCCTGCACTCAGTTTTTCATCTTGTTTATATGATAGCTCTATATGTTTTAGTCTGCTCATAATTAGATTTACTCAAGGTCATACACATGAGAGCCCTGTTGGAGGAAAGCGAGTAGCCGACAGCTCTCTCTCTCCTGACTCTATATACATATATATATATATATATATATATATATATATGCTCAATTAAACGTCTATGTGTTGTCAATGGCCTGAGAGGAGTATGTCACTTCGAGACTAATATCATGACTTATCTTCACAAGAATAAAAGTATCAGGAATGTTAAAAATCACTAGACAGATTTTTATTTCTAATATATCTGATGTTGGTGGGAGAGTAAGGAAGCGCTCACACATGTAAAATGGTCAGCCAATCCTGCCAATGTGCATGTTGGTAATGTATAGTACTAGTACTGTGCAAAAGATTTAATCCAGTCAATATTTGGTGTAACGACCCTTTTCCTTAAAAACAGCATCTATTCTTCTAGCTATATTTGCACATAGTTTTTGAAGGAACTTGGCAGGGAGGTTTTTCCCAACATTTTGGAAAACTAAACACAGATCTTATGTTGATGTAGGCTTGCACAAATCCTTCCATCTCTCTATGTAATCCCAGACAGACTCCATAATGTTGATACCAGGACTCTGTGAGGGTCATATCTTCACTTCTAAGACACCTTTTTCTTTTTTACATTGAAAAAAGTTCTTATTGACATAATAATTGCTTGTATCGGATTATTGTTCTGGTGCAGAATAAATTTGGCAGCCAATTAGATGCCTCCTTGATGGTACGGCATAATGGATAAGTATCTGCCTATATTTCTCACCTCTGAGGACACCATTAATCCTGATTAAACCCCCAACTCCAGTTGCTGAAAACTTAGATGCATCATGCTTACTTCCCTTCGAAATCTGAAGTAGTGCTGTCAGCTCAGAACTGGCAGAAACCAGACTCACATACACTACACATCTACTGTTTGGATAATTCTGGACAGAGGTTGTCTTTCTGGAAGAATTGCAGCCAAAAAGCCATAATATTAATATTGAAACAAGCCCAGTGACTTAACTATGCACAAAAACATAAGAAGCAGAAAAATGGTAGCAGGTTTTGTGGGCAGATTACATATTTGGCTGTAATGGAAAGTAGTTTGTTTGGAACAGGGCTTGAGAGTGGTACAATATTGAGGGTCTGAAGGCAAAAGTGAACATGGTTTAGGATCCTTACAGATTTGAGCCTGCATTTCAATGGAGTTTGAAATTTGGTTAGGATTACTGATGTCCTTAATGCAATTACATACATGCAAATACTTATCCATCATGCACTAGCATCAGAGACATGTCTGGCTTCAAATTTATTCTGCAGCAGGGAAACAACCCCAATCATACAGCCAATGTCATTAACAACTGTCTTCAGAGCCAAGAAGAACAAGGAGTCCTGGAAGTGATATATATAGCACCCATAGAGCCCTGATATCAACATCATCGAGTCTGTCTTGGATTATATGAAGACTCAGAAGGATTTGAGCAAGCCTACATCTACAGATCATCTATGGTTAGTTCTCCAAAATGTTTGAAACAACCTCAGTGCTGAGTTCCTTCAGAAACTGGGTGCAAATGTACCTAGATAAATTGATGGCAAAGGGTGGTCACACCAAATATTGATTTATTCTAGTTCATACACTATGTTTATTGATAAAAACATTCTAACTTTGAGGAAAACATACTTACTTTACAGAATTCTTTCCACACTATCCTAGAACGTTTGCATATTACTGTATATGTCTAGCTTTAGAATTCAGAGGAAAAAAACAGGCTGCTTCCGAGAGCTCCATTTAAAGCAGGCATATAACGCGAGTTTGAGCGGCGCGTGTTTGATTAAGTGTGTGACTTAAGATTAAGTGACTTCAGATACAGGGACTTCAGTGGGAGACTGCCATTAGTCAGTTTCTTATTACTACATTAGATTGTATTTTCCGCTTTTGTGTAATCCCCATTTAGTATGTGTTGTAGTAATTGAGATAGACGAGGCTACAAATCATAATGGTTATTATGGGGGACTTCAACTACCCAGATATAGACTGGGAAACTGAAAGCTGTGCATCGCATAAAAGAAACAGGTTCTTTGCAATAACCAAAGACAATTACCTTTCCCAAATGGTTCAGGACCCGACTAGAGGGACGGCCATACCAGACTTAGTATTAACCAATAGACCTGACAGAACAACAGATGTGCAGGTTGGGAGACACCTGGGAAATAGTGACCATAAAGTAATAACCTTCCAATTATCATTCAAAAGAGCATTTCTACAGGGAGGAACAAAAATACCAGACTTCAAAAAAGCTAAATTTAGTCAACTAAGCGAGGCCGTAGGCCAAACTAACTGGGACAAATTCCTCAAAAACAAAAATACAGCCACAAAATGGGATATCATTAAAAGCATCCGAAAATCTCATTGTGAGAGATACATACCGTATGAGAATAAAAGGTTGAGGAACAAAAAGAAACCAATGTGGATAAATAGAAATGTAAAGAAAGCAATAAATGACAAAGAGAAAGCATATACATCATTAAAACAGGAATGTAGCGAGGAAGCACTGAAAAACTATAAGGAAAACAATAGAACATGTAAAAAACAAATAAAAGCAGCCAAACTAGAGACCGAGAGATTAATTGCCAAAGAGAGTAAAACTAACCCTAAAATGTTCTTCAATTATATAAATGTTAAAAAGTATAAATCTGAAGGTGTCGGCACTTTAAAGAGTAATGAGGGGGAGTTGCAGAAAGCGATGAGGAGAAAGCAAAGCTGTTAAATATTTTTTCTCTCCAATGTATTCACTGAGGAAAATAAACTGTCAGATGAAATGATGAATGGAAAAAAAAATCAACCACTAAAAGTGTCCTGTCTGACCCAAGAAGAAGTACAACAGTGACTTAAAAATATTAAAATAGACATAAGACCGGATGGCATACACCCATGGCTTCATGAAGGATCGGTCATGCCAAACGAATTTAATCAGTTTCTATGAGGAGGTAAGTTCTAGACTTGACAGCGGCGAATCAATGGATGTCGTATATCTGAACTTTTACAAAGCATTTGAAACTGTACCACGTAAAAGGTTAGTAAAAAAAAAAAAGGATCCTCGGACTGGGAGAAAATGTCTGTAAGTGGGTAAGTAATTGGCTGAGAGATAGAAGACAGAGGGTGGTTATTAACGGTACAGACTCAGATTGGGTCACTGTCACTAGTGGGGTACCTCGAGGTCAGTATTGGGCCATATTCTTTTCAATATATTTATTAATGATCTTGTAGAAGTCTTGCATAGTAAAATATCAATTTTTGCAGATGACACTGAACTGGGTAAAGTAATTAACACTGAAGAGGACAATATACTGCTACAGAGGGATCTGGATAGATTGGAGGCTTCGGCAGATAAGTGGCAGATGAGGTTTAATACTAACAGATGTAAAGTTATGCACATGGGAAGGAATAATGCAAGTCACCGGTACATACTAAATGGAAAAACACTCGGTAACACTGACATGGAAAAGGATCTAGGAATTTTTATAAACAGCAAACTAAGCTGCAAAAAACAGTGTCAGGCAGCTGCCGCCAAGGCCAATAAGTTAATGGGTTGCATAAAAAGTGACATAGGCGCCCGTGATGAGAACATAGTCCTACCACTTTACAAATCGTTAGTACTGTGTACAGTTTTGGGCTCCTGTGAACAAGGCAGAAATTGTAGAGTTGGAGAGGGTTCAGAGGAGGGCAACTAAAGTAATAACTGGAATGGGTGGACTACAGTACCCTGAAATATTATCAAAATTAGGGTTATTCACTTTAGAAAAAATACGACTGGGGAGAGATCTAATTACTATGCATAAATATATCAGGGGTCAGTACAGAGATCTCTCCCATCATCTATTTATCCCCAGGACTGTGACCGTGACGAGGGGACATCCTCTGTGTCTGGAGGAAAGAAGGTTTGCTCACAAACATAGAAGAGGATTCTTTATGGTAAGAGCAGTGAGACTATGGAACTCTCTGCCTGAGGAGGTGGTGATGGCGAGTACAATAAAGGAATTCAAGAGGGGCCTGGATGTATTTCTGGAGTGTAATAATATTACAGGTTATAGCTACTAGAGATGGGTCGTTGATCCAGGGAGTTCTTCTGATTGCCTGATTGTAGTCTAGAAGGCCTGATTGTAGCCTTTATTCCCTGTAAGTGGGGAAAATTGGCTTCTACCTCACAGTTTTTTGTTTTTTTTTGCCTTCCTCTGGATCAATTAGCAGGATGACAGGCAGAACTGGATGGACAGATGTCTTTTTTCGGCCTTATGTACCATGTTACTATGTTACTGAATGAACAACCTCAAATTTTGAAATTAAAATGATGGAAAATTTTATGGCTCCACCTCCTCTCCACCTAGAAGCAATTTTTCATGCCAGTTTATATAAGTCAATTCATTTTGTAGTCCAGTTCAAGGGGCTATTGCCAGTGCTACTCTTGCATACATATTTGTATTACCTATGTTATTTGGAGGGTTAAATCAATAGTTGTTATTGGCACTCAAGTTGTATGTGTTTTATTAATAATCCCCCCCCCCTAAAGAAAAAAAATAAACGTTTAAAATTAACCATATGATTCATTGATTGATCACTCTATGTCTCCAGACATTTACCCCCTGTCACACCATATTAAAGGATATACATTATGTAATCATACATGGGACCTATAACTTTAAACTAAGGTCAAAAATAGGAAAGAAAAGCAGTCTGCCTGTTTCTGTTCATCATCAATGGTCTCACGCTATGACCTGGTGACTTGTTTATAGATTTTTTATCGACTTTTATTGTTTTCTGCTTTCCTCATAAAAGTGTCACCTTCATTGTGACTTCTGTGACGGATGTCCCTATGATTTCAGAGAAATGACTCCACCGGGAGATCTTGCAATATTTTACAACTAATTTACTGTATCCAACGGGCAAAATCTCTTTTCTTTCATGGGCTTGCAGTCAGTAAATAAGCACCTAGTGTGCATAACATGAAATAAAATATTTGCATCCTCTTGAATATATATATATATATATATATATATATATATATATATACATATATATACACAGTCATGGCCGTAAATGTTGGCACCCCTGAATTTTTTCAGGTAAATGAAGTATTTCTCACAGAAAAGTATTGCAGTAACACATGTTTTGCTATACACATGTTTATTCCCTTTGTGTGTATTGGAACAAAACCAAAAAAGGGAGGAAAAAAAGTCACACCAAACTCCAAAAATGGGCTGGACAAAATTATTGGCACCCTTTCAAATTTGTCGATAAATATGATTGTTTCAAGCATGTGAAGCTCCTTTAAACTTACCTGGGGCAAGTAACAGGTGGGGGCAATATAAATTTCACTTCAAAGCAGATAAAAAGGAGAGCAGTTCACTTAGTCTTTGCATTGTAAATCTGTGTGTGCCACAATAAGCATGGACAAAAGAAAGAGGAGAAGAGAACTGTCTAAAGGGATTGAGAACCAAAATTGTGGAAAAATTTCAACAATCTCAAGGTTACAAGTCCATTTCCAGAGATCTAGATTTGCCTTTGTCCACAGTGCGCAACATTATCAAGAAGTTTGCAACCCATGGCGCTGTAGCTAATATCCCTGGGCGTGGACGGAAAAGAAAAATTGATGAAAGGTGTAAACACAGAATAGTCCGGATGGTGGATAAGCAGTCCTAAACAAATTCCAAAGATATTCAAACTGTCCTGCCAGCTCAGGGAGCATCAGTTTCAGCGCAATCTATCCGTCGACATTTAAATGAAATGAAAAGCTATGGTAGAAGACCCAGGAGGACCCCCTGCTGACAGAGAGACATAAAAATGCAAGACTACATTTTGCCAAAATGTACTTGAGTTAGCCAAAATCCTTCTGGGTAAATGTCTTGTGGACAGATAAGACAAAGATAGAGCTTTTTGGTAAAGCACATCATTATACTGTTTACTGAAAATGGAATGAGGCCAACAAAGAAAAGAACACAATACCTACAGTGAAATATGGTGGAGGTTCAATGATGTTTTGGGGTTGTTTTGCTGCCTCTGGCACTGGGTGCCTTGAATTTGTGCAAGGCATCCTGAAATCTTAGGATTACCAACGGATTTTGGGTCGCACTGTAGAGCCCAGTGTCAGAAAGCTGGGTTTGCATCTGAGGTCTTGGGTCTTCCAGCAGGACAATGACCCCAAACATACATCAAAAAGCACCCAGAAATGGTTGGCAACAAATCGCTGGAGAGTTGTGAAGTGGCCAGCAATGAGTCCAGATCTAAATCCCATTGGACACCTGTGGAGAGATCTTAAAGTTGCTGTTGGCAAAAGGCGCCCTTCCAATAAGAAAGACCTGGAGCAGTTTGCAAAGGAAGAGTGGTCCATAAATCTGGGTGAGAGGTGTAAGAAGTTTATTGATGGTTATAAAAAGATACTGATTTCAGTTATTTTTTTTCCAAAGAGTGTGCATCAAAATATTAAGTTAAGGGTGCCAATAATTTTGTCCAGCCCATTTTTGGAATTTGGTGTGACATTATGTCCAATTTGCTTTTTTCCTCCCTTTTTTGGTTTTGTTCCAATACACACAAAGGGAAAAAAAAACATGTGTATACCAAAACATGTGTTACTGCAATACTTTTCTGTGAGAAATACTTCATTTTATTGAAAAATTTCAGGGGTGCCAACATTTATGGCCATGACTGTATATATATATATATATATATATATACATATTGCTGAATATTCTGACCTGTCATGTCATGCCTTTTGAAGCAGGTGCCATATATAGCATAGATATGCAATACTAGCATTACTGTGTGGGGGTTCACTTGGTTGGTATTACTATTTTTCTATGCATGTATTATTGTGCTGTGACTAGATGGGTGCAGTAGTCTGGTATGGTGACTTTTATGCACCTTTCGTTTCCAGGCTGGTTATGTATATCCCAGCTGGACTCATGCATATTGCACTTCATTTTCATGACCCAAGTAATCCCCTTTTGTTCTGTATGTGTTAGCCGTTGCCATTTTTCAAATTTTTTAATTTTATTATATAACAGTATGTCTCAATAATTATTTCTCTATCAAGATCTTCAGGGTTTAACGGTAATCTGAGGGGACGTCCATCTCGAATTACCGCTGCCTCACTTGCGTCACAGCACCAACGCAGGGGAAATGAAGCATTGCAAAGACTGCCTATGTAATTCACAGACTTGCTGGGTCCTCGAGTACATGAAGTAAACTAAGGCTACTTTCACACTGGCGTTTTGGTTTCCACTTGCAGCGTTTTGGTGTCTGTCTGATGAAACTGAGCCAAACTGACACAATATGGAACAATAGAAAATCGATCCGTCCTCCATTGACTTTCAATGGTGTTCAAGATGGATCCATTTTGGCTATGTTAAAGATAATACAAACGGATCCTTTCTGAATGTATGCATGTGGTTGTATTATCTGAACGGATGCGTTTGTGCAGATCCATGAGGGATCCGCGCCAAACGCGAGTGTGAAAGAATGAGTCCTGGATTCTGGACTGTTCTCTAAAAATTCTGAATTCTCTAATAAAATGTTTGAAAACAAGTTTTATAAACCAAACAACCCCTTTAAACCACTCCTTAGGAGACATCATCAATTTCAGATTTGTGGGGGATCCAATGCCCTGTACCCTTACCAATCAGCTGCTACCAGAGCAGCAAACAACTAACACAGTGTATGGAGAAGGCCACTTCCATACAACGTGTAGTGGTTATACCAGGTTCCTGCTCTTATGCATCAGTTGTGGAAAACTAATGAAAATGGGGTGTGGGCAACATTAGGTTTTTGATTTGAAAAGTGGTGGAAAAACTTGAGTATATTCAGTCATGCAAGAGGAAGTGGTACAAAAACTTGATAAATATGGAGTGCAACATTTTTCAATGAATGAATGAAAAAAATCTTAAATATAGGATACTGTAGCTTAGCCTTTCACATACGTGTATGTAATCGGTACCACTGTCCCTAGAAATATTTCTCCATAAAAACAAGAATACATTAAATGCTTCCATCGGTCATTCCCAACATAAGTGTCCAATAGTAGAAAACTTTTGAAGTTAAGTTTTTTTTTATTCTACTATATCGTTAATGAATGTTCCTTCCTGTTAATATTCCTCCTGAATCACGGAAGAGGACACATTTAATTGTGTCTGTACTGTTGATCAGCAAGATGTGAATGTGTTGCATTGAATGATTTTGATTAGTTTTCAGTTGGAAGAAGTTCAACTTTTTCATTTGCAGGGGTCAGAACTTACAGACTGAATATAAGTTGTTATACCTTTACATCACTGTCAAAGACCAATTACCTAAATAAGTGATAGTTTAGTGTACTGGAGCAAGGAAAATTACATATTAATGGCAATACTCACATCTTAAAAGATGAACTGTAAATTTATGACAACATTTAGGATGAAAGAGGTTCGTTTTATAGGAAGACATAATAATCATCTTAATAATGTAACTAACTTCACATGATAGTTATTAGAGTGAATTAATGGGAAATATAAATTACACAGAGGACATTTTGGGAAGTAGCACCTGCTCAACAAACTGGCATTGATTTATCACAGTCCAGTACCATCATGGTTGTAAAACCAAAGGTAATATATATAGGCAAAAGTGTCCCCAGCATAATAGTTTATCAACTAGCCCTTTTATAGGATAGCCACAATCTCCTACAGACTAAGCTCTGATTTACTCAACCATCCTCAGTTCAGGAAATAAGGCGCATTTGTCGGCTACATCTTATGGACAAGCTAAAGTTCTCTGTAGAGATGAGCGAACCTTTCAAGATTCAGTTCGTTTCAGGTTTGCCAAATTTTTTCCAAAAAATTGGTTCAGGCACAAGTAGCTAGCATGAGAAAATATTAGCATTCAGATAATAACTGACTGTATCATAAACCACTATGATGCAGTTGTTTGGGTCAGATAAGCTGAAATCATTCCAGGTAATATGGTCAACACACCGTGTTTCCCAGACCAAGCACAATCATGTGAATCAGGTCTAATTCCCCCACAAAAACTCAGCCTTTACCAATCAACCATAAGCAAAGATTAATTAATCAACAATTTTTTTGTACATATTTGCATTCCATTCCTTAATTGGGTGCGGTCTACCTTCCCTGTTCCCTCCCAAGCTCCTATCTTCAAGCAACCTTTTATTTTCAAACTAAAATTAACTACACATGGGAAAGGTATTGTCAAAATCTTGGGTGCACCCTTTAGGAATTATGTTTCCTCAGTTGCAGAGTTCTGGTCACCAATTATTTCTTCACAAAATGGCCATACAATTCTTGGAGTTTACTATGGAGATGCTCTCAGCAAATCTATGACACATCCCCCCCTCCAAATGGTGCTAATTGCTGTGTTCATTCCATCTGTCTACCCTGCAGTTATTGGCACTGGTTAGCTCCTGTAAGTGAGGTCTTAAACTTGCTAAGAGGTCCTCTATAGAAAAGTCTAAGACTGAAGTGGCCCCTTTTTAAAAAAGGGGTTGGGGACTAGAACTTTGAAACACAGGCATCAGAATTCTGAATTGGAGACTATGACCGACATTTTAGACACTGGCCTTAATAACACCGTGTGCGCCAGCCAGAACTTTGGCACATCTACCGCCAGTCTTAATGTAAGCCAGCTTCTTCACTGGCTTAAAGTTAGACAATTTTCTACGCCTAAGGCCCCTTTCACACCTGCGTTCTTCTTTTCCGGCATAGAGATCCGTCGTCGGGTCTCTATGCCGGAAAAATCCTGATCAGGATCATCCCCATGCATTCTGAATGGAGAGAGATCCGTTCAGGATGCATCAGGATGACTTCAGTTCAGGACCGGAACGTTTTTTGGACGCAGCAAATACCGCAGCATGCTGCGCTTTTTGTTCCGTCCAAAAATCCGGAACACTTGCCGCAAGGCCGGATCCGGAATTAATACCCATTGAAAGGCATTAATCCGGATCTGACCTTAAGCTAAACGTCGTTTCGGCGCATTGCCGGATCCGACATTTAGCTTTTTCTGACTAGTTACCATGGCAGCCAGGGCGCTAAAGTCCTGGTTACCATGGTAAAATGTAGCAGGGAGCGGGGAGCGGCATACTTACATTCCGTGCGGCTCGGGGCGCTCAGGATGACGTCAGGGCGCCCCAGTGCATGGATCACGTGATCGCATGGATCACGTGATCCATGCGCATGGGGCGCTCTGACGTCATTCAGGAGCGCCCCGGGAGCCGCACGGAATGTAAGTATGCTGCTCCCCCACTCCCCACTCCTACTATGGCAACCAGGACGCTAGTAGCGTCCTGGCTGCCATAGTAACCTGAAAGCAATTCGAAGACTGATTAGGATCCTGATCAGTCTTCTAATGCTTTCAGGCATCTTGCGTTCTGACGGATCCGGCAGGACGGAAGTGCCTGCCGGATCCTCAGAACGCAAGTGTGAAAGGACCCTAAAACAGGCATATAAAATTATAAATGAGATGGGCCTGCCACCCTGCCCCTTTCCCCGCCCAAGCCATGTCCCCTTTTTTATACCTTTGTTGTAGAGAGTGGAGAACTGCACACTATGGTTCCTGGTGCCAGCAAGAACTATTAAGTCATAATCAAAAGTATTAAATTGTGGCAAATTTGTACTTATAGGTAATTTGTTAATACAAAGTTCATGATCCAGTTACATAATACATTCAGGTAATTATTAGTGATGAGCGGCAGGGGCAATATTCGAATTTGCAATATTTCGCGAATATTTGGCCGAATATTCGCCATATATTCGAATAATTTTAATGCAAATTTATGCGAATTTTTTTAGGCGAATTTTCGCAATCAAGAAAATAATGACATTATTTTCTTGCTTGCGAAAATTTGCATATAAGAAAATTCGCATAACACGAATATTCGCAATTGCAAATATATTTTGCGATATTCTAAATATTTGCGAATTCTCGAAGTGCCGATATTCGCAATTAAAATTTGCAATTCGAAAATTCGTGATCAACACTAGTAATTATACAAATCACTCTTTTGGTAATGACGATGACCGGACGTTTCGGTCCTCACGGACATAAAATCATATAAAGTTCATTCAGTATATTCAATATAATATATGTAGCCAAAAACTGAGGAATGGTATCATAAATGAAGTAAACCATAATATAAAAACACAAAAAAGCACAAAAGCACCAAAAGAGTGGTTTATTTACCTGTGATGAATTATGTAACTGCATCATGAACTTTGTATTAATAAATTACCTATAAGTGCAAATGAACAATCTGAGTGCCGCAATTTAATACTAAATACTTTTTTATACCTGGCGTGAGCAGGTTATAGTGGCAGATTGTGCTGCAAATAAACCTTGTGCCGCAATATTAACAGATATACATCGGAAAACTGGCATATATTTGATCATAAATGACCCCTTATGTATTTTACATGTATTGTAACATTTTAGCTTTGGACTGGGGGGGTTAATTAAATTATTGTCTTTAGCCACAACAGTTAGGTTCAGCAGGAAACTAGCCTCTGTGGTCTAAGTTCTCAGAAGGGATGTCCTTTAAAAAATTCAGACAGGAGCATTTTCACAATAAACTCAGGCTTCAAATGAATCTGGGTGCAAACCATAGCTCTTGGGCTGGAAGAACTGTGAAGACTTATATGCACCAAAAGTTAGCAATGCTTTATTGATCTACTAAGAATCTGCTATGCTTTATTATTATTCTTTTTCTTCTTCAACAGTATGGAATCACAAATTACCTTTTCTAGTGTGAGTTCTCCACAGGAAACCCTCATAGTCAGCTACACAGAAGAAAAGTGTCTGAGTAGACATCGGTCATCACACTTGTATAAGCTTGTTGGACAACTCATTTCAAATTTATGCTTGTTAATGTGAAGTTCAGCCCCACTTTGCAGCCCTTTGCAGCTTCTACTAGATTCCCACAAGATTTTGGAGTGCGCCCATTTTGCCAAAAGAACACAGTCACAGGCAGCCTTCCAATTCATTCAAAATGGGTTGGATGGAGTTTAGGTCACAGTGCTGTACAGGCCAGTCAAGTTCTTCTAAGCAAACTTTGCAAACCATATGTTCATAGACCAAGCTCTATGTAATGGACACAGTTATGCTAGACCAGGAAAGGGCCAAACTATTATCACAAAGTTGGAAGCAGGCAATTGTTTTATAAGTCCTGGAAGGCTGTATGCCCTTTGTTGAGAGTTTGCATGCTTTACCAATTTGTTGTTGAGTTGTTGTTACTCTTAGATACTTCTACTTTACAATAATAGTGCTTACACAAACTGTCTGGTGGCAAAGGTGGCATTCTAGCAGAATGCCACATTTAAAGACACTGAGCTATTCAGTAAAACCCAAATAAACTAGATATTCATAACAGTTATTTATAACTATATTTGGGCTGGGTTTCCATATTCAGTTTTTTCATGCAGTTTTAAAGGAGCAGCATTGACTTAAAAACTGCATCAAAAACCTGAACATGGAAACCCAGCCTTAATAATCCATGTACGTACAGCATATCAGTGGCAATGTTACTTGCACACATATCACCTATGTTAATTTACCCAATTGACCATATTTAGTTGAAATTTAGATTCAGCTGACTGGCCACAACCAGGCTTGATTGTAGCCAGCCATCTTGATTTAAAACTTCATTAAATAATGATCTTTATTCTTCACCATAATACTGGGACAGTGTCATAGCTCCCATATAGAGAGATCATGTTATGTTGCCTGAAGACATGGAAACCATTGATATTTTCTGATTATTAAAACTCATGAATGTTGCTTGCGACTTGCATGAGCCTTAAGGATCAGCTGACCTTGACATAAAAGTTACTACAGTATATAAAAATGCCTAAAACACAAAACCAATACAACTGTATTACACAATAAATAAATTGACACATATAAACTCAGTAGGATGCACATACCAATGTACTGCATACGCATTTATACGATTGTTATCCGTATAGCTGATTCGCTATTTTGTGTTGTGCTTTAGCTGCTATTCTCTTTGTATCATCTCACATGGGTGCTATGGCCTGTCTCCCAATGGACAGAAACAGCATTGTAATGCATCCTGCACTGCCAATTATGCTTCATAAAATATTCAGAGATCTGTGTAGCACTTAGTTTGTGTGCAGAAGTGTATTTTAAAGAACACCATAAAAATAGCTGTCAACCCATAAGCCTGGATAGTCTTACATTTTCCCCTATGGTGCTCTGTAGCATCTAAGCCATCTTTTAAACCTTTGCAGAACAACAGCTCCACTGCTCAGACAATAATTTAATATTTCTCCGGAAAGGTAGAGATTAATTTTCTGGTAATGAAGATAGCAGGTGCAAATTTTTACTGCTTGCAATAACATCTTCCATATTAGAGGGTTTAGAAGAATATTCCCTATTAAAGTGCAAGGACACGAGAAGTATTCTACATAATCTGCACAATATACAGATCTGCCTGCATTGCAGGTTCAGTGATAACTCCATAACTGACTACGTTACCAACAGGCAATTTACAGAATTCCTAGAAATGAATTCATTTTTAAAGATATATTCAATCCGTCATCATTTATCAATTAGCAATGGGTCTGTCCCATCGGTTGGACGCTTATTGATCTAACATTAATCACCTACAGTATATCATGTATAGGTGATAAATTTTAATGGCTGTAGTGCTCCTATAAATAGGTTTGACATTTCAATGTTAGATCTGACAATATAAACAAAATTCCTTTTATTAAAATGTTGATATGTTTTCTAATTACTGTTAAATAGTTGCAGTGATTCCCCCTGGTGTTCTTTTGATTCCCTTCCTGTTTGTCCAGCTTTTGTATCCATAGCCAGTGGATGTGCATACCCAGTAGATCAGTTAGGGCCCTTTTACACTTGCTTTTGGAAGATCCGGAATAGAGTTCCGTCGTCGGGGCTTTATGCCGGAAAGAAACGCTTCAGTTACAGATAATACAACAGCATGCATCAGTTTGAACGGATCAGCTTGTATTAACTTTAACTATTTTTCAACATTGCCAAAACGGATCCGTTTTGAACTCCATTGAAAGTCAACGGAGGACTGGTCCATTTTTTATTGTAACAACCAATCAGAAAAATACCAATAGTTGAATTTGTGTGTTTCTAAACAATAGTGATGAGCGGCAGGTGCCATATTCGATTTTGACGAAATTCGCGAATATTCGAATGAATATTCGTTTCATATTCGTCTAAATCGAATATTCGTCATTATTCTAGTTACCGCGATTAATATGCGATTTAAATAATCGCGTATTGCGATTTTAACTTAAGGCTACTTTCCTATTGGTTTCATATCTAGAATTATAGCGAAGAGCCGAAGATGACGGATATGACGAATGTATTCGTCATATTCCTCAAAACGAAGATAACGAAGTATTCTACATCTTCGTTTTAGCAACCTATTCGTCAACTTCGCTAATTCTAGCAATCAAATAGAAATGTTGACTATAGAGACAACTGTGTTTAATTCGCTATGCGATTATTTATATATATTTTTTTTAAATAAATAGAATAATTATAATAATTATATCAAGTAATATAATTATTCTATTAAAAAAAAAAATAATAAAAAAAATTGCATAGCGAATTTAACACAGCTGTCTCTATAGTCAACCTTCCTATTTGATTGCTAGAATTAGCGAAGTTGACTAATAGGTAGCTAAAACGAAGATGTAGAATACTTTGTTATCTTCGTTTTGAGGAATATGACGAATACATTTGTCATATTCGCTATTCGCTAATTCTACCAAGCCAACCATGAAGTTCCTTGCTCATGGAGCATCCCCATCACCATGGGAACGTCTCCATATACTAAAATGTACTGTCGGATTTGAGGAATTACGTTGAAATCGCAATGCGATTAATTCAAGTTATATTAATCGCATTGCGATTTCAACTTAGAGCTGGGTTTATAATGGGTCAGCTTGCTAGAATGAACGAAGTTAACGAATATGGAATATAGCAGCACTGCTAAGTTGAATTCACAATGCGATTAATTTAACTTGAAGTAATCGCATTGCGATTTCAACTTAGCACTGCTAGTGCTATATTCCATATTCGTTAATTCTAGCCTATGTAAGATAGCAGTGCTAAGTTGTAATCGCAATGCGATTAATATAACTTAAAATAATCGCATTGCGATTTCAACGTAATTCCTCAAATCCGACAGTACATTTTAGTATATGGAGACGTTCCCATGGTTGGGGACGCTCCATGAGCACGGAAGTCGGCAGAAGCGGCAATGGGCACTGACTAGAGCAGCCAGGAAGCCAGGAATCCTCAGGACAGGTAAGAACTACTGTTGGGAAGTGGGAAAGAAAAAAATATAACTAAAAAAAAAATAAAAAAAAACGAATATTCAAAATAGTGAATTTATAGCGCTATATTCGAAATATTCGCGAATTAGCGAAGTGCCGATATTCGCTAAAAAAATTCGCTATTCGAATATTCGCACTCAACACTACTAAACAATAGCACACCAAATATACAATTTCACACATATAATGTCACATCATTCTTTATTGTTTAAAAAACATATTATAGCAAATACACAAAACACAAATCATGTAGTGGCAGCAGTGCAGGACAATACTGTGATAAGCAGAACCCCTCCCTCCCACAGGACTCTCACAGTAGATAAAAGCCCTCACTCCGATACCAGCAAATGAACGTCAAAAAGAGCTGTGTAATACACATGAAAAAGATGACTGATGTAGCAAAATTGCTGACTACATATCAGAGCACAAAACCTTACTCTCATGCATATACAGTGCTGGTCATACACGCGGTATATGGAGTCACCAACGGTGCACTCTCTAATGCATGTATCCAACCGCACTGCATGTCATGAGCAACCTAGTGAGGGCTTTTATCTACTGTCGGAGTCCTGTGGGAGGGAGGGGTTCTGCTTGTCACAGTATTGTCCTGCACTGCTACCACTACATGATTTGTGTTCTGTGTATTTGCTATAATAGGTTTTTTAAACAATAAAGAATGATGTGACATTATATGTGTGTAATTGTATATTTGGTGTGCCATTTTCTATTGTGGCAAATTGTGCCAGAGAAATCTGTTTTGCTCCGCATCCCAGGACGGAAAGAATACTGCAGCATGCTGCGGTATTTTCTCTGTCCAAAAAATGTTCAGTGACTGAACTGACGACATCCTGATGCATCCTGAATGGATTTCTCTCCATTCAGAAAGCATGGGTATAATCCTGATCAGTATTCGTCCAGCATAGAGCCCCAACAACGAAACTCTATGCCAGATCTTACAAACGCAAGTGTGAAAGGGCCCTTACACAAGAATAATTGCCAACATATCCCTGGCCCCAAGACCACTCCAAAACAGACAGGAAATTACCCATTATGGAGTAAATCTGACTGTCCACAACTATATAGACCCTCTTGAACACAGGTAGCAGAGTGACGCCTGCTATTGTTTAGGCTAGCAAATAAAAACCAATGCACTAGAAGTGACTCCTTTTACCCAGCGCTGTACACAGGATGTTCTGAGGGTTCACACCAGCTGGCACTAAAACAAGTATCTAACAGTAATATCTAAACACAAAAGAAGGTTTTTTTAGATTATTCCTATTAAAAAAATGTTGTATTACCTGATCTAACTAAGAAATGTAATAATCAATCATCAGACATCCTCTTTAAAATAATTTTCCCAAAACAAACTTATATAACAGACTTTGACTGCATACTATGACAAGCCTCCATGATTCCACAATTCAGTCATTATTCCTACCTAGACCGAAATCTTGAGTAATCTTGGACAGATTGGTTGTTGGGGACATTGTGCCTGACACCCTCTTGTGAAGAACTGTTATAAGTCACAAGGTAATGTCAAACAATTAAAATGTACTGGAAACAATTCTAAGAAGTCTATGGTTAAGGAATTGAGTTTTATGCAGTTTTCTTGTACCAATCTAAACCTACATATTAGTATTGTCTTCACCTTTTAATTTACTGATTAGATACTGTGAATTTCAACCTGATAAATGGTCCATACCACTGTTATCCTGTCATGCTGCAGTGCTGATATATAACTAAGAGTAAGATGCTTAACCTGCAGGAAGGATTTCATATATTCATATCAGTTCAATGCTCTTCTCCTTTTGGAGACTGGTGTTGAGCGCAAATATTTGAATAGCGAATTTTTTTAGCGAATATCGGCACTTCACTAATTTGCGAATATTTCGAATATATCGCTATAAATTCGCTATTTCGAATATTCATTTTTTTATTTTTATTTTTTAGTTATATTTTTTTCTTTCCCACTTCCCAAAAGTAGTTCTTACCTGTCCTGAGGATTCCTGGCTTCCTGGCTGCTCCAGTCAGTGCCTGTTGCCGCTTCTGCCGACTTCTGTGCTCATGGAGCGTCCCCATCACCATGGGAACGTCTTCATACTAAAATGTACTGTCGGATTTGAGAATTACGTTGAAATCACAATGCGATTAATTTGAGTTATATTAATTGCATTGCGATTACAGCTTAGCACTGCTATATTCCATATTCGTTAACTTCGTTAATTTTAGCAATCTGACCCATTATAAACCCAGCTCTAAGTTGAAATCGCAATGTGATTAATATAACTTAAAGTAATCGCATTGCGATTTCTACTTAGCACTGCTGCTATATTCCATATTCGTTAATTCTAGCCTAATTTGTAAGATAGCAGTGCTAAGTTGTAATCGCAATGCGATTAATATAACTTGAATTAATCGCATTGCGATTTCAACAGACATGGTTCACTATGGTTGCTAAAATGAAGATGGAGAATACTTTGTTATCTTGGTTTTGAGGAATATGACAAATACATTTGTCATATTCGCTAATTCTACCAAGCCAACCATAGTAAACCAGGTCTAAGTAGAAATCGCAATGCGATTAATTCAAGTTATATTAATTGCATTGCGATTTTAACGTAATTCTCAAATCCATCAGTACATTTTAGTATGGAGACGTTCCCATGGTGATGGGGACGCTCCATGAGTATGGTTGGCTTGGTAGAATTAGCAAATATGACGAATGTATTCGTCATATTCCTCAAAACGAAGATAACGAAGTATTCTGCATCTTCGTTTTAGCTACCTATTCGTCAACTTCGCTAATTCTAGCAATGAAATAGGAAGGTTGACTATAGAGACAGCTGTGTTTAATTTGCTATGCAATTATATTATTATTATTTTTTTAATAAATAGAATAATTATAATAATTATCAAGTATTATAATTATTTTATTTATTTTTAAAAAAAGCAAAGTAATATAATAGCATAGCGAATTAAACACAGATGTCTCTATAGTCAACCCTCCTATTTGATTGCTAGAATTAGCGAAGTTGACGAATAGGTAGCTAAAACGAAGATGGAGAATACTTCGTTATCTTCGTTTTGAGGAATATGACGAATACATTCATCATATTCGTCATCTTCGCTAAAATTCTAGATATCAAACCAATAGGAAAGTAGCCTTACGTTAAAATCGCAATACGCGATTATTTAAATTGCATATTATTCGCGATAACTAGAATAATGGCGAATATTCGATTTTAACAAATATGAAACGAATATTCTATTGAATATTCGCGAATTTCGTCGAAATCGAATATGGCACCTGCCGCTCATCACTATTGGAGATCCCTAGTAGACATAAGGAGTCTTACAGCCAATGTTGCCTGGGAAATTGTATGTAAAATAGCTCCAATTCAGAAGAAGAAAATTGTCTTTGTAAAGCAACCTATAGGTAGTTATTACCATGTAAGTTCAAGGGCCTTGAAACAAGACTAGAGATTTTAGCAACATATCATTCTCCTCTAAAACAAATGGGTATCTCTTCTTCTGTTGTACAACTCACAATAATTTGGATGCATCTCAGCAGGTCTGCATGCCACAATCTGAAATATTTACTAGCTAGGAGTTGACATTTATTCCAGGTGTAACTTGTGCCTTAAATCTATCTGCCCATATACGTCCAAGCATTTTCCACCCAAACCCCATCCACTTACTTTAAAAAAGTAGGCACCCCAGTCAGAAATACATGCACTTACATACCTTGGCATGCCCTCAATAAGGTTATTGTGCTGAATGTCAAATGGAAGAAAAAACATTCCAGCACTTCTTGGATGAAGATAAAACAATTTTCCTTTATTTCTTTGCTTAGTAAAATAGCATGACATCGTGCATAGTTCACATAGCAGGCAGTTCAGTTGCGACTGTTTAGGACGCGTTTCGAACTAAAAGTTCTTTATCTTTGCAATGCAAAGGAAACTAAGTCTATACAGGGTATAAATAATCAGGTATGGTTGCATGGAACCTCCCACTATGAGGTGGGAACAATCATTCCAAACACCTGTGCATTTGGCTGAAAAAGAAACACCCCTTTGAAAGACTAGTTTCCGCATTGCTGCACTATAAATGTTCACATATAACATACATTCATATAAAAAAATATATAATGTAGAAAGCATTGTAAAGTGTGATGTTAGGTACTCCCAAAACATATTAATAACAGTACATTAATTCTTTGCATAAATTTAGACCGGATGGGTATCTTGTTCCTAGCTTATAAATCCAAAAAGCTTCCCTTAATCTTACAAATTTTTCACGATTTCCACCTCTTAAAGGACTTTTAACCTCCTCTATAGCATAGGCTTTCAGGTGTCTTATATCGCCATTATGAACATTAATAAAATGTCGCGCTGCATTAGAAATATTTACACTCGATTTATTTGATATGTAATTAAGATGTTCAAGTATTCTTGTTTAAAATTTTCTTATTGTGCTGCCAACATATTTTAATTTACATTCGGTACATTAAACAATATAAACTGTATACGTTGTATAACAGTTAATATATGTTTTTATAGGGAAAGTCTGTTGTTCCGTTGCACATTGGAACACAAATCAAAATACTTTGCTGGCAGCCGCCTTTGAAATTGCCGACCAGTGACGTCCCAACTGTGCTTGATGGGAGACAAGACTGATGATGCTGCTGGCCATGACAGCACATCTAGGCCATGCATGCTGCTCAGACTAGCCCTAGAAACATATGGTCTATCCTGTTAAACAATGGTTTCTGGTACACTTTTGAGAAATTACTGTACCACTGGTTCTATGACCAAATCAATGCAACGGTGAGCTGTTAGTGTGCCTGAAATAAAGACTGAAGGGGTCCAGCTGCTGTACATTATTCCACCTCACACCAAAATCCTGAGAATAGGACCAATGTGACATTCCCTTGTGAAGGTCTCTTCATGGTGTTACCCATATGGTTTCCCGAACAATCTCAAAAGCATTACTAATCACTGAAGAGGATAGATCACTATTCCAGCCTCCATTGCCATATTGTATTGCACCATGATTGCCTGTGGGAGTGGTGGCATGAGGTCAATGGTTCATGTGTGGTTGGTCTCAGTTCAAGGACTCTGTCCCTCTCATGGTAATAACAAGTGGTAATAACTGTCAGGTCGACAAACAGGACACATTGCACAATCATCCCACATAAGCTGATCTGATTTTTTGAGGTTTTATGTCTCTAAAAAACTTTGCTTTTAATCTGGCTTTCATGCCCGTCTCACATGCCATAGATGGGTGCTTGAAAATTTGGTCATCTGCAGATCTTAGCGACACCAGCTACTTTGCATAACCTTATGGTTTGTCCTTCTTGATGTTGCAATTTCAATGTTAATGAGTGTGACTTTTCTATGCCAAGAAAAGAAAAATGTTTTCTTTTGCTGTCAAATTTCACACATCTTGTTAGAAGGCAAGATAATGGTTTCAAGATACATTTTCATAGATTATGGTAAAATACTGGAACTCGGGCACACTACAAACTTTGATCTGAAGATGACTTCCAAAATATAGAAATCACAGTAACAGCATCATGCTTAACATCTGATTTACTGAAAGGTGTCAATGTTACAATCCAGTCAAATACCAGAACATTGCTTGATGCTTAAAGCCCAATTTATTTAATCTTCTTTTTCTCCTTTATAATCCAGCAATGGCTCCCATGCTCAAAACTCCAGTCATTGCACCCTTAACAAGGAACCCTAAATTACAAATGTCTAAAACAGTTCTTGATGTGCGCAAAGAAATTAAAGGGACTTTTAGTGATAGCCTATGACATCAGTGTGTAACTAGTGGGGATCTTACCCTAAGTAACTCGACAAAGCAGCAGACTATAGAGGTGGCATTGCCTGCTAGAGCACTATTTTACCTCACTTTTACTTTAAAGGGTTTATCTAATACATTAAAAATTCTATATATACAATACAATAAAGGGGTTGGCCACTTTCTGGTTATGTTAACCAATGTGTTTTTAAAATGGCTATATGACAAACTAATATAGCCTTTGTTGAAATTCTGCATCATCTTCCATATTTCATAAGATGCCCACATGTTTGCCAAGTCTTTTGTGCTGTCCACATAGAAGTCCTGTCCATAAAATCGCTGCTGATGGAGGGTCATGTGACCAGGCAAATTATTATTATTTTTATATTGAAAGTGCCATTAAATTGATGCACAGTATAGAGATGAGCGAAGTTATAAAAAATTTAATTTGGCTGCTCCAAAAGCCACAAAGAAATTTGATTCATTGCGAATTACTTCATCACAAATCATATTCCATTGTATGTGGCGAGTGCAGTGATGGGGAATGGCAATCACGCCGCCCCTCATCATTGAACTCCTCAGATGCCACATTCAAAATAGATCGCGGCATCTGACAGTCACATTGAGACCTTTCAGGGGTTGAAAACAAAAAATAAATACTCACCTTATTCATTTGCTCACGAGAGGCCGTCACAGGCTTCCTGATTGAAGAAAATGCGAAAAATATAGCAAACTGTTGTGTGACGTCATCACACTAGCCTGGCATGGTGAAGTCATCAATGATGCCATATAGTCAACTTATGCTGTTTTTACACCTAAACTCCTGAACATATCCGGATTATCCAGTTGGCCACTTTCTGGTTTTGTTAACCAATGTGTTTGTAAAATGGCTATATGACAAACTAATATAGCCTTTGTTGAAATTCTGCATCATCTTCCATATTTCATAAGATATGCCCACTTGTTTGCCAAGTCTTTTGTGCTGTCCACATGGAAGTCCTGTCCATAAAATCGCTGCTGATGGAGGGTTATGTGACCAGGCAAATTATTATTATTATTATTTTTATATTGAAAGTGCCGTTAATTCCATGCGCTGTATAGAGATGAGCAAAGTTATCAAAAATTTGATTTGGCTGCTCCAAAAGTCACAAAGAAATTTGTAGTGTGCCACTGTTGTGTGATGCCATCACGCTAGCCTGGCATGGTGAAGTCATCAATGATGCCATATAGTCAACTTATGCTGTTTTTACACCTAAACTCTTGAACATATCCGGATTATCAAATCCAGAGATTTACTGGAGTTGGCCTTTCACACATGTAGCTATCACCCTGGAGATGTTCCATGTTGGGTGTGTTCTCACTACAGGAGAAATGTTCCAGGTCCCTAGGCAAGGGGCGGGAACTTTCGGCATGGCCCACTATAATTTTCGGGAACATTTACTGCTATTTTCAAACATGCGCTCACTCCGACATAACCCGGAGTTAGTACTAGGGCTCTGGGGAGAAAAAGTCTGGGTAAAGTCCCGGAAAGATATTGCAGTTGTTTGCATTCACACATACAGCCCCTCCGGATAAACTTCAGAAAATGTCTGGATCCCACTGTAAGTGTGAATGGGGCTTTACAGACACATTGGTCAGCAATAGCCAGAAAGTGTCCAATCCCTTTTTTGTGTATTCTCTTTTTATTCAATATTTCAATACAAGTACAGCATAAATAACAAACAATAGCCTCCTAGGCTACAAAGTAATCTAGAAGTATAGCATACAATAATGTAAACCAGAGCATCATGTGTACCCAAAGGTGTAAATGTCCCTCTTGTCCATCCATACCATAGTGGCAGACCATGCGACTGCTATGGGGCCCAGGGAAAGAGGGGGCCCAGTCTTAGTTGGTATAATCTCCTCTTCTACTGGAGGTGAAAACTTGGTCAGGACTCTACCCATTAAAGCAGGGATGCACAGCCCTTGATATCATTCTGTGCGGCCCCCAACTATCTGGTGACAGACATGTATGTCAATTTCTTGTGGCTGCTGACATGCATTTTTCATGTATTCTCCCATTAGATGGGAATCCTGTAGGTGTAACCAGACATTTGTAGTATATACTGTATGTACAATACACCATAAATATAGCATTTCACTTGGTAATACCCCTTTAACGTTTATTTTCGGCCCTCGAGATTCCTTCAGTCTGACAATGTAGCCCCAACCAGAAAAGGCTGTGCACCCCTGCTCTAAAGGAACAACAGTTTAGCAAATGAGGCAGTGGAAAAATGTCCCAAGGGTCATTGAAAGGGGTTTAGGCAGAAACCCTTCTGTCGTGTGTGTGTGTGGTAGTGGTGGTGGTGGTGGTGGTGGTGGTAGTGGTGGTGGTGGTGGTGGTGGTGGTGGTGGTGGTGGTGGTGGTAGGGGGGGGGTGCGCGTTGCTGGTTTGATCCTTGCTATGGGGCCCTTACCTCTCTATGTTCGCCACTGGCCACATGCATAGAGAGGCCATTGCATCTGGACTTGCAAGGTTTTTGTAAAATAATTTAAAACATAAAAAAACCCTAGCAGTAATTGATCTACTCCTCTAGACTAGAAGTGTGGCTAGAACTGTACCCGCCACAGGGTACCGACTTGTGACTAAAATCAGTTTTGACATCATAACATACAGCCTAGCTCTCAGAAAATGCTCACCCTGCCAAATAATATACAGAGCAGGTGGAAATCTCTTACTTCAGAGGCTTATTTTACCAAGCACCATATTAAAGTGCGTTTCTTTGTGTGTGCAGCACTGAGTTATTGTAAATGACCAAATAAACATATAATTTCACTCACTTCTATAAATGGTACACCAAATTGCACAGAATCTCTCGCTTTCACCATGCCCATTAGAGTCAATACAACTGTGCAAGGCAGAATCATTTAAACGGCTGTAGACTAAATTTAGTCTTATTTACCACTATTTCATGGTCATTTTGTCCTAATGAACCATACCTTTCATCCCCGCCTCTAATAATTACACAATTACCCATCTCCAAAGTATTTTGTAATCAAAACTCTTGAGGCAAACATTGCTTTCTGGTAAAAGCAGTCCCATTTCACATGTAATGAGGCTTCTCTGTACAGAACCGAGAAAAGAGGTACATACCTTTCTGAAAAGAATGTATCAGATAGAAATGTAGCATACATATATCTTTATACTCATACGCACATACAGAATGAAAATGAATGACATAGATGATCTAGATAATATAGATAATAGGTAGTAGACAGATGATATAAGGATAGATAGATAGATAGATAGATAGATAGATAGATAGATAGATAGATCAAATGATAGATATGAGATAACATTATATATAGAAATATATTAGATAGATAGATAGATAGATAGATAGATAGATAGATAGATGGATGGATGGATAGATAGATAGATAGATAGATAGATAGATAGATATGAAATAACATTATATATAGAAAGATATTAGATAGATAGATAGATAGATAGATAGATAGATATCAGATGATAGATAGATAGATAGATAGATAGATAGATAGATAGATAGATCAAGGAATAGACAGACATGAGATTGATAGGTAAATAGATAGATTGATATGAGAGAGTTAGACATATAGACAGTGGCGGATTAACATAGGGGCGTTCGGGTCGGCAGCCCCGGGCCCGGCATCACTGGGGGGCCCAATGCCGACCCGAGCGCCCACATACTGCGGCGGGGCACGGGAGCGTATAGTTCCCTGCCCCGCCGCCTATCACCGCCATAGGCTTCAGGCCTAGTAGGCCTGAGGCCTATGTGGTGGTATAAGCCCGGCGTGCGCGATGACATCATCGCGCGGCGCGCGTGATGACGTCATTGTGCGCCTGTATAGTGGCGCGCGCACGCTCTGATGTACGCGCGCCTGCCACACCATTCAGCATACAGGTATGTATTAGCTCTTTTTTTTTTTGTGTGTGTGCTAACTTGGGGGAGAGGGGATATTAAGGGACAGTGGGGCATGTTTCCATGGGGGCAAATTAGTTAATGGATGGCAGTTGTGGGGGCAAAATAATGGATGGCAGTTGTGGGGGCAAATTAATGAATGGCAGTTGTGGGGGCAAATTAATGAATGGCAGTTGTGGGGGCAAATTAATGGATGGCAGTTGTGGGGGAAAATTAATGAATGGCAGTTGTGGGGGCAAACTAATTAATGGATGGCAGTGTGGGGGAAAATTAATGGATGGCAGTTGTGGGGGCAAATTAATGGATGGCAGTGTGGGGGAAAATGAATGGATGGCAGTTGTGGGGGCAAATTAATGAATGGCAGTTGTGGGGGCAAACTAATTAATGGATGGCAGTGTGGGGAAAATTAATGGATGGCAGTTGTGGGGGCAAATTAATGAATGGCAGTTGTGGGGGCAAACTAATTAATGGATGGCAGTTGTGGGGGAAAATTAATGGATGGCAGTGTGGGGGCAAACTAATGAATGGCAGTTGTGGGGGCAAACTAATTAATGGATGGCAGTGTGGGGGAAAAATAATGGATGGCAGTGTGGGGCAAATTAATGGATGGCAGTGTGGGGGCAAATTAATGGATGGCAGTGTGGGGGCAAATTAATGGATGGCAGTTGTGGGGGCAAATTAATGGATGACCGTGTGGGGGCAAATTAATGGATGACCGTGTGGGGGCAAATTAATGGATGACAGTGTGGGGGCAAATTAATGGATGACAGTGTGGGGGCAAATTAATTAATAGATGGCAGTGTGGGAGCAAATTAATTAATAGATGGCAGTCTGGGGGAAATTATTATATGGGGACAGTGTGAAGGGAAAATACTATATGGGGGTAGTGTGGGGTATTGGGGACACTATACAGGCATTATTACCTGGAGCACAATATAGGATGTTAGTATTACTGGGGGCACTCTAGGGGACATTATAACTGCTGTAGACACTATAGGGATCTTTGGGGTCATTTATCAAACTGTTGTAGTAGACCTGGCTTAGTAGCCCACAGCAACAGATTCCACCTTTCATTTTTGACAGCTCCTCTGGAAAATGAAAGGTGGAATCTGATTGGTTGCTATGGGCAACTAAGCCAGTTCTAATTTACACCAGTTTGATAAATGACCCCAATTATGAGAAATCTAACGTGTCTGTGTAACAAACTCTGTAGGGACGAGATGCGGCGGGAGGAATTAGTCATGGCGGTCTGGGTCAAACGGAGGAGAAGAGGAAAGAGAAGAGCTACATGACAAGAGAAGTCCCTGGATGTAAGAGGTATGTGGTGCTGTATTCCCCTATATGTAGAGCTGGCTCACCACTGTGACCTGCGCCTCATCTTCTCCTCCAAGTCTTTATCATAATCATATGTATTTTAAATTTGGCACCTCAGATTTTTCACCTGCAGTCCTATGTAACAGCCCAGATAACAGTGATAACTTTCTGTGTGCAGATAATGTACATAGCTCCCTGCAGTCCTAGGTACACCCCACATAACACAATAATTCACTGTGTTATGTGGGGTGTTACATAGGACTGCAGGAAACATCTATGACATCTGTACTCAGAGAGTTATGAGATGGTGGGGGTCTGACTCCTGGCAGCCCCGCCAATCAGCTGTTAGAGGAGACCGCGATGTTCCAGTGAGCGCCGCAGCCTCTTTGCTCCTTACCAAGCACGGCCCTGTCCATGTGATAGCACTGTGCTTGGTATTGCAGCTCAGCCCCAATCACTCAGATAGGACAGAGCTGCAGATAGGCCATGTGAACGATGAATGTGATGTCATATGGCCTAGGAAGAGACTGTGACGCTTACAAAGCACCGCAGCCTCTTTATACAGAAAAAAAAACTGAAACCTAAAATGGAGTGGGGGGGGGGGGGGCCCCCCAAGTTGGGTAGACAGCCCCGGGCCTATCATGCACTTAATCCGCCCCTGCATATAGATATAGATATATGATTGATTAATAGATAGATAGATAGATAGATAGATAGATAGATAGATAGATACCTGTACATAGATAGTAGACATGAGATACATTCATAGATAGATCAATAGATATGAAATCGCATTATATATACATAGATATAAGATAGACAATTAGGTAGATAGGCAGGTAGATAGATAGATAGATAGATAGATAGATAGATAGATAGATAGATAGATAGATAGGAAATGGCATTATATATACATAGATATAAGATAGACAAATAGGTAGATAGGCAGGTAGATAGATAGATAGATAGATAGATAGATAGACAGATAGATAACAGATAGGAGACAGATCCTTATGAATTCAGCTATAGAGGGAAATTATTCATTTATACACAGCCATCAGGATCAGGTTTGAAGGAGCAGATGTGTTTGTTCCATCACTTGGTTTTTAATGTATTTTTCTGTTTGCATGGTAAAATAAGGTGAAGACATAAGTAGAACAGGAAAGGAATAGAAAAACAAAATTCACTAATCAAATTACTGTGTGGGACCCTCAGGTGCATTAACACTTAAGCCTTTTTTAATTTCCTTGCTCAGGTTCCGAAGAGAAGGAGAGAAATTAAACTCTGTGTGTCAGTGATGTCTAATTACTTCTATAAGTTAACTGAAATCTGAGCCTAACAAATCCATTACTGCGCGCTCATCTATTTATTTTTTGTCTCTTATTTAGTTTTTTCCACCAGACACCTCCAATTAGTAAGGAGATAATGCCTTGCTCTTTGATTCCCTCTCACCACCTTGATACATAATGGATGGAGACGGACGACCCTGCACTTTTAAGCTGCTTAGTCTCATCAGTTTTCAGTTCTTTATTTCCATAGCAACCTAAATGTTGGAAGACGGCACTACTTATACAATTGTGCTGCGACGTCAATAATAAAGCAATCAATTCATTAATCCTGAACACACTTAAGCCATTTTAGAAGGAAGATTTAAAAAATAGAATTACCCAGTACCCCTCGATGACTGACTTACAGTGAAGCTGTAACACTGAAAATGCTGTCAAGTCCAGTGGCGTCTTATAGAGCAGGGAGAGCTGGAAAATATTCACTATAGCTTGTATTTTATTCATAAATCTCTGATAATTCTGGACTTTGAAGTGGTCAATCTTATTCTGTGATTGGCAATTATTTCTATATGCACACACACAGGAAAGCTGGCAACCACACAGACAAGTCCTAAGCACAGAAAGAGTATATTAAATGAATAAAATGTAAGTAATTCTGAATCTTTAAGGGCAGGGGGAGCTGTAAAATATTCACTATAGCTTGTATTTTGTTCATAAATCTCTGCTCATTCTGGATTTTGGAGTGGTCAGTCTTATTCTGTGATTGGCAATTATTTCTATATGCACTCACACAGGAAAGCTGGCAACCACACAGACAAGTACTAAGCACAGAAAGAGTATATTATGAATAAAATGTAAGTAATACTGAATCTTTAAGGGACACTTTTATCAGAAAGGGGTATTTTTTAAAGGGCATCTGTCAGCAGATTTATACCTATGACACTGGCTGACGTCTTACATGTGCGCTTGGCAGCTAAAGGCATCTGTGTTGGATCCATGTTCATATGTGCCTGCATTGCTGAGAAAAATATAGTCTGAATATATGCAAAGGAGCCTCTATGAGCAACCAGGTTGTTGCCATTACACCTAGAGGCTCTACTCTCTCTGCTCTCTGCAACTGCCATCTCGACTTTGATTGACTTTTGTAGAAATAAGGACGAGGCGTGATCATGTTTACACTGCATTGCCCAGTTTAGGAAGAAGGTTTTTACACTAACATAGAAGAGGATTCTTTATGGTAAGAGCAGTGAGACTATGGAACTCTCTGCCTGAGGAGGTGCTGATGGTGAGTTCACTAAAAGAGTTCAAGAGGGGACTGGATGTATTTCTGGAGTGTAATAATATTACAGGCTATAGCTACTAGAAATGGGTCGTTGATCCAGGAAGTTATTCTGATTGCCTGATTGGAGTCGGGAAGGAATTTGTCTTTTACTTTATGGATTTTTTATTTTTTTTGCTTTGCTTTGAATCAACTTTGCAGGATAACATGCTTAACTGGATGGACGGATTTTTTTTTTCAGCCTATGATGCTATGTTAATTAAGTGCACTGAGTGCAGGTCCAAGCCCCTCCCTGTACCCTTTCCTCTGCCAACCACTCTCTCCATTTCTTGATTGACAGGGTCAGGTTCTTGCAAAGTCATCTTCCTGGCCCTGTCAATCAAGAAGGGGAGTGAGGGGATAGCAGAGGAAGCAGGAGGAGTAGGGTGGACAAAGTGGCTTGAACCCACTCTTGATGCTCATTTACATATGGATTAAAAGTAAGCTTTGTCCAGAATGAATAGATCACTAAGTGAAATAAATCATTACATTCAGCTGAGATAGCCCTACAAGGTATTGTGCCTGGTTTAACAGTAAATGTCCTGCTGACAGATTCCCTTTAACAGGACTTCCTTTCATTGAACAGATCAGTCAATTAACACAGGTTTGGCTTCTGAAATTTGCTTCAAGAACTGCTGATATGACCAGCCAAACATACTACCTGCAACAGTTGTCATAGGGCGAATGGAGAACTACTTGATGCTGAATTAATATGCATGGGCATGTAGAGCAATTCTTCACTCTAAAGGGATGCCTGGTAATGAAGAACCCCTCTATGACTTATGTTCTCGTATACAAAAAGTAGTTATCTTATCCCTTTTAACACATTGACTTGAATATGATGGCATGTTTAAGCTATATAGTACTGTTGTATTTCTATATTTCCTTGAATCAATCATATCCATTGTTTTCTGAGTGTGTTGGATTTATAATCTTATATCATATGAGAAGATCATAAAAACTCCATGATAGTGGCAAAGTTAAAATCATGGCCTCAATGCTGCCACTATGCAAGCTGTGTGATTATAAATTAGTATGATACATTGGATACCCCTGTAAGGTTTAATTCCGTTCAAAGCTTGGAAAATGGTTCTAGCATAGAAAAATCAGGCTAACAATGCTCAAATAATACTGGCATACAGGGGAGAAATAGCGCTACATGGTGCCCAAAACAGCAGTGAATGAGAGTCTTCATGAAAACACCACAAAGTGACCACGCAGCACCTAAATCAACAAATCACTTTTCTCCAAGGAGCTTTTCTCCAGCTTTGTACCACCAACCAGAACATTTCTCCCCCCTTGTTATTCCTTTACTATACCGCAGGGTGGATAGCAGTTGTAAGAGGTCTGTGACCAACTTGACTTTCTCATATCCTTTCTCAAGTGCTACCTACTCTGAGGTACAGTAAGGAATAACGAGGGAAGAGAAATACTCTAGATGTTGTGTGAAGTCCTGAATATGATGGTCTTCCCAGCCTCTGATGGGGTAAACAAAGTTATAGACGCTTGATTTATCAATAACTATAACAGTAAAAGTGACGCACAGGATTCACAGGAAAACAAATCGGGTGCTCTCAGTATGGTGGATACACCCTTACCACCACAAAAAGAGTATCAGAAATATAACAATATACTGGGCACTCCAAGGATATTGAGAAAAATAGTGAATTGATAAAATGACAATATTGAAAGTTTTTATTATTAAAACCAAATTATATACACATTAGTCTCCAGCAGAAATAAACTAGGGATTTGTCTCCAGTTCTCTATTGACCATCAATCCAACATGTTCTCCACTAGATATTGCAGGACCTATAGATATAACTCCTCCAATAGTCTGTCTGTTATGAACAATACTAATAATAGTGAAATATTCTCTAAAATGACACTAAACGAAAACTACATCCACAATTGTGCAGTCCAGCAATGGTTGTCAAATAGCTGCATGTGCAAATGAACAAATCAACTGTGCAAAAACGCAATATATATTCAGTGCCTCCTTAATTGATCCAATGCCACGTTTTAGTTAATAGTGATGATAATTAATAGTAGTTCAATGTCCTCTAAAATCGATAACACCATTTGTTAGTTAATGATAATAATAATTGATTGTCCAGTGTTCATATTTAACAGTCCTTATTTGAAGTCCAGCTTTATAACTAAAGTCTCAGAGTCTCACCATTCAATCCTGCAGGTTGCATAGCGGCGTCCGCCATATTCCACATCAGCGGTGTCCGCTGCAAAACAATTAGACACGTGTCTCTCCTACCTGAGTCTGCCGGCTGATACAGGAACGCTCTTACCCCGGTATTGAGGTTCGGCTTCAGGAGTGTTCACTTCACTCCGTTTGTTCAGCCTTCTCCTTTAATTGCTGTAACACGTGGATCGCCCGACCGTAGTTCCAAGTCCAGGCTCCTTGTTCATTCAGCGTATAATCGTTCACGAGGCATATACTCGAATTGGCGTTCTCTGTACTAGTGCACTATTCAGGGTCGACCAGGCGCGTTTGGGCTTTGGTCCCCTCTTCAGTGAAGGGGACCACTGAAGAAGGGGACCAAAGCCCCGAAACGCGTCTGGTCGGACCCCTGAATAGTGCACTAGTACAGAGAACGCCAATTCTCGAGTATATGCCCCGCGGAACGATTTATACGCTGAATGAACAAGGAAGCCTGGACTTTGGAACTACGGTCGGGCGATCCACGTGTTACAGCAAATTAAAGGAGAGAAGGCTGAACAAACGGGAGTGAAAGTGAAACACCTCCTGAAAGCCGAACCTCAATACCAGGGGTAAGAGCGTTCCTGTATCAGCCGGCAGACTCAGGTAGGAGAGACACGTGTCTAATTGTTTTGCAGCGGGACACCGCTGATGTGGAATATAGCGGGACGCCGCTAATACAACCTGCAGGATTGAATGGTGAGACTCTGAGGATTTTAGTTATAAAAGCTGGACTTCAAATAAGGACTGTTAAATATGAACACTGGACAATCAATTATTATTATCATTAACTAACAAATGGTGTTATTGGATCGATTTTAGAGGGACATTGAGACTACTATTAATTATCATCACTATTAACTAAAAACGGTGGCATTGGATCAATTAAGGAGGCACTGGATATATATTGCGTTTTTGCACAGTTGGATTTGTTCATTTGCACATGCACGCTATTTGCACAACTATTGCTGGATTGCACAATTGTGGATGTAGTTTTCGTTTAGTGTCATTTTAGGAGAATATTTCACTATTATTAGTATTGTTCATAACAGACAGACTATTGGAGGAGTTATATCTATAGGTCCTGCGAATATCTAGTGGAGAACATGTTGGATTGATGGTCAATAGAGAACTGGAGACAAATCCCTAGTTTATTTCTGCTGGAGACTAATGTGTATATTATTTGGTTTTAATAATAAAAACTTTCGATATTGTCATTTTATCAATTCACTATTTTTCTCAATATCCTTGGAGTGCCCAGTATATTGTTATATTTCTGATACGCTTGATTTATCAGACTTCTGGGGCAAATACCTATTTTGCCCCTTTCTGTAATGTAGCCCTGTTGAGATTATCTGCAGGTTTTAGAAATGTCCACTAAACCTGATTTTAAACATGTAATTTTTTATTCCATCTAATTATGGATCCAATTTAATGCAGTTGTAGTAATGAGACATGTCCACTCAAGCTAATTTCACACTACTTTCACAAAAGAAAAACATTTAGGTCTGGCTATCGACTATCCGAAGATGCTCTGCTGTTCAATCACAACTACTTAATTAAACAAATCCAATTTGAGAAAGAATACTCAGACCAAATATCAGCTATAACCAAAGGCTCTTCAGTAGACCACAGGCTCAATTAGAGCACAAACGCAGGATCTACTAATGGCAAGGCTTATTAAATTGTAAATGCATTGAAACAAAATATCAAAAGGTTTCATTGCTTACATAGAGATGAAAATCAGGTTGAAAATTTTACTGTAGTCCAAATTAAAGAGAAAATGTATGCAATATTATATTTCCTGTATAATATAAAACTCATTATCAAGACGGAGCGGTATTAAACACGTTGTGCCAAGTTATCCCATAGCCACAAGATACTAGCTGATAGAGGTCCAACCACTAGGGGTCCTGCTCCACCATCTGAATGGCGTGGCAGATTGAACATGCAATCTCTTTGGATGATAAAGAAATGTAAAAAAATAATAATATTATGTATAAATAATGACCTATCAGGACACTTTACTGTATGTCCTTATACTCTATTAAGAAATGTTCATAAAGGGAGATTCAGGTTTATTGATAGAGTATTAGGGTATATTCACAGGGCATATTCCTCCTCTCAGGAATCCTCTCTCATAGCTCACATGGATTTCAGTGGCTGCAAGTAGTGGTCTCTACGCCGGAGGACTTAGGGAACCCTGCATTACATGATCTTTCATTCTTTTGAATGGATACTGTATAATACATCATGCTCTATGCCGTGTGGCCACAGGTGACATGTACAGGTGCCAAAAGCTACCTTCAGCAGTAACACTTAGGGGGCTTAAAAATACTGCAAACAGCATTTTATATCCTACTGAAAGCCAACATATATGCTGGAAAATGGCTGGATCTCCTCCACATCCCAGATCTAGAGGTGCCTAGTGGTATCCAACTATGCAGGATACAGTAAACTCCAGCAGTCCTCCACCGGATTAGACTGCCAGTGTTCACAAAGCAGACTTATGCAGTGAGAAGGAAAACCAGATGGCAAATGAAGGGCTCCCACCTGTAGGGCAGGATAGCGCTGGGGTTGCAGGAGTGGATATGCCAGCATATTGTGTCCCCACCTAACCAGCCAAACCCCATACCAGCAACAGTCCCTTTTTAAAGGTGCATTAAAGATGCAGTGTAGCCATTAACAATGAAGATCTTCATTAAATGAACGGCAGCTGTGGGCTAATTGGCAGCACGGATCTTCACTGCAATACTGCCACCACCAACTCACAGCATAGCCGCTTCATGTGGCCTTACCCTAAGGCAAAGTGGCCTGGATATACCTGATTTATAGCGACTCTTGATGAATTAATTTGTAAAACATCAAATTTCTTGGCAAACTTCTGCAAAGCTGCTAAATCAAATTTTCAAGACCTCATTCATCTCTAATAGAGAGTGAACTTGGAGTCAAAATGCATGCCCAGTGGGCATCCTACTCATGAAATTTATAGGGATCCAAGTGTTTGCAAAAAGTTTTTAATCTGAGTTAGGTTTGTTTAAATATCTGTCATTATATATACTGATATGCTAGTAGCAAATGTGTGAGCTCACCTTACATCATTTAGATGGTTCCCTATGCAAGAGGTTCAAAACTCTCTTGCACCTAACCCTACAAAAAGTACTCAGTATAGGTAGGAACCAGCTTTATTCCGGACTAATTACATAAGAACAGAGATCTCATGTCAATAGCCTACTTTTCAGACGACTCTTTGAAATAGTATTTTTCATCTTTTGTCTAAGGCTCCTGGTTTTTATTGGAAACCACAATACAGTGTCAAATGTCAATGGAGCCCAAGGGACCAAACTGGGACCATAACGTTCTGTCATAGTATCTCTTGTTTTGCTAGAAAATATAGCGCTACAATTATTTCTGTGAAAGATGACTGGATCTTTGACGGAGGGCACTTAACCAAGTCTCCAATGCAGTTGTGAACATACTGTAATTCAGAAAGAGATGGCTGTCAAAAGATCCAGAATTGAAACCCTTGACATTCACCACTCCCATAATACAGTGCATCAGTTTCAAACTGTTCTAATTTAAAGGAGATGGCAATATTCAAATCAATGGCAATGATGCGATCCTGCCTACAATATGCCATTATGGCTGAGCAGCCTGACAGGAAAACTCATCAATATGTAATATATGCAAGTGCCAGAGCAAAGTGTAGAGTGAGACATTCCCCAATCAAGGCCCCCAGAAATCTCTGCAAGTGAAGGCAACCAGTCCTGCTCACATTCAAATTAAAATTATTACCAGAGAATCCCTTTAAATCTGTACCCATCAGGCATTTAGTCCTATACTGTGCACATGCCATGAATAGGAATAGACTTTGGTGGGAATGTGCTGCATTTTTGCAGTTGTAATATAACATTATTTCCAGCAGATATATCAAAATGCAGCACAAAGTTGATAAATTTGCACATTATTAAATATGTCTATGGATGTTTCTTCAAGTTTTACACCACTCAACTACTGGATTGAGATTACACAAAAACTTGTGACACTTTAAAAAGCCACAATTCTATATCCTGGCCAAGCCATGCACTTTTTACTCCATATTTATAAACTTACGTGCACGGTGCAATTGTCTCTAACGTCTGTCACACATGGTCGATAAATGTGTCCCACATCAGATAACAAACAATTGTGGAGTAAAATGTGCCAAAAAGGTGCAAAAGCCTTGCTAAATATGGGGCCTTAAGTTTTATTGGAGCCCTTGGGATTGGTGTCATTTTAAAAAGGGGTCTTTGGACAAGAAAGGGTTGTGCTTCACACGTCCAGAAGTTTTGATCTTTTCACTATAATATTGATGCTGTCATAACATGCTTTTATCTTATAAAGTTTTTTTTTTTATTATTATAGATGTTGATACATTATAATGATACATAATGGATGACACACATTCTCTGTCCATTTGTAAGTGCATGCTGCACAGACAACTTTCACCTGAATACAATATAGAGGTCTTCATGGCATATGAATAGGGTCAAAATAATCACATAGAATTATTTATTAAAATAACACTGCTAGAAATATCCCTCGTAAAACTTAAAGTACTTAAGCATTTTAATGAATAACCCTTTTAGTGTTACAAGCATGAAGGCACTCCACTAAGCATGTTGAATATAGCACATACCACTATGAATATGGGGATTATATTTTTATGATAATTGCCCTTAAAAGCTTACCACATTTCATCCATTATGTAGATATCAAGCATTGAAGCAGAATTGTCCAAATTGCTCACATGCTCTTCTATGGATCTAATTCATCTCATCTGAAAGCAGTGAAATACTGTATGCTAGCATGCTTAAAGGCAGGGGCTTAGCTATAGGGGGTGCAGAGGTAGCAGTTGCTACCGGGCCCAGGAGCCTGAAGGGGCCCAAAGATACTTGTGCCGCATAGGAAGACACACAAAGCACTGAGGGAAGGGGGGCCCAAGCTGAACTCTTGCACCAGGGCCCATGAGCCTTTAGCTACGCCCCTGCTTAAAGGTGTTGTCTGGGATATTTAAAAATGTGGCAGAAAGCAAGGGATGTCATAACAAAATAAGTAAGACCTGAAAAATCCTCCACTTCTCCAGCACTGCTGCTCAGGTGCTGCCGCCAGTCTCTGTCATTGACCTGTATTGAAGATGTAGTGACTTTTCAAATGTGACCACTGTAGCCAATCATTGTCCACTGCAGGACAGAAATAAAGAGCAATAGGAGTAGAGGAGCCATGGCACTGCTTCGACAGGGGATGTTCCATGAGAGTAAGACAAATTTTTTTGATCACATCCTCTGCTTTTTGAGAAATTTTAAAATGCCCTGTACAACCCCATTTATGGGTTTCAAAATCTAAATAAATGGTATGCATGAGTTTACATGAAGATGTAAATGTGTGTGTGTGTGTGTGCAGTATACAGCATATATACACTAGGTGTATAAATCTTCCTAGACCTTGATGGCAAAAAACAGGCCTCAAATTGCAAGGTAAATGTAAAAACAAGTTATGGCTGAAAAAAATTTGGCTTAATCCAAAAGCACACCTCCACAAAAAAAAAAAAATCATGTATTGGGGAGGATACCTGATAACCTTACACCCCATAGTCACCCAAACTGGACAACAGCTGTTTGCTACCTCTTAACCAGGGGTGGACATACCGCCTGTGCAGCCGGTTCAGCTGCACAGGGGCCCAGCGTGGGAGGGGGCCCTCCAATTAAGCTGTCTATGTGTCCATAGGACACACAGACAGCTGATTGTAATGGTGAAGCAGAGAGCTGCACGCTCCCCTCTTCATCATTGATCATCACATCATCCAGCATGTAGAAGGTGCCCACCTTACTATCTGACCTCAGTCTAAGGACATACTGCATCCACAGCTCTGAGGAGCAGGGCCTGGGCAGCACGTCCTGAGCTACATCTGCGATTGCCCCCCAATCCTCCATACAGCTCAGTCCTGCTGTGTGGTGGGCAGCGTCATGAAGAGTGAGGTCTGCAGCAATTTAGGAGGAAGTGAGTGAGGACCGGAGGCTGCCCCAATGCCCACTGTCTCTGCCAGACACTGAACTTGACTTGGTATGTTACTTTTTTTTACCCCACCCATCCGACCTGTCCCACTCTAGCCCTCCTGTGACTGTCCCTTAACCACATACTGTGAGGCTACATTAAAAAGATCTAATGTATTTTGCGGTCCACGGACTGGCAAGCTCTTTATGCGGTCCATGTGCAATGCATATATTTTTGCAGACCCATTAACCTAAATGGGTCCGCAGTCCACATTTTGTAGAGAAATATAGGACCTCACATTTTCCATCTTGTGCAGAACGGACATACAGATGCATAAAGATCCAGACTGAATCCTGACCCATTCATTTCAATAGGTCTGTGTGAGGAGGCATATATCTGGCAATAACTACTGTGAGGGGCACATATCTGGCCATAACTACTTTGAGGGGGCACATATCCGGCATAGCTAATGTAAGGGGGCACATATCTGGCCATAACTACTGTAAGGGGGGAATTTATCTGGCAATAACTACTGTGAAGGGCACATATCTGCCCATAACTACTATGAGGGGGCACATAATCTGGCATAACTACTGTGAGGGGACACATATCTGGCATAAATACTGTTAAGTTGGCACATATCTGGGCATAATTACTGTGAGGGGACACATATCTAGCATAATTACTGTGAAGGGGGCACATATCTGGCATCATAACTACTGTGAGGGACACATAATCTGGCATAACTACTGAGAGGGGCAAATAATCTGGCATAACTACTGTGAAGGGCATGTATCTTGGCAAAACTACTGTGAAGGGGCACATATCTGGGCATAATTACTTCGAGGGGAACCCATCTGGTATAACTACTGCGAGGGGGTACATATCTGCCCATAGCTACTGTGAAGGGGCACAATGTGAATATTACTACTGTTTGCTGGCACAAAGGGGCAAAAGGAGCATTAAGGGGACATTAATATGCACCACAATATCTAAAGGGTCTTCACTATCTTTGATGCTGCTGATCACCCCTTCCTCATCCTTTAGGATTGGGGGGGGGGTGACAAATTGGGGTCCCTTCTGCTGCCACACATCATTGTATTAATCTTTACCTATATTATTTCTGTATGTGTGGTTGGGGGGCCCAGGCACATTCTTTGCACAGGGACCCTCTGCTGGAAAGAAAAGAAAAAAAGAGAGAAAGAAAAGCAAAGAAAAAAAGAAAAAAGGAAAGAAAACAAATGAAAGAAAGAAAGAAAAAAAAGAAAGAAAAGAAATGAACGAAAAAAAAGAAAGGAACGAAAGAAAGAAAGGGAAGGAAAGAATAGAAAAAAAAAGAGAGAAAGAAAGAAAGGTAGGAAGAAAGAAAGAAAGAAAGAAAGAAAGAAAGAAAGGGAAAGACAGAAAAGAAAGAAAGAATTTTAATTATATATCGTCATACTTTGCTTTTCCCTGAAGAAAATTTCATCTCTACTTAAACTCTCAGGTTAGAAATTATTTCTGGCTCCAGTAAGGTTGCTTGGTAGCATACAGAGTATGTGCATTTCTGTTTGATAGCTCCTCATTGACTTTAATGCATCAGAGACTTTGATATATAACCTGAGCATTCAGTACATTATCAGTAAACAGATGAGCTGCTTAAATGCACTGACTGAGTATGCAGGAAATGTTTGTAACTGAACCAATCTTCCTAGGGATTCTGATGTAATGATTTAGGGTTAAGGCTAAGACGCAGCTGAGAGGATTTGTGTGTGGGATTCTCAGCCTTGCAGAATACTAAAACCTGCTTAAATTGCCTAGCAAACTCCCCACGTCTTGCTTGTTTAATGTAATCCTCCATGTGCCTATCAGAGTTCAGTTTTAATAACTTGTGAGAGATTTAAAGCTGATACTGCCGCATGAGGAAGCCACCCATTTTCCATAGCTCTAAATCTTCTCCAGTGGGTAAACATATTGTTCTGTGGCTCTTTCACCCTTATTATAAATAAAGATGAGCTGGAAGACAAACTCTATGAAATAAATATTCATCTGCAGCCATTGCCCCTTTTATAGTTACAATGTACAGGACATTATTATACAAGAAGTGGCCATTAATCACATACATGCCAGTCTACTTACTGTGTCTGAATAACATAGATTATCATTATACTGAATGCTTTAGAAAGGGTGCATCATCTACACCTCTATCCCTTAGGTATACTGTAGCCGAATTGTTAAATTCTTGTAGTTCAGTTACAATTTTGGAAAAGAAGAGCTCCCATTCACTTTAGTGGGAGTAGCGCTGCAGTAACCAGCTCCACCCACTGAACAACGGATGGAGTTATATAGTTCTAGTGCTGACCACCAGAGTTACAGTAGAACAGCTGATTGTCGGGGTGCCGATAGATAGCAATGCTCTATCCTGAGGATGCTGGGTACTCTTTCTCATTATGGAGAGAGTCTAGAATGCCTGAGGAGTATTCCATTACTTCAAATTGAAAGGTAGTTTGCATGTCTTTGGGTTTCTGGGAAAGATATTAAAATTATCTTTCATGAGAAAAAGGAAAAGAATGCTAAGCCTCTCTGAAGCTACCAGATATAAACTCCATAATAAGAATGAGTGCCCAAGAGTACCATTTCTATATCTTTGAAGACTAGAGAAGCAGTTCTTAGTTAAATTAGTTTCAAGAGCAAGTTGGCAGAACACTTTTTTTTAGAGAATCTTCCTGAAAACGGGGGTATAGTGGGTGTTGCTGTGGAGGATGTCTGAGATATTCCCCAATTCATAATCCTTGTTTCCTCTCAGATGCCCTGGTCAATAGCAATCAAAGGTTGTAATGGAAGCTAGGGCTTCCTACCATGTTATGTGGAAAAACATGGCAAAAACTATACAGATTTGGTATCACCATAATCACATTGTCCCACGGAATAAAGTCATCATGGCATTTTTACTGGATCTATGTTTTATTCCATTCCACCATTCAACATTAAAGGTGTCATTAAAAATGTCAGTTCTCCTCACAATGAACAAACCCGCATGCTATGTTTGAAAAAAGAAAGTTTTGACTCTTAGAAAATGGAAAGGGCACAGCAAAATATTACCTCAATAATTGGCTTGGTCTTGAAAGGACTAAAAGTGAGTGTTCATCTTTTCCTAAAATGGTATTTCATTCTGTACTCTTTACATTTCCCCAAATCATCACATAGACCTACAGCTAAGGCTACTTTCACACTGGCGTTTTTGGGTCTGCTTGTGAGATCCATTTCAGGGCTCTCACAAGCGGTCCAAAATGGATCAGTTTTGCCCCAATGCATTCTGAATGGATAAGGATCCGTTCAGAATGCATCAGTTGGCTCCTTTCCGCCTCCATTCCGCTCTGGAGGCGGATACCAAAAAGCTGCTTGCAGCGTTTTGGTGTCCGTCTGACGAAACTGAGCCAAACGGATCTGTCCTGACATACAATGTAAGTCAATAGGGACGGATCCGTTTTCAATGACACAATATGTCACAATAGAAAAAGGATCCGTCCCACATTGACTTTCAATGGTGTTTGCCTATGTTCATGATAATACAAACGGATACGTTCTGAACGGATACATGCGGTTGTATTATCAGTGCGCATCCGTCTGTGCAGATACATTACAGATCCGCACCAGACGCCAGTGTGACAGTAGCCTAAGGCCTCTTTCACACTTGCGTTCTGAGGATCCGGCAGGCACTTCCGTCCCGCCGGATCCGTCAGAACGCAAGTTGCCTGAAAGCATTAGAAGACTGATCAGGATCCTGATCAGTCTTCAAAATGCTTTTAGGTTGCTATGGCAGCCAGAACGCTATTAAAGTCCTGGTTGCCATAGTAGTGGTGGGGAGCAGGGGAGCGGTATACTTACAGTCCGTGCGGCTCCCAGGGCGCTCCAGAATGAAGTCAGAGCGCCCCATGCGCATGGATCACGTGATCCATGCGATCACGTGATCCATGCGTATAGGGCGCCCTGACGTCACTCTGGAGCGCCCCGGGAGCCGCACGGATGGTAAGTATACTGCTTCCCCCCCTCACTACACTTTACCATGGCAACCAGGACTTTAGCGTCCTGGCTGCCATGGTAACCATTGAGAAAAAGCTAAACGTCGGATCCGGCGATGCGCCAAAACGACGTTTAGCTTAAGGCCGGATCAGGATTAATGCCTTTCAATGGGCATTAATTCCGGATCCGGCCTTGCGGCAAGTGTTCAGGATTTTTGGCCGGAGCAAAAAGCGCAGCATGCTGCGGTATTTTCTCCGGCCAAACAACATTCCGGTCCTGAACTGAAGACATCCTGATGCATCCTGAACGGATTTCTCTCCATTCAGAATGCATTGGGATAATCCTGATCAGGATTTTTCCGGCATAGAGACCCGACGACGGATCTCTATGCCGGAAAACAAAAACGCTAGCGTGAAACAGCCCTAATACAGCTACAGACAAAATTCTGCTTGCTGATGTCACTAGGTGGCACTGAGGAGCTTAATGCCTACTGTGTTATTATTGAGATCAATGTGTAAACAGTATGCAGTATGGTTCCTAGTGGTGAATTTGAAGGAGCATGTTTTCTTCATACTGTATGTTCTTGAAAGGTATCTCACTATTATTTCTAAAATATTGTATAGCAGTGCTCCCCAACGACTGGTTAGGTAGACAAATGTTGTGCGCACTCCCCCTGTGTCTCATCATGGGACTCCTGGATTATAACCATATATACTGGCAGTTGACATTATTGCGGACGTATCATTACCATCAGAAGGTGCCAATTTAGAGAGTATAATGCTAGTGCCAAATGTATCAGCAAATGCTTGCCATTTCATACTTTATTTTTATTTTTTCATATTTAAAATGTCTCTTCTCAATTTTTGAGTTGAACATAGCTCCTGGCCATCAATGATAGTTGAATTTGTCTCCTACGACAAAGGATTTAGGTACATACCGCACATTCTACAGTCATATATTTCCAAAGCATGATGAATTTCTGACTTTCTATCATTTACAGTGCTGACTAATCCAGTTCAGAATAAATATGAAAGTAAAGTGATATGTACTGTGGATGTATTACTTCTACCATTTTATATTAGGCCAATCTGTGAGCAGTCATTATCCAGCAATGTTATGGTTAATCTTCCATTTAGATTATTGCAAAGTGTTCATGGAACTCGGTAATATAATGTATGCTCCAGGCAAGATAATGTTCTTTTAACGCCTCTGCCATTTCCAAGCAAAATCTAATGTTAGCCATATAAACCAAGATAATTGCAACCCATATCAGATAATTGACCAATAAATAGTGAATGCTACATGAAGATGACCCCTATTACTAATAATGACCTGTTTCAGATCAGCGTCCTCTTTTAGACTATGTGTATGGTCATGCTCCAACAACCTTTAAGGCTACAATGGAGCCCACGTGGCCAAGTGATCATTTCTTTTTGAGGATTTACCATGCCTGGGTGACCTTCATAGGATGATGCTTAACGTAGGCGTTTGAAATGCATTATATGGTAGTTATATCAGGAATCTGTCATATTAGTGCATAGCATAACCTGAATATGATATAAGGAGTATTATTTGAGTTTCTACATAATAAGAACATGCTGAAATTTGAGCATTTAATACGCCTTGGCAATTCTATGAATAGGCCCCAAACACTTGATTTTAGTGTCTTATTTGTAGCTAAACATCATTAGAAAGAGCAGATGCTAACTTTTAAGACTGTGTATTACAAGTAATTGCCTCTGATGAAATCTAACAACGACTGGAGCGTATTGAAACAGATGTTGGTCAGTACACAAATGTGTTCAAAATAGAAAGAACTGTGCTCTCAGTGGAAGTGAAACAGTTACTTTCTACTCAGTCGTTTCTGCCTACAGATTTTGCTAAAGCGTGATGCAATTTAAAGCAGACAAAACCTACTCAATGCAAGTCACGCTCTTCTTACTTCAAATAGCTGAAAATTGTGGCTGTTCTTTCCACCTGATTCTTAAATTTAGGATTTATCACTTTTTCTTGCATCTTGACATAGAAGTAGAGGATGCATAATTTTTATGGAGCAGAAGCACAAGACGGGTTATAGACACAAGTTAAATATGAAAATGCTTGTTGCAGAAAAGTAAACAAAAAAAAATTTGCATCTTTTTGAGCATGACACATATTTTATGAATTTTGAATGTCTACTTAAAGGAAATCCCAGAAATGTTTCTGTCAAAATACATAATATTTCCATTACAACTAGGGATAAATGGCGACATTGTCCACACAACGTTAGAGGGTTATACCCATTTCAGACATTGATGCCATATCACTAAGATATACCCCAATGTCAGATAGGTGTAGGTCCTACCTCTAGGAACCTCAACTATCTCCAGAACAGAACCCTTAAAATGAAAGAGAGCACACCGCGCTTATGCACATGCACAGTTTGCTATTTTAGTAAGTCCCTTAGAAGTGAATGGAGGATGCGCCACTCATACACGGCCACCTTTCAATTCATCTCTATGGGACAGCCAGAAAGAGCCAGAGCTCATAGAGATAAATAGAGGATGGACACACACAGTGAGCACTTCTTCACTTTGTGGGCCCATTCTGGAGAAATAAGTGGGTTCCAGTCCCTATCTGACATTGGTGGCAGGTGCTAGCAATGTCTGAGATGGGAATACAGTTCAAAGATAGCCACCCACCATATCAGAGGTGTGGGGCTCTAGGATCTACATTTTGTGTGGCTTCTAAGATGTTGTGAATATATTTATGTCTTAATAAAGTGGCAGCCTTTTTTCTTGTGAGGTGCAGACTTTTGTGCATGCTTTCTTTTTGTGGTATATGGCACATGATATTAAGATGGAACTGCAAAAATTGCAACTAATGATAATGAATCTGGCAAAATTGTAATACAGCAAGTTAAGATATATGCCGACTGTTGTAGCCGTGGCATTTTGTGCGTCTCAATGGGACCAATTTTATTATCATTAGGTTCAATAAGGCATAGCAACATTGCAATATTCTGTTGCGCAGGGATGAACTGGCAATAGGCCCTACAGAGTAACTTCTTGATGGGTCAATGTCCACACAGATCTAAATATCATCCTAGAACCTCAAATTTTTAAATGTATACATACTTATTAATTTTTTTCTGCTTTTTGGTAGAGGGTTTTAAAAAAAGAATAACTTTTTATGATAGAGCATCAGTATGTTTATATAACATTCACTGTTATACATCTACAGCAGGGTAGGACTGGAGTTTCTTGTGCCCACCAGAGGAAACTATTCCCAGGGCCCAAACCACCTAACAGCAATAAAGTCTAATAGATTGTGATTCAAAGAACTAGACCCTAGTGGCAAATGATTGACTCTAAAGTTAGCTGCAAATGTTTTAGTTTTATTTTCCTGGACCTTTGGAGCCCACTATGGTATCAGAGCCTGGGCCCACAGGAGGATCCTCTGGTACTTTAGTTGGCCAGTCCGACACTGTTCCACAGTGACAACTTCCAAATGCGAGAAAGCTCTAGTCTGTAATTTTAACAATAGACTCTAGTTAATGGGGTAGGTGAACAAGAGCATGATGTCCTTTACATGTGCCTGTCCTTGGAAAAAATAGTGTCCAGGAGGCCTAATGCTTTTCCTTTGTCAGTGAATGTGTGTGTGTTGCATGGTCTACTTACTTTTGCTCAGCACATATAATGACCAATTGATTTTATTCTACGTTAGAATTGAAATCAATTGGTAGGACAAAAGGTAATACAGAACATAATTAAGTTATAAAATATTTATACAGCATAATGATTCTCGTCAACCCCCACTCTGACTAGATTAGCTCTTGCACAGGAAGATAGCAAGAAGCATTATAATTGTATTTCTTTTAGAATATATTAAGGGAATGTTAGGAATATGCTTAAAACATTGTATATCATTGCACTATTTTGGCATATATAGGGGCACATTTATTAAGACCCGCGTATTAAGACCGGCCTGTACATAACTTCAGGGTATCCATCGCTGATTCTAAATGTAAGACAGCTTCCTTGCGGTCTTAAATTTAGACCATTTTCTATGTCTAAACAAGGTATAGAAAATGATGAATGAGACAGGACTGCCGGCTCGTCCCTTTCCCTGCCCATGCCACGCCCTCTTCTTTAGACCTGGCATGAGCGGAGAAGGAGTCGCAGATTCTGTAGCAACATGGCATGCAACAGAATCTGCCAAAGATATATGCTACAAAAGTGTCGCATATCTGTTTATAAAAGACCCCCTTACTTCATGAAATTTTACTAAATGACATCACATGTTCAGAATTATGCTAAAAGTAGTAGGGCTACATGATTAATTTTTATACTTCCTCAGTATAGGGCAAGATTGCTGTAATATCAAAACAGTGTTTCTACCCGAGACCCCCACTTATCAGCTCTTTGAGAAGGTATCAATGCTCACAGTAGCACTCTTGCCTTCTGGCAGCTCTGCCTAGGCCAGTGACTTCAAATTCATCGGACACATGTCCTAGGCCCAGCCCAGCCCCATTGAAGTGAATGGGTCTGAGGTGCAATACAATGCACAGCTGCTATACAATGTACGGCTCTGCACTTGGAGAGCTGAGAGAAGGCCGTCAAGCTACTGTGAGCACCAATGCCTTCCCCGATACTAATCAACAGAAAAATCTTGGGCAACCACTTTAAGACCTCTAAACATAACTTGACAGGCCCGGATGTCATTGCCTGAGTATCCTTGGTCATTTTGTCCAGCCCCTGGCTATTAATACTTTCTCTGTGATATGTTTTTCTTGACTTCTAGCTCATTTTATTCCTTGATTAATGGTTTAGTTTTACTCACTCTTCTAGTTATTGTTCTATCCCCCATTTCCCAGCTGGGTCCTAGGCACCACATACTTCCTTTGTTTCCACAATTTCTCCATTGTTTGCAACCTTGGATAATTGGAAACTACCCCTGAAACAAAGTTCAAACCCTTGTTATAGTGTCATGGGCCGCAGTTCACTTAGAATTAGTTAACTAACATTTCCACGTTCCCTGATCCAGGGATAGCATCCAATCATATGTCCAATTTTCATACCTTATGGTTCAAGATATAGCCGTCTATAGCTTCCACACAGGAGTACTAGGTAAATCCCAGTGAACCTCAAAGATACCGGTCAACCAACCTGTGCTCCATTTCCAATTGATCTTGTTTTTAACAAGAAGAATTATTTTAGGAGCAATATTTTGCAATTGGCTCCAAGCTTCAGATTTTCAAAAACATACCAATATTCTCGGGTTGTGCAGGGGTTTTATAAAGGGCAGATTGGCCATAGACCATACAGGGAAAATTCCTTGTGGGCCAATGCCCAGGGGGCCGCCTGAGCCCTCTTCACGGCCGGCCAGTGGAAGTTTTGGGGATGTATTTTGTGCTGCTGGTAGTATTTTGTGATGGACTGTGGTATTTAGTCCTGTTGGGGTGGTATAACGTGCCACAATATGGTATTCCTGGCCATGCATTCCTTCAATTTTGACCTGACTACGAAACAAGGCCACTTCCAAATCCTCCCCTGGGTTTTATATTGATATCTTCAGGATAGGTCATTAATATCTGATCAGTGGAGGTCCAACACCCGACACCTCTGCCTATCAGCTTTTTGAAGAGGAGGTGGCCCTCCATGCAAGCGAAGCTTACTCTTTCCTTATACTATATGTAATCTCCCCTGTAGCATCATCCTAGTGTAATTACAAGTACTCGCTCCATTCAAGTGAGATGATGGGTATTCTAAGAGGAAGCAGTGCTCGCTTGGAGTGCTGCTTCCTTTTCAAACAACTGATTGGTGGGGGTGTGAGTGTCTGACCCCCGCCTATCAGATATTGATGACCTATCCTGAGGACATAAGTATAAACCTATCACTAGATAATCAGTGTAAACAGGCTGGACAACCCCTTTCATGTTGATGAGGTTACAAATCAAAGCATATATAGAATGAAGCAGCTTCCCAGTTAACTTTCACTTTTACTATGATGATCCCTTTAGTGCATCCTTCTTAAGGACTAATGGTTGGTTATTTTTCTTTAGAAACTCAATACTTCTAGAAAAAATATAGGGTGAAAAAAACCATCTTGGAGCTTTTGATTTACTGATAAGTTTAAGTGTGTGGCAAGCATTACATACAGCAAGTGGTAGACTGAGCCCACCCCTCACCAGTCTGGAGTACTTAGGAAAATTGTTTGGTTGGTGCATTATCATCTTCGACATGTTTGATTTGATTTAATTTAAAGGAGCCTGTCATGGTGATAGATGCCACTTAAAGTAAATTTGATTATAATCTACTGATTTATGGACACTTTTGTCTTGTCTAGGCAACATAGGGCTCATTCATTTTGAGCAAAATGTACAAATTTTGCAGAGGTCAGACTGGTTCATCCTAGATCATGTTTCTTGGAATATATTTAAAGAATAGCGTGACAGCATATTCATATCAATCTGTATCTGAAAGCCAGTAAAAAGAAAGATTTGTATCCATCTGTTGATTTCAGGTTGTGTGTATTATGAAAAGAACCAGCTCACTGGAATAGAAAATTATGTCCATAGAGCTGAACAGAAAATAAGGAAGAGAATGATCAGCAATAAATTAGATAATAGATATAATCACAAAGTTCGTTCAAAAGACGGGGCATTTTGGAAAAACGATAGTCACATACTTAGTGCTTAAATGGAATGTGTCATCAGAAAATGAACTATTGTTTAAATCATGTTTACTATTATTATTTATTCAATCTTATTTATTATGATTATGTTTAACATATTTTACAAGAATTTTTGAGGATGATGTTTTTAATTTTCCATGCCAATATCTATATTTAAACAAAAAATATAAAATCCTGACGTTTTCACATGGACCACGAAGCCTAATATTAGACGTCACTTATTGGTCTGTACAGATCACTCTATTGCAGTTATCTACTTATCTGTCATTCTGCCTGTAATGATATCAACTCTGTGTATAGATAAGACAGGATCCACCATTCACAACAGGTAATTGTCAAAGCTTATCTATTCTTTCCTTGTACAATGACCTCTGCACAGGTCACAGAGCATGTCTAGAAAACTCTCCTATAAAAATCAATGAGGTTCCCTCCTGACCGTTGTGTCTATGGACAATGAGGATGCCGAAAAGCAATTTTCTTAATGTTTTCTACATGCTGTAAAGAACAGCTCAGGTAAGATGGTAGTGCATTATCATGTTCAGGAAGTACAGTAGAATTAAGAAAAATCTGAAAATAAAACAGATGAGAAAAATGTGTTGCTATCTGGTTTTAACTGGCAGATAAAAATTTTGATGACACATTTGCTTTAACATTAAATACAGAAAGCAATAAAAATGTATTATTTGAGTAATTTAAATAAGCACCAGGAAAAATGAATACAGCCTGTTCTGACTAGGGCTGGGCTGAGGAGGAGATGCGTGATTCAAGACATGTACCACTCCCACCCTGTAATAGGCATAAAATAATGAATCCTTTCTTCCTGAGAGTTCCTTTAGTAATTAAGCCTAATTTAACAAACAAAACTGTATTCTAATTTGTGTGATTCTGTTGTCTTTTTGGCACCATGTTTTGTTGTCTATTAATGGATGGTATGTTTTTTTTTTGTTCTTCTTGCCATTCATTAAAGTATGCACCGCATTTTTATTCATGGCAGAACATACTGTAGATCAGTTCCAAATGAGAAAATTCTTAAGCATGGATATGAATTTCAGTGTAATTAGAATGAACTGCTCTCTTTGTATCATAAGTTATGGTTTGCAGCCAAACATGCAATGTAGATGAGTCCGATACCCATCTCTAACTAATTATGACAATGTCAGGTACATTTCTTCAATGCACATCTTGTGGATTGGGTGCTAATGAAGTGTTATTCCATCATGCCTTAATTATGTTAATTCAAATTTGCAAATCAGTATACACAAAATTAACACAAAATAATTAATTCACATTCAGCAAACGCATAGGTTTCAGGATTTGTTAAAGGAAACAAATTAAAGCTAAAGTAGATTTCACATGATATCATTGTTATAGGCTAAAGCTGTTAGCTAAAACTATGGAGAGTGTCTCGCTGTAAATGACAACATCAGCATTCTCCATTAATTGAGCGCAACAGTGTTATCTTTTCTTTTTTCTCTGGCATTTCAAAGTGTTACAAACAAAGCATGTGGCACCAACAATTTCTTTCAGTGCTAGACTGTCTAATTAGGCTTGCAGATTTAGGCCTCTTGCACACGACCGTATGCCCTCCGAAACATACGGTCCGTGAGCGGGCCATATGTCCTGGGGCGGCATTGATTGTGCGCACATGATTATATGAGTGCTGGACAATAGTCCTGCGGGAGGCCCAATGTGCAAAGCATCATTGTAATATATGATGCTATGCGCTCCCGTCCGCACAGTCAATGGCGCTCCGAGACATATGGCCCACTCATGGACCGTATGTCTCGGAGGGAATAAGGTCATATGCAAAAGGCCTTACAATGAATCCTCCTTGGCCTTTTGGCTAATGGACCTTTTACATGGGTAAATGGAGCAGGCAGTGATCGTAAATGAGGATGTTTATTCCCAATCATTGTCCATTCATTTGATACATTTAAATGCATAAATCATTGTGGTTCTATGGGAATAAGCACTTGTTGCTATGATCATTCATTCCCATACAGTTTGATTGATTGTTGGAAACACATCAGGGTAAGGTGCTGCTGGACAAAAAAAAAAAATTGGGCTGCACAAAAGTCATCATGTCTTTTAGACATGATCACCTGACTCGTTAGCTGGATGATCCACAGTACCTTCAAGAGGTCTCTGAGTTTTTTTTAAAACTTTTGATATGTCATAGAGACATACCAAAGGTTTTGATCAGTGGAGGTCTGAGAGCTGAACGCTCATTGGTTGCTGATGCACACAGAGGTAACTAGCAGCAGCACACTATATGTGCAGGGTCTGCTCTCCTGAACATAGATACACAACTACATACAGTAGGTAGGTTTAGAGTAGGACCTGACTGACTGAGACCATCGTGGTTCTGGGTAGGTGGGCGAGTCTCAGATTTTATCATTACAGTGAGGGCTTAGTCCATATGTTATGTTTGCATCTATTATTATAGTGCATTATTTTCCGTGACTTTATAAATGTAGCCAGGCACATCAGCACATCATATTTACCATCATATCTTGCAGGATGTTTTGTATATTTTTTCCGTGATTTTTATGTCTCTATGATATGTATATTGAAATATTTAAAAAAACTCAGTGACCCTTTAAAGGAGCAACATATTGGGAACAAGCATTTGTATGAAAGTTTGGTCACAGTAATTGGCCCTTGCGATCAAGTGAAATTTATTTTTTTATCAGTGGCTATGGCCTCGGATGCTGGTAAATGCACTGGAAGGTAGTATTTGGGTGTACTCAGGTGTGCCCAATGGCTACCTGTAGGTGAGCCAAGGCCTTTCAATTGAAGCTAAAACATTGTTTAGTTTGGAAGCACAGGTGCAAAGTATAAAAGTTTGGTGACCCTGAGGTACCTGAATCAATAATGGCGGGATCCATTTTCATGCACTTCACAATTCCTTTCTGATATCTTTAGGCCAATTCGCATACCCATTTTGTGACATTGTAGGGCCTGTGGAGAGGAGATCTTTGCACATGTTGTAACTACCCATTCCGAGATTTTCTAACTACTGACCTAACTTTTGGATAGGTCATCAGTATTTGATTGGTGGAGGTCATACAGAACACCCAGGGCCCCCACCCATCATCTGTTTGAGAAGGCATCAGCGCTCTCAGTAGCACCACAGCCTTCTCTCAGCTCACCAAGCACAGCACCGTACATTGTAGTTCAATGGGGCTTAGCTTCGCCTAGGCATTGTGACCAATAAACATGATGTCATATGGCCTAGGCAAAGCTGCGAGAAGGCTCCAGTACTACTGTGAGCGCACAGTTCCTTCTCAAACAGGGATCCTGGGTGTTGGGCTCCCACTGATTAGATACTGGTGACCTATCCAGAGGATAGGCCATCATTATAAAAGTCTTGGAAAACTGCTTTAACATAAGGAATGCAGCCATACTATGTTGGTCTTGCTCCTTAAAAAGTTGATCCATAGCTTCTGCCAAACAACTCCAATATACTACCTCCACAATAGTTATTCTTTTGTAAACCATTACACCAATAAATACAAAAATTTGTAGTAAAATGCCTAGCACACAATTGTGTCATATTATACCTATGTCTCATAGCAATCCCTAAATTTATTAGCTCTGAGATGAAGATATATAAAATTTCAATTGATTTTGGTTTGTAATTTGGTAGATTTAAATATTTAATAAGCATAAAACTTTGATGTCTAGACTATTTACAAATCCATAAACTGAGGTGCCGTATGTGAATGCTGCTTTGTGATAAACATCTATTTTTGTTCTGTCTTGGCAACTGGCAGTCTTTCGGCAACTTAAAGATGAAATCATAGATCCCTCTGATAGATTACAGCTGAAATATTGTAAGTATCATGGTATGTTAAATTGCATATTGTTCTGTCCATTAATGTTCAGTACTGTACAAAGTCTGTAGCGCCCGTGGAGATGTTCAGCAGCATTGTGGACTGTTGAGAGATCTTAAAAATATAAAAGAATGAAGTACTATTATAGTTGGTGATATTGAATGAATTTTCTGCTTATTAAAACTATATATGACTTAATCTGAGTAGAACGTGACTACAAGGAACATGGTGCATGGGGGAGATGTTACAGATGAAATCAGCCTTTAGCTACATTGGCCATGTAATCCCCGTCCAACAGGAAGTTTACCATTGGGGACCAGAGCACTCTATTTAAGGTGCAGGAACATACCAGGAGGAAGCCGGATTTTTTATCTGACAATATTTTTGAGAGATAAATTCCCATAAAAAATTCCTAATATTGCAACTTAAACATCTCATGCATGTATTTTAATGCATACCAGTACGGCAACTAAAACAAAGTAATTCACACATAGTAGAGATAGAGAGGGGGCAGTCATATTGGGAGGCCTATTATATTTGGAAAAAAAGGTGTATATATATATATATATATATATATATATATATATATATATATATGATGAAAGAAATAGTAGAATGTTGGAGTGGAAGAAAAATTGAAGATAGAGTGGTGTTTTAAAATATTAATAGGCAAGCCTTATCATTAACTGGTGAGCACAGAGAACCTGTTCACTTGGCTTATCTAAAATGTCTTTACCTCTGCTTCTCACCAAAGATGACAGGTTGTCAACTATTGGGGTAGATTGTGGCTTTAAATGAGATGACAGCATTGTAGTGTAAGGTTCCTGCAATATGTTGATATAATAAAAGTCCCATACAGCTAGTGGTGACACATTCGTTACAGATTGAACCTTTTCCAGAACAGATGTTCACACTATCCCATAAGAATCCCATAATGAGAAAATCCTGTGCTGTGGTTTGTTAATGGACATAAATTGTTGACAGTAACTAGGGAAAGGTGAAAAATCTGGTTATAATGTTCATGCTTAGTTTAGTAGATGAAGTTCATGTTTTTATGTCCTGCTGTTTAGTGTTCGGTGAAAGGAGATTTCAGAGATCAAAATCGCATGCTTTCTCCATAATATAGTGTTCACAATATACAGATTTGCCTTCTAAATATTACAGACTATCTATGCTCCAGATGCTTAAAGAACCTAGTATAGCTATTGTATTAATACATAAGCGTTCATATTATGCAAAATACATTCAGGAGAAGGCATTGCATTTCCAGGGCACCAAGCAAAGTTTTGACTGGGGGCTCTAATCAGGACAGCCAGGCAGCAATCTCTATTCCCAGCAGCAGTTCATTGTATGTCCACAACTATATGAGAGTCTTTAGGATGCAGATACAGTTGAAAGCTGTGTCCGAGGCAAATTCTAGCTTGTAAATTGAAATGTTGCCTCTTCATGTCAAATTCTCAATCCAACCCCTCCCCCAGCCCGACTGCTAAAATCATATTTGAATTTGACATTAAATACGCACCACATACTTCTTACATTCAGTGACGTCTCCTCTGATGAAGATGTTCTTTTTACTAATCTTCTTCATTTGGACCAGACTCCCATGATAAATTATTTCAGACACATCTCATCTCTGCAGTGTTTGCCACACAAATATCTTAGATTCCTCACTTTTCCATCAATCTCACCCTCCTGATGCCCAAAAAGTTCTACATACTGCTGGTGTGTCCACTGTGCTCCCCAATAACCCCGAATACTATACTTATCAAATAAACAGTCCCCAGAGTGCTCCCAAAAGTCCCACCAATAGTAATAATTCTCTCTCAAAGTGCCCTCTGATAGTGCCCCTTACAGGAGCTAATGCTTTTTGAAGGTGCCTCTATTAGTAGTAGTTCCCTCCACATTATGCTATATAATAATAATGCCCCCCATGGAACCCCCATTAATAGTAATGCAGTTATAATATCCCCCTATTTATAATGGCCCCTATAGTGGCTTCAGTATTTATAAAGGCCCCAGTATTTGATGCCCTAGTATTTAAAATTGACCCCTGTGGTGGCCTTAAGATTTATAATGGTCACCAGTATTTATAATGGCCTCCTGTAGTGCTCCTAGTACTTATAATGGCCCCCTGTAGTGTTTTCAGTATTTATAATGGCCCTCTGTAGTGCCCCCAGTATGTTTAATTTAACAGTAATGCCTCCCTGTAATGCTCCCAGTACATATGTTTACTGCCCAACAGGTATTTATAATATCACAGCAGTTGTACTAGTATTTTTAATGCCCCCCAGTAGTGCCCCAGTACTTAATGTTCCCAATAGTGCCTCCAGTTTTTATAATGGCCCTCTGTAGTTTCCCCAGTATGTTTAATTTCCCAGTAATTCCCTCCTGTAATGCTCCCAGTATGTTTAATGCATCCCATTTATTTATAATATCACAGCAGTTGTACGAGTATTTTTAATGCCCCCCAGTAGTGCCCCAGTACTTTATGCCCCCAGTAGTGCCCCCAGTATTTATAATGGCCTCCTGTAGTATCCCAGTATGTTTAATGGCTCCTGTAGTTTAATGTCCCCCAATAGGGCCTCCAGTATTTCATGCCCCCAGTATTTACATTTGCACCCCATACTTCCACCAGTAGTTAAAAAGGTTCAAGTATATTTAATGTCCACAAGCAGTGCCCTGGATATTATACTGCCCCACCTTGTAGTGTCCCAGCATTTATAATATCCCCATACTCACTTCACTCCTGCTCCAAGCCACCATCTGCAATGCAGACCTGAGCCTGAGTTTTCTGGTGCCCTGCACAGTGTCATCGCAACTTCTTATTTCGGGTCTCAGTGACACAACAACGTCAGAACAACCACCTTGGATGCAGGCGAACGTGATGATGTCATTGCACCACCGTAGACTGGAAGGTCACGAAAACTGGTTGTGGTGCTGTCTAACTTGGCTGTCAGTCTCCCCACACGATTGCGTGGTTTATTTGGTGGTAAAAGTCATCACTTAATCCATTTATCAAGTTGTGCCTATGTAAGCACTCTATTGTTAGTTATGATTTTGGAGCTCTATGTTTAAATTCTACAACAGGAACAGATGCATATCATAGATATTTTCCCTCTACTTGTGTATAGGACTGCACCTAGAGTAATGTCAAACTGTAAACATTTGCTGACAGGTCAGTTGTTTTCATGTGAATCTGACCTATTTCTTCACTAGAGCCAATGCAGAACCTTTCACATAGTGATTACAGAGTTTACTAGTTAATTAGCTCTAACATGTGACAATTTGAACTCAACATTGATATTGGATGAAAGAGGGGAGCAAATAGGAAGCAATGCCCAGCTCAGGTGACTTAAGGATCAAAAAGATCCTCTGTTAAAGAGGACCTGTCACTGCAAACTGAAGCGGTCAGCATGTTATAGAGCTTGAGAAGCGGAGCAGATGGATATATGGTTTTGTCGATAAAGATTAGGCAAAATATGTAATATATAATGCAGAAATCTGTAATGCATGTAAAGAGAAAAACATAGGAGTGTTATATGTGCAGCGTATTTCCTATGTAAGGTTTGTTACACTCACCTTCTTATGTTGTGCTAGCAGGTACCCCGGATCCTCTCCGATGGCTCTCCAAATCACTAAAGAGCAGCAAATTATTTCTTAGGTTGAAAGTTTTTTTTATTCTTGATGCAAACAAGATTATGCGTTTCGGACCCAAACATATTGATTTGACCTGACAAAAGGAAATGTTCGGCCCCAAAACTCATAGCCTGATTTGTATCAACAAATTAAAACACTTTGAACCCAAGAAAGAACTCTCTGCTCTTTAATTATTATGGCATTGGGGATTATCTGTTTTTGTCTCTTGCACAAGAAATTTATGGAAAACTCACTATAGGGGAGATCAATGTCAATGCATCTTGATTTGTGGCAGATGCTTTTGCACCAACTATTTGCACCACAATTTTGTTTCATTTACTACTTGCTAGACACAAGCTTTTTTGTAGCCAACTTTTTGTCTTGTTTTGTCTAGCCTTAATTCGTTGCAGTCTTAAACTATTTTTGATGCATTTTTTTGACAAAACAATGCCAGATCCAAGTTGCGATAAAAAGTTTTGTAAAATTTTGATATATATTATAAAACCCTATGGTGTACTGTGTCGTAAATAGGGAATTTTTGTGACTCATTGTAATGCATCTTCACTTAACCACTTTCTAAAACAACAGCACAGATTTACACACATTTAACAATCCAAATCATAAATTTTACCCAAGCTAAACATGGCACAAGCACACTTTTTCAATACAAAATAAACCTTAATATATCAGACCCAATGCCTGAGTTGTCAGAGGAGGAGTGGTTGCTCTCCACCTGGCTAGCCTGGGACCTGTTGTGCTATGACAAGATACTCCAGAGCAGTGCTAGTTCCTATTAACTTTTGCTACTACAATTTGTAGAAGGCCACATTTTAAAAATATTTTTTGCAAGGTTACAGTTGCTTTAACTTTGCTTTTCCATGGCTGTGCCACCCTGGCATTTATCATTCTTGCTGGTATAGCTGTAATCTAGTAGGCAATAAATCTCTTTAAACACAAATTGAAATGTAAAAAGAAAAAATGGAAAGCGCAGCAAACTAAACATTTTGTTCAGCATTGTGAACAGATCTGTATCTCTTCTCTGCAAATTCGACTCTGCATTCTAGCTCTGTAACCGGAATATAATATTTAGTAAAGGCAACGATACAGAGGAAGAAGAAATACTTTCACAAATCAAACCTATGGCAAGAGAAATCCTTTTCAGACACATGTCAATGTACAGTACCTGCCATCAAATCCCAAGTCAAGGCTTATATAATATGTGTGTGGCACTGATACATATGATGACAAGGACTGTGAAAATTTGTCAGATGTCAGAAAGACATACGTATCCTTCGGTATGTGCCAGATTGTGTTCACAATGAGGAATACATAAGGCAGATACAAAAATAACTATTTTAGGGTCCTAAAATATGAATGACAGCTAGACAAGTAGAGTCACAAGGATCACAAATTGGTTCTAAAGGAAAGGTACAGTATGTAGAGACCAAGTATTCCAACCAAAACTAATAGTCAGCTCCGTACACAATGTTACATCTGTGATGTAGATAATCTGATATCATGGCTCATGGGCTCATGTGCATAGGAATTTGGAAAGAGATCACATCAGTAAGAAATTCAGTTACTTGCACAATATATTGTTATGAATCTCTTCTTAGAATGAAAGACAATCATATCAAATGAAAAGTAAAAATAATAATAATTAATAATAATAAACTATACAGATAAGATAAATTTTTGTCAATCCTCTTGAGAGATTAGCGAAGTTTACTAAATTTCGATTTGGCTGCTTTGCCGAATTTCACAAAGAATCCCTTAGATGCCCAAAAATAGGGCTTTCACAGGTTAATCGTTTAAAAAAATATATAATACTCACCTTATCTATCTGAGCATGAAGAGGCTGCCGCATCCATCTTGATTAAAGATCCTACGCAAAATTTTGTGTGGTGCATGATGACATCATTCATCATTACGTTGGCTGGCGATGTTAGTGCCAAAAGAAGCGCACTCCTTTTACATCGTCATTAGCCGATTCCACATAGTTGTCTACTGAACCTGTTCTATTAAGTGCTTATACAAGTATAGCCCCCCCCCGACAGAGTGGAGAGGGTGTCAGCAGTAAGTTTGTGTTGACGTCACTGATTTGATTTGTCCTTCCTCTGATCCATCAGAACCATAACACCCAAAAAATAGATCCTGTCTGTTGAGCATCCGCCTTCACTAGGTCAGAATTTGGTCAGTAATGCCTCAGTATTGCTAATAAATAAACAGGAGTGGGTCTAAGACTGGAATATTTATATGTCTTCTGTGTTTTTTCCCCACTCCTGATTTTGGCTACCAAATCACAAGCCAATTCTGATGGGACTATACATGCCTTACAGCTGCCACACATCAGGATCCGTTGTGTGTCTCATTTATTCTTGCTTCTGACAGATCAGAAGAAGGGTCAAATAAATGATGATGTCAGCTATAACATAGTGGTGAGGTGTACCAGCATCAGTAGGCCATAGAGTGGCACAATGACAGAGTGGAGGTGGCAGCAGCAGCCTCAGGAGGCCACAGAGTGGCGCAATGACAGAGCGTGGAGTTGGTGGCAGCAGCAGCATCAGTAGGAGGCCACAAAGTGGCACAGTGACAGTGTGGAGGTTGCGGCAGCATCAGGTAGCCACAGAGTGGCAAGTTGACACAGTGTGGAGTTGGCAGCAGAATGAGGAGACCACAGAGTGGCACAGAGTGGCAAGGTGACATAGCGTGGAGGTGACACGATCATGAAAGATTGCTGAGGTGGCAGCAGCATGAGGAGGCCACAGAGTAGCATGACGACGAGAGATTGTGGAGGTGGTAGCGGCATGAGGAGGCCACAGAGTGGCACAATGATGAGAGATTGCAGAGGTGGCAGCAACATGAGGAGGCCACAGAGTGGCACGATGAGGACAGATTGCGGAGATGGAAGCAGCATGAGGAGGCCCCAGTGGAACGACAACAAGAGATTGCGGAGGTTTCAGCAGCATGAGGAGGCCACAGAGTGGCATTGCAGAGGTGGTAGCAGCATTAGGGGGCCACAGAGTGGCACGATGAGGAGAGATTGCGGAGGTAACAGTAGCATGAGGAGGCCAAAGAGTGGTACGATGACGAGAGATTGAAGAGGTGGCAGCAGCATGAGGAGGCCACAGAGTAGCATGACGAAGAGAGATTGTGGAGGTGGTAGTGGCATGAGGAGGCGACAGAGTGGCACAATGACGAGAGATTGCAGAGGTGGCAGCAGCATAAGCATTTCTTATAATTTTAATCAAGTTTTGGTTCAAACGGCCAGTCTTCTGTTTATTCAACTACGTTGTTGCGATGAAGAAAACATTCCAAAAAACAATTTCTCTCCCCCTGGAGATGAATCCTGTCAAGATTGATACAAGAGCGGTAACGGCTGCTCTTCGAGCCAGATACTGCCGTGGGAACCTGCCTGGCATGAACAGGCCTCTAGTAGCTACAGACAATGAGAAGACAAAGCGTTAAGATTGCTTGGAGCCCGGAAGAGTTGCAAAGTTCATCAAGATTCAAACCGTAACTACCAGCCCCTGGTCTCTTCGTCAGGGAAAACATCACGAGTTCCCAGACATCAAGGAAAAAGCTTTGAATCAACATTGAAAAATATATGGCATCAGAGGTGTGTGAGAACGCCATCACAATAGGATGGGTACGCCATCAAGGGCTCATTGTATATGTGGCGACATACAGAATATAGCCAGAAAACAGATGAGGAATGGGGACAACTTAATCTGATAATTGGTGGCATTCCTTATCTGTGGTTAACCACCGGCACCGGAAAGGCCTTTATGGGGGCACTGGACAACTGTTTTTTTATTTTCTGCAATTACTCAATAAGGTGTTGCCTAAGACAGGAGAGAATTGGCCAGTCTTCTGGTTATTAGATAACATGGTTGCGATGGAGAAAGCATTCCAAAAAACGAATTTCTCTCCACCTGGAGATGAATCCTGTCAAGATTGATGCAAGTGCGTTAACGGCTGCTCATCGAGCCAGATACCTCTGGGGGAACCTGAGCAGGGTTTTAGTAGCTACAGACAATGAAAAGACAAAACTTCAAGATTGCTTGGAGCCCGGAAGAGTAGCCAAGTTCATCAAGATTGAAACCATAACTACCAGCCCCTGGTCTCTTCATCAGGGAAAACATCACAAGCTCCCAGTCATCATGAATCTCTGCCTGCGCCAGAAACATTTAGGCCTCTGCCACTCCCCTGTGCACTTCTCTGTCTGACATACTGTTAGATCAAATAATCAAATGTTAGATCAAATATTTTTTATTTCACCACAAATACACGGTAAACTGGGTTTTAGAATATATCACTGCACCACAGAACAGCATTTAGGTGCTAACTTTTTTCTACTTTTACACAACACAAAAGGCTTTCCAACAGATGACTGCAATGATAAACGGTGAATATATTTTAATTTCACCACTAATACACAGCAAACAGGGCTTCAGAATATATCACTCCACCGCAGAACAGCAATTAGACGCTACATTTTTTCTACTTTAACACAAAAGGCTTTTCAACTGATAACTGCACCGCCGATCGGCAAATATATATTTTTTTCCACTAATACACGGAAAAAAAGGCTTTAAAAAAGATAACTGCACTTCTAAACGGCAAAGATGTTTCCTTTTTCAACTAATACACGCACAAAAGGGCTTTAAAATAGATAACTGCGCTGCTGAGCGGCAAATTTTTATTTTCTTTTTCCACTAAAACACAGAAAAAATGGCTTTAAAACAGATAACTGCACTGCAGAGTAGCAAGGATATTTTTTTCTTTTTCCACAAATACATGAAAAAAGGGCTTTAGAACAGATAACTGCACTGCTGATCGGCAAATATATTTTACTTTTGCCACTAATACATGACAAAAAGGGCTATAATTTTAGCACTTCAGCACACAATGGCTAATAAAACCTTTTTTCCAACTAATACAAGTCAAAAAATGCTTTAGAACATATAACTGTACCTCACAAGGCAAATAAAACATATAAATATTTCCTTGTAATAAACCCTGTTAATGGCTGTTTCAAACAGCAACTTGCACCCTAATAAGAATGCTTTGCTGGAATTACAGAGCTGTATAATGGCAATTTGGATCTCCAGTCAGTGCAGCAAGGTGTAGTAGGATTGTTCCTATTACCCAGGCTGTCACCTACCCGATTGAACCCTGTCCCTAGCGCCTGCATACACATCTCTCCCTGCACTAAGTACACTGGTGAATGGCAGAATCTAAGATGGCTGCTGCTATTTATAGTGCTGTGACATCACAAGGTTGGCTGGCTGCTCATTGGCTGCATGCATGGCATTATGGGTGAACCCGCCTTCCCAGAGTTCCTTGCTCCATGTCCTCACATGTGCAGCAGCCATTTTAGGAAAAAATGAGTTTCATTATCACGAAGCACGATGAAATTCATATTCGGAGCGAATTGAATTTTTCCAGAAATTCGGATCTAATTCCACTTTGTCAGCTTCAATTCGCTCATCTCTAATAGAGACACCTGAATAAATGGTGGTTGGGCATTCCATTATATGTGTCATGTATGTGGCATGTTGCTAAGGAGAAGGGGGCAATGTCGGACACAACATTTTGAAAGCTGCCATCTTGGAACCAAGTCGATATTTTCAAAAGGGAAAGTGTAACTTTGCCATATGTATCTGACATGATCTGAGAATTTTATGAGGAGAGTAAATTTGAGGTTAAATCTAAGGTACTTTTATTCCTGCCAAAGTTATTACCAGTTTTCTCTTTGTTACAGAAACAGATATGGCTGTGAGATTAACACGCGAGGAGAGGACAGAGATTTTGCTGATCTCTTCAGTCGTTGCCGCACCCTAACAGACAACCCAGCCGCCATGGCACAGTTATCAAATTGCTAAACAAATTGCTAAACCTGTCAAAAGGTGTAACAAAATTACCACAAACGAAGCAACAATGGCCATCCTGGTGTCCTTTAGTAAGTTCCCACAACGTAGAACCCAGCAGCTGTTACAGGAGAGCGGGGTGATTCGAAAAACCATTGGGCAGATACAAGCTATGCACAAATGGCACCCATACAAGATCCAAGTCAATGAATAATCTTAATAAGGATAATTCCGATGCTGTGATGAAGTTTCAGAATGGGTGTCACAGCGATTGCAGCAGGACCCACATTTAGGTCCCGTTGCGATTGCTCTCACATCAGTTAGATAGATAAATGTTAAATAGACAAACAAATAGATAGATAGATAGATAGATAGATAGATAGATAGATATTTTGCACAGTGTAAAAAAAAATATATATATATATATATCACAATGCTCAGTGTTTTATTCCTTGTAGATTGAACAAATAGCTCTGAGAAATACATTACTTAGATGCAGAAGCACAAGCAATGCAGAGAACATGCTGCCAGCTGTCCGCGCCCAGTGGACTCTAGTAAGTTGGATCCCGGGGGCCCTTTGTGGATAGAGTTTTGATGCATGGTCATGAGACAAGACAAGCTGTTCTACCTTGGATACCGTTGTACAGATAACAATATCTTTTTTTCAAAGGGAAAGAAATACAAAGCCTGTCAGAATTTTTACTGATTGCATTTTCCAGAGACTCAAGGGTAAGAGAGGCAGAGATATGGTTCTATATCCCCTATAAAATATATACTGTTGAAGCTTAGATTCTATGACTTCATTGCAATGCAATGATATGTACATGAAAATGCAGTATGTACGATACCATCTGATTCCGCAGACTTTATGCAGGGCACTTAATTATTCTCTGACTCCCTTTTATCTTTTCAAATATCGATAAAAACTATTGTGTCTTAAATGCTTTAAAACAGTACCTAAAATTTTACCGTTAGGCATGCTGAAGTAATGATGAGCAGAACATATACAATATGATAGATTAAATGGGAAAAGAAATGCAAAGACATACAGAGTAGGCATTACTGCAGCTTTGGGGAGCCGAGAGGTGAGATGGTAAGTGATAAATTATTACACATCCTATCTACTAAACAGAATTCAGAAACTAAAAATGTATTTAGCAGCTAGACATGGTCTACAGAGAACTAATTACAGAAACACTCAATGAAAATGCACTGTGTTATGCTTACTGGAGGGTTTGAGCGGAGGACCATGACAAAGGGATGCAGGAATAGAGAGAGAAAATCAAGCACAGATCCTGCAATAAATTCCTTTCCTCATCCCTCAGGATGATAATTGACAGACTGCTATCTCTCAAGAATGCAGTCTAGTTTGGTACCTAAAGGGTTTGTGTCAAGTATGAAAGTTGTCCCCTATCTGCGGGATAGGGGTTAAGTAACCGACCGGTGGGACTTCTTGGACCCAACTATTCCCAAGATCTATGAGACTGCTGGAGATTGAATGGCAAGCTGACCAGAAAGTGACAATGTTGGCAATAAGATTTTTTTTTTCCTTTTTACAGTGCATACCATGCAAGTTAAATAATGGGATTATTTAACACATGTGGTCATTATGGACATGACAATACCAATTTTGTTTATCTTTTTTTGAACTTTTTAATATTCTTGTGTTTTTTACATTTTTTCTTAGTCACCTTAAGGGACTTGAATCTGCAATCTTTTGATTGCTTGTACTATGCACTGTAATGCTCCTGTACTCCTGTATTACAGTGCACAGGCCAGAGGAGGAATTTGACAACAACCAGGACATGGCAGGCCTAGGGGTCTTCAGAAGGCCACAGACTGTCAGAACATCTACTCAGCGCCATGTGATTGCATACATGTAGTCTCAATCAGAGCTCCTAACCTCTCAGATACCATGGTTGCTGTTAACTGCACCATATGATGTGTTGGGGTCTCGGTTCCTGAGCCCTTGGTCTCACAGTGAAGTACTGTACAATTACAGCACTAATTGTTAACTCACAGTGCTTAGTTAGATTACATCGTTGAGCTAGAAAGGTTTGAAGCTGGGATTGTTCAGAGCAAGGCTAAAGGTCCTTTTAAATGACCCCTAATTATATAGAAATACTTATTCCTGATGTTCCATCACAGAAAATTTCTGCATCAAAATCTGCCTTGTGTGAAAGCACTTCAATGGTTTGGGGCCCAGAAAATAGAATTGATTCTAGACAAATCAGATTAAATCTAAATTTCACAAAACATTGTCGCAAAAGATATCCAGAGTTTTGCCAATTCGATTTGGCCGACTCACGAAAAAAACAACACCCAGCGTCAGTGACTAGTCACTATCTCAGTTCTTTCATGCAGCTTGCTGGCAACTAGTCCTGCATTACAAAATCCTGCCAAAAAAATCATATTTTTCTCTATGAACAGCCAGTCATCTTTTTTTTTTGTAGTTTCTACAGTTCATAGACTTTTAGCCAACACCCTAATAGCATATATTCTACTACAAATGCTGAGCAAGTGCACATTCTTTTCCCTAAAAAATATGTTAAAATGTAACATTTGTATTTGGGCATTTCAGTGCATTATACCTGTGTTACTGAATGCATAGTATATTGCTGCAAAATAACGGGTAGTCACAGCAAAAGCAATACTGTATTACGCCATTTTTAAAACCGTGTTATGGAACGTGTTGTATAATATATTACTGCAAGATAACAGATAGCTACAGCAAAACCAATAGTGTGATATGTGAACATCTTATTTTTGCAACATACTGCAGCATACTGCATTACTAAATCTTGATTGAAGAAAAGGTGCTAAATCTCTTTCACACCGACATGATGACGAGCACCATATCATCAAGCTGGGCAGACGTGGTGATGTTATCACTGATAAAATCACCACGCCCGGCCAGCCTGATGACGTGGTGATGACACATGTCAACCTGCACTAGATTTGGCTCATTTTCTTCAATCAAGATGGTCACAACAGCCTCTCTGCGATTATATCGATAAGGTGAGTATGGATGGTTTTCTTTATCGGCATTTCTGGAAAAATTTATTTGTTACCACGAACAGCGAGGAAATTTTCCTTCATTGTGACAAATCAAATTTTTCCTGAAATTTGGATTAAAGTCCACTTTGTTAACTTTGATTCACTTAACACAAATCCACATGATGGAGTCGTTTTTCCATTAGACAAGCCAGGCTGACGCAAATCAGCAAACAGAAACGTAATGTCTGAACACCCAGGCATGGATCCATGAGGATTTTCACACTCCTCCATCTGAGGCTGATGAGTAGATCTGTTATTGGGGCTGATGGTGCCCTATTATGTCACTGCTGCTGTCTGACTACCACAATTTTCTGTACAGGCTGCTGCTGCCTCTACTGTCATAGCTGCTTCTCCCTGATGCTAATTTCCTTACTACCAGTTCCATTACCCTACTGCCACAACCATTACCACTACACAGCTGCCACTACTATGACTACTACCCCAACACAGCCACGCAAACATCTACGTACTTACTGCCTTTTCTACCTTACTGCTTTCATGTGTAATGCTAATGTAATATTAAATACAAACTGACGGCCAGCAAACGGGGTGTAGCAGACACACTTTGCGCAAGCCGTCACACTCGAAACACTCTTGAGGGCTGGGGTACTCTTCACCCACTTCCAGCAGGAAGGGGGATTTTGGCAGAACCCTTCCAAGGTGTCAGTAGCAGGGCGGCTGGTGGCTGGGCACACCGGCTGCAGTTGGGCAAAACCCCAATGTAAATACCGTGACACTATGCAGTGGTCAATAGGGAAACATGAGAATGGTTAGTAAACATAAGCCAGGGCACAAGAACCAGAAGACAGCCAAAGGCAGAGTCAGTAACCAGAGAAACCCCTAACCAGATAGCTTGAGATCCAGAACCAGGAGAGCAACTCAATAATCAGCAGTGAGTCAGGGAAAATACTAGGTTTGAATATCCTTCCACAGATCACCTGACACTCAGACCAGAGAGGCACAGGTGAGAGCTGAGAGTGCGCAGAGGAAGTAACCTCCCACCAAATATCTCATAAGTCAGAAGACATGACAACAGAGGTTCCCTGGCAACAGATGACGCTAGGGGTTCCAGCCTTCCGGGAGCCCTGACCAGCGTTAGTGCTGGGAATGATGGTGTCCCGTCTCCCAGCAGTACTAAGATCCTGAGTAGATCTCACAGAGTGACACATTCGCGTAAAGCACGAACCTTTACTAGCTCTGCCCTCCGGGGGTGACACCCCGCCCCTCGTGGCCAGCGAGGGGTGAGGGATGTCCCACCGGAGGGCCGGAGACTACCTGGGAGAATGAGAGACACGTCTTCCGGTGAGACTGTATCTGTCTCCCTGGCTGCCTGGGATCATAGTGTTCTGCTACTGCTTGCACTACTATTGCTTCCACTTTTACTCCTACACACCTTTCCCTTTTTACATCCACATTGTACTGCTGCTGCTCTGAAATAAAAGGGAAAACAAGCCACTATTTTTTTTTCCATAAGACCATATGTGTTTATTTGCCTCCAATAAGGGACAATTTTTGGAAGCTTTCTAATATAAGCTTAACAAATGTGATGGTGCAGTGTGTGTTTTAAACATACTGTTTGTTAACACCATCTACCATGCATTTACCCATAGGTATATATGTCAGTGTACATTAAAAGTCATGGGGAGCTGGAGCAGAGGATGGAAGTGGTAGTGGCTAACTATATGATCCACCAAGTGGCCTCCTTCAGGACTTTGCTCTCTGGGGTTAGTGCAGTAAAGGAGTGGCACCCTTTTACCCCTCAGGCACTCTCTGTAGCTAGGGATCCTGCCTGATAGTAATTCAGGGTGCTCATGATGTTAAAAGTCTATGTGGGTGCAAGGCAGGGCATAAAATGCTGCAATGACCAGAGTGTGGGCAAGTAAGAGTCAATTAACCAGGCTGGCTTTAACAGAACAAATGTCATTCTTTACTTGAATAAAATATTGGAGTTTTAGTAAGTCCAACAATAGTCTGTAAACAGTGCAGATTCTCCCCCGATGCCTCTAAATGTGTTAACGCAATATTAGAAAAATCGCCCCCTGGTTACTACCTCTTGTTAAAGTCTATCTCAGTAGAATCTCTGTATGGAAATTGTATTATATCAATAACGCCTGCAAGCTACACAGCGGCATACAGGTTCAATAATATGACTAGTCAAGTTGTTACTGAGGTGTGTAGGGTGTCCTAACTTGATATCTCAGCAGGGTCTGGAAAGCTTTCTGCTAGTGGTCACCTTGCTAACTGACTCCTCTCATGGCATGCAGATTCTCCTATCTTGTTATTCTTCCTCTCTTGCTGTAGCAGAAGCAGAGAATCCCTCGGAGATCTGTTAGTCTCCGGATTCTTGAAACTGCGGGCCTGAGGAGAAGAGCATGTACTGTCTGCTCCCTACCCCATTAAACTCTCCCTACAACTACCGAGAACTCTCTAGAGCAAGGGGTGGAGCAATCCATCTCTTACTACCTGCTAAGAGGACTGAGCCACTATAATTAACCCTGGCTGTGTCTACTCTATGCATAGACATACTGGGAATACATTATATTGCATAGAATAACATTAACTTGTATTATAACACAGTACATTACCAAACAATTGCAGATACTTCTATACTATAATGTCACTCTGACATTATTTGCTGTCATTGTGTTAAAAATCGTTAAAAAAAGAGAGAGATAATAAAAAGATATGAAAAAGTCCTAGGAGACCTCAGATTGTCAAACACCAATTCCTAGGCCAATTGGAGCATATTTGATTGATGTAGAATTAATTCAGGCCCAAATAGAATAAAAAAAAACAAAAAACTTGCCAAATCAGACACAAAACGTATTTCAAGAAGTTTGCTAATTTCGAGTCTGGGACAATGAGTTCCAGAGAATAGCACAAAATACTACAGGCATCAGGTGGTGTAAGGAGGAATGAAGTCTCTAATATGTCTTGCCACGTGTACCAATTAGTGTTGGGTGCGACTATTCAAATCGCGAATATCGGCACTTCGAGAATTTGCTAATATTTAGAATATAGTGCTAAATATTCGTAATTTAGAATATTCTACTTTTTTTTTTTCATCAGTAACCTCCCTCTTGCTTGTGTGGCCAATGAGAAGGCTGCAATGTCTTTGTCTGAGCTTAGCAACATCCTTAGCAACCCATAGGAAAGTTGCCTACCCCTTACTATATAAGAAACTCCCCAGCAGCCATTTTCTGTTCTAAGAGAGACAGCAGTGTCATTGCTGTGCTCTGTGCTTTGCTGTATATACATTAGACAGTTAACTTAGATATATAATTCAGATAGTTAGGGGGAGATAGTCAGTGTAGGTTGCATTGATTTATAGTGTAGCTGATAGGTTCGAGTGCAGGGTGTTAGGTAGGGTTCTGTTGTCCATACATACATACATAGTGCTGTGATGTCACCCAGTTGCACATATTGCGCAAAAATATGTGCATCATTAATTGCCGATTTTCGCAATTGTAAATATATTTTGGAGCACTCTACCTGCATATAAAGCTATTGTAATATTCTGCCGTGCCAACCATTATCTCCAGTCACAGTAAACTTCTAGCAGCTTGAAAAATGGAACCAAAGTGACCCACACCTGTATTGCGCATGCAGTACGCGAATATTACATTGCCAATTTTACGCAATCATGAAAATATCCGCAAATTCACAAATATATGGCGAATATTCGCCCATATATTCGCAATATATCGCAGATTCAAATATAGCCCCTGCCGCTCATCACTAGTGACAATGCAATATAGTGGCAACATTTCTGCAATTTTTGCTAAAATTTTAAGCATCTTTAAACACTACTGCAAAATCTCCATCAACTAATAAGCATATTTCGACAGTATATATTTGAACTCATAAATTCATTAATATATTCTGTATCATGCAAATCTTTTGAGTTTTGCATTACAAAAATGTTTGAAGAGTGAAGTATTTTGCAGAAAATTACAGGAAAAGAGTATTCACGCTCTGAATGATGAAGTAAAATTCTACACAATTAATTATAGTTCGTCTTTCATCCTAAAACACAATAAAACATAGGCGTAATTAAAGCAAATTACACAGCACCTTTACAAAGCTCACACTAATTTATAGCTTGCATGGTTGTACAGAGGAGGAAGAAATCTTTTGTGCAGCGGTGAAAAAGAATCATATCCATGAGGTTCCTGGCATTGTGCAAATAACACCCATTAAATCATTAACCAGCCAGACATGTAAAAAGACACATGTACAACAATGGCATTAAGCAGTCAGTAATACCTTAGTGGGGCTTGCCATGAATATACTCATTTGCTAGGACACTTGAAAAGTGAATTGTCACTTATGTTTTCCATTCATGTCATGAGAAAATTATTATTCTGCCACTGTTATAGGGTTAGAACAAAAATGGCTTGAATATATAGATAAAAGTTGACATGTAAAGAATAGAAAAGACAACGTTGTGCAGACAAATTATATGTTGTTCACAGAGAAAGCTTTAATATGGTGCTCAGTTATCAAAAATAAAAAGTCATGTTTTATACAGACAACTAAAGCATAGACTACATAACTCACGTGGAAGCTTGTTCACATTGAGAACGCAAGTAATAATTTATTATCAAAGGGCTTATCCGGTAAGAAATTTTCGATTTTGATTTCCTGCCACTGTTGTTTCTGCTCTTACCTGGTCTCTCAGGGGCGTAGCTATAAGCTCATGGGCCCTTGTGCAAGAGTTCAATTTGCCCCCCCCCCCCCCGTTCGGCCGTTCCATTCTCCTGCTCTGTTATAGGAGCAGGAGAAAGGAAAGGACGCATTCGGCACACAACTGAGCCAAACGGAGCCTAAGGATCCCATAGACTATAATGGCATCCGTTAGGTGTCAGCTCCGAAGATGATTTTGGAGCGGAGACAAAAGTTGTGCATGCAGGACTTTTGTCTCCGCTCCAAAATCATCTTTGGAGCGGACACCTAACGGACGCCATTATATTCTATGGAATCCTTAGGCTCTGTTCAGCTCAGTTATGTCCTGAATGCGTCCTTACCGTTCACCTACTCCTATAATGGAGCAGGAGAACGGAAAGGCCAAACACTGATGTGAACTTTGCCGAATGGTGTCCAGTGACATGCAGGGGGGAGGGGTAGAAATGTGACATGGAGGGGGGTCATGTGACATGGAGGGGGGCAAAATGGGACATAGGGGGGGAGAAATGTGACATGGGGGAGGTCATGTGACATGGAGGGGGGAGAAATGTGACATGGAGGGGGGAGAAATGTGACATGGAGAGGGCCGGCGGTGCGCAAGTAAAAATATAGTCAAATAGGGCTTAAGACTGTCTCTCCTGGAGGGGGCCCCGTGGGCCCCCCTGACTTAGGGGCCCGGTCGCAATTGTGACCACTGCGACCCCTATAGCTACGCCACTGTGGTCTCTCCTTCCTGGCCCAAGGTCGACACACAGGAAATGGCAGAAGATGTTTGCCTAGCCAGTCACTGGTTAATGGTAGTAATTGGCTGAGTAGGTATCTCTAAACATCTGCTGTGAATCAAGCCTGGACAATAAAAGACCAGGTCAGCGAGGGCTTGGTAAGTGTTAGAATGGCAGTAGTGAAGGATCATGAGGTGATCACTGTTTATACAAGCCTAGATCAAATTACTCTTCCCTCCTGTCCCTCCACTGTTCCGGTCAAAGCCCCGCTCACCCCTCTAACACTGAAGTGATGCTGCTGTGATCACAAATTGTTCAAATTTGAATGTCTTTCCAGTAAAGGTAAAGCTTCACCAATCTTTAGTATTGGTCATTCGGTTTTTCAAGTTCATTTTTCTAAGCATTAGACATCCACAGAGAGCTGAGCTTTCATTTATTATCTTGGTTTTATCCTTTCTTTCCTGACCTCTAATATGGCACCTAAAGGGTGCTACTCTTTGTATATTTATTTTATTACTACTGTGTGTAAATCAGGGAAATATTAAATTACTAATATATGTTCTTAAAGGGAATCTGTCAGCGCCAAGACATCCCCCAAACTAGAGTAAGTGGTGTACAGTGTAAGTGGTGCCGAGTCCAGTTATGTAATTTTTATCTTCATACTCACAGGCACTCTGATACTGTGCTCCCCCAAACCAGCAGTAAAATGCATTGAGAGGACTCCCGTGCTCACACATATATTGGAAGAGGAGTCCTCTCAATGCAATTCACTGCTGTTTTGGGGGAGCACAGTATCAAAATGCCAGAGAGTATGAATATAAGAATGACCTAACCAGACTTAAGGTAACTCACACTTCACATTGCATACTCTAGCTTGCAATGTGTTTTGGATATGACAGATTCCTTTTAAACAGATCAGCCAGGTTTTCTCATTATTGAAAGCCACACTCCCTCTGCCCTGCTCCGCCAACCAGCGATTCTCCTTAATTGCTGTATGCGACATGGAGGAGCTTTGCAACAAGATCACTGAAGTCCTGCTGCGCTTATGTTGTTCTCTGACTCCTGTAAGAACAGCGCAAGCGCAGTGTCCTACAGTCAGAGGCATGAGGCTCCACGAATGCTTAATTTTGTCAGACTAGAAGTGCACCCTTGATACTGTGGTAGCACACTGGACTTTCACTATTCTTATAGGAGCCTGAGAACAGTGCTGGCATAGCTGAACTTTAGTGATCTTCAGACATGGAGCAGCCTGTTGTAAAGCTCCTCCGTGTTGCAAAACAGCCATAGGCAAAAGCGGCTGGCTGGTGGAGCAGGGCAGAGGAGGTGTGGCTTCACATAATAAGAAAACAGGGCTGATCTGTTTAAGGCTATTTATTAATAAGTTTAATATTTCACTGCCTCCCACACATTAGTAATAAGTGTACACAAAGGAGACAACCCATTTAATATCTATTTCTATACTGCATATGTCTTGATTGGTTCACATTTTGGTTCTCATTTCTCTTTCAGATTTATTATTAAAGGGGTTGTCCATTTTTCTGATACTGATGACCTATTCTCGGTACAGGTCATCAATATCGTATTGGTGGAGGTTCAACTACCAGAACCCACACTGATCAGCTGCTTGAAAGGGACAAAAGGCTTGCATGAGCGCTACTTACTCTTCAAGGTTTAGCTGCCAGCTGTTGACATTGTGGCAGTGGTGCAGTGTAACAACTTCTCCATCCCATTCAAGCGAACATAATAAGGACAGGTCATCAAAATTGAAAAACCAGAAAATGCCTTTAAAGGGAATGGTACAAACTTTCATGGACACTGTCTAAAATGTTTATATGCCAAAATAAGGCATATGGATAGAGATTGCCCTTATGAAAGAACCTCATTAGGATTTTCAAAAAAGAATATTCATTAACTTCTGACTTTAGAGAAGTCCTGGGCTTTGAATATGGACAACATGAAGTAGTCCCCATACACTTTCCAAAAGCTCAATAGACAAAGACAGCTTATTTGCAATATTTTTTAAACAATTTTTCAGTACAGACAGGTTGTTTAGCCCTCACAAATGAAAGGAAAATGTCATAATTTTCCATTAAAATATAGAAAATATCAGTAGGAAGGTTCCTATCAAATACATGAAAATATGGATAATTGCTATGGCCTTAAATTTCAATTCCAAAAAATAAAAAAATAAAATGTATATGTCACTATACAATGGCAATAAGGTAAAAGACCGACTAATCTACAAGAAAATGTGCAAATTGCTAGGGTATCTAAAGTAAATATTCGTGTAGAAGAAAAGGCAAAAAGTCGGGTATTGTTAGAAATAGGTTTGACAAATGAAGACTTTGGTTTAATTAATCGGCCTATTATAAGACATATTTTTATGATGAAAATTATTACAATATACTGTACTGTACACGTTCTACTTATCATTCTTCGGACTAATAACCACAATTTTAGTGCTAACAAAGAAAAACTCTTACTCGATACTGTAAGGCATTGTGTCTGGATTGTTATATTAGAACATTCAGAAGGCTACTCATGAGTGGCCATGCTGTGGGTGGCTGACAGATGATTAGAGTTTCCCTACAACACCTACACCAAAGAAACACATTATTTCAATACTAGATGTATTAAAGTAGAAGGAACTTTTCACAGTCATAAAGGGATTGTTGAGATCAGAGAATATGGATGTCATAGAATCTCTCCTCATAGAAGACAGATCCCGTCCACAAAATAATTTGAATGCCTACAGGAAATACTAATGATCTGCTCACCTGTTTGTTGCAGGTCTCTGTCTCATCACAGAGCTTGTCTTTTATGTTTATAAATTGAGGTTCATATTACTTTTTACTAGGGATGAGCGAATCGCTCAAAATTCAATTAATTGATCTATCGATTTGATTTGAGTCTGATTCAATTCTACTCGAATGGAAAGTGTGCAAATTGGCCTGGAAATTTGTGCACAGCACTCTAAGGTCTTCTAGGACACATAAATGTTCTCTCTTGGTTCTCACTTTTTAATTTATTTTTTATTTTTTTATTTCTCTCTCTCTTCACTTGAATCGTATAAACAAAAATTCAGATCCAGATCCAACTCAAATTTGTCTAAAATTTAAATCAAATCTGATTAGTTTAGAATCAATTGGCTCATTTCTATTCTTCATCCTTTTTGCCTTTACTCTAACTCAATACTACAGTATTTGTTACATGGTGTTCCCATTAGGTCACATTCATATGGCATGTTTTGATCAGTATTTTCCTTCATCATATGTCTGCCAAAACTAAAAATGGAATCTAGGGAGAAAAAGTATAGTAAAAAGATTTGTACCTTTTCTGTTTTGTAGACCTATTCCTGGTAATGATGAAAAATACTAGCCTTAGGCCCCTTTCACACGGGCGAGTTTTCCGCGCGGGTGCAATGCGTGAGGAGGACGCATTGCACCCGCACTGAATCCGGACCCATTCATTTCTATGGGGCTGTGCACATGAGCAGTGATTTTCACGCATCACTTTTGTGTTGCATGAAAATCGCAGCATGCTCTATATTGTGCGTTTTTCACGCAACGCAGGCCCCATAGAAGTGAATGGGGCTGCGGGAAAATCACAAGCATCCGCAAGCAAGTGCGGATGCTTTGCGATTTTTTTCCGCATGGTTGCTTAGCAACGGGACCCGATCTTTATTATTTTCCCTTATAGCATGGTTATAAGGGAAAATAATAGCATTCATAATAAAGAATACATAGTAAAATGAAGTGGAAGGGGTTAAAAATAATAAAAGTTAACTTACCTTAGCCACTTGATCGTGTAGTTGCGATCTGTCCTCTCTTTCCCAGCATTAGCTAAGAACTAAAGGACCTCTGATGACGTCACATCACATGGTCAAATCACATGGTCCATCTTACCATGGTGATTTACTGTGATTGGACCATGTGATGTGACGTCATCACAGGTCCTTTAGATCTTAGCTGATGCTGGGAAAGAGAGGACAGATCGCAACTACGTGATCAAGTTGCTAAGGTAAGTTAACTTTTATTATCTTTAACCCCTTCCACTTAATTTTACTATGCATTCTTTATTAAGAATGCTATTATTTCCCCTTATAACCATGTTATAAGGGAAAATAATAAATTCTCCAGAAGACCCGAAACCGGGATTCAGTGATGAAGTCCGGCTTCGGGTCTAGGTACCAAACATGGCGATTTTTCACATGCGCGTGCAAAATGCATTTCAAACGTTTGCACCCGCGTGGGAAAATCGCGCCTATTCCCGCAACGCACCCGCCTTTTATCTGTGTGAAAGAGGCCTTAGTGTCCATGTTTGAGGACATTCACAAATTTGACAGTGTCCATGCTTGAGTTAATTTGATACCTACTTAAATTTCTGCCACATACCCTCCAGTGTAAAACACAAGTGGTATGTTACAGCTTACCTACATGGGACGCATTGCCATTAATTACTAATTTCCAAGGGAACTTGACATTATTGATCAGTAGTGTAGATCGCGAATATTCTAATTGCTAATTTTTATCGCGAATATCGGCATTTCGAGAATTTTACGAAAATCTAGAATATAGTGCAATATATTTGTAATCGAGAATATTCTAGTTTTTGTTTTCATCAGTACTACTGCTTCTTGCTTGTGGGCCCATGAGAAGGCTGCAATATCTTTGTCAGAGCTTAGCAAAATAATCCCTAGTAACCAATGGGAAAGTTGCCAACCCCTTTACTATATAAGAAACTCCCCAGCAGCCATTTTCTGCAGTTTTTTGCAGTTCCAAGAAAGACAGCAGTGTCATTGCTGTGCTCTGTGCTTTGCAGACTCATCTGGATCCTTATTTAATGGGCTAGATAGACTATGGGCTAGATAGTTAGTCGGAGATAGTCAGTGTAGGTTACATAGTGATCTAGTGTAGCTGATAGGTTCCAGTGCAGGGTGTTAGGTAGTGTGAAAGGAATTACAGTGCCGTGATAGGGATTAGTGTTAGTAATATCTACTCAGGCCTGATAAAATGTGAAGTTGCACTTATTACGCAAAAAAAATGCTCATCATTAGTGCCGATTTCCACAATCGTGAAAATAATGACTGGAGATGCAAATTTTATGCAAAAAATGCACCAAATATCGCAAAAAAGAATATTGCCTATGTCGCACATCACTATTGATCAGCTTGAATTCAGGCAAAGAACAAAGATAAGCGATAAAATTCATAATACGCCAGTTATTATTGCCCGGCTGACTTGAACAAGTGATTGGGCATCAACTTGACTTCAAATGAGGTTCAATGTGGATAAATGTAAAGTCAATCAGCTGTTTCTAAGGCTACCAGGATATTGTCATGCATTAAATGAGGCATGGACTCGCAGGGAAGGGATGTAATATTACCACTTTACAAAGCGTTGGTGCGGTCTCATCTGGAATATGCAGTTCAGTTCTGGGCACCAGTCCATAAAAAAGACGCTCTGCAGCTGTAAAAAGTACAGAGGAGGGTGACTAAACTGATAAGGGGCATGGAGGGTCTTAGTTTTGAAAAAAGATTAAAAGAATTGAATGTATTTAGTCTTGAGAAGAGACATCTAAGGGGGGACATGATTAACCTATACAAATATATAAATGGGCCATACAAAAAATACTGCGAAAAACTGTTCCATGTAAAATGCTCTCAAAAGACAAGGGGCACTGCCTCTGACTGGAGAAGAAAACGTTCAGTCTCCAGAAGTGTCAAAGCTTCTTTACTGTAAGAACTGTGAATCTGTAGAATAGACTTCCTCAGGATGTGGTCACAGCAGGAACAGTGGACAGTTTTAAAAAGGGTTAAGATGAATTTTTAAAAGTAAACATTATTAATGCTTATGGAAATGTGTAGAAATCTTAGTTTTATTTCCTTCTGGGATTCGCGTCCCCACCTATACCTTGGTTGAACTTGTGTCTTTTTTTAACCTTATTAGCTATGCAACATTTACAGTAGCTGTCCATACAGGAGAAATCTCCTCCCAGCCAGAGTAGTTAGGATGGAATTGTCCATCAGATCTTCTGAAGAGATGTTTTAGCTATCACTGTAGAATGAGGAACTGAGCCATTTATGGGAAAGGCAGAAGAGCGGCGACTCAAGCTTTATTTGGGCATAAGGTTCCAAAATCAAGGATCCATTACACCCTGAGGCTACTTTCTTAGTGGATAGAGGATAGGCTATCTGGGGTTTAACTGGCACTAAAATATTGATCGGGCCTCAGCAGAACATAGTTATCTTTCATTGCCCCATGGTTTCCTTTCCATTAATTGCACGGTATCACCCTTTAGGTGTTATCACTTACACCGGGTCTTAGAATGGATGCACATGATCAGTGCGGTTTGATGTTTGTTTATCATTTCTTTAGTCAGTTTGGTGATAGCTTCTTTTGTGGTCCGCAGCTTACCCTACTGGTTGGGACACTTTAATGGGGCACATTTGACCTATATGTTGGAAGTCCCCTATATGTTCCATAATACGGGGCCTCATCATCTGTCTGATTTTTACAATTATTGAGGATTACTGTATCACCCCATCTCTTTTATATCTTCAAATAGAATTAATAAAGTATACGGTTTTAGCGCCTCATTCTACAGTGATAGTTTCAATACAGAGACACATAATTTATTCCCACAAGATTAAAGATGTTTTAACCATCTGTCAGTGGTTGAATATAAAGGTGCTATTAGGCTGACTCCACTTACTTCTTTAAAATATAGTGTGAACTATAAGCATGCTTACAGGCACAACTAGAACATTAAATGCTAGCAAATTGTTTTTTTCACTACAAGGTCCTTTACTATTGGCCTGTCCTTCACACATGAGTTGCTAGCACATATATACATGCTTATCGTTTTTTAAAGTTGAAGTACCAATAATGAACATTAAATTCTGTGCTCATTTTAGACTGTGTTATTTTGTATTGTAAGGGCCAAAGCTCTGTTTTTCCAAATCAAAACTCTAAATCAGCCCCATGGCCTAAAATATCTAAGTTTTAAATGCCTGCAGCCACCACTAGAGGTGCTCATTTTATGCATACTTATATACATTATATGTAATGATGAACAATGATAATGTATGTACATGTGATCAAAAAAGGCTATGAACAAGATGATGATGATGATAAATAAGTAAATATTATGCAGAGAATCAGTGGAAGAACATACACCATATTTTTAATTCTTAAAAGGTGTAGTTTATTTTTTTACAATCTTAATTTGTTGGAAAGATCCACAGAACCCAAACTCATTGTCCTGATGATAGAACCGCTAGTGCTCACCTGTAATGTATGGATGTACAGGATCTTCAAACGAAAGAAACTCTTCAAAGCAAAATGATTAAGACCAGCGTTCCTAATAAAGCCTTGTACTGGCGGTGGATCCTCCAAAGTTATGTAGAGGCGCAGGCCTCTACATAACTTCAGTGGATCCACCTCCGCTTTTAGATGTAAGACAACTTCCTAGCTGTCTTACATTTAGACCATTTTGTATGCCCAAAAACAAGCGTAGAAAATGATAAATGAGATGGGCCTGCCGGTCCGTCCCCTTCCCTGTCCACTTTTTTAGTTGCAGATTGTGGCAGAAAGGACCTTTGCGCCACAATCTGCGTATTTCTGTTTCATAAACTACCCCCTTTGATCCTGATCTCTGCTTTAGCGATAGATGAGGACTCTACATTTTGGATCCCTGTCTAATAAAAGAACCCCATGAACCCCATGAAGCTAAAACTTGCCCAGTATGTCACATAGATCCAGAGTTTGCAAGATTTAATTCAGGCTAGCAGCTCAGGGGGCATGTTCTTTCTCATGATGCGTGTCCTTTCTGCTACAGCTCTCTTCCTGTAACTGTTAGGCCCCTTTCACACCAGCGAGTTTTCCGCTCGGGTGCAATGCGTGACGTCAATGCAAAGCACCCGCACTGAATCCTGACCTATTCATTTCAATGGGTCTGTGTACATGAGCATTTTTTTTTTCACGCATCAGTTCTGCATTGCGTGAATAACGCAGCATGTCTTATATTTTTCATTTTTCACTCAGCCCTGGCCCCATAGAAGTGAATGGGACTTCAGTGAAAAACGCATTGCATCCGGAAGCAAGCGCGGATGCAATGCATTTGTCACTGATGGTTGCTAGGAGATGTTGTTTGTATCCCTTCAGTTTTTTATCACATGAGTGAAAAACGCATCCAACCGCATTGCGCTTGAGCTGAAAAAACTGAACAACTATACGCAATCGCAAACAAAACTGACTGAACTTGCTTGCAAAACGGTGCCAGTTTCACTGAACGCACCCTGAACGCATCCGGACCTAATCAGTCACGCTCGTGTGAAAGTGGCCTTACAGCTTGAAACAGTAGATAAGGCTGGTGGCAGTCATAGGATGAAACTGGGAATGTGCATCCAAATCAGCAAGTAGGGAAAAGAACAAACAGCAGGTGGCGCTATATAGACAAATTTTATTGAACAGCTCACTGGCTATACTAAATTTTTACTTACATGCAATTGCAAGTGTTCACATGCAGGTGTTAGTTTGAAAAATGTAGCATATTTTTAATTGGACAATATCTTTAATGCAGAATTCCCTAAGGGTTTTTTTCACAGATAGTGTGCTGGTGTTTTTTCTTTACTTTTGCAATGTTAGTGACATCTAAAGATAAAACAATTTTTTTTTATTTTTTTTTTTGCTACTGGCATATTTTTTCATTAGGTGGCATTTATTTATTTGCCTTTCTGGCTTTTTTTTTCAAAAATGCAGCATGGTTTAGCTCTTGCGTTTTTTTTTCCAGGCACTTTCACATTAACTTCTCTTTAAGAGAAACATGTCAGCAAGAAAATGCCAACAGGCCAACGAAGAAAACCTGAAAGAAATGTAGCAAAAATGTGGCAAAAAAAGAATGCATTTATTCTGGCACGTTTGAGATTTGAGAATGGGTTTTCTACAAGGTTCTCCTGGTTTAACCTCATCATTAAGAGTAGTAATAATACATTTATTACCGTTATTTCAGGCTACTATGAAAAATTTACCATATGTTATCTTTACTACACAATTTTAAAAAAATGCAGTTATGTTCATTTTAATCTAATCTTCTGACTATAATACTTAGCTTAGCATAACTGTCACATTATGGAGAAACAGAAAGAAAGATGATATGTGTCTGATATTGATGCATTTGACAATCCATTGGAAAATCACATAGCCCATCTATCAACTGTCACTGAGTTTTTCACATTAACGAAAATGTAGTGCCTGTCTGTACGGTAACCTTGATTTTTTTTTCAAGTCTGCTGACTCCGTCAATAACAATTTGTATAATGATATGTACGCCAGACGATTCTAAAATATATGATGTTATGGTATACTGGATGTTGTTTACAGTGTTTACTGACAGAAGCAAATGTTATGCCAAGAAAAGGTTTCACACTTTGCATGCAGATGGTCAGTTTAAAGCATGAAAGGGTTAATTTCACATAGACCATCTGTCAATTTCAGACCCAGCTACTGCCCAGGGCACATGGCTTTAAATGAATCTAAATTAGTTTAAAAAAAAATGAAATCTTTTTGTGAAACATACAAATTCAATCCCACATTTGTTTTTGTGATATTGTATTATTTCAGAGCTGATATCCACTGTAGAAAGGGCAGAATTAGTGCGGACTGCTAATCATCAGTGAGAATAGGTGCATACATTCAGGCGTTACGAGAAGAAAAAGTGTTGTGATCCCACTTATTAGAATGAGGAAAAGGAAGTGCTCATATAGCCCACTCTATTTCCTCACTGCTGCGAGATGGACTCAGTGAAAAATCTATGGACCCTTTTGATTCTGTCTCATGCAATGAGGAGAGAGATAGATGCACTCACATAGCGTGCTCTCTCCTTGTTCTAGAAATTGGAGAGAGTCTTCACCAATCAAAACATTTGAAATGCCACTATGACATATAAAAAGATTTTCAAAAGTACACGGAAACTCTAAAGGCCCTAGTGGGACAATTATTGGAGGTAAGTGTTGATATGAACACTTGTTCCCAATAATTGCCCTGTGTAAAGGTACCTCGGATCACCTGAACATGGAATTTGAGGGGCTGACTGGCTGGTATCAGAGGTTTTTCTGCTACTGGGTGTGACAGTGGGTGCCTATTTTTAGTATGGGATGAAAATAGTATGTCTAAGGTACATTGCATATGCATATACAAAGGCAAAGATTAATGCTGAATGCTCATTAATATATGGTAGCGACTATGATAAGCACTAATGAGTTCAATTTAAAGTTCCTGTCAACATCCTACTAATAGGCCTATGAGAAGATATAAACTCTGAGCAACAATTACTGCTTGTCAACTTGTGTGGAATTAATTTCCAGATGAGTCACTCTGGAGCAAAGCCTTCCCTTGTTTCATCTCAAAATGTCTTAATCTCCGATCTGCAGAGACTCTTTGAATACGGAAGCCAAATTAAAAAAATGCTCTGCTAATCAGGACATTTAAAATCCTTTGTCGATAAAGAGGAAGAAAGGAGGAGGTAGGTTGGATGTTAAGAGTACACAGAAGTTTCCTACTGGGTTTTGATGTGGAATAGGTTTTAAGAAAATACTGCAACAAGAACACATCAACTGTTTAACGCATTTCATGCCAAAGCATAATCCAGGACAAAACAGTAGTCTATGACATTGTGACCTTACTTCTGTAGAGTTTGAGGTGGAACCTTGAGACACTTCAATATAGGTAGAATAAATTACTCTACCTTATATAAGAGATAGTTATTAAATTCAAGATAATAAGGGGAGGTCCAGCAGTAGATAATTTTCTTGAAGAGTGCATTAAGAAAATAAAAGAAACGATAACCTCAACAATTCTGTTACACCATGTACTGGGTCCTTGCAGGTCTTTACTTTATGGTCCTGTCTTGATCCACAGAAAATGCTAGTAAATGCCCACTAAGCCAGTCTTTGGCTGAGCAGGTCATCATTCCAGCTAGTGACTGGCTGAGTGGACATTTGAAGCATTTCACATGGCTTTAAGGCTAGAAGTTTCAAGTTGCCTCTCTGTCAGTAAGAATTGGCAGAGGAGGCAAAAAAAAGTTTGGTGCAATGAAAAAAATAAAGAAGATGCGGCACTCACCTAAAACTCTCTTTACAGCTTTATTCACATTAAAAAATCAATGGTATGCGGGCACAGCACAGGCAAAAAAAGTTTTCTGGGCAAACCCTTTAAAAAGAATTACTCCAATCGCCTGGGGAAAAATGAATATGCTAGCCCTTAACTAATAAAAAAAACATAACAAAAGATTTTCTCCAATTCCAAACAGAGTAAATTGCTCTACAGTACCGATTAGACAGTACTGTATATATAGTAATTATTAAATATTAAATTCAGGTGCCCCCACTCCAAGCACCCTATGTACACACCATATCAACTCCTTCCCCACCATGTTCCTGTAAATGAATCAAGATTATTCACTGTATCAAAAATACTTTATTGTAGGTGGGATTTTATCAAGCCCTGCACTCCAGAAATCTGGCTTCAAACACTGGACACACTGGAGGTTCTGCTAGTACTCTGGTGGGCTAGTCCAACCCTTTAGGTCCCCATTAACTGAACTATGGCCACGGCAGGCATTATAGCCTATAGAGCGTGTCGATGGATAAATTAAATGAGCAAACTTATGGATTTTTCTTTTTATCTTCTAATCCTTTGGAAAAGTTATGTATTCTAGTGGATTATTGTCTGGGCATAACACAACAGACACCTGTAAAGGAATACTTACAGGCCTGCCTGGGGGCCTGGAGGCAGTCTAACTCCCCAGGCAGTCTATAAACAGCATTCACTACACTGTACATGAATGGTAGCTCAAGAAATTGAACTTGTATTGACTGATATGTAGAATAATGGGTCATTGCTTTATTTACCTAGTAGTGACACTTAATGGGATAAATAAAACATAAAAAAAGTATTAACATGTGCAATTTCTGCAGTGTGAGAATAGATTGCCCAAAGTCAAAGTCTTTGAGTGTTTCTTTTTTGGGCATGTGCATTTGGAACTTAGACCCTGACAGTCACTCCTAACCTATATCTTTATTGTAAATTTAATAAATTGTCATATATTTAACTTTGGTACAATACATAATGGCCATTTTGGACTTTTATCTTGCAGGAGTTAATTTTCTTCTAATGGAAATTGTTAACCCCGTGTTATGTATGGTTTTAATTCTCCATAGTGGAATAAGAGAGCAAAATTTCCCCTCAGTAACTTAAAATAGTGTCTGAGAATGAAAAGGAAAAAAAAAAATATGAATCTCAAGGCCTTGAGTGTGAGATTTAATTTACTGGAACATAAAAGAAAAGAAACAGTATCTGAAAGATGGATTATTTTATAGCTTCCATATAAAAGAATTGATTAGAATGGAGTATCATTTTTATTTATTTCCGACCAGGACAGTCCAGAAAATGTTTTCCAATGCTAGATACAAAGACAAAGCCTGAAATATTGATATTGTGCAAACGGCTCTAATACAATTAAATCCTAATTGCCAATAATTCAGACGATTCCCAATATCTTGTTTTCTTGCTAATTTTAGATGTATCCAATATGATGGTTTCCTGAGGAACATGTAAACTAATTAAAATATAGATGGACTTCTTATCACAACTTAAAGATTCAATTACACTTTAATAAAGCCATTCTAGCATTTTCTAGGATAATATAAGGCTGTCATGGTCTAAAGACGCAAATGAGGGAGATTTCAGGGTTCTGCACCAAGAAATGACATTTTAATGGAATGGTTAGAAGTTCAGTGACTGGCACTCCATTAAAGTCTATGGGGTTATTGAGGCAAGGGATTATTAATCCAATCAAAAAGCCTCCGCTCTCCCCACAAAATGTTGCAGTGATTTTTTTTTCATATTACAACTGTCTCTGCTGAAAAAAAAAATCTTTGATTTCCAACATTACAAGCACAATAAACAAAGAATTTGATATTTAGTTAATCTCATAGCCAAATCAGATTTTGTTAATATGCAAACTTCATAAAGAACCGTTCTTTTTATGAAAATGAATTAAAACTTTAAAGTTACAGGGGGAATGTGGGCTGTCATGTGGGTGTTCATTCTTAGAATAAGAGTCCCTTTTCCTTGTATGCTAATCAAGGAAAAGATGGCAAAGATGACAAATAATTATTTATTTGATCAAATAATTTTGTAAAAGCTAGATGAGGTGTTATATAAATTTTTAACCAAGGTCTACTTAGAGGACTTTTTCTAGCAGTTATATAGCTAAAGCATCCAATACTACATTGATTTTAGTCTGCAGTAGTCACTAGGCGAAGAGTTTTACATACAGAAATGGTAAAATTGGAACTGTATACATCTATATGCAATGATTGCCCTCTAGTGGCAGCAGCTGGCAGTCAGAATATTATTAACTAGTTTCTCTAGTTAAAATCTGTTGTGTGTCTAAATGGAAGACAAAACCATTAGTAGTTTGTTAAATATTAAATTACATGAAATAATATATAGGATTCATGCATATTAGTCTGCTATAGTTAGTAGAAATGCACTGCTGCTTACCATCCACACTAGTTTCTAATTTCTAGGCAATCAGATGCATTCTCTTCTTCTGCTTCCTTTTTGCAATCTGCTGGTAGCCATGGCTCTTCTTTTCCTGCTCCCTTTGGATCACTAACCTTGCACCCAATTTAAATTGGATTCTGGCCTCATCTTCTTACTTGTGGAATAAAGGGGAATTCTGGTTGTAGCAAATTACCCCCTATCCACAGGATAAAGATAAAACTTTTTGATGGAGGTCCTACTGCTAGGGTCCCCACTAATCATATGAACAGGAACCCTGTAACCCATGGGGTACCCCTGGAGCAGCAGGTTGAGCATGCACACTGCCACTCCATTCATTCAGCATTCAGCTATTGCCAAAACTCTAGCTAGGCACCAAGGAAAGAATACAGGACCTTTTAAAAGAATCATCTGGCGGCACACACACACACTTGCATGGTTATTGTGTGGGATATATAAATGTTTGATACATGTTCTTTACTTATTGCAGATAAATGTTAAATAATATTTGCTCACCCCACCACTCCCCCAACCACACCAGTGTTAATCAGTTGGGTGTGCAACATTTGCATTATGTTCCTTTTTGGCCTGATCAGTGAGGATGACATAAGATGAAGCAGATGAATGTAATCACTTTGTAGGGGGTCTATACATTTGTGGATCTTCTGCTTTCTTTCCTGAGTCTAAATAACCATTGCACCCTGGCATTTTTGGATTTCTAGTTTGGAATAGAGCTCTGTCAGAGCTATGTGTACAGCCCCTTCATGGGGGCATACAACGTTCCTATAGCTATGTACTACAGAGCCTTAGGCACTCCATATTCTGTGTGCAGAGTATGCTAATGCTTCTAGTGCAGAATAGGAGACATGAAACAGACGCATACAGTGGTAAAGTATGGCCTCATAAATGATTGTTGAATTATTTGTATAGAGCCATAATACAGCCATGTGCATGAGCCTTCAGTCTGAATAAATTATATTTTGCTCCCAGTCTAAGCAAGGCTTGAACATGAAGTCAGGCAGTAAATCAATAGTAAAGTACTGTACATTTTATACACCAGAGGACCACTTCTAGTTCAATAAAATCATGTCAGTGTTCAATAATTTACAAGGGATTATGCAGGATTAAGAATGTGACTATTTGGTACATTTTATAATGACAATTACAGACTATTCCTATTAAACCCTTCCTTACATTTGACATACATGTAAGTAAGGAGCGGCAAGGAGTTCCCAAGATAAGCTGTGGATGTATGACAGGGTGATAAGCTGGGCACAGGAGCTCTGCTCGCATGATCACTGTGGGAACCTGCATGTGACTGAAAGCTGGGATCGGAGATACAGTAACTCCAATCCCAGCCACTTAGATGACATGGTCAATAGCAACAGTGGATGACAGATGACTCCCTCAGTATCCCATTGGCCCCACAAAACACAAATGTGAAGGTGACAATAGTTACTATGGTAACCTATGACTTAGATAGAGTCTAAAGGTCTAACAGGCAAACTCTTGGTGTAAAACTGACTAGTACAAGACCCTGTAATACAAAGTATTGCAGTGTATTATACAGGGGTTAAAACATCAGAATTTCAAGTGCCCTTGTGGGTCTCAAAAAAAGAGAAAAAAAATAATAAAACTTCCTAAATAAATAAAAATTATTGAATAAATTCAATAAATACTTGATATTGCTGCAACCATAACGAAAATATAAAAGCATCATATCTATCTCATCAGGTGAACACTGTAGAGAAAATACATAAAAACATGACAAATTGTCATTCTTGTTTACTTTGCCCCCAGAAAACATAAAAAAAGATATAAAAAATTGTTATCTCGAATAGTGTTGGGTGCGAATATTTGAATCGCAAATTTTAATAGCGAATATCGCAACTTCAATAATTCGCGAATATTTAGAATATTTTTCATCAGCAATTAACTTTTTGCTTGTGGACCAATGAGAAGGCTGCAATGTCTTTGTCTGAGCTTAGCAACATCCCTAGCAACCAATAGGAAAGTTGCCTACCCCTTTAGTATATAAGAACCTCAAATCACCAAAGAGATTGCTAAAAAATAGCAATGCTACACATATAATGTAATAATTGCATTCTTTATTTCACCAGATCCAATAATTATATAAATACAAACACATATATAAAATTTGTTAGAAGCAAAACAGACAAAATGCCATAGTAGGAACACAAGAGTCTCTACACATCCCTCCCCACCCAATTAGCACATACCACTCATCCACCAAAAGTTACTGAGACTGTGTGCCCTCACTAACTGAACTGCACATTGTGCTGTTCATAGGACCGAGCGCTCTATACATACAGCTCCCTGGAAATACCAACCGCTGCCTAGAGTCTCAGGTATGGTACCCTGTCTCTAGTACCTACTTAAACAGCTGTCTCAGTAACTTTTGTTGGATGAGTGGTATGTGCTAACTGGGTGTGGAGGGAAAATAACCTTGAATTTGCGAATTCACGAATATATGACAAATATTCTACCAAATATCTGCGAAATATTAAAATCGAATATTGCCCCTGCCGCTCGTCACTAATCTCAAAATGGTATAAAACAAGCCCTCAAACAGCTCAATCTACAGAAAAAAATAGCTATGGCTTTCAGAAAGTAGCAAAAAGTTTTTATTGTGTAAAAGTAGCAAAACAAAAAAAAACTATATAAAATTGGTATTGCTGTAATTGTATTGATCAGCATAATGAAGCTATGAATATCCTGCATACAGCACAGGGAACACTGTAAAAACATCACCCTAAAAACAATAGTTGTATTGTTGTTTTCTCTATATACTGCTTCCCCCAAAATGCTTACTGCACCCTTATATGAATTACTTCAATGGCATAGATTCCAAATGATTGTCTTTTGGGGGTGTTTCTTATGTTTTGACACCTCAATGCTGAAACCTGAAAAAATCCTAATAAATCAAATGGGCGCTCTTTAATTTATGAGAGCTGCATTTGAGTAAACTAGCATACTAGCATCTACATAAAAAACAAGCTTTCTAAATGCTGTTTTGTATACTTTCAGGAGACGCAGGTGCTCCAATATAAAAGTCCTTCAAAGCCACTTCAAAACTGCCACTTTAAAATAAAATTAAAAATGCTGCTACATTTATAAGCCCTATAATGTTCTAAAAAAATTAAAAATATGTTTAAAAAATGAAGTCAACATGAAGTGTGCATATAGTAGATGTTAGCTGTTAATTAAGAACCATTTTGTGTGGTGTTACTGTCTTACAAGCACATAGATTGTATTTTTAAAACGTCAAATTTTTCCAAATTTTCTATAAATTTTAGTGTCCAGCAGAAATAAAAACATGATATATTGATACCAATTTGCCATATAACATAAAGTACAATATGTAACAAAATTAGAATAACTTGGATGAGAAAAATCATTCAAAATGTATTTTTACACAAAGTGACATGCCAGATTTGAACAATGGTGCCAAAACTAGCTGCAGTGGAAAGGTGTTAATATATTTTTTCTGGCAGCCTGGCGGGTACTTTAGAGTGCAGGATGGTTTGGCATAGACAGGAGAAGATTGAAAATTTAGTGGTCCTATAAAAAAAATGAAAAGTGGCCTCCATGTTGTAAGACCAAATGCAACAGAAGAGAGGCAACACAAGCAGGCAGTGTCAGCCATACCATAGTGCAAAATACTATCCCAGCAGAACCAAACATGCTGTCCCTGCAGAACCAAATACCACAGTTTAGCACAAAACACTGCCCCGGCAGAACCAATAAGCAATACAAAATACCTCCCCAAAAGCTGCCCCTTTGTGGTATCCAGCACCAACTACAGTGTTCTGTCTTCCACCCACTCTTTCTCCAAGTTTCTCCCTAAATTAAGAATTTGAGGAGGGAGCTGAGAAGGTGAGATGTAGACACAGCACTAAGCCAGCCCTACATCCTACATTCTGCCTGGTCTTCCAGCTCTATCAAACACACATAAAAATACAGCACTACCTCTCTATTTGACCACTGGTCTAGTCGATACGTTACCTCATAGGTTTCAGGCCTAATGGCCTGTGGTCTATAAGGGTGAAGTAGGGGGGTGGAGTGGGAAGCCACTGGCTTCAATGTCCCATTGCGGGAATCAACAGTAACATCATCCTTAGAATGGTAATACAGTTGAATTCAGGAGGGCATCTGCAGCCATTGGCCAGTTAGATAAGTCCTAACGTTCATAGCACTGGTCATTATTTACCCCACCGGCAGCTGTAAGGGGTGCTTGGGTGGACCAGTCCATCCCTGGCCAGTCCAATTCTGGGTACAGGGCACTGTAATGGCATTTGTAGCTAGTTTATTTTCTACTAATCAGTAACATATTTATTTACTTGACATATATGCTTTAAAGAGGACCTTTCACTGGTCCACAGTTTATTAGGAAAAGGTATGTACATGGAGAGCGGCACCCAGGGATGTCCCTGCACTTACTTGTATCCCTGGGTGCCACGCCGTTCGTCCTCTGTAGCCCCCGGTACCGGCGCTCGTGCTTCTCCAATTTTGCTTGTGGCGGAGACATCTTCTTTTGCCCTGGGCGTCTCCTTCTCCCAGGGCTGGAGCACTGGCCAATCGCAGCGCTCAGCTCATATTGCTGAGCGCTGCGATTGGCCAGCGCTCCAGCCCTGGGAGAAGGAGACGCCCAGGGCAAAAGAAGATGTCTCCGCCCCAGGCAAAATTATCAGAAGCACGAGCGCCGGTACAGGGGGCTACAAAGGACGAACGGAGCGGCACCCAGGGATACAAGTAAGTGCAGGGACATCCCTGGGTGCCACTCTCCATGTACATGCCTTTGCCTAATAAACTGTGGACCAGTGAAAGGTCCTCTTTAAGTATTGTTTTAGCAATACCCCTTGATTTATGTGATATTGGGGTTACCACACCCTGATGCATATCTCATACTGTCCATAGTCTTCTGTTTCAATGGATGTTTTTAATGACTTTTTTCCAGCTGTGTATGTGAAATTCAGTTATATCTGTATTGGTCCACACTATGTTTATAGTCTGATATATCCAGTGTTCAGGGGGATTGTAGGTTTGTTAGCTTCCTTATTTGGATACCTGGTGAGGAATTTGGATGAGTGTGATGTGGTTCTGATTCCTATAATGGCTTTCTATAATATGTTTCTTGTACTTAATCCATGTTAAGTTATCACTTAGTTATTAAGGAACATCACAAATGATCAATTCAATGAGTTGACCTGAGTAGAAGCACAAAAAGACATTAGAAAACAAGGAAGACTGATGAAGATATCCATGTGTATATCAAGATGCAGCTATTTAATAATAGGCATATAAACCTATAATTGCCAATAATTTAAAATGTTAATTGAAAAAAAAAACTGTATTCCTATATAAGCAGTATTTCTGAAAGCAACATTGAGCTGACTTATATTCCTGTTGTTTTCTATAAAAACAAAAACATATAACGTATGTTGTGAAGACTCAGGATAGAACATTGTCCATTTGCCAGAATATGCTTGTTTGTAAGCTAAATCAAATGACAAAAGGGGAGCTTCCAGTAAATGTATTATTATTACTAAGAAACATTGCACTACATAATACTCACTGTAGCAGCTGAAGAAGCTCGCCATATACCATATATGTCTATCAATATTGGTTGGCACAGGGGCTTCTTACAAAACTGGAGGCTGAATAAGGAAACACTCAATATATATTTCAAAAATTTGTCACAACCTCACAAAACAAAAACTGACACCAAAAATGTATGACATGGTGCACAGTAATAATTAGTACAATGTGGTGTAGTCCTGTGTCTGTAAGGGCTCATTCACACGAACGTATCTTTTTTCTGTGTCCTTTCCGTTTTTTTTGCTGACCAGATACGGAACCATTAATTTCAATGGGTCCGCAAAAAAAACAAACCTGAAGTTACTCCGTGTGCATTCCGTTTCTGTACCGCAAAAAAATAGAACATGTCCAATTATTGTCCGCATTACGGACAAGGATAGTACTGTTCTATTAGGGGCCAGCTGTTCTGTTCCACAAAATACGGAATGCACATGGACATCATCCATATTTTTTGCGGATCCGTTTTTTGCGGACCGCAAAATACATACGGTCGTGTGCATGAGGCCTAAACAAAATAGCACTGGCATATAGATGCAACTTGTTTGTGACTGTTTAAAAAGTCGCACATCATAAATTAGACTTAAAGATGTTCTAATCTGAAATCCTGACCTACTTTTCACTCCACTTCTAAAAGGGGTGAGGCTCAACAAATGTCGCAAAAAATATGCAGCTTCATTTACAACATTTTTACACCACAAAACTGGCATAGAAGACATGATAAATGTGCTTCCTAATATCTAAGAAACGTTTTAATTTATAAAATACAATGTAGCCTCATACCCTAAAACACACACACATTAAAAACCAAACCCCGAAATGGTCAGCATTAGCATGGTTATGCAGACAACCAAAGTTTTTATGTCCATCACACAGTAACTATCCTCTAGGGTTTGTACAGTGTTAGAAAAACATGGCTCCCATCAACAGCTTGTGTGCGTTATTGGAGCTCTGGCCCATTGACTCCAATGGAGCCAAGCTACAATACCAGACACACCCTGATATTCCACCATGTCAGTCACCGACTTGAATATCGCCATCAGCTTTTTAAAGGCATACTCAGTTGGTTTGGACTAAGTGGACCATATAGTATATAGTAGTAGTGGTAACAAACAGATCTGTGACAGAGGGATTCTGCCCTATGCTTAGAGCAATATTATTTGCAGGCATGTCAACGGAACATTTTTATTACCTCCAATAGTGTAAAACGGCAGTTAACGGCAACAGGCAAAAGGAAACTGTTAAATCAAGTGCTCACTAGTTATGAATTATTAAAGTAATACAGTATTATGTCCATTCTAGAAGGCTTGCTTTTTCCTTGAGCCAGCACTACGGTCTAACAGCTCATCTCTTTCTGTGCTGCCATTATACATTTATAATGTATTACTTGCTTTGTTACATAGTTTTTAATTCGCCTCAGCTAGTAATAAACAGTAACTTGTTTTAAAACTTTCCAATTGCTTGTAAAAATGGCAGCAGAATGCAAACGAGCTTACACCCTTCTGCTTAGAAATCTCGGGACGCAGCCTGCTTCCCTTACTTGTTAAGTCAACCTCCAGCCGCTGATGTGCTTTACAGAATACCAACATTATGCTAAGTCTGCTTTTCAATTCCTCTCTGGAGTTGGAAATGAAATGTTCTAAAAACCAGAAGGGCGTTTGCAAATCACATTTTCATTGACTTTTGTATGTACAACTCGAAAGACAAATAAGTCTGCGGCGATTCAGCAAAGCACTGCTGACAATATTGGAACCAATATACTAGACGATGTATACTATATGATATTAAGCTGGGTTTTCTGGCTGTGAGAGTTGTTCCTCCTGATACACTGCGGCAGTATGCCGCGCGCGATGCCGTATAATATATGCCTCATGTTTTTGATTTTCCGCAGGAGTGTTTCAGGCAGATTAAAAGGAAAGTATTGTCTTTTGTTAAATCACAATGAAATATGGTGTAACAGCACGTCGAGAAATTTTTGATGGTAAATAGACTTTTCATTGAAATTCCTGTTAGTACTTCCAGGTCCCTTTCTTTCGAAGTAACCATAAATGTATTTATATATTTCCTGCATCTTTTATATAGCACCATCTTATACTGCAGCCTTGTACAAAGATTATCACTTAGGCCCCTTGCACACGAGCTTGAGCGGATTAGGTCCGGATGCGTTGCTGATGCTTTCAGTGAAAACTGCACGATTTTGCAAGCAAGCACATTCAGTTTTGTTTGCGATTGCGTTCAGTTGTTCAGTTTTGTTTGCAAACAACATCTCTTAGCAAACATCTGTGAAAAACACAAGTGCGGATGCGATTTTCATGCAGCCCCATTCATTTCTATGGGACCAGGGCTGCGTGAAAATCGCAGAATAAAGAACATGCTGCGATTTTCACGCAACGCACAAGTGATTCGTGAAAACCAATGCTCATGTACACAGACCCATTAAAATAAATGGGTCCGAATTCCATGTGGGCGCAATGCTTCTGCATCACGCATTGCACCCGCGCTGAATACTCGCTCATGTGAAAGGGGCCTTAACCGCAACAGGACCGCCTAACGCAGGGATGCGTCCTGCGGGCGGTCCTGTAGCTCTGTGCGCGCGCGCGTTCACAGAGAAGCGCGTCTCGGCAGTTCGGCTACAGCCTGCCAGCGATGATCCATCGCTGGCAGGCTGTAGATGCGAATTAAATCGCATCAAACAGCTATATCAGACGCTGTTCTGTGAACAGCGTCTGATATAGCTGCTACCTGGTCCTCTGGTGGTCCCATTTGCTAGGATCGACCACCAGAGGACCAGGTAACACTGTAAAGTTGCACCAAACACTACACTAACCCCCCCACCCCCCCTCACCTATTAACCCCTTGATCACCTCATCTAGACCCCCTGATCACCCCCCTGTCATTGATCACACCCCTTGTAAGGCTCCATTCAGACGTCCATATGTGTTTTGCGGATCCGTGGATTCACGGATCCGCGGATCCGATCAGCGGATCCGATCCGCAGATCCTCAAAACACGGACACCGGCAATGTGCTTTCCGCATTTTGCAGATCCGCACATTGCCAGAACTATATAGAAAATGCTTTTTCTTGTCCGCAATTGCGGACAAGAATAGGACATGTTCTATATTTTTGCGGAACGGAAGTGCAGACCCGGAAGCGAGGATCCGTAATTCCGTAATGCCGTCAGTGCTATACCTTACATTCCAGAATTCTAAGGGTTACGTAGCATCATAAATAAATATAATGCTGTGATCCTCTCAGTGCCACGAAGGTCAAGACGTTGAACTCGCTTGTGTGAAACCAGCCTTAGCCTATGTGCCCACAAAGTATTGTAGATGCTGAAAATTTTTACATGTATTTCTGGAGATATTAGAACCTGAAATACAAGCATTTACAATTTTAAATGTGTTTTTAGCACATATTTGATGTGTATTTTGAAGGGTATTTTCCCACTGACTATTGGGCACATGAAACACATCACAGTGAGATGAGTTTTCATTTCATTGTAAAAATATGTGCCGTATGAACAACAATATTTTGCCACTGAAATCAAAGAGACACTACTTCTAAAGATTTTAGGTGTGTAATTCGGTGTAGAATAGAATTATATGCTATGTGAGCATAGTTTTCGGCCCCTTTCACATGAGTGTGATTTCCGCGCGGGTGCAATGCGTGAGGTGAACGCATTGCACCTGCCCTGAATCCGAACCCATTCATTTCTATGGGGCTATGCACATGAGCGGTGATTTTCATGCATCACTTCTGCGTTGTGTGAAAATCGCAGCATGCTTTATATTGTGCATTTTTCACGCAACACAGGCCCCATAGAAGTGAATCGGGCTGCGTGAAAATCGCAAGCATCCGCAATCAAGTGCGGATGCAGTGCGATTTTTCCGCAAGCTTGCTAAGAGACGGGACCCGATCTTTATTATTTATAACATGGTTATAAGGGAAAATAATAGCATTCTCAATACAGAATGCTTAGTAAAATGTAGATTAAGGGGTTTAAAATAAAATAAATTAACTCAACTTATCCACTTGATCGCGTAGTTGCCGATCTCTTCTCTCTTCGTCAAGCATTAGCTGCCAGCTAAAGGACCTGTGGTGACATCACATCACATGGTCCAATCACATGGTCCATCACCATGGTGATGGACCATGTGATTGGACCAGGTGATGAGCTCAGTGACATCCTCACAGGTCCTTTAGCCAACAGCTAATGATTGAAGAAGAGATCGCAACTACGCGATCAAATGGATAAGGTGAATTAATTTTTTTTATTTTTAACCCCTCCATCCACATTTTACTAAGTAGTCTGTATTGAGAATGCTATTATTTTCCCTTATAACCTTGTTATAAGGGAAAATAATAAAATCTACAGAATACTCAACCCAAACCCGAACTTCAGTGATGAAGTCCGGGTTTGGGTCTGGGTACCAAACATGCTGATTTTTCCCATGCGCGTGCAAAACACATTAAAACGATTTGCACTTGCGCGGAAAAATCTTGCATTTTCCCGCAACGCACCAGCCTCCTATCCGGGCGTCAAACATGATGCCCATGTGAAAGGGGCCTTAGTGATACCAATGAAGATTCCAATAAAATTTTCTTATTTCAGACACTTACTAGAGTTATTTCATATGAAGGCTGGTGGACTGGCCATAGACCCTACAGGCAAATTTCCTAGTGGGCCGATGCCCAGAGGGCCGTCCAAGCCCTCCTCACAGCTGCTGGCCATGTACATAATGATCTTATTATCTCAGGATTAATTAATGCTAGAAGCATCAGGTACCTATGTACCTGGCCAGAAGCCACAGGTACCTCCCTGAATTCAACTGTATCACAATCTTCAATATTTTGATAGGGCAGTATTTTATGCTGCACTTTGGTTCTGCTGGGGTGGTATTTTTTGCTGCACTATGGTATTGCTGGCCCTGCCTACTTCAGTTGTCCCTTGTCGTTTAGGTTGGCCCTGCCTACTTGGGTTGCCCTGCCTTCTGTAAATTTAAACTTGGCTACAATTTATATATTTTTTTCCCCGGCCCACTTTAAGTCCCCAGTCCGGCCCTGCATTTATCAGTATCTTGTTTCAGTTGCAGTGTGGTTGGAAACTTGAGGAAATCCATGCAAACACATGTAGCATATATAAGCTTCATGAAAATGTTGCTTTTAGGTCAGATTCAACCTAGGACCCCAGTGTTGCAAGGTAACAATGTTTACCACTGATCCACAATGAAATACTCAATGCAAACAGTGGCATATCATTTTGGCCAAAAATATGCAGAACTACCACATTGTGAGCATCAATGGCCTTATGAAAGATCAGATTATAGCCTCTTCACTAATGTTCCTAAATGGGAATTCCTCCATGTGTTATCTTCTGTCTTAAACACTGTAATGCGGCTAAGAGATTTCTTCCTCTGAGCCATGAAGTATAAAAGCTTCCTATGGGTCACATTATTTTACGGTAATTTTCTGCAAATTTCACTTAACTCTCAAAACCACAACATTCCAGCCGTGACCATTTGTATAAATGGATAGATGTATATTGCATAACGGCAAATGCATTTTTCTGTCAGCTAGCAACAATACAGGCTGTTGTACGTGTTTACTTAACTCTGTTATCTTTATCAGTGATGGCCTACTATTTCTCTACAGATGTTTGGTCACCACACTGTGTATAAATGGTGTAACAGCTGTGGATACCAGAAGTTATTCTATGCAGCACAGAAGCTGTCCATGATAATAAGTAGTGTTGAGCGAATCAAAGTATCTGAAATGGGCTTCAATCCGAATTTCAGGAAAAATTTGATTCGCAATGAAGCTTTCTTTCCTCATGCTTCATGGTAATAAATCAATTTCGCTCAAATGGTGGCTGAAAATAAAAAATTTAACTCACCTAAGTCACTTGATCGTGGAGAGGTTGTCCGCTCCTGTCTTGATTGAAGACACCACGTGATCATGCTGGCCATGTGCAGTGATGTCATCAAGTGGGTGAGGTGAGTATAATTATTTTTTTTTAACACCTGATCAACCCCTGAGGAGATGAATGTGAGTCCCAGATGCCGCAATCAGCATTGAAAGTGTGTGTGTGTGTGTGTGTGGGGGGGGGGCAGGAAGATCGCCATTCCCCATAATTGCGCCAAATCCATACAATGGAAATCAATTTGTGGCTTAGTAATTTGTAACAAATCAAATTTCTTTCTTTCAAATTTATTCTTCTCTAATAAAAATATTAGTTAGATGGCTTCTGGAGGACTAGTAAGGATACAGAATTTGCATTGAAATTGAAGGTTAAGAAACAGCTATGGCACCTGCAGGTTTTTGATCCAAAGCCAGAAATGGATCCTATTCCTTTTAAATCCACTTCTGGCTTTGGCTGAAAAAAACTATGGGAAAATCTGCTTTAAACCCAACTCCAAACCTTCCCTCTATGTGTTTACTGGAATGATTCTGAAAAGGATTCAGCAAGTCAGGATGTCACATCACTGAGTGAACAAGACCACCATCTTTAAAGGGGTTGTCCCACGAAAAATATTCTACAGTTTCCAAACCAGCACCTGGATCTGAATAATTTCGTAATTGCAATTAATTAAAAATTGTGTATAGCTACTGAGTTGTCCAATAAAATGTATCTGTATAGCGCCACTTCATTTTCTTATTTCTTTGACCTGCTCATTAAGATGGCCGCACATGCTCAGTTTCATCTTTCAACTGCCTCCTGAGCTGTGATAGGGAGAGCATGGACACACACCCTGAGCTGTGATAGGTAGAGCATGGACACTCCCCCTGAGCTGCAGTAGAAAAGACGAGCCACTTGAGCTGCCAGCTTGATATAACTCTAGCAGAGCAATGAATGGGGAGATCTCTGCATGTGAGGTACAGGGCTGGTTCTAGCTTAGAAACAGATTATCAATTCATGTATTATATTATGTCTGATTTTCATATTTTACATTGTTCATTGGATAACCCCTTTAATGTCGCTACTTATACATATTACTCTCTGATAGGAATACACATCAGCTTAAAGCCATATCAGAAACATATGTGCTACATATGCAACTTACAGGTGTGTTCAAAATTATTCAACCCCCAATGCTGTACAGGGTTTTAGGGAATTTAGTGTACATTTGTAATTGTGTTCAGAATGAAATCTTACAAGGACTTTTTAAAGAACCAAATGCAACTAAAATTATATCAATTGTTTTTGTAATACAGTCTTAAATGTTTTTTTGTGATTTCTTCATTGACACAATTATTCAACCCATTAAAGACGACCACTCTTAAGAACAGAGGTTCATTCAAGTGTTTTCGATCAGGTATTGAAAACACCTGTGGATGTCAAGGAGCAGCAATCAAGCATAATAAGCACCAATTAGGCAGATTTAAAATGACTGTGATACTCAGCTCCTTCTAGACATTTACTGGTGTGTTTACAAACATGGTGAAATCAAGAGAATGGTCCAGGAAGACAAGAGAAGAGGTGATTTCTCTTCACAGGAAGGGCAATGGCTATAAGAAGATTGCAAAGATGTTAAACATACCAAGAGACACCATAGGAAGCATCATTCGCAAATTCAAGGCAAAGCGCACTGTTGAAATGCTACCTGGTCGTGGCAGAAAGAAGATGCTGACTTCGACTGCTGTGCGCTACCTGAAGCGAAAGTGGAGAAAAGTCCCCGTGTGACTGTTGAGGAACTGAAAAAAGATTTGTCAGATGCGGGTACTGAAGTTTCAGCTCAGACAATAAGGCGCACACTGCGTAATGAAGGCCTCCATTCCAGAACTCCCAGGCGCACCCCTTTGCTGTCTCCAAAGAATAAGAAGAGTTGACTGCAGTATGCCAAAAGTCATGTGGACAAACCACAAAGGTTTTGGGATAGTGTTCTGTGGACTGATAAAACAAAATTAGAACTGTTTGGGCCCATGGATCAACGCTATCTTTGGAGGAGGAAGAACAAGGCCTATGAAGAAAAGAACACCTTGCCTACTGTGAAGCATGGTGGGGGGTCAATCATGCTTTGGGGCTGTTTTGCTTCTACAGGTACAGGGAAGCTTCAGCGTGTGCAAGGTACCATGAATTCTCTTCAGTACCAGGAGATATTGGATGAAAATGTGATGCAGTCCGTCACAAACCTGAGGCTTGGGAGACGTTGGACCTTTTAACAGGACAATGATCCCAAGCATACCTCCAAGTCCACTAGAGCATGGTTGCAGATTAAAGGCTGGAACATTTTGAAGTGGTCATCGCAGTCACCAGACTTAAATCCGATTGAGAACCTCTGGTGGGACTTAAAGAAAGCAGTTGCAGCGTGCAAGCCTAAGAATGTGACTTAACTGGAGGCTTTTGCCCATGAAGAATGGGCGAAGATACCCGTAGATCGCTGCAAGACACTTGTGTCAAGCTATGCTTCATGTTTAAAAGCTGTTATAACTGGAAAAGGATGTTGTACTAAGTACTAAGATTGAATGTCACTTGGGGGTTGAATAAAACTGATAATGATGTGAGCACAGAAAAGACTATTGTGGTTATTTCATTATAAATGTTATATTATATTTGTCTGACTTACAAGTGCCTCTTTGATTTATTGTAACCAAGATGACTGAAATGATCAAAATCAATGTCAAACTGGCCAAAACACTCAATTTCAGTGGGGGTTGAATAATTTTGAACACAACTGTATTTAGCTGCTCAATGGTCCTACAGCAAAGAGGGCCTCAGCTACCTTTAATAAATAATAGTGCTTCCAACTGTCTATTAAAACACATATAAGGAGCTAGACTCATATTCATTTATGTCTCACAACTACTGGTGGATTGGTACATCTTCGAGCCATGAATATAATGGTCTATGGAAGTTGGAAATCATGGAGGCTACAGTATATGCTTCTCTTGCACAGGGACCCTCCATTATTGGTCTCCACCACTGAGCCATACAATTACTATTACATGCCAAATTGCCAATCTTTGAGCTAAATAACTGTATACAGTATGCAAAGGCTCTCCATTCTGGGTTATGAACGACATCCTTGAGCAGAATTCCAAGTTTAGAATATCATCATGGGGTTTACCTGAGACAACCCAAATAAAGGCACAATCCAACCTGTTATTTTGTACTCTGGGAGAAGGAAGAAATATAGGTTTTTAAGAAAAATAAGTGTCAATGATGGACAGTTTAGCTGCTGGCAGCCACTGTCTTTCTTTAATAACATTTTCTAGACTATTAGGTATTTGAAATATCTACTTTGCTAAGAAACTGATTTTTTTAATCATTTCAGATTTTATACCAATTTCTCCTACTGTTTTACTTCAGTCTGGTTAACATTTTCACAGCAAGAGATAACCAATAGTAGGTTGAAAAGAATAAAAAAGTACATTAGTGATTATTCCATTGAAATTGACATGAAAATATGACTTATACAGACAGGTCCATCTCAGCTAATGATACAACCACTTGAGGTATTGTAGAAAAAAATGGACATTTTGGGCACATTGAATGTTATAGTGCAGAACCCTGTAAGAAATTGTCAGTTATATGGAGGTAGCAGAAGTAAATTATAGTGTACGTAATATAGTATGGTCTTCACAACCTTCACTTCTTAATTTAAGATGTATACAATGTTCTGCAGCTCTTCTATGTCTACTGAGGTCAAGGACGTGCAATTTTATTATATGGTTGAAAGATAAAAAGGAAAAACATAAACATAAATGCTATAATAATACTTAGGGTAAAGGGTCTTTTAACACGGGCTCAGAATCAGGAATGCACATCCATATGAATGCCCAATCACTGCCCCATTTATACATTCTGTTGATCACCCAACTCATTAGTTGGGAGATCTCATCTTTTGTGTGACACTAAAAATCATCACTTGCCAGCTATAATGTCAATCACATTTCATTTTGGGCAAAATATCTGTCTGTGTCAAAAGAACCTAATGTTGACATATCAATTATAATTTATAATTCGTTTCCCCTGGGGTTGGATTTTAATTTTTAACAAAAGGTTAAAAATTAAAATCCATCTGGAAATGGTATGGCTGTGCCATGTAAAGCATTCCACAACAGATTTTTTCCTTCTATATTCTATGAAGAGCATTATCTAGTCATAAAATGTTTTGATTACGAGCAAAAGAGTATACTGCAATGTGGCCATTACAAACACTCCCATATAAAGTGTTTAAGTAATACATCCACATATAGTCAATAACATAATACTTATACAAATAAATACCCCTATACATCGCTTATATAATGCCATGCCACCATACACATACTCTTCCCACATAGACATAAACATATAGGGAGTTATTTATTAAACAGGAATATGCTTATATTAGTCGTATGACTGGTGCCGATTGCAATGCAAAGGTCCTTTGCACCGCAATCTGCGACTTTTCCCTGCCCACGCCAGGTCTAAAAAAGTGGACGTGGCGTGGGCAGAGAAGGATACGGGCTGGTAGGCCTGTCTCATTTACCATTTTCTAAGCCTGTTTTAGGTGTAGAAAATGGTCTAAATGTAAGACAGCTAGGAAGCTGTCTTACATTTAGAAGCAGAGGTGGATACACTGAAGTAACGAAGAGGCCCGTGCCTCTTCATAACTTCGTCGGATCCACCGCTAGCACCGCTATTATTAAGATGGCGCCTTAAACTCCTCCGGTCTTAACCCTTTCATGACTGGGCCCAAAAAAGGTCTTAATGTCCAGGCTACTTTTTGTGATTTTGTGCACGTGGTGGTTTAGTGACTGTAGCTTTTTTATTTTTTGACTACCAAAATAATTTTGGGAATTTTTTTTTTACTCAACGCTTTTTATTGGAATGTTTGCTTGAAGATTTTAAAAAAAAAAATTAGGTTTAATTTGGAGGAAAAACCGATAATTATTATTAAAAATATATTTTTTTAAATTACAGCTTTTTATTTCTTAAAGCGAACCTGTCACCTGCTTTTTACCTCTTAAGCTGTTAACTGTACCTTATAGATCATTGTAACCTTGTTTCCAAACAGGTGTTTTCCGTTTTTCTGGGGTTTATATTCCTGAAAAAATCACTTTATAATCTCCTGCTCTGCTGCGTCTGAAGTCACCAGACAAGTCAAGGAGGCAGACCCTCCTTGACTGCTGGATGCGACTCCCCCGCCCTAACCCCGCCTCTCATCCCTATGATTGACACTAGCTCTTCTGCCCGGGACCGCGCTTGTCTCGGCGGCGCATGCGCCGTCTGCCTTCATAGCAGCGCGATACCGAGCCTCACGCTGAGTGATCTGCATTTCACCAGCGGCCCGGCTAGAGAGGAGAGAAGTGCGCAAGCGCGATCTAGCAAGGGGATCGCGCTGCTATGAAGGCAGACGGCGCATGCGCCGCCGAGACCAGCGCGGTCCCGGGCAGAAGAGCTAGTGTCAATCATAGGGATGAGAGGCGGGGTTAGGGCGGGGGAGTCGCATCCAGCAGTCAAGGAGGGTCTGCCTCCTTGACTTGTCTGGTGACTTCAGACGCAGCAGAGCAGTAGATTATAAAGTGATTTTTTCAGGAATATAAACCCCAGAAAAACGGAAAACACCTGTTTGGAAACAAGGTTACAATGATCTATAAGGTACAGTTAACAGCTTAAGAGGTAAAAAGCAGGTGACAGGTTCGCTTTAAATATTAAAAATGATGCAAACATTAATTATTGCAATGGGTTCCCTATTTTGTGACGATTGATTGACGGTTTGAGACAATAGGGCGACTATGGTGATTGTTTCTGTTAGCGACTGCATTAAAACATTTTTTTTACATTTTTTTCTTAGTATTTCTTTTTTACTTACGTTTACGAGACTGGCAACATGTGGTTTGGTCTGACATGTTTTTCATATGGATCAAATGAAGTCTGTCTTATTTTTGGTGCTTGCCACACCTTCTTTCCCCAGGTGTGGCTATTATGTTAATTTAACCTTCTCTATTTATTGTTGTTTCTCCCACTATGCTATGCGGTTTATAGCTTCAGTTTGAGTTGTGGATAGCTGGTGTGTGGATTTCGGCTAAGTTCCTGGTGCAGCCATAGCCATTTGAAGTTAAGTGTTTTCTTTCCCTTTTGTATTTTGTTTGGGTTATTTTGTGTGTTAAATTTCCCTGTCATTTGTATTAAGGCCTGAGGGAGACTCCTGTTCGTCCTTCCTTTTGGAGGAACAGGTTGTCTCAGTCCTGACATTAGTACAAGGGTCCTATAGGATGAGTTAGGACATTAGGTATTCCTGTGTATGAACTCACCTACCTCTGGGGTCTGTTCATACTGGTAGTTAGTCAGGACTTTGATTAGGGTTCTACTAAGAGGTGTCCATCTTCTTTCCCTAGTTTCCAGGCCTTATTCCCTCACCCCTTGTCCTCTTATGTTCGGGGTGATGTTTCCCTTCCACACCCGAACATGACAATATGTCCCCCTGGAGGTCATTAAAAGACCTCTGGAGGACACTTAATGTTATTATAATTTTTTTGTTTTCATTTTTTTTCACTGTTTCCACTGTAACTGGGGCATTCACAGGAGCCCCAGTTTCAGGGGAAAACAGCCCCCTGTGGGGGCATGACACACAGGCAGAGCTGATCAGGGTCTCCTTAGACCCTGCAGCTCTGCTCCTGCCCCTGCTCCAGACACCCTCGGCAGTCACGTGACCACCAGAACTAACAGAGGAAGTGGCTCCGCCACTTCCTGGTCCCTCCATTATGCGCTCATGCAGTGCTCTTCTGCCGGCACAGGAGAAGGCAAAAGCTATAATAAACCCCTCCTATCTTCTCCTTAGGGTCCCTGTTGTGTCAGTCAGCCAGGACCCAAATCGCTACTGCTAGATTGCAGGAGCAGGAGCTTTAATCCCAGCTTTGATCATTGCTGGAATTAAAGCGCTGTCTGCACGTGTATATAGGTGCTATCTGCATGGGGCATGTGCAGATTGGACGTATATACACAGTGGGTAGTCGGAAAGGAGTTAATCTGCTGCATACTTTTATATAGACCACATGTGAGCTATACACTCACATACACACCAGATATGCACTACATACACTATACACATACAAGATACACATCTATATACTGTAATACAAACTACACACACACAAACTATATGAATGTTTAGAACCTGTGCATATAGTGTCCAGCAGTTGGAAGACACATCTTTCCAGGAACTAGACATATGAGGTATTATACATTGTCCATTAGCACAAGTACGTGGTTGATGCAGTAGATGTCAACCCCTCAGGTCCATATCTACTACAATAAGCTTACAACAGTCTTGTGAGTAGTCTCACCACCACCCCACCTCAACTGGGGACAGCTTGAAGCAGGGGATGGTATAGGTGCCTTATACAGGCCAGCTAACGTTTCTGTGATTGGGAGATCTGGTCCAAAATGTCCAAATACCAGTCCTCGCTTGCTCTCTCTGGGGCAAATTTACCATTGAAAATGTGGCAAAATGCTGGATCAAATTCAGCTCTTCTGGCACTCATGCCAAGAGCCACATTTATTAAACATCCTAATGGGATCCTGTCACTATGGAAATGCAGTGCTCTTTTCAAACAGTAGGGTATAGAGCAGTAGGAGCTGAGCAAATTGATATATAGTTTTATGGAAAAATGTAAAATGTATTTCATTCATTAAATCCTTTATCTCTCTGTGCATAGGAGTTATTTGGGCAGCACTACTTACTGGTTGACAGCTAAGCCTCTCTGCCTAGTCAAGCTGCCAAACACTGAGTAAGACCGCCTGCATGACTCCTAAGCATAGAAAAAGCAGAAGTTTTAATTAATAAATTATAAGTTTGATGTGTTCAATAAAACTTTATTACAATCTGCTCATCTCATTCGGCTCTATAACACAGTGACTGCAGATTGTTCTGCAGGTTCTTTTTAAACACTTTTAGTATCTTATTCAACAATTGGGAAGGGATTAGCAGTAAAGGGAATTCTGCTTGGCACAAAAGAGCATGGGAGAGGAAGTGAGAGACAGAAAGAGAGGTGACAATATTCCTTATGATACAAACCTCAGCTGCTGTAGACTGCTGTCTGATATTGATTCCCTGGGGAGAAACCTTCATCTTTTAAAAAAATTAGGTCTATACTAGGTGTATGTCATTATTTACTGCCGTAGCTCAGGTATGAATCATGTTGTTTTGCAGTGGAGACACATTGTAATACACACTGCAGCTGCTGAAGAACCTCTTTTATCAAAATGAAAGGGTGTACTATATGTCAGTCATCAAGTGATAGACACACAAAGAAAACAATATATTGTATGACAGGCTATTTGTGCAGGAACAGGTAAGTAAGTAAGTACAGCTACGGGAGATAAGCAAATCATTCAAAATTTGATTTGAATTCAGTTCAGTCGACCAATTTGATTGAGGCCCAAATCAATTCTGTCTGAATTGAAAATTGCCTTAAAATTTGTGTATGACACTCTGAAGATCCCCCCCCCCCCGTCTCTCTCACACTCACACTCACACATTTAGTTACAAAATCCATATGCAACTCTTTATTTAAATTAATAGCACATTGTAAGGATGAACACATATTTTCCAATATTTATTTCTACTCAATGGGGCAGATTTAATTCAGTTTAAAATGAAGGAGATTGCCACTTCCCTTGAGCTCGTGAATTGGGGCATATACCAGGCAGCGCGACCACCTTTTGTACCCAGTTTAAAATGTAGACAGTGTAAACTCAGACAGGCAGTTAGACAGTGTAAACTTAGGCAGGCAGTTAGACAGTGTAAACTCATACAGGCAGTTAGATAGTGTAAACTCAGGTAGGCAGATAGACAGTGTAAACTCAGACAGGCAGATAGACAGTGTAAACTCAGACAGGCAGTTAGACAGTGTAAACTCAGACAGGCAGTTAGACAGTGTAAACTCAGGTAGGCAGTTAGACATCGTAAACTCTGACAGGCAGTTAGACAGCTTAAACTCAGGCAGGCAGTTAGACAGCGTAAACTCAGATAGGCAGTTAGACAGTGTAAACTCAGGTAGGCAGTTAGACATCGTAAACTCTGGCAGGCAGTTAGACAGCTTAAACTCAGACAGGCAGTTAGACAGTGTAAACTCAGACAGGTAGTTAGACAGCATAAACTCATACAGACAGTTACTGTAAACTCAGGAAGTCTAAAGATGCACAAACATTTACTAGTTTGGTTGATGCTAGAAGAAAAATTTGGTGCATGGCAAGGCACTTTTGAATAACTGTATATCAACTATGGATTGGCTTACTTTATGGCAATATTTTGGTGCCGTTTTGAAGCCCATTGACTCCTTCTGCTGAGCTCCCCATTTTGGTGCATCTGCTTAAACAAGGCTAAAACTTGATGTTACGTGCCAAAAATGTGCCAAATTTCAGCACATTTCATGATAAGGTCTAGGCATCATCACATTTGTAAATTTGCCCCAATGACTCAACAAGCCTCCAACTAGCATAAAAAAATAAATAAAACACAATTGTACTAATGTATAGTATGCAATAGCAATTAAAGTCTAAAAATGCCATCAACAATCAGTACATACTTGAATGTATTCTGTGGTGCGTTGATGCTGCAGCTATGCGTCCCCATAGGGTTAAAAGGCAGAGGGTGAGAACCAAAACCCATCTGATGGATCTTTGTATCTCTCTTTTTCCCATTCTGAAAAACAAGACATAAGGAAAAGTTAATGTTACATTTTATACCAATTTGATTATACTTAATCACACATCTACCATCTGAAAACCACTTCTGATAAAACTGAAATTAAACACATTTTCTAGTCTTATATAAATGAAGTTATTCATTGTATGAGGTATGCAGCTTACTTTACTAACATAATATTACACCTGGAGATGAACAAATAATTTCTAACCAAATTGAATTCTACCAGAATTTTCCAAAAATTCAGGTTAAATATAAATCCAATTTTTTGCCAATTCAATTCAGGTTAATTTCTCAAAATGTAGTGAGCCATGTTTTAGACCAGAAGACAGGAAAGTTGAAGAAGGAGGCTCCCATGACACCACATTCTGACAAAAATAAAATATTTTAGACCATTTTTAATAAAAAGTATAAAAAGTCCAAAAGTGTTTGTTACAACTAACAGCCACGAGCCATTAGATCAGTTTTATTTAGGCTACGCATTTCATTACCGCATTGATGACTTTGTCAGGCTATATGTGCTAAGAAGTGCCCCTACGTGAAATTTTTCTCGTTCAAGATTTTAATATGAGATGATGAATTCATGTTTTGTTTACATAAAAAAGAACAGTCTCTTTAAGTAAAGAAGATAAAAAAAATATTACTAATTCATGGGCGTAGCTAATGACTCATGGGCCCTGGTGCAAGAGTTCAGCTTTGGCCCCCCTTCCCTCAGTGCTTTGTGTGTCTTCTAATGTGGCACAAGGGTCTATGGGCCCCCTCAGGCTCCTGGGCCCGGTAGCGACTGCTACCTTTGCACCCCCTATAGCTACGCCCATGCTGATATTACTAACAGTATCATGCAATATATGTATATAGTCTACCAAATCCTGCACTATGTCTCAAAATCAAGCTCAGTTCCTAGTCTTAATGCATTGGACTTGACATAAGCAAGTGAAATAAAAGATGACAAAAATCTTTGAAATAGTCTGACCTAGCTCTTGCTTGCATCTTCCCTGTCAGACGGTCTATTGAATGCCTTCATTAGACATCCACTGGCTGTCACAAAGACACAATATCAAGAAATTAACAGGCACAACAAAGGCAGAAATCTCAGCCCTGGCAACCTGAGCAGTCATTAATGTGGAAGTAACTTGCTATCTCTTACTCATCCCTGCACAATATCAATAATTGTCACTTCCTGATCCTGCTGTGCAGAAAGGACTTATTAACCGAAGCCACTGGGCTACAAAGTCCTTTCTAATGTATTGGTTTCTCATTACCACAACACACCTGGGACTGGGACAAAATGTTCTTGTAAAACACTCGGTAACGTCTAGAGAAAAAGGCATGTTGGGAGTTCACAAATATCAAAGTGAAATTAGTCCACTTGTGTGGGGGCATATGCAAGTATTTTGTTCAGATACCAGTGGATATATCAGTCAATGTGAGGTATGAAAGGACACATTAAAGGGAGTCTGTCACCACAGAATTAAATGTTTTTTCCCCTTGGCAATTCTAGGATTTCTACCTGAGATATGAGCATTTTTGATAATATGCAAATAAAAAGTTTGGTGCAATAAAGGCATCACTGTTGCTCTTGTCACACCAAAACTCCTCTTCATCCAGCACCCAGCCTCTCCTCTGCTTTGAGAAAGCCAGGCAGCAATGTAATCTGACCTGGTCCTGTATTCTCGTGCATGCTTCGGGTATCGGCGCATGCGCAGTTCAGCCCTGATACTTGCCAGGGTGCAAGTACTGGGCATGCAACCTTGTGGCATCATTTCCAAGAAGACTGGAGGCTGTAATCGCCTTCTTAGGTACTTTAACTAAATTCTGAGTAAAGGGTCTGAGTAAAGAAATGCTCTTCACGACGAAGTGATTTGTCACAAAGCGAATTTATTTGTAAAGTTTGGTGAAGCAGCCTAATCAAATTTTCCATAACTTAGCTCATCACTAGTCACCATTGTTCTCATCCAATGCCTAATTAATCCATGTTAAAAAGCAACTGCTATTTCTAAGAAAATGAGACAAACCAATTTAGAGAGGACCTGTCAGCTCTAGAAACATATCTATCTTCCCTCCACAGTCCAGCCAATCAGCTAAGAGGGGTGCAATTTATGTTTAGAATCAGAGCTCTAGGGCTGTTCATTCCATGCAGCTTTCTAATTTTCTATATCAATCACTACCTATATTACAAACAGTTCTTAAGATACTGAAGTTTCTACAGTGAGCCCTCACTCAAATGACTGACACTTTTGACTCTGAAGAGATTACTTTTCACTAGTCACTTCATTATCATCACAGACAGAATTAAGAAGAAAGATAACAGCTCTGTTATAAAGCTGGGGGCAAACGATCCACCATTGAAATTGATTATGGTAGATATTTGTCCCTGCACAATTAACTCCTCTCAGATCACAGAGCATGCCCACAACACGTTTTCATAAAAGTCAATACGTCTTTTTCCGGGTGTCTGCTGTAAACCGAATCTCTTCCCTATTCATCATATAAGTGACATAGATTTAGGATAAGAATCTACAATTAGAAAATAAAAACAGATTTACAAAAAAAGGAGTTTCAGTGTATAATTTCAATTAGCAAAATATAATAGTAAAATAATATATTCCCTTCAATACTCCTTCTGTTTAGTTATTTTTTTTCTCTATAAACCTCCTGCTAGATTGAATTTATTAATATGTGAAGAAGTTGCCACTTTTACTAAATTAATATTCAAAGGAAATTGTAGAAGCGAGAATGCAAATGTTGAAATAATATTATGGAAAGATTACAATGCCATTACTTTAAAAATGTTATGCATTGTTATGCGCTGTGACCAGAGATGAGCAAATCGAAGTTGACGAAGTGGAATTTGATCTGAATTTCAGGAATTATTCGATTTGCACCAAATCCAAATTTCCTCACACTTTGTGGTAACGAATCACATGTTTTCTTAAAATGGAGAAAGAAGCTCTGGGAAGGCGGGAACACTCATACTGACATGCATGCAGCCAATCAGCAGCCAGCCAGCCCTGTGATGTCACAGCACTATAAATAGCGGCATCCATCTTAGATTCTGCCATTCACTAGCGTACTTAGTGCAGGGAGAGACGTGTCTGAAGGCACTAGGGACAGTGATAGGAAATACTTGATTGTGGTGAAAAAATGATTTAGGCCCCTTTCACATCTGCGTTTTTCCTTTCCGTCCTAGAGTTCCGTCCTCGGGGCTCTAGGACGGAAAGATAGTGATCAGGATTATCCCAATGCATTCTGAATGGAGAGAAATCCGTTTAGGATGCATCAGGATGTCTTCAATTCAGTTCTGACACGTTTTTTGGCCGTAGCAAAATCCACAGCATGTTGCGGATTTTCCTCCGGCTAAAAATCCTGAAGACATGCCGCAAGGACGGATCCGGAATTAATGCTCATTGAAAAGCATTAATCCGGATCCGACTTTAAGCTAAACGTCGTTTTGGAGCATCGCCGTATCCGACGTTTAGCTTTTAAGAATGGTAACCATGGCAGCCAGGACGCAACTAAAGTCCCGACTGCCATGGAAAAGAAGTGGGGAGCCGGGGGAAAAGCTACTACCTTCCGTGCGGCGGCCGGGGCGCTCCTCGAGGACGTCACCTGCGTCGCATGGATCACATAGACTTTAGTAGCATCCTGGCTGCCATGGTAACCTGAAAGCATATTGAAGACTGATCAGTCTTCAAATGCTTTCAGTTGTCTTGCGTTGTGACGGATCCGGCGGGCATTTCCGGCGACGGAAGTGCACGCCGGATCTTCACAACGCAGATGTGAAAGGGGCCTTATAAGTGCAGAAAAAGGATAGGGAGGAATCGTTCCAGAGCATTTATGTAGAATGGGGTTCAGTAGGGGAGGTTACAAACTGGGTAATAAGAACAATCCACACTGACTGGGGATCCAAATTGCCATTATACAGCTCTTTCATTCCAGCAACCCGTTCTTGTTACTGGGATGCAAGTGCTGTTTGATACAGAAATAATTCTACAGTACGTCTTATTTGCCCTTGTGCGGTTCAGTTATAGGTTTTAAAACCCATGTATTAGTGGCAAAAGAAAAATGTATTTACCCTTGTGTGGTGCAGTTATATATACAACTGCCCAGTTTGCCGTGTATTAGTGGCGAAATGAATATATATTTGTCGTTCTGCGTTGCACTTATCTGTTGAAAAGTCTTTTGTGTTGTGGAAAAAAATTAGGGCCAAATTGTCGTTCTGCGGTGCAGTGATAGATTTAAAAGCCCGGTTTGCCGTGTATTAGTGGCGAAATAAAAATATATTTGCCGTTCAGCGTTGCACTTATCTGTTGAAAAGCCTTTTGTGTAAAAGTTGAAAAAAATTAGGGCCTAATTGGCGTTCTGCGGTGCAGTTATATATTCTAAAGCCCAGTTTGCCGTGTATTAGTGGCGAAATAAAAATATATTAGCCGTTCAGTGTTGCACTTATCTGTTTTAAAGTCTTTTGTGTTGTGGAAAAGTAGAATAAAATTAAGGCCTAATTGCCGTTCTGCGGAGCAGTAATATATTCAAAAGCCCGGTTTGCTGTGTATTAGTGGCGAAATGAAAATATATTCGCCGTTCAGCGTTGCACTTATCTGTTGAAAAGCCTTTTGTGTCTAAGTTGTAAAAAATTAGGGCCTAATTGCCATTCTGCAGTGCAGTGATGTATTCTAAAGCCTAGTTTGCCATGTATTATTGGAGAAATAAAAATATATTCGCCGTTCATCATTGCACTTCTCTGTTTAAAAGCCTTTTGTGTTGTGGAAAAGTAAAAAAAAAAAATTAGGGCCTAAGTGCCGTTCTGTGGTGCAGTCATATACTCAAAAGCCCAGTTTGCCGTGTATTAGTGGTGAAATGAAAACATATTCTCCTTTCAGCGTTGCACTTATCTGTTGAAGAACCTTTTGTGTAAAAGTTTAAAAAAATTAGGGCCTAATTGCCCTTCTGCTGTGAAGTAATATATTCAAAAGCCCCATTTGCCATGTATTAGGGGCAAAATAAAAATATATTCGCCGTTCAGCGTTGAACTTATTTGTTGAAAAGCCTTTTGTGTAAAAGTTGAAAACAATTAGGGCCTAATTGCTGTTGTGCGGTTTAGTGGTATATTCTAAAACCTACTTTGCCATGTATTAGTGGCAAAATAAAAAAATATTTGATCTAACATTTGATTATTTGATCTAACAGTATGTCAGACAGAGAAGTGCTAGGCCGTGCACAGGGGGGTGGCAAGGGCCTAAATGTTTCTGGCGCAGGCAGAGGTCGCAGCAGAGTAAGGGGCCGTGGCAGTAAGGGGCCGTGGCAGCAGCACTTCGAGAGGCCTGAGCTCCCAGGGTCAGCTAGAGGTCATGTCGTGACCAGCAATCCAGCGGTTCTTGAACGGTTGACTCAATCTTTGACTTTGTCGCAAGTGACATCAGACACACCCAGCCAAGAGTCAGTGGGTTTGTTAGACACAACACTTAGTTGGTATGGCCCGAGAGCAGGCCCTGTACCCTCACCTATCCTCAACCTGCATCTGTCCTTTCCTCCAGTAGGCGAGCAAGTAGTGATGAGTAGAGCGGCGTGGGAGCTGGTGTTGCGAGCGATCAGGCTCCTGACACAGAGACCGTTCAGGAGGACATTAGTGACGTGCAGACAGTACTCGATGATGATGATGATGTAGCTAATCGCACTTAGGAGCCAGGTGACGAAGGGGCTTCTTTTTTTTATTTTATATAATAATGTAATATTATAAAATATGGTGTCTCCATGATAAATCTGCAGTGTGGAGGCCCAGTGTGGCTTCTACACACTTTCAAAATAATCCTTCAGCGGGGGGAATAGATGCTGGATAACCGGGATGCTCCATGACCTTCCCAGGAGCTGCTGTTGGGGGCAGCGGTTCATTTCTAAGACGTCCGTATAGTGTGGGGGAATCCGAAGACCGTCTCAATCTCCGTGCACCACAGGATTTCCTCCTTCCCAACCATTATGAGTCGGAACTTGTGAAGTTTTCCCTGACGAAGAGACCAGGGGCTGGTAGTTATGGCTTGAATCTTGATGAACTTTGCGACTCTTCCGGGCTCCAAACAATCTTGAAGCTTTGTCTTCTCATTGTCTGTAGCTACTAGAGGCCTGTTCATGTCAGGCAGGTTCCCTCAGAAGTATCTTGACAGGATTTGAAGGTGAAGAGAAATTATTTTTTGGGAATGCTTTCTCCATCGCAACCACACTTCTTTTTTTAAATTAAATTTATTAAATATTTATTATTAAATTGAACCAAAACTTGATTTAAATTATAAGAAAGTAAACTGAAATGTGCCAATATATTATCCCAATCTTCAAGGGGAATTCCTGTACAATCAATTTTCCAAGCCTTTTGTGCCGGAGAACGTGTATTATTAAATCGTGTTTTAGGCAACACATTATGAAGTTGAGAAATGTTAACCTTCTGTTCTGTCCCATATTCCCTATAAATGAATAGACGAAGCTGCCACTCTGTGGCCTCCTCATGCTGCTGCCACCTCTGCAATCTCTCATCATTGTGCCACTCTTTGGCATCATCATGCTGCTGCCACCTCCACACTTTGTCGTTGTGCCACTCTGTGGACTCCTCATGCTGCTCCCACCTCGGCAATCTCTCGTCATCGTGACACTCTGTGACCTCCTCATTCTGCTGCCACCTCCACAATCTCCCTTCGTCGTGCCACTCTGTGGCCTCCTCATGCTGCTGCCACCTCCACAACCTCTCGTCATAATGCCACTCTGTGATCTCCTCATGCTGCTGCCACCTCCACAATCTCTTGTCGTTGTGCCACTCTGTGGCCTACTCATGCTGCTGCCACCTCCGCAATCTCTCATCGTCATGCCACTCTGTGGTCTCCTTATGCTGCTGCCACCTCCATACTTAGTCGTGATGCCACTCTGTGGCCTCCTGATGCTGCTGCCATCTCCACACTATGTCACCTTACCAATCTGTAGCCTCCTTATGCTGCTGCCACCTACAAACTATGTCACCTTGCCAGTCTGTGGCCTCCTGATGCTGCTGACACCTCCACACTCTGTTACCAGGTCACTCTTTGGTCTCCTCAAGCTGCTGCCACCTCCCCACTCTGTCACTGGGTCACTCTGTGGTCTCCTCATTCTGTTGCCACTTCTACACTATATCACCTTTTCACTCTCTGGTCTCTTGATGCTGCCGCTACCTCCACACTGTCATTGTGCCACTCCGTGGCCTCCTCCTGATGCTGCTGCTGCCACCGCCACACTGTCCATGTGCCGCTCTGTGGCCTCCTCATGCTGCTTCCACTTCACCACTGTGTCATAGGGCCACTCTGTGGACTTCTTATACTGTTCCCACCCTCCCAACTTCATGACTGTGCCACTATTTTGGCTTTTGGCCTGGTGGACATCATCATTTATTTGAAACTTCTTTTGATTTGTCAAAAGAAAAGAAAAATAAGACGCACAACGGATTCTGTCTGTGTAGGAGCTGTAAGGTCCCATCAAAATTGGATTGTGATTTTTAAGCCAAAAGCAGGAGTGGGTACAAAACACAGAAGACATGCAAATATTACGTTCACGTGTCATCTCTGTTTTGGATCCACTCCTGGTTTTTTTTGGCATTAGCAATACTGATGGATTACTGACCAAATGCTTCTGTCAGGGGGCTCTACTTTTATAAGCATTTAATAGAACAGGTTCTGTAGACATCTATGTGGAATAAGCTGACGACGGTGTAAAAGGAGTGCGCTTCTTCTTGGTTCTAACATCGGCCTGTAAGGCTGAGTTCATACTTGACTTATTTAGTCAGTTTTCGCCCCGTGACTGCCCAAATAAGTGAAATGTGCAGTGATTCTAAGAGCGACACCTGTCATTTGCATGTCATATAGACTCACAGTATTTTTTCACTACCAAAGGAGATTCCTTATGCATGTTACTGCAAGACACAGTGTTCTACACCACTATAAATGCTCTCTGCAGCCAGGAAATATCAGTTTTTGGAATTTTAACTAACCTGACATTATGTTTATAGGGCCAGGGCAACATATACATCACTGCAAAGAGGATTTTAAAGAGGGTGAATATTATTTTCAAAAAACATTGTATGAGCCACAGCATTCCATGTATTGTGACATTATCAACATAAGCACGAGTTGACATGTGTTACTATATGACTGTGCTCATTCTGTCCCAATCTCTACAGAAAGCTTAAATGTGAGCTCCAGAAAACAGTATTAGCTTACTGTGTCTCCTTTAGTATACAGGGATAAAAACTTGAATAATGTATTTATGAATATTAGATTTAATAACTAAATTATTTTTATAATTTATGATTTTTATGTTTATATGCTATATATTGGTGTATTGTAGAGGACCAGAGGTATAGTTTGTAGCTCCTGGGCCCCAATACAAATACTGTAACAGGAGACTTAAACTATTATATGCCAATTCTAATACTGGTATCATCAGTTGTGGCGCCCCATACCAGTTCTCAATCATACCCATTCCCTAAGCCAGGATTTTATGCACAATCTTCTACTTCTCTTCTAGCTTGTAAGTCTCCATTTCAGGACAAATTTCTTAAAATCCACACCAATATTATATTAGTACAATGCACATGCAGTAGAGCATAGTCTATAGCATTCACATAAGAATATTGAAGCTTACTACTCCTGTACATTATTATAGGGTTGAGTAAAGCTTAGTAGATACAATGATTTCTCTCTATAATCAGACCCTTATCACTGCCCTGAATGATGTTGCTCATCTCTCTCTGTGCCTGGCTTCCTCCTTTCGCATTTTACATTGATATTAGAAAATACAGATAATGGAAATCCAAGAGACTCAAAAGTCTCGAAAGTCCCACATTGCATTCCTATAAATCTCACACAGAATTAGCACATTATTATTCTGTTGTAGTAGACGTCATTGTGAAACATAATTATAAAGATCACATTAATCATAGTGTGATGGTGTATGTAAATTGCATTGACATGAGTGTATACTAGTAAATTAACTTATCTCACATCCATATCTCCCCCTCCCCCAGTTTATCACATTCTTTCTTTTACTTGAAAAGCTTGATGTATAAAACCCTGGATACATTCAGAAGCACATCTTGTAAATTGATTCATTCTTTAAATCTCTGTTTTGGCTGAAGATTAGTTGGATGTTGACAATAATCATTCCCAGAAGCTCCTATGAATGGCTATGGACACATTTTGGGGCAATATATATATAGAAAATATGATTTTTCTTATATATATATATATATATATATATTTTTTTTTTTTTCTTTTTTTTTTTGTATTGCATTTTACTTATTTTATACTAAATATATATTTTTTGGTTTTAGTTTAGTCTTTATTAAAACGTTTTCAACAGATTTTTGTCAACAGATTTTACTTCACAAGTAGAGTTGAGCGGATACCTGGATGTTCGGGTTCGAGAAGTTTGGCCAAACTTCACGGAAATGTTCAGGTTCGTGATCCGAACTTGACCCAAACTTGACCCCGAACCCCATTAAAGTCAATGGGGACCCGAACTGTTGGGCACTAAAATGGCTGTAAAATAGCCCTAGAAAGGGCTAGGGGGCTGCAAAGGGCAGCAAAATGTGGGTAAGTGCCCTGTAAACAAATGTGGATAGGGACATAACTTAAAATAAAATATCTAAAAATTAAGCAATATTAATTGGCAACTCGGTGGAGGAGGTGGAATAGGAGGTTGGGGAGGCGTCAGGTGGGAATGCCATCAGCAGCGAGTCTACCAGCATGCGTTTTGTAGTCACTACTAGTCATGCATCTTCTGATGAGTAACATAACTTTTTACAAAATTTAGTTTCCCTTAAGCAATGCATAGCTGTGGCTTATCACTGGCAAAAATAGGTTTCATGTCACCCAGCAAAGGAACAGGCCATTTTCAGTAATTTAGACCCCTGGCACCCAGACAGAGGAGAGAGGTCACATAACAGCAAAACAGGCATCATGTCACCCAGCAATGCAGCAGTTGATTATCATAAATGTAGGCCCCTGTCACCCAGACAGAGGAGAGGTCAACGCACAGCAAAAAGAGGTTAATGTCACCCACCAAAGCAACAGGCAATTATCATAAATGTAGGCTGCAGCCACCCATACAGAGGAGAGAGGTCAATGCACAGCAAAACAGGTTTCATGTCACCCAGCAACATAATAGGCCACTTTTAGTAATTTAGGCCCTAGTACTCTGACAGAGGAGAGAGGTCCCGTAACAGCAAAACAGGCTGTTGTTCAAATGCTGCCTCCAGCTAAGACGTTCCATATCAGCTGGTGATGCAGGTTGCTGTGGCGAGGTGACAAAACATTTCCACATGTCGGCCATGCTGACCCTGCCTTCTGAGGAGCTGGCCGTGACACAGCTGCATTGGCGACCACTTAGTCCTCCTCTGCCTTCACCTTGTGCTTCCACTTGTCCCCGAGTGTCAGTTGGCAATGCCCTCAGGAGCGCGTCTACCAGTGTGCGCTTGTACTCGCGCAACTTCCTATCATGCTCCAGTGCGGGAATTAAGTTGAGCACTTGTCTTTGTACTGGGGATCCAGCAGTGTGGCAACTCAGAAGTCAGCACAAGTTACAATGTGGGCAACTCTGCTGTCGTTGTGCAGGCACTGCAGCATGTAGACGCTTATGTGTGCCAGCCTGCCCAGAGGTAAGGATAAGCTGTACTCTCTAGGTGGTGTATCGTCTGTGTCCTCTCAGCCACACTCCATTGATGGGCCTGAGCTGCATTGGGTACCAGGTTCCTCCTCCTCCTCCTCCTCTACCTCATCCTCCCCCTCATCCGCCAGAACTGTGCCCTGGCTTGCCACATGTGTACCTGGCCTCTGCTGATGCAGGAACCCACACTCTGAGCCACTTCGTAATGACCGGCCTGAAACACTGTGAAATGCCCTCTCTTCCTCCTCCTCCTCCTCCTCTGCCACATCCACTTCCATCATCCGTGTAATTGATTTTTTAAGGAGACATAGAAGTGTTATTTTCATGCTAACAATGGCGTCATCAGCACTGGCCATGTTACTTGAGTACTCAAAAGACCGCAACAAGGTACACAGGTCTCGCATGCAGCCCCAGTCACTGGTGGTGAAGTGGTGCTCATCCACAGGGCGACTGACCCATGCGTGCTATAGCTGAAACTCCACTATGGCCTGCTGCTGCTCGCACAGTCTCTCCAGCATATGCAAGGTGGAGTTTCACCTGGTGGGCACGTCGCATATGAGGCGGTGAGCGGGAAGGACGAAGTTACGCTGCAGCACAGACAGGCGAGCAGCAGCAGGGTCAAAATTCCAAAAGCGCGCACAGACGGACTGCACTTTCAGCAGCAGCTCTAACATGTCTGGGTAGTTTTTAACTTCTGCACCACCAGATTCAGAACATGCGTCAGGCAAGGGATGTGCAAGGGATTTGCATCAAACCGGCTAGTCCCAGAGCTGTAACGAGATTTTGCCCATTATCGCACACCACCAGGCCGGGCTTGAGGCTCACTGGCAGCAACCACTCATCGGTCTGCTGTTCTATGCCCCCCCAAAGCTCATGTGCGGTGTGGGGTTTGTCCCTCAAACACATGAGTTTTAAAATCGCCTGCTGACATTTACCTTGGGCTGTGCTGAAGTTGGGGGTGAGGTTCTTTTGTTGACCAGATGTGGGGGTGGTAGAAGAGGAGGAGGAGTAGGAGGAGGAAGCAACAGGAGGCAAAGAATAATGCACTGCGATCCTCGGTGGTGGAAGGACATGCGCCAAACCGCTATATGCCTCGGGCCCAGCCACCACTACATTTACCCAGTGTGCAGTTAGGGAGATATAGAGGCCCTGGCCGTGCTTACTGGTCCATATATCTGTGGTTATGTGGACCTTGCCACAGATGGCGTTGCGCAGCGCACACTTGATTTTATCCTCCACTTGGTTGTGCAGGGAGGGAACGGCTCGCCTGGAAAAGTTGTGGCTGCTGGGAACTACGTACTTTGGGACAGCCACCGCCATCTGCTTTTTGAAACAGTCCGTCTCCACCAAATGGGATGACAGCATTTCAAAAGCCAGTATTTTGAAATACTGGCATTCAGGGCCAGGGTAGGTGGGTATCTCCTCTTTCTCTCCAATGCTTGGGAGTTTGACAGCTAAACGCTGCCGTGTGACATGGTGGAGATGCTTGATGATGGTGACGTATGTGGTGGTGTTGGTGGGACATACTCTGTTTGCTGGTCGCCACGGTGACGCCAGAGGTGGAGGAAGAGGCCGAGCCAGCAGCAGAAAAGGAAGCAGAAGGAGCCTGAGACCATTCTTGGTTCTTAAGGTTTTTACTCCACTGCAGTTCATGCTTTGCATGTAGATGCCTGGTCATGCAGGTTGTGCTCAGGTTAAGAATGTTTATGCCTCGCTTCAGGCTCTGATGGCACAACGTGCGAACCACTCATGTCTTGTCGTCAGGACATTGTGTGAAGAACTGTCACACCAATGAACTCCTTGGAGCAGGTGTGCTCGGTTCCTTGGTGAGGTGGGCAGTAGCAGGCCTACTGTCTCTGGAAGGGCTGCTGCGCTTTTGCACCCTACTCCCTTTTTTGCTGTGCTGTTGCCTCTGTGTGACCACCGCCTCTTCCTCAGAAATGCACACGTCACTAGCACGACCTTCAGTCCAGTTGTGTCTAGGACCTCATCATCCTCCACATCATCTTCCACCCATTCATGACCCCTGACCTCCTCTTTTGTCTGCACATTGCGGAAAGCCACAACAGTTGGCACCTGTGTTTCATCATCATCAGAGACGTGCTGCTGCGGTCTTTCCATGTCCTCATCCTGCAACATAAGTGGTTGGGCATCAGTGCATTCAATGTCTTCCACTTCTGGGGCAGGGTAGGTGGATGGGCTGGAGAAACCCTGCCAACTGAGTCATCAAAAAGCATGAGAGTTTGCTGCATGACTTGGAGCTCTGACTGTTTGGCTGATTTACAAGGGGGTGAGGTGAAAGACGGGGCATGGGCTGCAAGTGCCAACTCTGAGCTTTCTGCAGAGTACTTCGGGGAGACACTGTGAAGGAACTAGAGGCACTGTCAGCCACCCAATCTACTATCGCCTATATATGTTCTGGCCTCACCATCCGTAGAGAGGCATTCGGGCCTACCAAATAACGCTGCAGATTCTGTCGCCTACGCGCACCAGAGGAAGGTGTTTCACTTGGACCTGTAGTTGGCACTAAACAGCCACGTCCTCTCCCAGCAACAGGAGCTCCACCAACACCACCACGACCATGCCCACGTCCCTTATTTGATGTTCTCCTCATTATTTGCATTCACCTACCAAGCTGAAAGATTGGTTTCTCTCCGGTGTCAATTTAACTGCCAATAGTCAACAATTAAGTTTACTAAGGCAGTGCCTGTGTCCTAAAAATGCTCTGTAGACCAATAATAAAGTTTTTTGGGCCTCAAATACACTGATTCTCAATTTCAATGCAGAAATGTAAAATATGTATTTGCATGCTTTATGCACAACTGTTTGGTGAACCTCGAACACGTTTTTTTTCTTCAGTAAAACACAGTACAGAACTATTTTCATGCTGCAATTTAAAATTGGTATTTGTACGCTGTATGCACAAGTGGTTTGTGGACCAAGAACAAGGAGTTTTGTAATAAAACACAGAAAAGCAGTATTTCACTGCTATTAATAAAATGTAGCTATTTCTATGGTTTATGCAAAAGTGGTTTGTAGACCCAGAACAAGGATTTTTTTTAATAAAACACAGAAAATCAGTATGTCACTGCTATTTATAAAACATAGCTATTTCTACGGTTTATGCAAAAGTGGTCTGTGGACCCAGAACAAGTATTTTTTCAATAAAACACAGAAAAGCAGTATTTCACTGCTATTAATAAAACATACCTGATTCTACGGTTTATGCAAAAGTGGTTTGTGGATCCAGAACACTTCTATTAATAAAACTGTACCACGAGCCACACAAGAAAGGCAGCGGGAGATTAGGGAGGTTAACAAGTGGCTCAAGAACTGGTGTTCGGGTTCGGGTTCATGGAGAACTGGGACGACTTCTCTGTTGGCTACAGGCTCTACCGTAGGGACGGGCTGCACCTCAATGGGGAAGGGGCAGCTGTGTTGGGGAGAAAGATGGCTAGAAGGTTGGAGGAGTGTTTAAACTAGGGACTGGGGGGGAGGGTAATTACGTTATAGGAGGGGAAGATAGTGCAGATAGAGACCAGGGGCGAGGTAGTGTGTCTGGGGGAGGAATGGAAGGGGGACTAGAACAGCTCAGAATGAAAGATGTAGGGTAAAAATACACACAAACCTGTCAAATGTATGTATACTAATGCCAGAAGCCTGACTAACAAGACTGGTGAACTGGAATTAGTGATGTGTGAGGAGGACTATGACATAGTGGGAATAACTGAGACATGGCTGGATGATAGCTATGACTGGGCAGTTAATATAAAAGGTTACAATCTGTTTAGAAAGGATCGTCAAAACCGGAGAGGTGGAGGGGTCTGCCTCACGTGAAGTCGTGTCTAAATCCCGTAATCTGAGAATACATCTCTGAGGGACATGAACATGTGGAGTCACTGTGGGTAGAAATACATGGAGCAAAAAACAACAATAAAATACTAATAGGAGTGTATTATAAACCACCTAATATACCAGAGTCCACAGAAAATCTATTACTAAACGAGATAGACGAGGCGGCAAATCATAATGAAGTCGTTATCATGGGGACTTCAACTACCCAGATATAGACTGGGAAACTGAAAGCTGTACATCCCATAAAGGAAACAGGTTCTTGGCAATAGCCAAAGACAATTTCCTTTCCCAACTGGTTCAGGACCCCACTAGAGGGACGGCCATACTGGACTTAGTATTAACCAATAGACCTGATAGAACAACAGATGTGCAGGTTGGGGGACACCTGGGAAATAGTGACCATAAAGTTATAACCTTCCAATTATCCTTCAAACGAGAGTTTCTAAAGGGAGGAACAAAAATACCAAACTTCAAAAAGCAAAATTTAGCCAACTAAGCGAGGCCATAGGCCTAACTAACTGGGACAAAGTCCTCAAAAATAAAAATACAACCATAAAATGGGAGATTTTTAAAAGCATTGTAACATCTATTTGTGAGAGGTACATACCTTATAGGAATAAAAGGCTAAGGAACAATAAGAGACCAATGTGGATAAATGGAACCGTAAAGAAGGCAATAAATGACAAAAAGAAAGCATATAAATCGCTAAAACAGGAGGGGAGTCAGGAAGCACTGATAAACTATAAGGAAAAAAATAGAATATGTAAAAACTAATAAAATTTGCCAAACTAGAGACCGAGAGATTAATTGCCAAAGAGAGTAAAACTAACCCTAAAATGTTCTTCAATTATATAAATAGTAAAAAATATAAATCTGAAGGAGTCGGCCCTCTACATAGCAATGAGGGGGTGTTGCAGAGAGCGACGAGGATAAAGCAAAACTATTAAATATTTTTTTCTCCACTATATTCACTGAGGAAAATAAACTGTCAGATGAAATGCAGAATGTAAAAGTAAATCCCCCATTAAAAGTGCCCTGTCTGACCCAGGAAGAAGTACAACAGCGACTTAAAAGATTAAAATAGACAAATCGCCAGGACCGGATGGCATACACCCCGTATCCTAAGGGAATTAAGTGATGTCATAGCCAGACCATTATTTCTGATATTTACGGACTCTATAATAACAGGGAATGTTCCACAGGATTGGCGCATAGCAAATGTGGTGCCAATATTCAAAAAGGGTCCAAAAACAGAGCCTGGAAATTATAGGCCGGTAAGTTTAACATCTATTGTTGGTAAACTGTTTGAAGGGTTTCTAAGAGATGCTATTTTGGAGTATCTCAATGAAAATAAGCAAATAACGCCATATCAGCATGGCTTCATGAGGGATCGGTCATGCCAAACAAATTTAATCAGCTTCTATGAGGAGGTAAGTTCTAGACTTGACAGCGGCGAATCAATGGATGTCGTATATCTGGACTTCTCCAAAGCATTTGACACCGTACCTCATAAAGGTTAGTACATAAAATGAGGATGCTCGGACTGGGAGAAAATGTCTGTATGTGGGTAAGTAACTGGCTGAGTGACAGAAAACAGAGGGTGGTTATTAACGGTAGATGCTCAGATTGGGTCACTTTAACTAGTGGGGGTACCTCAGGGGTCAGTATTGGGCCCTATTCTCTTCAATATATTTATTAATGATCTTGTAGAAGGCCTGCACAGTAAAATATCTATTTTTGCAGATGACACTAAACTGTGTAAAGTAATTAACACTGAAGAGGACAGTTTTCTGCTACAGAGGGATCTGGATAGATTGGAGGCTTGGGCAGAAAAATGGCAGATGAGGTTTAACACTGACAAATGTAAAGTTATGCACATGGGAAGGAATAATGCAAGTCACCCGTACATATTAAATGGTAAAACACTCGGTAACACTGACATGGAAAAGGATCTAGGAACTTTAATAAACAGCAAATTAAGCTGCAAAAACCAGTGTCAGGCAGCTACTGCCAAGGCCAATAAGATAATGGGTTGCATCAAAAGGGGCATAGACACCCGTGATGAGAACATAGTCCTACCACTTTACAAATCACTGGTTAGACCACACATGGAGTACTGTGTACAGTTCTGGGCTCCTGTGAACAAGACAGACATAGCAGAGCTGGAGAGGGTTCAGAGGAGGGCAACTAAAGTAATAACTGGAATGAGGGATCTACAGTACCCTGAAAGGTTACCAAAATTCGGGTTATTCACTTTAGAAAAAAGACGACTGAGGGGAGATCTAATAACTATGTATAAATATATCAGGGGTCAGTACAGAGATCTCTCCCATCATCTATTTATCCCCAGGACTGTGACTGTGACAAGGGGACATCATCTGCGTCTAGAGGAAAGAAGGTTTGTACACAAACATAGAAAAGGATTCTTCACTGTAAGAGCAGTGAGACTATGGAACTCTCTGCCTGAGGAGGTGGTGATGGTGAGTACAATAAAGGAATTCAAGAGGGGACTGGATTTATTTCTGGAGTGTAATAATATTACAGGCTATAGCTACTAGAGAGGGGTCGTTGATCCAGGGAGTTATTCTGATTGCCTGATTGGAGTCGGGAAGGAATTTTTTTTCCCCTTAAGTGAGGAAAATTGGCTTCTGCCTCACAGGGGTTTTTTGCCTTCCTCTGGATCAACTTGTAGGAAACAGGCCGAACTGGATGGACAAATGTCTTTTTTCGGTCTTATATACTATGTTACTATGTATAACTATTTCTATGGTTTATGCAAAAGTGGTTTGTGGACCCAGAATAAGGATTTTTTTTCATAAAACACAGAAAAGCAGAATTTCACTGCTATTAATAAAACATAGCTATTTCTACAGTTTATGCAAAAGTGGTTTAGGCACCCAGAACACAGTTTTTTTTTTTAAATAAAACACAGAAAATCAGTATTTCACTGCTATTAATAAAACGTAGCTATTTCTACAGTTTATAGAAAAGTGGTTTGTGGACCCAGAACAAGGATTTTTTCAATAAAACACAGAAAAGCAGTATTTAACTTCTATTAATAAAACTTTGGTATTGTAGGCACAAGGGATTTCTGGACCCAGAACTTTGGTACTGTAGGCACAAGGGATTTCTGGACCCAGAACAAGGATTTTTTTAATAAAACACAGAAAAACGTTGGCATTTCTATGCTGTATGCACAACTGCTTTGTGAAGCAAGAATATTGCTTTTTTCCCACACAAAAAAAAAAATTTTATTCACTATTTCACTGCAGAAATGTCAAATGTGCATTTGGGTGGTGTTTTTGGAACTGCTTTGTGGACCAGGAATACTTCAACTTTTCCCAAAAATACACTAAGGCTCTATTTCACGGCAGAAATGTCAAATGTGTATTTGGGCGGGGTATTTCAAACTGTTTTGTGGACCAGGAATAAAGTTTTTTTTTTTCCCTGAAACACATTGATTAATATTATATATGTATTTGTACGCTGTATGCACAACTGCTTTGTGAAGCAAGAATATAGCTTTTTTCCCACAAAAAAAAAAAAGACTCACTGCAGAAATGTCAAATGTGTATTTGGGCGGTGTTTTTCAAACTGCTTTGGGGACCAGAATCACTTTTTATCACAAAAATACTGCAGAAATTCAATATACAGTTTAGTGCATTGTATACAAGAGTGCTCTGAGGCACCACAGGTCCCAGACTAGACAAAAGGACTATGTCACCCCTTAATTATACAAATGGTAATGTAAGGGACTTGAGCAGCCAGAAAAAAAGCATTTTCTCCTTCAATGAGCTACCAAAAAGGATTAAGCTGATGTCCCTGCCAGGCTGGCAGACATGCAGTACACTGCAGTGGCTAAAATTACCGCGGACCCCCATTTTTGTAACAGATGGACTAAAAAAAATTTCCTTGGCAGTGGCTGGGTACATAAATGTACTGACGTGCGGCACTACGTGACTCCAGCTTACAAAGAGGCTGTGTCACATGCTGCACTCAGCCAATGACAGCCATGCCATTAGAAGGCATGGCTGTAATGTCGTCTTAGGGCAAAGAAGTAAAACGCTTGCTGTGAAGCCCCTCAGAAAGCGGGAAGAATCGACGAACAATGGACCCGAACCCGAACTTTTATAAAAATGTTCGGGTCCGGGTCCTGAACACCGCAAAATTCGGTACGAACCTGAACTATACAGTTCGGGTTTGCTCAACCCTATTTACAAGTCTATTTGCGCACTAGCAGGCTTATAAAAATTAATTATAGGTCAATTCTTATCAACCTGATAAGAATTGAGCTATAATGAGCTATAATTTTTAGCCAAAAATAAGTATGCAATAATAAAAATAAGTACTGCAATAATAAAAAATGGCCCCAAAGGTGTCCATATCCTTTAAAATGTGTCCAGTCAAACTGTCAACATGGTAAAGAAAAGAAAAAGTAAAAAATAAATATATATGAAATATTGAAACCCAATGTAGTGGTCTTCAGCATGGTGCTAGAGATGAAAAGTGGGAGCCAGTAATTCTGTTAGCTGTCAAAAAAAAATAACAATATATATATATATATATATATATATATATATATATATATATATATATATAATCTATTAGGATCCATTTTATGAATTTTTATTGGTGTAAGTATGCAATGTCTTCTTTATCTTCTGGAAGGTTTCTAAATGATTTACACATCTGTTGATGTAACGTATTTGTCATGAAGTTTCGGCCTAGTTCCTTCTCCCACGTTATCATATATAATAATTTCCCTATCTCAATTGATGCAGTTACTGTCGTGTATGCAGCAGATAGAACTTTTACTGAGGTACTTGATGAAATTAGAGGGCATCTGTCAGTCGATTTGTACCTATGAAACTAGCTGACCTGTTGCATGTGCACTTGGCAGCTGAAGGCATCTGTGTTAGTCCCATGTTCATATGTGTCCTTATTGCTAAGAAAAAACATGTTTTAATATATGTAAATGAGCCTCTAGGAGAAACAGCGGTGTTGCCATTACATCTAGAGGCTCTGTTCTCTCTGCAACTGCCACACCCTCTGCACTGGCAGAAGCAGGCAGTGAAAGCATCATAGCACCTGGCCCTGTCAATCAATGTGCAGAGGGCGCAGCAGTTGAAGAGAAAGCTCAGCCTCTATGTGTAACAGCAACACCCTTGTTGCTCCTAGAGACTCATTTGCATATATTAACACTTAATTTTTATCAGCATCGCAGGCACATGTGAACATGAGGCCAACACAGATGCCTTCAGCTGCCAAGCCCACATGCAACAGGTTGGCCAGTTTCACAGGTACAAACCTGCTGACAGAAGCCCTTTAAGTTACTTTGAAATTATTACGATTTTTACGGTGGGAATTGTTAACACCAGGCGTGGGATTCGGCCAGTTCCATCAGGTTCTCCAAATCTAGTTGTTAAAATTACAGTGGCAGCTGGATATGAGCGCTTCCATTCCATAGTTCCTTAGGTTTTTTAAAAGTTGGGGTGTATGTGTGTGTAGTGTATATATGGTGTATTTATGTGTATGTGTGTTGCATATATACAGGTGCGGACTGGGATCTTAAAGCTGGAAAAAATACAATACAATACAATACCCATTTTGTAGTCAGGTCTAAATGGATGGAAGGCAGGACCAGCAATACCATATTTTGGCACATTATACCACCCCAACAGAGCGAAATACCACAGTCCATCACAAAATACTGCCACCATCAGCTCAAAATACATACCCAAAAACTTCCACTAGCCGGCCATGAGGAGGGCTCAGACGGCCCCTGGGTATCGGCCCACCGGGAAACTTCCCTGCAAGGTCTATGGTCAATCCGCCCCTGCATATATATGGTGGATGTACAGTATATATAAACATGTGTCTTTCCAATTGGTTTTGCAAGGTTTGGACTATACCGCCAGCGTGTGTTCAATTGTTAGCATATCATTTAATTTATGGTATGCTTAACATCTCTCCTCAAAGTAAAGCTTTAAGGTCATTACAGGGTACCAACGTTTTTTTTTTAGATATACAGTAGGTAAGTCTGGAGATAATACAACACCTTAGGTAAAATAACATATGAATTAAATGGGTTTTCCACCTTTATGCACTTACTTAATTTCAAGCCTAGCCTGCTATATCTGTTGAGAAACCATGTTCACCTGCTCACTGCTTCTTCTCTCCATCTACCTGGGTGAATAGCTTTCTTTTGGTCCCCATCCTGTAAACTTCCAGACACAGGGTCACATGCACCTCTGTAGCTAATGACTGACTTCCGTGGTGATATACTGTACACTTCACCACAAAGGCCAGTTATTGGCTGCAGTGGCACATGTGACCCTGTCTGTCCAGAAGTTTACAGGGTGTGGACCAGAAGACCACAGAAGGAATCTGGCAGGGAGTAGGAGAGTATTGTTTTTTTTTAACAGGTACATACAGATTGGGCTTGAAATTAAAAAAGTGCACAACGCTGGAAACCCAAAGTTTACCCTTCTTCTCTATGATATCCTTTCACCTTTTTCTTAATACAGAGGATGGCAACATAATTGTCAAGCAGGTGATATATTTTTTTACCCAAATAAATCTTGTAATTTTTTTCATGTAATTTGAGTTTAACAGAATTTATTGACAGTGTACTAATGAGCGTGCTAGATTGGAGAAAGAGAACTGCACATTGAATTTCCAAGTTTAACATCTACAGTCAGCAAATCATGACTAAATTTTTTAGTCATTACTCAAAAACTATTTTACCACTTTAAAGATTTGCAGTGCCAGCTCAGCACTTCAAAGTTGACAAATCAATTTACCCATCTTTGATAAAAGTCTCAGGTTTAAAAATTAATTTGTCTACAGAAATTTTCCCAAACTTGACAAAACAATTCACATAATATAAAGACAGTATGTGATTATGGGACCTTCTTAACAATGTCATCTTAGGAAGTCCTACAATATGTTTGGTTTTGCGACTACATTATCAGAAGTAGATATCATAATTAACATTTTTTTGGCATGTGTCAAAATATACAGTATTGAAGGTACTTAGCACCCAGTCCTATATATTTAAATTGCATTCACACAATCACCAATGAGGCCGATGTCGTAAAACATCAATAAAGACAGCACCAATGTCTGTTAAAGATAAAACAAGATGAGAACAGATCCCAATTGTAAGGCTCATCCCACTAAAATTCCACAGCTAAAAAGCAACAAAAAAGAAGCATCTTCTTTTTGTCAGTCTTTGTTCTAATCCCATCAAGTTTTTAAAAAAGCAATGTTTTGGGTTATAAGAAGCCTTTTTCAAGTCAAGGAGATGTGAGTCAAGTAAAAACTGACATGAAGAAGGTGCTGACTTTTTTTTGCTTTCTATCAATGGGATGTTACAATGTCCTTCAATGCAATGATCATGCTAAATGTCTCTTTAGCTAGAGACCATGTATGAGCTATTATTAATTTGTCTTCCTGATTCCTGACCAGTGCCTGTTCACCATACCTATCCTGTGCAACCTGACCTGCCCTTTGCACAAACTCTGCCAGCCCTGACCCCTGTCTGTTTCCTGACTGATTTTTGCCTGTTCCCTCGTGCCATGCACTGAAGCCTCTGCTCCCCAGTAGCCAACCCGACCAGGTCTATTCTAAGAGCTAGAGGCCTGATGGCTCCCTTGCAGAGAAGTCAAGATACCTGTATAGGGATTAAAGGGCGAATACCAGGGGACCACCAGGATAATGCCCTTAGGTCTAGCCTAAAGTCAACCTAATTGGTTGGCACAGTGGTTCCACACCTACTGCTGTAAGATGGGAGGTCAATGGGATTGACAGCTGGCCAATCTGCAGCAACCTCACTGATTAAAGATTTTGAGATATTAGATGTCAAGATTTCAGATATTTATCCCTAGTAGGGATGCAATCAATAGATATCATGGCATTACAAGGGAAAAGGGTCTCTCTTAATTCCCCAATGTTCAGATTAAGGGTCTTAAAGAACAGCTCTTCCAAAGCATTGATTTTAGGCAATCCTCTGTGACTTCAGACTGATACATTTTACCTAAATTGTTGCAAAGTTGAAGCACAGGAAATACATTTGGGGTGTTGCTACTAATATTTTAAATTTTTTTTATTAAAAATGTCTCTGACTGAAAAAATGCACCAAAAATGAGTAAAAACACCACATAAGAATGCATGGTTTGTACCGTGTTTTACATTTCCTACAGATTTTCAGCTAACATATAATAGCAATTTTTACATTAAAGGGGCTATGTCATGCTTACCTAGTTACATAGTTAATAAGGTTCAAAAAAGACATAAATCCATCAAGTTCAACCAAGTTCAAGCAAAAATAAAAAATTAAAATACATCATATAGTACATGACAACTTTGTTCTGACAAAGCTAGAATCAGCCCTATCCCTCACATGGATTCAGAAATTTCCCTATTCATTGCCCCAATTATTCCGCTAGATTTATTTCCAGCTGTCAGCTCAAGGGTTGTGTCTTTTGTCAGGGATATGTCCTCTCTGCTGCCGCTAGTGGCAGTTGAAGGTTGGAACTGAGCATGTGCCTCTTTCTCAGTGAGATGGACAAAGAAAATAGAAAAAGAGAAAACAGTAGGTGGCGCTATACAGATAGATTTTATTGAATAACTCAGTAGCTATAATACATTTTTAATTACAAGCAATTACAAAAGTATTCAGATCCAGGTGCTGGTTTGAAAAATGTCAAATATTTTGTGTGGGACAACTCCTTTAAAAATGCAGAAAAACACCACACAAATGTAGCATTTTCCTATGAAATGTTAGTTAATTGAAATTCCTGATGATTTATTTTATGTTTTTATTTAATCTTCACTTGCTGCTGTGTGAAATCAGGATGGATTTTTTCTCCATATCATGATTCATAGAGCAAAAGAAGAAAAGTGCTTTACAGATTCTGTGTTCTTAACTACCCAGGTAGATTGTTGCTCATTTCGAAGGCATAAATAAAGCCTTGTCAATTCAATCTGATTTTGTTTTCACGCAAGATCAATTGTCGTAGTTGATGTTGTTTTTGTTCTGCCTTTGTCATTACTTTGTAACTTGGGTTTTGTTCTAAATAGACCCCAGCGTGTTATAGGGATCTTTGGCAGCTGAAAGAAAACGCATGTTCACATTCACAATACAAATTTATATTCAGCATTTGTTTTTCTATGCTGTTATAGAATGAAGCTTTTTTTTATTGTTTTCTTTGTAGGAGATGAAGTGATTATTTCAAGGTCAAACCCAGGAAAGATGCATGAATATACAATCGAGTAGAAATGAGATTGATGTTCGAGTCATTCTTAGAAATATTCACATAAGTCTTTTCCAGATACAATATAACAAATTAAAAATACCTTTTTCTTTGTTTTATTGTCCTAGATAACAAATTATTGGACCCCCTTCAGCTAATGCTTGGTCATAATAGAATTTATAACAGGTAGTGAATGCAAAATTTAGTTTGAATACAACCAACTTAAGCTCAACTGCAATAATTATATAACTACTTTAAAGGGGTTTTCCTGGATTACTGTGGTGTGTAACCACATATCCTCATGTACAGAATCTCACAAAAGTGAGTACACCCCTCGCATTTCTGTGAATCTTTTCATGGGACAACACTGAAGATATGACACTTTAATACAATGTAAAGTAGTCAGTGTACAGCTTGTATTACAGTGTAAATTTAGTGTGCCCTCAAAATAACTCAACACACAGCTATGTTTTTCAATGTCTATTGAATTTTATTCAATATGTTATTTGAATTATTATACTTTTTTATATATATTGTAAGAGGGCGCAAGGTGCCGTCATGGACGGAAGATACGTGTCACCGAGGTTCCTGGCCTCGGTGAGGTGAGAGCCGGGTTTTATGTGTCAGCAGCAGCTAGTGCTGCTTGACATTGATAGTTAGTTTGGCTGCAAAGCCAATCCGGGCCGGCTCTTACTGGGAGTAGGCAAAGAGTTGGGTGGGTGCCTACTCCCCACGGTCCAGGCCGGACTTTGCTGGGCTTTTTAAAGCCAGCCACATCAGCAGGTGGGGCTGTGATTGTCCTGGAGCTGCTGCTAGTGTTGTGTTGCTCTCTGGGCTGGAAGGATGAGACCAGCAAGGAGTCGTGCAGTCGTCCTGGAAGCCTGAAGGTGGATTATCCTGCGGCTGGGCCGACCGCCAGGTGCGAACGCGCACCTAAACATCTCACAGGTGATTGAACCGGGTTTTGGACTCTTTGGTTTTGCTTTTTTGTGTTTGCTGAGTGTGAATTAACACCAAGAGACTGTTTATCGCTTATTTTGTGCAAAGTGTGAATAAAACACTGTTTATTGCACTTTCTGGACTTCTTGTTTTGCCTCTGTACTGCACCCGCACTGCTATCTACCAGAGCGACTCCCCACATTTGGTGGAGGATGCGGGCATGCGCAGTGAGGCTGGCGTAAACGCCGAAGTTTTTCCAAAGTGAATGTCATATGTCAAGCCGGCAAAGTTTCAACACGTGAACTTTGACAAGATGGAGGCAGTTGTAAAGGCTCTCGTGGAGGCCAATTTACAGCAGCGGGAGGCCAACAAGCAGCAGCAGGAGACAAACCAGCTGCTGTTGCAACATGTAATGGCTTTGCAAGCGACTGGAGCCTCTCACCGTGCCCATGATGCCCGGAAAGCGGTCCGTGCAGCAATTCCCAAGATGACCCCGAGGATGATGCCGAGACCTACCTGGCAGTCTTCGAAAAAGTGGCCGTGAGGGAGAAGCTGCCCCGTGACCAGTGGGCTGAGGTGGTCGCTCCGTTCCTGGCTTCCGGACCCCAGCAGGTGTTTTTCGACTTGTCGGACGACCAAGCCGGCCGATTATGACACAGTGAAAGGAGAGATCCTAGCCAGACTGGGGGTGAACGTGCTGGTCCGCGCTCAAAGAGTCCACCAGTGGGACTTTAAAACAACTGAACCTGCTAGGCCGCAGTACTACGATCTGCTGCACAGGCTGCAAAAGTGGCTGCAGCCTGATCTACTAAGTCCTACTGCCATGCTGGATCGACTGTTGGCGGACATCTTTTGGAGGGCCCTGCCTTATCCCCTCCAGCACTGGGTCGGCCAGGCGTCTCCGGTAAGTGCCCTGGAGATGGTCGACCTGGTGGAGCGTTACGAGGCCACCAGAAACCTGCAGGGGAGTCTTGCTGGGAAGGGGCCAGTCAAACCCCGGAGGCCTCCACCCCAGTTCCGACGACCGGCGACAGAGAGACCTGCACGGAATGTATCCCCTGCGGATCCGCCTCCTGTGGTATGCTGGAGGTGTCAGGAGCCAGGCCACATCAGGGCCGACTGTCCGCATCAGGGTGAGCCGATGGATGTGAACCACGGGTATCGCCACTCCCTGTATGCACGGAAGCTGTGTGCAACTGGCACCCGTGAGGGGCAGGACAATAACCACCTGTGTCAGGTAGCGGTGGGAGATTCTCTGGCGGTGGCCCTGCTGGACTCTGGGAGTTTAGTCTCCCTGGTAAGAGCGGCCCTAGTACGGCCTGCGGAGTATACCGGCCGTAAAGTCGGGGTCCTATGCATTCACGGAGACTTAAAAGACTACCCCACTGCATTAGTGACTTTGTCCACAGCTGCTGGTAAGTGGACCCACGAGGTGGCTGTCGCTACCACACTCCCACATGAACTGATACTTGGGAGGGACTTCCCAGGTTTCCCGGCGCTGTGGCCGGCTATAAAAGTGTCGGATGGGCCCGAGACAGGGGTAACCCTAGTAGAGTGGCCTGATACCACTGGAAGGCCAGAACCCTGGGAGCCCGAATCTGAAGGGCCAGCGGTAGGGGTGACCACTGCTCCAGCGGTAGAGGGGGAGACAACCCCACTGAGTGTAATGGTGGGAGACACGGAGGACTTGCCACCGGGACCTGAGTTGGCAGACCTCAATGTCTCCGGGAAAATTTTGGGACCGCACAACACCGGGACCAAACCCTAACCAGGGCCTGGGAAAGTGTGGTAATGATTGACGGTAAACCCCAGAAACCTGGGGCTGAATTAATGTTTCCACGATTTATTATTCTTCAGGATATGTTGTATCGGGTGAACCAAATCCGAGGTGAGCCAGTTGAACAGTTGGTGGTGCCCACCGCATATCGCAAGCTTGTTATGGAGCTTGCCCACCAACATGTTCTTGGGGGACACATGGGGTGGCAGAAAACGCAGGACCGCGTACTACAGCGATTTTACTGGCCCGGTTTGTTTAAGGAAGTAGAGGAGTTCTGTAAGTCCTGTCCGACCTGTCAGGTAAATAGCCCCCAGCCGCATTACAGAAGTCCCCTGGTCCCTCTCCCAATAATTGAGGTCCCATTCGAGCGTATTGCCATGGATCTGGTCGGACCCGCACCGAAGTCTGCTAGGGGTCACCAACATATCCTGGTGATTCTGGACTATGCTACTCGATATCCAGAGGCGGTGCCTCTTCGACACACATCGGCTAGGCTCATTGCAAAGGAGTTAATGGAGATGTTTACCCGGGTGGGCCTACCTAAGGAGGTTCTGACGGACCAAGGGACCCCTTTATGTCTAAGATTATGAGGGAATTGTGTAAACTGTTGCATATAAAGCAATTACGGACGTCCGTTTACCATCCGCAAACGGACGGCCTGGTGGAAAGATTTAACCAAACTTTAAAAAATATGCTAAAAGGGTGGTGTCCCGAGATGGGAAGGACTGGGATCTGCTTCTGCCCTATCTCATGTTTGCAGTGCGAGAAGTGCCCCAGGCCTCTACTGGGTTCTCACCCTTCGAACTGCTTTATGGCAGACGCCACGGGGCCTGTTGGACATCGCTAAGGAAGCGTGGGAACAACAGCCCGTCCCCACAAAAGCGTAATTGAATATGTTACCCAGATGCAGGAACGTATGGAGAGGGTGTTACCGCTGGTCCGGGAGCATATGGAGGCAGCCCAACAGGCCCAAAGTAGAGTCTATAATCGTCAGGCTCAGGTACGAGACTTTAATCCCGGAGACCGAGTTTTAGTTCTGGTACCCACCCTTGACAGTAAATTTCTAGCTAGGTGGCAGGGGCCCTATGAAGTGCTCGAGAAAGTGGGGAAGTAAATTACAAGGTGCACCAGCCAGGGCGGCGGAAGCCGGAGCAGGTGTATCATGTGAATTTGCTGAAGCCATGGAAGGATAGGAACTCGCCCAGCGATGACAGCCCCGGCCAGGGCTTCTAGGTGAGAAGGAACCAGCCCCTCACCTCGAAGTCCGGGAAGCAGCAGCCACCGTAAAAATTTCAGATAGCCTATCCTCCAAACAGGTCCAGGAAGTTAAGGAGTTCATTAGTCGGAACACGGATGTGTTCTCGGACCTCCCTGGGCGCACATCCCTAATCCAGCATGACATTATCACTGAGCCTCAGGCCAAAGTCCGGTTAAAGCCGTATCGGGTACCCGAGGCTCGGCGACAAGCCATTGTGAAGGAAGTGCAGCTGATGCTCCAGTTAGGTGTCATTGAGGAGTCAAAAGTGATTGGGCCAGTCCGATAGTCTTAATACCCAAGCCGGACGGGACATTGAGGTTCTGTAACGATTTCCGCAAGCTGAATGAGGTGTCCAAGTTTGACGCATATCCCATGCCGAGGGTGGATGAGCTCATTGAAAAATTGGGCCAAGCCAGGTATTTTTCTGTCTTGGACCTCACCAAAGGGTACTGGCAGGTACCCTTAACGGAGGCTGCCAAGGAAAAACTGCTTTTATCACACCGGAGGGGTTGTATCAGTACAAGGTATTACCCTTTGGTCTACATGGCGCCCCGCCACGTTTCAAAGGCTTATGGATATTGTGCTTCGTCCACATCGACGGTACGCCTCAGCGTATCTGGATGATATCATTGTCCATAGCACCGACTGGGAGAGTCACCTACCGAAGGTACAGGCCGTAGTGGACTCCCTTAGGAAAGCTGGCTTAACTGCTAACCCAAAAAGTGTGTGATAGGGTTAGAAGAGACCAAATACCTAGGGTATGTCATTGGGCGGGGGTGGTCAAACCTCAGGTAAACAAAATTGAGGCAATTAAGAATTGGCCCCGACCTGTCACTACGCGGCAAGTAAAATCATTCCTGGGCATGGTGGGATACTACATGAGGTTTATTCCCAACTTCGCTACAATTGCTGCTCCATTGACAAGCCTTTTAAAGGGACGCAGGTCAGTGTCGATCCAGTGGAATGAGCAGGCGGATAAGGCTTTCTCTGCTCTGAAGTCGGCCCTGTGTGGGTCCCCGGTTTTGGTGACGCCCGACTTCAAGAGAGAGTTTGTGGTACAGACCGATGCCTCTGAAGTGGGCCTCGGGGCTGTACTCTCTCAGGAAATCAATGGGGAGGAGCATCCCGTGGTTTTCCTGAGTCGCAAACTCACCCCAGCCGAAACCAGGTACAGTATAGTGGAGAGAGAGTGCCTGGCCATCAAGTGGGCACTAGAGTCTCTCCGCTATTATCTGCTAGGGAGAAAGTTCCGTCTGGTGACCGACCATTCCCCTCTAAAGTGGATGTGCCAGGCGAAAGACAGGAATGCTCGGGTCACCAGATGGTTCTTGTCTCTGCAGAACTTCAAGTTCACAGTGGAACACAGGGCAGGCCGCTTACAAGGAAATGCGGATGCACTGTCTCGAGTACAGTGTTTGGCGTGTGTTCACCCTGTCGGGGTTGAACAAAGGGGGAGGTATGTAAGAGGGCGCAAGGTGCCGCCATGGACGGAAGATACGTGTCACCGAGGTTCCTGGCCTCGGTGAGGTGAGAGCCGGGTTTTATGTGTCAGCAGCAGCTAGTGCTGCTTGACATTGATAGTTAGTTTGGCTGCAAAGCCAATCCGGCCGGCTCTTACTGGGAGTAGGCAAAGAGTTGGGTGGGTGCCTACTCCCACGGTCCAGGCCGGACTTTGCTGGGCTTTTTAAAGCCAGCCACATCAGCAGGTGGGGCTGTGATTGTCCTGGAGCTGCTGCTAGTGTTGTGTTGCTCTCTGGGCTGGAAGGATGAGACCAGCAAGGAGTCGTGCAGTCGTCCTGGAAGCCTGAAGGTGGATTATCCTGCGGCTGGGCCGACCGCCAGGTGCGAACGCGCACCTAAACATCTCACAGGTGATTGAACCGGGTTTTGGACTCTTTGGTTTTGCTTTTTTGTGTTTGCTGAGTGTGAATTAACACCAAGAGACTGTTTGTCGTTTATTTTGTGCAAAGTGTGAATAAAACACTGTTTATTGCACTTTCTGGACTTCTTGTTTTGCCTCTGTACTGCACCCGCACTGCTATCTACCAGAGCGACTCCCCACAATATATATATATATTTTATTTTTTTGTTTATTTTTTTTACACCTTTTTAGTAGTTCCCCTAGGAAACTTGAACAAGCAATTATTAAATTGCTTCTCTCATAGAGTCCACAGGCAGGGTCTTCATAGGAACCTGTTTATGGCTGCCTCGTATCAATCAGGAGGACCACACTGTCCGGCTCCACCGATCCTCAATAGGGGAAGCTGGTGCATGGTTGAGAGTGAGCCATCCCTTCTTTTGAGTTCCCAGATGCCATGGTCACATTTGAGGAAAAACTCTGTAAGGCCTCCAAAGCAAGGGCATACCTACCATGGTTTAACAAAAATAAAAGAAAACCTGCCAGCTCTCTAGGCAAGTCTGCTTTAATAACAGCTTCTATTCTCCATAATATAACAAGCTTGGATTATCTTTTCTTGTAACTCTACCTAGTGCCGTTAATATGTTATGAATACATTGCCAACTGGGTGTTACCCTTAGGTATCCCCCTGTACACTCTGATAGTGTTCATTTGGTGATGACAGTATCAGACTGTGTAGGGACTCACCCCTTTGACAAGGGGAAAAGAATGCCCAGATGTCAATTTATTGATACATTTCTAGGAAGAATAGCAGAGATAATGCACAGCACAGAGTTATAAGACAAGATGCGTAAGAAATGTTAATTTGGAAGGAATTCACATATTTACTAAAGCAGACATGTCAGAAGAGCATGCAAGTCCTCATTACCTGCAGATGCCACTATGGGGAGCTCATTGAGTTCAGTAGTTGCTGTATAAATACATATGCATTAAGTTTCCCTAAATGATACATGTAAGAGAATTGTATGAAGGGAAAATTGAGGTTTTGAGCTCTAGCTACAACCCCTATAAAGACATGTAATAAAATGAATCAGTACAAACCTTTATTATACAGAATTTTACAGCTAAATTTCAAAACATTATTAAGCAGCATCTTGGGAGCCATTGCCAGGCCACATTTTGGTTTTGAGGTGCAACTAAATAACATCTCTAGAATCTGTCCCTTTCTTAATATAGAAACAAAAACTCTCCTTATGACAATGATCCACTCTCGTCTGGATTACTATAAATCATTACTAATTGGTCTCCCCCTCACTAAACTCTCCTCTCTCCAATCTATCCTTAATGTAGCTGTCAGGCTCATTTATCTGTCCTAATGCGACTACGATGCCTCCTCTGCCCTGTGCCAGTCATTGCACTGGTTGCCCATACTGTATAGGATTCAATGTAAACTTCACATTCTCACCCACAAAGCTCTTCACAGTGCTGCACCACCTATAGCTCCTCAGTCCTCACTCATCTGTGTCTGCCACCCTACCCGTGACCTCCATTCACTCAATGACTTAAGGTTAACAGCCACCATAATCCGAACCTCTCACTCCCAGCTCCAAGACGTCTCCCGAGCTGCATCCGTTCTCTGGAATGCCCTACCCCAAGCAATCAGGTTAATTTACAAAAGCCACAGTTTTAGGCGCTTCCTAAAAACTCATCTTCTTAGGATGGCCTATCACGTTCCCCTAATCTAACTCTTCCCCGTACAGTCCCCCCTCCCCTTCATCATTATTCTTCTGAACTTGAGCCGTCGTCAAATATTCATACCCCATGCACTCAGAAGCACTACAGATATCAGCTGGTGACTGGCTCATGCAGCTTCATATATAATCCTATCATGTTAAGATGGATGGACCACTGTACAAAACATGCACTTGTTACCTTTTGTGTCACCCCGTATCTCCTCATGGATTGCAAGCTCTTGTGAGCAGAGTCCTCATGGCTCTTGTTTTTATTGTTGACTTGTTTGTTGCTATATTATTTATGACTCTGATTGTAAAGCACTGCAGAATATGTTGGCACTATATAGATAAAGATTATTAGTAGTAGTATTATTAGTAGTAGTAGTTTTATTATTAGTATTAGCATTAGTATTATTATTATTGTAAATTCCAGTATATCCAGTATTCTAATGACTGGTTAGTGCGTCACATATCAGAACCAGGTGTTCTCATTTTCAACATAGGACTGCATTTCCAGAAATAGAGCTTATAATTGAAGAGCTGTTTCGCCAAATATAGTTCTTTTATGCTGTGTATTCTGCATCCTGAGCAGGCACATATTGTACTGTACTATATTATTGCAAGGGTTTAACTTCATCACAGGTCTCCCGAGGTGACAAGCTATAGTCTGTCAATGGGGTTTCCTGTCATGAATTCTATAGAAATTGAAGCTCCGAGCAGAACAGATGGTCTAGCTACACTAGGATGGCCCAACACTATTGCATCCATATAGTTTTTGTTTTTTTTAATTTGATATACTTTTTAACAGTGGAGGAAATAATTCTCAAATGGGTATTCCCATCTCAGACATTGGTGGCAATAGTGGCAAGTACAATATTTTCTTATGTGAAGATCCAAATCTGTTGCATCATATCCTGGAGTTATTCAGGATTTTAGGGAACTGCATAACAGCGAGAAATGAAATGATATAAAAAATAATAATCGATACTCACTAATAAGTTTTGACATTAGATCATTCACATGATCTCAGTGGTTCTTTGGCATTTATCTAAGCCTCACTGCTGAGGACCATCAGACCAGTTGTCCTGGGGATTTAACGACAAATGGTTATAACTTTGCCAGTTTCAATGTGATGACTGTCTCTGAATAGCAATGCATCATATCAGTCACCAGTGTTATTTAAATAATCATGGTGAAGTTTACCACAGTGATTCTTCATCCAAATATACCCTTATAAGGTAGGCCATGTCAAGCAACATTACTGGTGGTATGGAGCCCATGACCCTTGCCCGGGGGGTACTATTGCAACAAAGCGATTTTGAGACTTGCATATCCAGTATAGTATACTATATTCATGAAATTTGGGGATCAGGGACTTAACTACAAAAGTCTACATAGCAAATTTATCAATGCCCCCCCCCCCCCTTCTGCAGCTAGTTTAGACTGCCCACACTCGCTATGCAACCGCCCACCAACCCAGTAGTTATTCCCCCTTAGTGCCCCCACACAGTATTTATGCGCGCTTAGTCCTTCAACACAGTAGTTATGTCCCTTTAGTGCCTCCACATAGCAGTCATGCCCCCTTCAAAGTTATGTCCCCTTAGTGCCCCTAAACAGTAGTTATGCCTCCTTAGTGTCACAGTAGTGCTGCTCCTTCACAGCAATTATGCTCCCTTAGTGCCCTTTTCACAATAGTGCCCCCATTCACAGTAGTGTGCTGAGAGAGTGCACAGGCTGGGGAATGATACCCTGCCAATTTGCTCTTCTATTCAGCGTAGAAGGTGACATTATGTCAGTGCATCATGCCTGATGGGGGGAGCACAGGCTGTCATGGCCGGATTAAGCCTGGTGGAGGTCTCTGGGCAAAAATTCTGGTGGAGGTCACTGTAATTTGAATATTTTAACATAGTTGGGTGAATTAGAGTGTTGCTCTTTGTCCAATTTGGTAATCAGTCCATAGTCTGGTGTAAATGCTGCAGTCATAATCTAGTGTACACACTGACATCAGTCGGTCACTCTATTGAAAAATAATAAAAAGAGTTTTGGGGTTAGAGACAAATGGCATTATCTTTGGGGAGAAGAGATGGAAAAAAAAAGCTTGCTAGTGGCTCTCTGGAGAAAGGGGCAAAAGGAAGACACCAGTAAGTGAGTGAGGGGATAAATAAAAGACAGCGGGTAGCAGGGGTTCTTACTAAAGTACACAGGTATACGGAAAAACATAATTCCACTGAATATGCTGCCTGACTTTTTACAGACAGGCAGCAGCTTCAGAAGAACCCTGACTTCCCTCCCACAGTCACTTTCCAAAAAGCAGAAGAGCATAAGGGGCCCTCCTGCAGCCAGTTCAGTTTGGGGTGGTGGTGGGGGGCTGGACTGTTGCACACTTCTCCTACTCCATCTTTTTTATTTCATGGCAGAACGACATCCTGGGCTCACTTTCTGTGTATCTTCAGTACCGGTAGGAGGCAACATCCCTGTACAATGCTGCCACAGTAATTAAATCTCCTCAAAAACAGGAGAGGTAATTACTGTTTTTAGAGCCAGTGCACGCCCCTCCTCATTACGGCGCTGTACAGGTATTAGTTTAGCAACATCTGCACGTTCTATGGGAACATCAGTTTAAATGTGCAGATCTGGTGGAGGGCGTTAAACTCTCTATAGAGATGGAGGCCTGGGGTTGTAATTGATGACAGACATCTATTATGTCCCAGGCCCCCCTGCCACTGTGAGCCCCTTAGCAGTCACTACTACTGCTACAGTGGTAATTATGCCCCTTCAGGAAATCTTGCAGCACTGATACATGGAGGCACTCCTATACGGTTGAAGGTAGCGTAGAATTAGTCGAGAATAAGCCTAAGGTGAATTTTACACCTATACTGTACATTGAGGTGGAAAATTGTATAGCTTTTTGGACATTACTTTTGAAGTATGCAGATGATCAGCAATTTTGCCTTCATTTCCAAGGCTGTAGTTACCTTCAATCATGCAAAACAGCATAATGAAAAACTGCTTATAAAACAGCTTTCCCTCTGATATATCCTTTTTTCTATAAATGATTCATCTGTAGCTTAATGCAATAAACATCTGTAATCCGAGCGCTTCTTTCATATATATTTAGATTTGGCTAGGTCACCAGGGACAGCTCTTGTTTGTAGAACTTAGTTTTTTTTTGTTTTTATTCCATATTTATTAAATTACTTTTTTGTAACTGAAATGAACAGAAACAGTAGTCTCTGGAGTTTAATTTATTGTGCAAAGAAGCTAAAGAACCTTCTCAGTGCATAAAGGATCGGGTGTGGATATCAAAGTGATGGAAATGGATAGTGTTTGTTGCTTTCTGGCAATTTAAAATCTGAGATCTGAAGAACTTTTATCTTGCGTGTAACTTTCTATATACAATCAAAATCTGCTGGCATTTGGATTAGGCTCAAATGTAAACTGAAAATAAATCTCAGGGATGTTCAAAAGACTGACTATGCTTAATAAATATATAATGCAAAGTTATTGGGAATCTGTCCCTAGGAAATCCACTGTTACACCAGGCACAATGCACTAGCTCAGCTTAATGTAATGATTCCTTTCAATCCATATTCAAATGAGTATTTAAGTGCTCCAAGGGCGGGTCCAAGCCATTCTGTGCACCGTTGCTCCTTCAGCTTCCTCTGTCAGTCCTGACCAACCCTTCTTGATTGACAGGGCCAGGCAAGATTGACAGACCAGAGGAATCTGGTCAAGAAGGAGAAGGAGGGGTTGGCAGGGGAAAATGGATAAGTAAGGGTGCACAAAGGGGTTCCTGCCAACCCTTGTTAACTGCTTAGGGTTTTGATCCTTCATAATAAAAGTCTATGGGCAAGCATAACGGATCTGTCCTGGTTTCCATTTTGCAGGAATCCAGTCCTGCATAACGGAAACCAAGACGGATCCGTTATGCTGCCCATAGACTTGTATTATGACAGAATGCAAAACGGAAGCCTTTAAGAGGGATTCCGTTTTGCTTTCTGTCATAATAGAAGTCTATGGGCAAGCATAAAGAATCCGTCTGATTTCCGTTATGCAGAATGGAAAAAAGTCTTGACGACAGGATTTTGTTTTCCGTCTTGCATAACGGAAACCAGGCGGATCCGTTATGGTTGCCCATCAACTTCTATTATGATGGATCAAAACAGAATGCCTTTTGGATTCTGTTATTTTCCATTATAACCATGTTACAACGGAAAACAATAACGGAATCCATGACGGTGATGTGAACCCACCCTTATTTGCATATAGATTAGAAGTACTTTTTCGCCAAAATAAAGCAATGGACCGCTAAGTGAAAAGTATCATAATATTCATCTGGACTAGACCTACACGGCATTTGCCAGTGAATTCCTGGTGGTAGAATCCCTTTAAAGGAGTATTCGATTCTCATAATGTATTGACATGTATCAATAGGATACACAATCACTTTATGATTATGGAGGGTCTGACCTCAGGGACTCACTATCAATCCTGAGAATGAAGGGGGTCACAACACTAATCAGCGCTGTGGCTCCTTCCCTGTCTATGCTTTGCTGGGAAACTGCAGATCTTGGACCACCACTAGTCAAAGTGATGGCATATCCTAGTGATATGGCATGACTTTATGAGATGGGACTATCCCTGTAATGAATTCATAATGAGCAAGCATAGAGCCCCTTAGAAAAAACGCGTAAAGGAGTCCCATTAGACCACAACCTATTGCTCCCCCTCACCATTCCCCCTTCCATTGTCCACTGTGATGATAATATATGAGTAAAGGTGGGTCTCCATTGCTCATGGCCCCAAAGCAGTTTCTACAACATGTAGGATCAGAACAAGATTCAATGTTCAAATGGACAATGTCAAATGGACACATGACACAAGGGGATCCGGTCTCCGCACAGCTATTGACTGGCTGTGGCAATGTCAAACTGGTTGTTGACATTGAGGGAGACCAGCAGAGCAACACAGACCTGGAAGAGAGGGAGTGAGGAGCCGGCGCCGGCAAGCAGGTAAGTCATCTTTTCTTTACAGGTCTTGGCAAATGGGGGTGTTTGCCAAAAGCTTCCCATTCTTTCACAATCCCATTGACAACTGTCCACAGTCTTTTGACAGCAGGTGGTCCAGGTCCTCTGTTTGCAGCTACATCTTTTGGCATCTAGGTAGTTAGGGGGGGTTAGTAACAACCTGGGTCTTTAGTGCAGGGGTTGGAGAAAGTTACTATCCCAACTATTAACCCTTTGATCATGCTGTGGTCCATACCATGACATGATAAAAGGCCACTCCTCTCCCTACGTTTAGGTCACTGGGTTTCCCAATGACCAAATCGAAGACCGGAGAAGCCATTCATAGTCAGCCTTGAGGACCGATGAAGGACCCCAGGGCTGTCTGTGCAGTAAGCCTGCTTTTAGGGCATGCTAGTTCTTATATTGAAACAGAGCATAATTTATTAGCATACAGAAATGTGGTAATACATGATATGTAATCCATAATGGGAATTTTAAAAATGTTAGAAGCAATCTAATAAGAAAATAAAATCACAACCCCCCCCCCCCAAAAAAAAAAAAGAAAATATTACACTTTTAGTGTTAAATTCATTTTATTGTGTACAAATTAAATAAAATATTAGCTATTGACCTGACTGTAAATAACTTGAAGAATTTAATTTAATTATCATGTGAACAATGAAAAGCATAAAAAATAAATTAAAAAGCATTGCCAAAAATGGATTTTTCCTATATTTCAGCAGCACAAAAATAAATTATATTGTAATTTGCATTGTACCCGAGAATAATGCCAAAAATAATAATGTTTATCCCACTCAAAACGAAACCTGAGATTGTGGACAAGAATTGGCATTTCTACCATAGGGCTGGCCGTTCCATTCCACAAAATGTGAAACACACACAGCTGGTGTCCATGTTTTGTGGATCCACAATTTGCAGACTGCAAAAACGGATACAGTCGTCTGAATGAGCCCTAGTTCAATATAATTTATCTATATAGCGCCACCTGCTGTTTGCTCTTTTCTCTTCCCACCTTTCTGAGGGGCAGCACATGCTGAGCTACATCCTTCAACTGTCTCCAGCCAACAAGTCCACACCTCTGTTTAACTGATCAGGAACTGTCTGCCAGATCAGTTAAACAGAGGTGTGAACTTACCCTTACAGGAAAGGACATACCCCTTAGTTGTCAGTTGGAAATAAATCTAGCAGAACAACTGGAGCACTGAATGGGGAGATCTCTGGATCCATGTGAGGTAAAGGGCTGGTTCTTGCTTTGTTAGAAAGAGACTTCCATGTACTATATGATGCCTGATTTCCAGTTTTTACATTAATCATAGGATAACCCCTTTAAGTGGCAGACTTTGCAGCTATAAATAAGGCACACTGTAAATAGGCTAAAGTCATCAGTGAATCTCAGTGACTGCCTATTTCACCTACTCTTCATCTCAGTGCTGGATGGCGGTCTTGAAAGTGTCAGTATCTCCTTTTATTTAGCGCAGTGTGACTACACATTTGCAGCCACCTCTGGAGACATCACCATGGTTCTAGCTCCGTGGTAATCAGACACGTAAGATAGACAAGTTATAAATGTCCGTCATAAGATCAACCCTTAAAATGCTGAATTTGGGGCCATCACTTAATGAATCTTGGCTCAGTGACTGTTCTATTACTGCTAATGTAATGTTTCCAATTCTAGACAAAAGGGGTATAAAGCAATTGTTACCAATTACCACCAAATCCGTGACAGTTAGTTCATGGAGCAGGGATGTGATTGGACGTCTGATTAGAATGTTCTGTCATATACTCACTAATGGCTTTTGTATAGTTCCTTATTGTAGGAAGGCCTTTCAGATGTCACAGGACAAGATCCGATCCGTTCCTTGACACTAAATATATGTGTCATGTACACAGCTCTATTATGGCCACGTGCAGAATTCTCTGAGCAAAGCCATACAGCACTATGATACCGGAAATGAAGGCCATGGCCATGAGTGGCGGAAATCTATAGAGCCCTATTATACCGGACATGACTGGTGGAAATTTATAGAGCCCTATTATAATGGACATGACAGGTGGAAATTTATAGAGCCCTATTATACCGGACATGACTGGCGGAAATCTATAGAGCCCTATTATACCTGACATGACTGGCGGAAATCTATAGAGCCTTATTATACCTGACATGACTGGCGGAAATCTATAGAGCCCTATTATATCGGACATGACAGGCGGAAATCTATAGAGCCCTATTATACCTGACATCGCTGGCGGAAATCTATAGAGCCCTATTATACCTGACATCACTGGCGGAAATCTATAGAACCCTATGATACCGGACATGACTGTCGGAAATCTATAGAACCCTATTATACCGCACATCGCTGGCGGAAATCTATAGAGTCCTATTATATCGGAAATGACTGGCGGAAATCTATAGAGCCCTATTATACCTGACATCACTGGCGTAAATCTATAGAGCTCTATTATATCGGACATGACTGTCTGAAATCTATAGAGCCCTATTATACCGGACATGACTGGCGGAAATCTACAAAGCCCTACTATACCTGACATCACTGGAGGAAATCTATCGAGCCCTATTATACCGGACATGACTGGTGGAAATCTATAGAGTCCTATTATACCTGACATCACTGGCGGAAATCTATAGAGCCCTATTATACCGGACATGACTGGCGGAAATCTATAGAACCCTATTATACCTGACATCACTGGCGGAAATCTATAGAGCCCTATTATACCTGACATCACTGGCGGAAATCTATAGAGCCCTATTATACCGGACATGACTGGCAGAAATCTATAGAACCCTATTATACCTGACATCACTGGCGAAAATCTATAGAGCACTATTATACCGGACATGACTGGCGGAAATCTATAGAACCCTATTATACCTGACATCACTGGTGGAAATCTATAGAGCACTATTATACCGAACATGACTGGCGGAAATCTATAGAGCCCTATTTAACCTGACATCACTGGATGAAATCTATAGAGTCCTATTATACCTAAAATGAGTGGCGGAAATCTATAGAGCCCTATTATACTGGACATGAGTGTCAGAAATCTATAGAGCCCTATGATACTGGACATGAGTGTCAGAAATCTATAGAGCACTATTATACAGGGAATGAGTGTCAGAAATCTATAGAGCGCTATTATACCTGCAATGAGGGTCAGAAATCTATAGAGAGCTATTATACCTGAAATGAGTGGCGAAAATCTATAGAGCACTATTATACCTGAAATGAGGGTGAAAAATCTATAGAGCACTTTTATACCTGAAATGAGTGGCAGAAATCTATAGAGCACTATTATACCTGAAATGAGCGGCGGAAATCTATAGAGCCCTATTATACCTGAAATAAGTGGCAAAAATCTATCGTTCCCCATGTTCTGTGACCTGTGCAGAGGTCATTGTGCAGGGTGGGAGAGTAGATAAGCTATATCCATCACTTGTGAGTTGTATTATCTTTCATTGTAATGAGAAGACTTCTGAAAAGTGATCTGTACTTCTGTACTTCTTGACATATTATTAGGGCTATCTTACACCAACAGATTAACAATCATTGGTCAGATGGCCTATTACACGCACAGTTCTTTTGTTATACACACCAACTATTGGTCCAATTAGTCAGAAATTGGTCAGAAAACCTGTTGGTGTAAATTCACGCTAAAGGTGTGAATTAGACAGCCCGATTTAACTTGAGATTGTCAGGAAGCATTCCTTCCCGGCAATCACCTGCTTGCTAGCACAGGAGACTGCTCCAATTCCATGCAGAGATCTCCTCCTCAGTATAGGGAGGAGCAATCGTTATACCATCACTCTTCCCCAGACTGAATCATTGCTTGCCAGCAGATCCTGATTAGATACCACGATACAAACAATTATTTTTTAACCTGTCAAAAGATTTGGATTGCCTTATAGACGAGCGTTTCCTTGCTCATCGGGTAATTGGGGGCACTATTAGACTGCCAGATGATTACTAACCAGCTTTACTACAAAGGCTCGTTAGCGATTATCAGCAACTGTAATACACCCTTTAGGCTTAGAGGCTGGGTGAAAACTGTGAGAAAGATAGATAGATAGATAGATAGATAGATAGATAGATAGATAGATAGAAAGATAGATAGATAGATAGATGTTAGATAATTTGATGATAGATAGATAGATAGATAGATAGATAGATAGATAGATAGATTTTTTGATGACTCATTCACTTTAAGTAAAAATCACTCAAAATTCTAAAAAAAGAAAATGCTTAACATAGAAACACATTAATGGATAGATCATTTTCTGATTACTGATGGTACATTATACACAGTCCTGCCTGTATACTAGTCTAGAATCTGGTAGCTGTAGATGTATCTGCTGAACCAAAGACAGATCAGATATTCCTTCTGAGGTGAGTCCCCTGCATGCTAATTGTGTGGTTTAGTTTTCAATGCAAGGTAATCAGTAAGGAACGGCTGAGGGGAAGGCATGAGGTTGTGCTCTCAGTAACAAGGAATTATTTCCCCCTGGTGGCTTGAAAGCAAACTTGCGTCTTTCATGTAGTGCATCTGTCTGACAGAGAGGTAGATGTTTTTGCCTTGACAGGGCTTACTGACTCCTCTCTGCAATGGGGCTTATTAAATGAATTCATCCGTTTGTGTCACTGTGTTATAGACTGTTGCCTGCTGTATCCACTCTGTGCCTTGTGCTTTTTAATACTACTCAACAGGAATAGCGTAGACGTCTTTGATTTTCGTTTTACTTTTTTATTCGGCTTCATAAAAGCAATGTCCTTAAAAACAAATGTATGATTGCACTTTGGAAGAAGTTAATAGGGTTATTTTATGTTCTAATTTGGTCAATTTTAACATCATTTGGGACGCTGTGATAGAAGCTTTTTCGACAACCGCCTCCCATGTCCTTATCATCGGGGCTGAGCTGTAAACGACGGCATCTCATGCCAAATGCTGGGCGGAGGGCTCTATATGTGAGCCGTGTACCCACTGGAGTCCAGTCCTGTAATAGCCTGTCAGCGTGATGGCTATTATATAAAAGAAATAGAAAACACAGGAGACCGAAACAATACCAAGACAACACATTAAAGGATTTACTTTACATTTGCCTTTTAAATTTTATCCATCTACAATAACCATAGTGTCCTTGTTAGCCAGCTGTGCTAAGACAGACCTGTCAATGGAGAACGGGACTACATGAAAACAGAGCAAAATGCTTCACAGTATAAATTGTAAAGACTTTTGACTACATGTTCCATCAAAACAGGTGGTCGCGCTTCCAGGTACAAGCTGTAATTTTCGAGTATGTGTAAGAAGATAGGACAAGCTCTTCCAGTGAAGCCGAACATCCGAGTTTCACCAAGGAGTAGTCTTGATCAAAAAAGACCCTTCTGTAAATTTTAGAGTTCGGAGCACATAGTGGAGACCCACCAATTCTCCATAAAATAACACTTTTTTATTATACTCACAAAAGTATAAAGTCAACAGGCATTAAACAATCGTCAGTATGCGTCCATATTCACAAGACTGCCCGAACGAGGATTTGCCATAAAAGATTCATCAGGGGTGAATGCCGTTTCTTCTTACACTCACTGGAAAATTACATCTTGTACCTGGCAGCGTGACCACCTGTTTGACCACCTGGATTGAACTTTTGATGTGAATTTAGCCCACTTCACAATGAGGTCTGCGATGCCATTGGAGATTTGAATAACACAGTGGTGACTTTAATTTTATTTTTGTAGCTACATGTAGCTTACTGAAGAAATGGAACGGTAAAGGTAGGTGACAATTCATAGCCGCTTACCCGAACCGCCACCATTTCAACTCGTAATCTCTTTCTATATTCTGGTAATATACATTGGTCCCTCAAAAATACAATATTTTCACCATACAATGGACTTTTCTGACCCATCGTAAGTTGAAACTAGACTCAACATACAATGCCTCAGACTCAGATCCAACGAATCAAGGTCTGGTAAAATAGCTGCATTAGTTACTAGTTAGCGGCTATTCTTGACTGTTCATATGCAAGGACTTGTTTTAACTGTCTCAGTTATCTGCTTATTTTTCCTAAATCTTCATTTTCTTTCATCTTGGATGATATTTTGGGGCTTTGGAACCAATTACTCAACTTACAATGGTTTCAACATGCAATGGTCGTCCTGGAACCAATTATTATTGTAACTTGAGGGACCACTGTACATTAATTCTGTGTACTTGGATCCACAGCTCTATTAATGTTAGAAAGTCATGCCCACCAGGATCATTTTATGTGCCATGCAGGGTTTGTAGCATGGGCGTAACAGCTGTAGGCAGCAGATGCTCTAGAGCCAAAATGCAGATGGGGGAGAGAGGGAACGGTTCCAGTTATGTAAGTTTCAAGTCAAGCTTCAAGTTTATTTGTCACACAGTGCAATACAGAGTAGAACGTGCGGTGAAATGCTTACAATAAAAAAAGAAAAAAGAGCAGCATAATATTACATTAAAAACATTGCAATAAAAATGTCTTGCGATTGTTTAGCTACAGAACGCATATTCATTTATTTATCATTCATCGATAATGTTCTGATTTAGCATCCGAATGGCCTGCATAAAGAAACTCTTCCTTGTTCTCTCAGTGTTATGATGGGTTCACATTACCTTTTTTCCCATCCTTATAACATTTACAAAAAATGTATATGTTAAACGGATGCCTCAGACTAATGCCATACAGTGGCATCCGTTCACCATAGAGTTCCATTATAAAAATTTTTTTTAATGGACTGTACAGGATATAAGAACATGATGTGCTGCATTTTTGTATCTTTTTTTTTCTAACGTGTATGTCAAATGGAGACATAAAACGTGATGTGAACTTAGCTTTCAAAATGCAGTAACATTTTCCAGACAGCAGGAGACTAAACAGAGCATTATTTTGGTGTCTGTGGTCTTTCACCAACTTCATGGCCATGGTCAAGCACCTCTAATTATAAAGGTTCTGCAAAATAGGAAGGTCAGTGCGGATTATTCGCTCAGGCGAGCACACCAACCTATGAAGTGCCCTCCTGTCCTGTTTCTCGCTACTACCGAACCAGGCCGTAATGTTTTTTTTATATCAGGATACTCTCGATGAGCTGTAGAAGTTCTTAATTATCCAACATGATTTCTGAAAATACTGTTGTTATAAAGCAATTGAATATGTAATGTGAACTAATTTCTGCCAATCTAAGTCGATATTTTGCTCTTGTCCTATGAAAGCGGAATACATTAGGGGAGATTAAAACTAGTGCAAAGGAAAAGTGGCTTAGTAGCCCCTAGCAACTGATAAGATTCCATCTTTCATTTTTTCAGAAAAGTTTTCGGAAAATAAATGGTGGAATCTGATTGGTTAATAAGGGCAGTTAAGCCAGTTTTCCTTTGTAGCAGTTTTGATAAATCTCCCCTTTGCCATTGTTTTTAAATGTAGGTTTATTCATATATGGTATGTACTGAATGTGAACTAGGAGAAAAAAACAAGCCTTTTTTCTTGCATGAAGGGGTAATCCAATTTCAAGAACCCTCCTCCCCCCACATGTGCCGGGCCCCTCACCGGTAATACACTTACCCCTCACCCGGCGCCACTCCTGGTCCCTGCATCACCACTGCTGCTTCTCCTTGCACACAAATGAAAACATCCAGTGTCAGGGGGATCAGCCAATGGCAGGCGGGGATGGGGACCAGCCTCCCTAGCATCATGGGACACTTACTGATACCTCATCACTCTTGTTCCAATGCTTACCAAGTCCCTAACAGTCTGTAATCAGTGGTTTGAAATACCTGGAGATGCCTGCTTAGCCAATGAGTTGAGACAGCACCCGGAAGAAGAGACCTGTGGAACCCAGGAAGCAATTCCCTTCTTTTATGATTTTTATCCAACTTTCTAAAGAATATTATCCCTCTTTACTTGGACAACCATTTTCAATTCATTGGTAGGTCCATTGTTTCTATTCTTTAAGTTGAACACTGACTAATTTTGCTACTTTTAAGACCAAGGGTATTCTGGTTATTCTTGGCTTGAGCATCAGTTTATTGGTCTTTTATGTGCTTTTTATGTTGGAATGTTTTTTTTTTTCTTATAAAAATACAATATCAGACTGACTAGCGTCCCATGAAATTGACTCACATAACTTTCTCCTAAGACAGTGTCCAGTGAGAACTTTTACATTTGTGGGTTCCAGAAATTGATTATACTATAGAAATGAAATATGGCCCATATACTGTAACATATCACGAGTTGTATCGCTACCTACTGCAATTTAGTTAGTATAGGTCATTCAAGTTGGCCACAAAAAACAAGATTGGATCAAGGCCATTAGAATATGTATAGTAAGGTCCAGAAAAGGTGAACTGTGTGTCCAGTTCATATGTCAAGTATTACCCATTTTAGAGATCAATGGTATTACTAGCAATAGACAGGAAAGGTAATGAGGTTACACCCACATGGCACAGTTAATTTAGTGCTCTCTCTCAATTTAAAGAAAGGTCCCAATTTAAAGAAATACACCATGAAATATGTTCCATAGATGACGTGGTAGTGGTGTAGTTTAACAATAAAACAAAAGCATAAAAAACTGCACATGCCGATCACCACTAATGATAAATATGAAGTTTAAAAGCCCTACTTTCTTCTCTTGCCTGCTTACATGGATTTATATACACATAAATTTTGGTAACCTTCTGTCACAGACTGCTCCCGATCTGGAAGGTTTTAAATGCTCCATAAATATTGCAAAAATAACCGTACTATCACAGGGCCAGGCCTGTTTATCAAATCCAGCAGAGAAGCCAGCACTAGAATTTTTTTAAGAATGACTGTAGCTCGTACAGCCCGCACCAGATTTATCCAGTGTTAGACAGCGCCAGCAGCTTGGTACTCCAGAATATTATTTTCCTGTACAAGAGGTCAATTCACTTGGTGTATTTCTAATAGTAACTAGAATGGGCCTCTGTTATTAGACATCCTTCTTCCATGTATATTATTCCATGTAAGTTATGCTCGTTAAAGGAACTTTGGCTTCGATCTGAGAGATTTCCACATAATTTGTTATTGGAACATTGACCTGAGCTCTGCATTTATATGCAGAGAATATATTAGGATACACTGGAAACAGGGAAATTAGTTTATTTCCGATGATAATGGCAATGAAAGTAGCGGGTAGGAAAAAAAATACGTTAAACAGAATCTGTCACCAGCGACCTCCCTATTCAACTGTTTTCATATACACCTGATTCACCTGATTAAAATGGTTTTATTTCTTCTGCCAATCTGAGGCTCTGCTCGTAAGTTAGATTACTTTTGTAAATTAGGCCTTTAGTGCAATGAAGGTGTCTCTGTTGTTCTCATTGCACCCAAACTCCACTACTCTCTGTGTCCAGCCCCTGCCTTACTGCTTTGTCACTGCCTTGATCCGTCAAAGCAGTGTGTGTGTGGGTGGGAGGGGGGTGGGGGGGGGGCCTGGCCAGGCCAAAGAAAGGAGCAGTGCTTGGGTGCAAGAGGAGCAACAATGCCCCCCCCCCTTCTGTGTTGCACCAACCGACTAATTTTTATATTATGAAAAAGTATGATAACTCAGGAGTGGAGACTCAGGTTAACAAAGGAAAAACAATAAGATGAACAGTAAAATAGGGTTATCACTGGTGAAGGAATCCCTTTAAGGCCCCCTTCATGTATGTCCAGCCATTTTTTTTTTTTTTGCCTTTTGGGCTAGTAAAATTTGTAACAATGAGTGATGCAGAGCAAGGAATTAGGTACACTAGGTAGTGATGAATGAAAGTTTTGTAATATAATTTTCAACTAAAAAGTGCAATAGAACAGAGTCCACTACAGGTCAGGAATACTAGCCTGTGATCAAGGGAGGTTTTTAAAGAAACTTTGCAATGTTTAAAAAAAAGTCGAGCAGAGCCCAGTGCAAGTATGAAACAGAAAATAACTCAGCCAGTACTCTATCAGCACTGAGAAAAATATTTTAGAAAGTGTCTGTCCGTGATTGTGAAAGTCTTTATGTAAGTTGGGCTCTGGGCTGATAGCTGGATGATACACATTAAGGAAAAAACTGAGTACTGTAGCTTTAACTATTGATTTGCAGTGCAAGTAGAACATCACTGAATGACTGCAGCCCAGTGACCCACACTAGTTCACAACAGTATACTTAGTCTCACCCTACCCTACCTCTAGGTCTAGTGGGTTCCAGGTAACATTTGAAGTGGTAGTAGCAGGGAACTGGTGAGGTAAGTAATATTTCTTTTTTTATTCCCCATATAAAAAATTGAATTCCAGCAGACAACCCCTATAATGTCCAGTGATACTAATATGATGGTTAGGTATCCAAGGAAACTGGAGTGTATTCAGTTCCTATTATACCTCTTATACAAAAATAATATTTTAAGAGCTATAAGAGTTCATACTTTTTGTCAACAAGGTGACAAATTGCCTACAGAGATCTACACCAGGTGATCACTGCAGCCTTGCAAAAAGAGACTGGGAACCTGCTACAAATTGAACATTTAGTCAAATTTGAGGACAAAGACATACTGTTATATGTTCATGCTGGCTGGTTACTCCTACCTTCCTAAAGATTATTGGGTGTTTTATAGAACAGCCAATAGTAAATCCAGACTCTTCACGCAGCTGCAATGTCCCTGAACATTGAACCCCCCACCCTTCCCAAAAATAAACAATTGAATTAGAATTCTAAAGCCTGTGGAATCGTGGCACGATAAATCCAGCAGATGTATAGTCTATCTATCTATCTATCTATCTAGAAATGAAATGTAGAGAGCAGCACACTGTATAAAATGGGTGCAAAAATCCAGCAAAAGAAAAAAAAAAAAAACAGCAGCACTCCAGTAGCATAAAGCAAACAGAGCTTGAGAAAGACCGCAATAAGCAGTTGAAACGTTGCTACTGACACTGGGTCTATCTATCTATCTATCTATCTATCTATCTATCTTTCAATTATCTATCTATCTTCTATTTTATATCTATCTATCTATCTATCTATCTATCTTTCAATTATCTATCTATCTATCTATCTATCTATCTATCTATCTATCTTCCAATTATCTATCTATCTTTCAATTATCTATCTATCTATCTATCTATCTATCTTCCAATTATCTATCTATCTATCTTCTATTTTATATCTATCTATCTATCTATCTATCTATCTCACATCTATCTATCTATCTATCTATCTATCTATCCATCTATCTTTTTTCTATCTCATATTTATCTATTTTCTATCTCATATCTATCTATCTCTCTGTCTAAATTCATACACAATGTATATTTCATTTATGCAAGGACCGCTGATTCAAAACATGATTGCTTCATATTGCTCACACCAGGCAAGCAATGCTTGCAGTGGCCAGCAGCAGTACGGGATGCTATGACAGCATCTTAGTGTTGCTTTATGTAATGACTATGCTTTCAAATGTGGAATATTACTCTTTCACTCCCTGTGGCTGATATCTGTGTAAGCAAGAACTATCCCAGTGGCAACAATATTCTGGTCAATGAATACATTTATATGTACAAATATTACAACCCAATGACAAAATGATACATTTTACCATTCAATTATATTGAATTTCAACACATTTCAAGCAAACTGTTTGCATCTTGTTGCATATTCTTCTATTTCTGCGTATCGCCACTGGCCATTTTCCTGGGTAATTGGTGTTTGTGTCTTCTGTGCACTTCTTTTCATTTCCTTTTATAAATGAAGCTTAATGATATAGCATTTCCTTTACTTCAAGTAAACGGAATGACAGAAAAACACTCGTTCTGTATGTTTCATTTGCTAGTGCATGGACGGAAAGCTGTATGTAGAAACCCTTAGTCTTCTTGACAGCTTTGTGGGGACAATAAAGAGACAGGACATAGGAACATGCAGTGGGCTGTCAAAGACCTTCGTTTCTTCACCTATGGATGATATAACATTGAGTGGCACATGCATAAGATAGCACTCGGAGATTTCATTTAACATGTAAGTAACCTCCCCCCAATAGGGAGTGAAAGAGAAAATGAGATAGGTGGGAAACATCAAGTCATAGACAAGTTGCTAACAGGTATTATACATCTGTATCTGGTAGGATTGTCAATGCAATAGGATCTCAGAAGAAGGATCTTTAACAGAATCTTTGTGTCTAATACGTCCAGGTCAGTTTGTACATAAGAAATCATGAAGAATGTCAGCTGGAACTTAAAATACCAATAAGACCTATCAGATCCAGAGCAGATGTCTGCCCAAGTGTGTTTTAAGGCTTTTTTTCAGGCTAGACAATGAATAATATCAAATGGGTCATTAACCTTTTTAATATTCATGCATGAAGACCTCATTAAAACATTTGTCTGATTAAATTCTATTTTATTGCACAGATCCTATGGAAATACATTATGGAAAATGTGTATTAAGAATTTGGGACATATTGGTTTTCTTCCTTTATTCCAGTGACGAAGATCCTTAAAGGGGTAATCCCATAACTAATGTAAAATATGAAAATCAGACATCCTATAGCACATGACAATTCCTTTCTAACAAAGCTAGAACTAGCCCTGTATCTCACATGGATCCAGAGATCTCCCCATTCATTGCTCTGCTAGAGTTATATCAGGCTGAACGCAGTGTCTTTTCTGCTGCAGCAAAAAAAAAAAAGGGGGGGGGGTCTTATCTCTCCCTACTACAGCTCAGGAGGCAGTTGAAGGATGAAACTGAGCATGTGCGGCTTTCTCAGTGAGCAGGTCAAAGAAATAAGAAAAAAGCAAACAGCAGGTGGCGCTATATAGATACATTTTGTTGAATACCTCAGTGGCTATGATAAATTTTAATTATTCATTTTCAGGTCCTGCTTTGAAAACTGTAGAATATTTTTCATGGCAGAACCCCTTTAAAAGAAATGAGAGACCCAGCTTCATTCACTCAAATGAAGTATGTTTTCTTCTGCTGGCCACTCAAAGCATGTTTCTGGAAGGAAAGTAATTCCCAGATTTGCTATGGGAATAGACTAGCCATGCCTCAGAAAAAACACAGCACAAAACCGCAGGACTTCCATATCAAGCAATGATTATGTATTCAGCCATCACAACAAGGCAGTGTTTCAACTCCGAAGGGCCTCGAGGCTTAACAAAGGTTTTGAGGAGCCAAAATGTTGCCTTGTTACAACGGATGAATATGTAATCATCCTTTGAATTCAAAGTCTTGCGGTTTTGTGCTGTTTTTCGGAGGATTGCCAAGGAAATCACCTTCCTTTTCTACCTTTTCTAATGAACGTGAGGCCTGGTGCTGCTGCTTTACTCTGTGTTTGATTAGTCATGCCTGTGAGCGAGTACCATTTCCAGTTTTCATTGCCTGATCCTTCAGTGTGTGTTTGGAAACATTTACACCATTTATACTATGCAGCCTCAGCTAATACAGATATATAGGTTTTGTTGAAAGTAAGAAACGTAGCATAATAGCATAACCTAGCATACATGCCATAAGGCCAATCTATGCAGTTGCCATGAGGATTGACGTAAAGGACTGCACCAGTTGATGCTGGCCTCATGCCCTTTGCAAAGGGCAGCATGACTTCTTCTCTATAAATCATCTGAATTTAAGTCAACAAGGCAAAGAAGAAGCAACCCAAGGGTCAAGATGTTTACCGGTCACAGATGTGGATGAAGAGCCACATGGTCCTCCAGTAACAGCAACATCCTATACAAGGACTTTTCACCACCAGACCATCTCTCTTCTAAATACAGTACTCAGTTATTCACAAGTATTTATATAAAGTTAGACTTTGTTTTGGGCAAAATTTTTAGTCATGCTTTATGGCCTGTCAATGAGCAGGACGTTGTGTATAGGGTTAAGAAACAAAGCAGGTTCTGTTGCATAGATGACTTATTTTATTTTTATTTTCAATTTTTAATCCATCCAGATCAAGTATTATTTATTCACTGGCCAACGTTTTGGTCAATACTAGACCTTGTTCATGGCCTTAGTTGTAGTGGTGAGCTGTTTCCTGAATGGCGCCATCCAGGAAACCGCTTACCACTATAGACTAAAGATTCGCCAGTGAATAAATAATACTTGATCTTGATGGATTAAAAATTGAAAATAAAAATAAAATAAGTCATCTATGCAACAGAACCTGCTTTGTTTGTAACCGATGCAACAGAATCTAGAGTGCTGTGGGTGTTTCTTAACTACATGGACTTTGATGTAACACTGAGCACAGCCTTCATCTTAGAGGTGTGCCGTTCAACTCACTTCTCGTGTTGTGTATAGGGTAGCCACCTCCAATAAGGTGGCACTTCAGAAGCTGTTTTCTTTCTCTGTTAAGAGAGGTTAGGGTACATTCACAGTTTCGGTTCAAATCAGTAAGGCTCTTTGTGTAGCCTATTCCGGCATAAATGCTGGCTGTGTGCATACAGCAGTATTTGTATGTCCAAAATCGGCATTTGTGCTGCCAATATCGGATTCTGCAAAATTCAGTAGGCTGGATCTGATCTGCATATATCAATGGACCCTAATCTGCATATCGTATTCCTACACTTCCCAGGGAACATTGTCTGATCTAAAAAAATGCCAGCTCTGGTGCTCTTCAAAAGGAGTAACAGTTTGCCCAGTTTACTGTTGAGACAAACGTAAAGTGATCCTTTTGGAACGTGGAGCGTATCACACATATACATAAATCCCAAAAATCCTGTAGACCAATAGTAAATAAAGATAATGCACAAAATCTTTAGTGATCAATTTCTTTAAAAAACACATAAAAAATACCACACCTTTGACTAATGAATTTGATAGCACTAGTACACATTTAAGTTATGATAGTCTGAGGGCTCATTAGACATACAGTATACGTTGGGAGAATTTTCCCTGAGTATGCACAGTTTGGACATAAATCCCCAAAAAATCATGTGTGGTCTAATAGTAAATAAAAAATGCCCAAAATCTTTATTGATCAGTTACTATAAAAACACAAAAAAAGTACTACACCAAGAGATGAGAATTTGGAACGGCAGGAACACCTGGTGGACAGAAGATGTAAACAGCACCCACCTCAAGGTGAAAATAATCATGCAAGTCACATGAATTAAATAATGCACAACGCCTCCATACAAGTGGAGTGGGCTAAAGAGGAATAGCACATCACAAAAGACAAAAAGGTAATAACAAGATGCCAGAAGAAAAGGGTCTGACATCACTTCATCAGTCTGGACATAGCCTTTTTACTGTATATTAGCACACAAAAAAGATGCTAAAACACAATACATTTCTGTTTTGGCATAGCACAAAACAGTGGATAATTTTACATTGCGGACGTCCATCCTTTACTTAACACTCACTGATTTTGGTAACTAAGCTAATCATTTTTCCTACAATTTCCTTGACCTGTGTGGCATGTACCCACAGCGTAACCATTTTTTTGCGTTTGGCATTCAGAGCGAACCAAGAGCAAGCTGTAAAAGACTGTACAATTATTGTGTCACATAGGTCACCTGGCTTCTAGGGTAAAATTAACAGAGCTCCATCTGTTAAAGATTATAGGGACCCAGCAAAATAACCATCCACATCGCGTATGTGACTGTCAGCATCGCCAATCGTGTATTGAAACATTAAGACAAGGGACCCATTGGAAAACAATGCAGCTATTATAGTATTCAACTACTGTTTACTACCTGTGACTTTCCATAGTGATCGTGCCATTGCCAAATACGGAGAATTACAATATTTCAGAAGTATTCACATATATTTGTTCCCTTTTTAGAAAGGGGTTTTAATCACAGTAAAAATGCACAATTAGTCGTTCCTTGTCACGGAGGGTGCTTATACAGTCATTTCAAAACACTGACATTGGCTCCTTTTGAATGACTCAGTTGGGCACAGCAGATCACGCCGCGTATATTGACAGAGTTGTGTAGGTGTACACAGATCTTTTTTTCCCCTAATTCTTTAATATTCTGCCAATTTTCACATCGCCAGCATTGGACCTGCTGTGAATTCCTAATCAGAGCTAAATTGTTGCAGTTGAGCAGCATCTAACCTCCTCCCGCCGTAAAATTGTTTGCAAGGAAGAAAATTATGCCTAAAAATTTTGTTGTTGTTTTATTTTTAATAAAGGTTTTTTTTTTTTTTTTAAGAGACACATATTATCCCCCGGCTATCATCTCCATTTGTGCTCTGCTGTAAACACAATTTACATAGGCGCCACAAATGGTCTGCCAGTATGGGCCACGTATTCTCTGCAAATTATGCATCAGGCTTAATCCTCTGGGACAGCAAGAGAAGCTTACACTGAAGTGTCAAGTTGGAATAAATCACGCCCCATCTTAGTAAAAGGCAGGTAAAAGAGGTTGGTCTCTTTTCCTTCCAATTATTGTAAAAAATCAGTACTGTAATATGATTGATTCAAAAAGCAATCAAAAGAACAAGGTCGGCACTACTGCGTGTCCGGTGGAGCAGCAGAGCTTTGTTTGGTTTTCATTCTGGTGGTGCTCAGTGAAACAAAGAGAACATAAGCAGAATCTAATAGAAAAAGAAAAAAAGATCCACCACTCACCAATCCATAAACTTCTTTTAAAAAATTTCAAACCATTAAATAGCGCTAAGGGGTAGATCAAGCAGTACAATCATATACAGCTTTTTTTGCGTCTGTGTATGTGAAATAGCCCTAGGCTTTATCTGATTGCACCACATGAGCTACCCTTTAGCGCTGTTTTAATAGACTAAAATAAAATAAACATACTGCCTGTGAGGAGATAAATAATAATCTACCAGTTCAAATGTGTTGAGTGAGTTTGAGAGAAATATGCACCTTATTAAATTTTTTCATTAGGTGTTCAGTGTCCCGAGAGGCAGGCCTAGTCCCTCAGAACACTTCCTCATCACTGCTTTTCCCCCTTAAGCATTCCCCGTTCCCGTTGAGTGATAGGGCCAGACATCCACACTGACTTCCTGCCTGCCACTATAATCCCACCACATTCACAGGTGCATGCACAGATCAGGTCTCGGCATCAGGGAAAGTGTAGTGGGGGTATGTGCTAGCGAATTTTGAGTCAGCACCAGCAGACTTCAGATCTGTCTTCTGGAATATAGGGTCAGGCAGGTAGATAGAGAGGATGCTTGACCCTATCATTCAAGGGGAGGGGGAGTGCCCAAACAGGAAAAGGTGGTGGTAAAGAGGTGCTCCAAGGGGCTATGCCCACCCATTGGTGCTCCCACCACCTAATTAGTATATTGAATAAAGAGAATATTTTAAAAGGGGAGCACAAGTTTGAATTACTAAGGGATCAGGACTAAAAATGACAACTTATCTGCACAGGACTCCTACTCGCACCTCTTCTTAACACTGCAATGCTTTTCAAGCATATGAAGTTCTTTTTCTTTTGCTTAGCTCTGGCTGGTGCCTCATCCAGGGACAGCTTTACTGTCAGATCTGACACTTAGCATGTCCACTCATCAATGTGCAGACTCTGTCTCTCCACTACACTGACTGTTATGTTCTAACCTCTCCTCTCTATATAGAGAGTGTGACAACAGCTCCATTTAGTGGTGAGTGTTGATATGACCCATTCATTCCTTAGCCAGTACAAATACATGAAAGGCATATGTTACATGAACGTACCCTTTCACAGTGTACCACTACCATAGTAATGGGGCACTGCAACAGATGCATTAAATGAGGGACTTCCCTCTATTAAAGAGGACCTATAACTAGAGTTGAGCGAACTTGTATTTTAAGTTCGGCGTCCAAAGTTCGGGTTCGGGTTATTGAAGCATCCCGTTATGGATTCCGCTACCACGGACCATAACGGTATTTGGAATCCATAAGGGGATTCTTCAATGAACCCGAACCTTGGACAACACTAAGGACCAGGGGTGACGTCACCGTCATGTGATCAGTGCAGGGGGCATGGCTCAGTACTGGATTGGATAAGAGGTGGTAGGCTACCATGAGGTAGGTGCAGGGATGTGCCCGCATCTAGTAACACCTAGTTGTAACTTTATTCATAGACTTCTAGTAGGAATAATAGTTGAATGAAAGAGCATACAGTTAAAAGTAAAGATACTCCAGAAATTATATTACTTGGGAGTCCAAATATATACCAAAACCGATATAGTGACCGATCCTTATTAACTCAGATTGTGATAACATTGTATTTTATTATTATTTATTATTAAAGCGCCATTCATTCCATGGCTCTGTGCATATAATATACATACATAATAATAAAAATAAAAAAAAACGATTGCAATAAGCATGAACAAAACGAGTTACAAACTGGAACAAAAGGAGGGAGGACCTTGCCAGCAAGAGCTTAAACTCTACAAGATTTAAGAGGTTTTGAAATCAAACTGCCCACCTAAAATGTGTTTTCAAATGTGATGTGTCACCAAAATATTATCACTGTGCTTTGACATCACTGTATACAGTATCACTGTGCTTTGACGTCACTGTATTCATTATCACTGTGCTGTGACATCACTGTATATATTATCACTGTGCTTTGACATCACTGTATATATTATTACTGTGCTGTGACATCACTGTATACAGTATCACTGGGCTGTGGCATCACTGTATACATTATCACTGGGCTGTGACATCACTGTACACATTATCACTAGTATTGAGTGTGAATATTGGAATTGCAAATTTTTATTGTGAATATCGGCTTTTCAAGAATTCGCTAATATTTTGAATATAGTGATATATATTCGTGAAAACGAATATTCATTTTTTTTATTTTTTTCATCTGAACCCATTACCTAGTATACCTACCTGCTTCTTGCTTGTGGGCAAATGTGAGAAGGCTGCAATATTGTAGTGAATTAGAATATTCTTCATTATTTAATTTATTTTCTCTTGTGCGAAAAATCGGCAATGTAATATTCGCGTAATGTGAATATTCTAAAACACGAATGTATAGCACTATAGAATATAGTGCTATAAATTCATTTTTTAGAATATTTGTCATTTATTTCCATCTGAAGTCATGATTCCTGCCTGCTTAAGTTGCTTTTGGGCCAATGACTGTTCACACTCGAAAAAATTACAAATATTCTAAAAAATGAATATATAGCACTATATTCTATAGTGCTATATATTCGTGTTTTAGAATATTCTCATTACACGAATATTACATTGCCGATTTTTGGCAATCAATAGAATAATCTCGAATACGAATATTCGTGAATATATGATGAATATTCTAACGAATATTCGCGAAATATCGCAAATTCGAAAATTGCCCCTGCCGCTCATCACTAGTTATCACTGTGCTGTGACATCACTTTATATACTATCAGTATGCTGTAACATCACTGTATGCATTATCACTGTGCTGTGATATTATAGCACGGTGATAATGTATACTGTGATATCACAGCACAGTGATAAGGTATACAATGATGTCCCAGTACACTGATAGTATATACAGTGATGTCACAGCACGGTGATAATGTATACAGTGATGTCCCACCACAATGATAATGTATACAGTGATGCCACAGCCCAGTGATACTGTATACAGTGATGTCACAGCACGGTGATAATAAATACCATGATGTCAAAGCTCATGCATACAGTGATGTCACAGCACAGTGATAATGTATACAGTGATGCCACAGCCCAGTGATACTGTATACAGTGATGTCACAGCACAGTGATAATGTTTACAGTGATGCCACAGCCCAGTGATACTGTATACAGTGATGTCACAGCACAGTGATAATGTTTACAGTGATGCCACAGCCCAGTGATACTGTATACAGTGATGTCACAGTACAGTGATAATATATACAGTGATGTCACAGCACGGTGATAATAAATACAGTGATGTCAAAGCACATGCATACAGTGATGTCAAAGCACAGTGATAATGTATACAGTGATGCCACAGCCCAGTGATACTGTATACAGTGATGTCACAGCACAGTAATAATGTATACAGTGATGTCAAAGCACAGTGATAATATATACAGTGATGTCACAGCACAGTGATGATGAATACAGTGATCTTAAAGAACATGCATACAATGATGTCACAGCACAGCGATAATGTATACAGTGAAGTCACAGCACAGTGATAATGTATACAGTGATGTCACAGCACAGTGATAATGTATACAGTGATGTCACAGTACAGGAATTATCCAAAACAATGTCATAAATGATTAATGAATAGGGATGAGCGGGTTCGGCCGAACTTTAGGTCAAAGTTCGGGTTTGGCTGAGCCTGGTGACGTCATCACGGGTCCTTTTGCAGGTCCTGAAGAAAGAAGAGGATACTGGCTGTGCGATCAAGTGGATGAGGTGAGTTTTTTTTATTATTTTTAACCCCTCAATGGCCATTTTTTTTAGCATTCTATCTTAAGAATGCTATTATTTTATAACTATGTTATAACGGAAAATAATTAAGTTACCCGAACACCAAACCCGTACTTCAGTGAAAAAGTCTGGGTTCGGGTCCGGGTACCCGAACTCACAAATCTAATAATGAACATTATCATGCTATAGAACAGAAATACTGCACATGCAAGAGGTTACACTGTACAATTGTGATCTCACAGCCAAGGCCAGGACTCTAAAGGAACAACTTTTAGCATATGAAGCAGTTGAAAAATGGCCCAAGGGTCATTGAAAAATGGGGATGGGGTGGGGGCCTGATTTGATCCTTGCTATGGGGCCCTTACTTCTCTATGTACACCACTGCTTACCGCATATAAAAAAAAAAAGATATAATGATGCATGATGGTATGGTGCGCACATGATCTTATGGTTCAAGGATAATGTAATGACCTGCCAGCATACAGGTAGGTACCAACGTTTGGACTATTTTAATATAACAATATGGGTTGCATTCACTCTTGACCCCTTCTATAGTCATCAGTAACCTATGCCTACAACTGCTACAACGGGAAGAATACCACTATGAATATGAATTTAGAAATGGTAGTATGAGAGAGAGAGCCCGTAGCAACCAATCAGATTCAACCTTTCTTTTTCTAAAGGAGCTTTAAAATATGAAAGGTGGAATCTGGTTACTATGTGCAACTAAGTCAGTTCTAATTTACACCAGTTTGATAAATTACCCAAATAGATTCCTTGGATAATATTCTATATAGATGTATAACTTGTATACATTTAAATTTCTTTCTATGCTTAGGAGGAGTCATGGCATCCTACCTACTGTTTGATCTAAGCGGCACATTTATTAAGACCGGCATTTTAGACGTAGTTCTTAATAAGGTCCTGCACTGGCGGTAGATCGCTGAAGTTATGTAGAGGTGCCGGCCTCTACATAACTTAGGCGGATCCACCGCCTCTTCTAAATGTCTTAGCTGTCTTACATTTAGACCATTTTCTACACCTAAACCAGGCATAGAAAATTGTAAATGAGAAGTCACGCCCACTTTTTTAAACCTGGCGTGAGTCTAGAAAAGTTGTCTATTGCGGCAAAAGGTCCTTATATAGGCGTATTTCTGTTTAATAAATGGCCCCCTAACTCTCTACGGTCAGAAATGCAGTAAGCTGTCTCTCACTGAGTAATACTGCCCACATGACTCCTAAGCACAGAAAGAGCAGAGACTTAAATTAATAAATTGCAGGTTTTACTAAATCTTTTCCCATAATACTCTACCGTACACCAGTCTGCTCAGCTCCTGCTCTTTAGTATGCTGCCTACAAATCTTCTAGAATTCTCCACAAGTTAAAAAATAACTATTATTAAAATATTACTTTAGAAAAGACATATGGTTCAACAAAATATAGTAAGCTTCATACCAAAACACTAATTACAGCGCCTCAGAAGTATTTTTCATCATCACATCTTAGCTAGAGGTTAAATAGTAAACTTTTATGGCTCTAAAATATTCCAATTTCTTCAAGGGAGAGATAAAGCATGCTGAAAGAAAATGTACCGTCTTGAAAATGAACCCACAAACTAGTGACTAAGGACAATAAAACATGGGAGATACTGATGGTTTCACGGATTGCATTGCAGTCACGTAGGTTTAATGAATTATCATGCAGTGTTATTCCAGAAGAAAGCAATAACAAATTGAGGTAGTAGTCAATTGTACAGGATAACTAATTCTTTTATACTCTAATAAATCCCTGGATCGGGAAGTACATGAAAAATACCAGCAGAATTTGGGGCCTAACAACTGAATGGTGGACAATAAGCTAAATAAAAAGTTGTCCATTTGGTGGAGCTCTCATTGGTGACAGGGCCCATTTTGCTTTTATGATTTACAGTATGTGTAATCTATAACTCCTAGTGATGTTTCACTCATAGCAGATGACTGGATCCATTGGTCTACTTGATTACGTGCCCATTTCACATGACCTTGGAACATTTGGTCACTCCAGCATATTGTGTATAAAGTCCAAGACTAACCTTTTTAATGATTCAACCCTTTTAACATTCTGTGGTAGTGGGTTACATCCTAGCTGTCCTTTAGCAAGAAATAGTAGAAGAAAATTTGACTGCATGATTAGACTACACAGGGTTTGTTTGTAGTCTGTTACCATAGAGACACATAGGAGGTCTTCAAAGGAGTTAAAGAGGTTCTCCAGGAATTATTTAAAATGGCTGCCAGCAACCTGGCCTAGAATGTGAGCAGGGTGGGTTGCCACCACTTGAGATTCTGCCTAGAGGGGATGAAGGGGCAGAGCCTCACTACACACTACACTGCCCTACTGCTCTACAATTGATGGTAATTATGAGATCATACCTACAATGTGGCTGAGCAGCCTAACAGGAACACTCAAACACTGATCAATATGTAGTATATGCAAGTGCCAGAATGTTGTGTGTAGTGAGCCCCTCCCCCCTCCAAGGCAGCTCTGCAAATGGGGGCATCCAGTCCTGCTCACATTCTAGGATAGGTTGCTGGCTGCCATTTTACATTTTACCTGGTGAACCCCTTTAAAGAAAAACTGCAGTGTTAGAGGCATTGGAACAATAGAAAAAAACGTATCAAAGGTGTTTGAAAATGAGTCTGTCAGATAGACAACAATTCCCAGCACTTGATAGGGCATTTGTGAAAATGTGTGCAGATATGTTTGTGGCTATATATATATATATATATATATATATATATATATATATTTTTTATTTTTTATTTTTATGGTCAGGGCTAGAAGTGTGATGTGGCGTGCGCAGAACTCCCGGCCCTGAACATAATGGCTGAATTGTGCCAGGAGCCACGGACGCGGGTAAACAAAAAAGGGGACAAAAAGGAGACAACAAAATAGGTGCAATAACTTTATTGAGGAAGTTACAGAGCCAAGGTAAAAAAGGCTTGAGATATCTCAGTTTGGGGGTTCGGAATATATCTGGCAAACGAGATGACTGCCAGCGCCCCATGGAGACAATTATGTGGGCTGGTACCTGATGCTGGGAAGCCGCGGAAGCTGCCCCTATGCGGAACGAGTGTCCTGATATAACCTTGGGATCATGGCCTAAACCCTGGACGAGTGCAAGGATGAAAGATATGAATTGTGAAGTGGCAAGAGGTTTGTCCCTGAAGGGCAGGAGCGGGCTATCTGGAGGTGAAGCCTGAATAATGGACAGTAACTGATGGAGCACTTGGACCGGGCACCAAGTATTGAAAGTTGGGTAGAATTTAACCTCTGATGGCGGACCAGACTGATTCGTTTTTGATGATGGTAAGAGAAGGACAAAATGGCCATTGCCCCATGACAGATGTCGCCTTAAGAGGTAGCTACGCTGATTTGGACCGGCTGTAAATTCCCGAGGCCTAATAAACCCCTAAAAACCGAGGTACATGGCTTCCTTCAGTATTAAGCTAGTGGAGGGCCCAAAAGGATTGTCGTCCAACGTCGAGGAAAGTTCTCTAAACAGCTCTCTCGTCACTGGCTGTCTGCAAATTTAAGACCTTTCCTTCCTTTTGAATACCCCGAAGGGTGGTTTTGATAGCTTTGACGTATAGAATGGACCCGCCGTTTGGATTAGACAGCATATAATGATGTTGTAGACCAGCTAAATATAACTTGAGTGTTATAAGACAGGGACAGCTGTGAATGGCAGAAAGCTATGAAAGCCATTATATAAGAAGTTTCACTAGGTTGGCCTCTCGAATAGAGCTTTTTGAATTTATCAAATGCTCTCAATCTGGCTTGATAATTTCTGGCTGTGTTGCGGGAAAGTGACTTCTTGACCAAGTTCTTGGCTTCGGCCACGAATGCATCTAATCCAGGGTGAGTGCACTGAATGGTGGGATTGGCGTGCCTGACCAATCTGTGACGGGTATTTCCTGGAAAAAGACCAGAAAGTGAAAACGCGAAAGCGCGTCGGCAGCGCTGTTTTTCTCGCCTGGGATGTGAACGCACCGAATATGAAAGTTGTGGGAAAGTGACAACCAAACTAATTTGCGCAACATAGCCATGATTTTAGGTGATTTGGCCCTGCCTTTGCTGACATTGTCCACCAGGGTCTGACTATCTGTGACGAAAGTCACGGAAGAATTGGCCCAACGGTGACCCCAAATCTGAGCTGCCACTACGATGGGATAAAGTTCTAGGAGGGGTGAAGATTTGAGGACTGCTGAATCTGAGTGTAATTCCAGCCAGTGGGTCCTGAAGATGGCAGCGAACCCGTAGGAGCCAGCGGCTTCTGAGAAAACTATTGGGGAAGAGGCATCACATTGAGGAACAGACAGGCAGAGTGGAAGGACTTCCACATGGTCAAATCAGCTATGGCCTGACTGTCCAGTAGAGATGGCCCGAACTATTCGCCGGCGAACAGTTCCCGGCGAACATAGCTTGTTCGCGTTCGCCTCTACCGGGCGAACATATGCGATGTTCGGTCCGCCCCCTATACATCATCATTGAGCAAACTTTGACCCTGTACCTCACAGTCAGCAGACACATTCCAGCCAATCAGCAGCATACCCTCCCTCCCAGACCCTCCCACCTCCTGCACAGCATCCATTTTAGATTCATTCTGAAGCTGCAGTCTTAGTGAGAGGAGGGAGAGTGTAATTGCTGCTGATTTGTCAGGCTGACTTCCAGTGACTGTAGTGTGCCCACTGCCAGTGCCCACCCCTGTCATCCCGTGTGGTACAGGACTTTGCATCAAAAAAAGGCATTTAATTTTTACACTTTAATCTAAGGTTAGTTGCCTGCCAGTGTGTGTCAGGCTGACTTCCAGTGACTGTAGTGTGCCCACTGCCAGTGCCTACCACTCATACCGGCTGGCAGAGGACTTTGCATCAAAAAAGGCATTTCATTTTTACACTTTAGTGTAATTTCAGCTGCTTGCCTGCTGCTAGTGTGTGTCAGGCCGACTTTCACTGACTGTAGTGTGCCCACTGCCAGTGCCCATCCCTGTCATCCCATGTGGCACAGGACTTTGCATCAAAAAAGTCATTTAATTTTTACACTTTAATCTAAGTTTAGTTGCCTGCCAGTGTGTGTCAGGCTGACTTCCAGTGACTGTAGTGTGCCCACTGCCAGTGCCCACCCCTGTCATCCCATGTGGCACAGGACTTTGCATCAAAAAAGGCATTTAAATTTTACACTTTAATCTAAGTTTAGTTGCCTGCCAGTGTGTGTCAGGCTGACTTCCAGTGACTGTAGTGTGCCCACTGCCAGTGCCTACCACTCATACCGGCTGGCAGAGGACTTTGCATCAAAATAGGCATTTAATTTTTACACTTTAGTGTAATTTCAGCTGCTTGCCTGCTGCTAGTGTGTGTCAGGCCGACTTCCACTGACTGTAGTGTGCCCACTGCCAGTGCCCACCCCTGTCATCCCGTGTGGCACAGGACTTTGCATCAAAAAAGGCATTTAATTTTTACACTTTAATCTAAGGTTAGTTGCCTGCCAGTGTGTGTCAGGCTGACTTCCAGTGACTGTAGTGTGCCCACTGCCAGTGCCTACCACTCATACCGGCTGGCAGAGGACTTTGCATCAAAATAGGCATTTCATTTTTACACTTTAATCTAAGGTTAGTTGCCTGCCAGTGTGTGTCAGGCTGACTTCCAGTGACTGTAGTGTGCCCACTGCCAGTGCCTACCACTCATACCGGCTGGCACAGGACTTTGCATAAAAAAGGCATTTAATTTTTACACATTAGTCTAATTTCAGTTGCTTGCCTGCTGCCAGTGCGTGTCAGGCCCACTTCCACTGACTGTAGTGTGCCCACTGCCAGTGCCAACCACTGATACCGGGTGGCACAGTAGCTTGCCGATAAATAAGGCATTTCATTTTTACACATTAGTCTAATTTCAGTTGCTTGCCTCCTGCCAGTGTGTGTCAGGCCCACCTCCACAGACTGTAGTGTGCCCACTGCCAGTGCCAACCACTGATACCGGGTGGCACAGTAGCTTGCCGATAAATAAGGCACTTCATTTTTACACATTAGTCTAATTTCAGTTGCTTGCCTCCTGCCAGTGTGAGTCAGGCCCACCTCCACAGACTGTAGTGTGCCCACTGCCAGTGCCAACCACTGATACCGGGTGGCACAGTAGCTTGCCGATAAATAAGGCATTTCATTTTTACACATTAGTCTAATTTCAGTTGCTTGCCTCCTGCCAGTGTGTGTCAGGCCCACCTCCACAGACTGTAGTGTGCCCACTGCAAGTGCCAACCACTGATACCGGGTGGCACAGTAGCTTGCCGATAAATATGGCATTTCATTTTTACACATTAGTCTAATTTCAGTTGCTTGCCTCCTGCCAGTGTGTGTCAGGCCCACCTCCACAGACTGTAGTGTGCTCACTGCCAGTGCCAACCACTGATACCGGGTGGCACAGTAGCTTGACGATAAATAAGGCATTTCATTTTTACACATTAGTCTAATTTCAGTTGCTTGCCTGCTGCCAGTGTGTGTCAGGCCCACTTCCACAGACTGTAGTGTGCCCACTGCCAGTGCCCACCACTGATACAGGGTGGCACAGTTCCACTTATCGAAAAAAAAATGACAGGCAGAGGCAGGCCACCCCGCAGGGGCCGTCATGGTCGTGGTGCTGTGATTTCCACTGTCCCTGGAATAATGCCTAGTGTTCAGAGGCCATGTACCCTGAACCCGAAAAATTCTGAGGACGTAGTTGACTGGCTTAGACAGGACACCCAATCTTCAACAGCTTCTGCTAAGAACCTTGACGCACCATCTTCCTCCAGCTCAGCTTTGGTCACCTTCTCTCAAGTTACCACGCACCCGCCCGCCGCTGATAGGAATAGTACTAGTTAAGACACCACTCATATAGGGTGTCACAGCACATTGCTCTGTGCACGCGCAGTGCCCCAATTTGGGAATATGAGGACCGACCAAGCTGCTTTTTCCATCTCCCGGTTCCTGAAATCAATTCAGTTTGGTGTATAAGAGTTTGGTCTCTCACTGTGAAGGCAGTCGAAGGTACCCGGCCTAAATTTTTTTCACAAAAGGCAATCCCTGATATGGGGTGTAACAGGGATTAAACTGATGAGAATAGTACTACAGAAAATACCACTCATATCGAGTGTGACAGTAAATTGCACGGCGCAGACGCAGTCACCGTGGTTTAAAACAGAGTGGAGGGAGCCAGCGTTTTTTTAACCATCTCCCCGTTCGAAAAATCTATTCAATAAATGGCCCCCAGATTGGGAACGTTAGAGGGATTAAACTGATGAGAATAGTACTACAGAAAATACCACTCATATCGGGTGTGACAGTAAATTGCACGGCGCAGACGCAGTGACCGTGGATTAAAACAGAGTGGAGGGAGCCAGCGTTTTTAACCATCTCCCGTTCGAAAAATCTATTCAATAAATGGCCCCCAGATTGGGGATGTTAGAGGATTAAACTGATGAGAATAGTACTACAGAAAATACCACTCATATCGGGTGTGAGAGTAAATTGCACGGCGCAGAAGCAGTGACCGTGGATTAAAACAAAGGGGAGGGAGCCAGCGTTTTTTAACCATCTCCCGTTCGAAAAATCAATTCAATTGACCTTTCGGGGACCCTTGGTGTTGTACGTGGCTGGGTGGAGGAAGAAACCTTCAATGACATCACCGGGACGTGGCTAGCTTGGTATCCAACCTTGTGCAAATGGGGAGTTTGCGGTTGTGCAAATGGACTGTTTGCGGTGCATTAAAAGGGGAGTTTGGTCTGTCACTGTGAAGCGGGCGTAACCCTTACACTACCTGATCGATACAACATCATACCTGATCGTATACACACACTGGATGTTTTAAAGCATGTTATTCCAAACAATTTAGGAATGTTACGTGATTTATGCCCTTTATGGATTAAAACCCGACTCTGCGTCCACTACGTTATTTTCCATGGGAGTTTTGCCATGGATCCCCCTCCGGCATGCCACAGTCCCGGTGTTAGTCCCCTTGAAACAACTTTTCCATCACTATCGTGGCCAGAAAGAGTCCCTTTGGTTTTTAAAATTCGCCTGTCTATTGAAGTCTATGGCGGTTCGCCCGGTTCGCCTGTTCGCGAACATTTGCGGAAGTTCACGTTCGCTGTTCGCGAACTGAAAATTTTATGTTCGCGACATCACTACTGTCCAGATGAACAACGGAATCCTGCTCCGGGGCAGAGGGCAACAGTTATAACAACCTGGCTAGAAAGGTCTTGCCGTGTGGCATGATTCTAGTGGCAAAATTAGGCATCCCGAGCGAGGATTGCAGTTCCACCTTGGTCAAGGTGCCGGACACGACTGGAGTCTAGAATGATGCCCAGGAAGGTGACCCTGGTAGCTGGGCCTTCGATCTTTGCAGTAACCACTGGTTCCTGGAGTCGGGAAAAAATGTCTAATAGCATATGAGGAATGGATGAAACTTGATGGGGCCTTTCAATGAGAAGGAAGTCGTCCAAATAGTGAATGATCATGGACAAATCACCGTGATGGATGAGAATCCAATGGAGGGCATTGGCAAATTGTTTGAATAGCCACGGGCTACTCTCGGACCCAAAGGTAAGACGATTGGCAAATTAGAACTTGATACTTCCAAAGTTGCGGGTGAACTGGAAGCAACTTGAAAGCATCGGCAATATCTACCTTGGCCAACCAAGCCCCGGCACCTGCCTGCAATATGAACTGGATTGCCTTATCAACTAAGGAGTAGTGCATGGCGTACTCCTCTGACGGGATAAGCAAATTCAAACTAGGAGTGGCGGACATATGAGGAGCAGAGAATCATAAATGAGACGCTTTTTATTAGATGATTTCCTAGTGACAAGGCAGATGGGATTAATACGCCAACACTGGAAGGGAATCTCAAGAAATGGACCAATGATAAATCCTTTCTCAACCTCTGACTGGATGAGAATTTCCACCACCTCGGGGTCACTGGTGGTGGAGAGCAAATTGGGACCTTCCCAGGAACCCTGAGGCAGCGTAATGAGGCCAGTGTGAAAGCCTTCTATGAACCATGTTAACAAAAAAGAAACAAAATGCTGGTCGGGGTGGTCCCGCAAGAATGCAGCCAACAAATCCAAATGAATGTCAGCTAGTCAGGAGTTCTTGGCTGCCTTCCTGGGACAGGTGGAGCGGGGGTGGGCTCGGAAACAAAGTGAGCAAAGGTGGAGGGCTCAGCAGGCATTAAAGGCGCATCCCCCTGTGGGGTGAACTGAATTGGGACACCAATCAGAAGAATGGAAGGATGGACTGAAAACATGGAACAGAGGGGGGCCTTGAGACCCGCAAAATGGTGGCAAAAAAGTTCCATGTCCAGATCTGCCCAATTCGTGACAAGCCTGAACTGGCTTAGGGCAGCAGCGGCTTTGGCAGAAAAGGATCGGTGATAATCATAAAATGCCTAGCTGCCGTATTTGTGCCCTAAATCCGTGACCCGGTACATGTAAGTATCCAACTCTTCCCTACGGTTAGGTTGGGCAGAGCACACTATATCCCTCGATAGGCTAAAGGCTAGCACGAACTCAGAAATAGATAACTTTCTATTGAGTCGAGCATCCCTAGCCTTCAAAACCACTGAAACCTTCCTGCAATTGATGACTCTGTTTTCGGATATATCCTGGGAAGCGATAAGAATAGAAGGCTTACATCCTTCCCTGCCAGGATATCTTTTTTGATGTGGTCTGGTATGAAATGCGAGGGCGCAATTTGGGGAGAGGCTGAGGGCCTACCACCAATGTCCTGGGGGTGGGCAGGGGTTTGCGGCCAGGCCAAAGGCCCGGTCTACAATACTGCAACCCTGGATTGAATATCGGCAACCGCGCTTGTTAGGCCGCTGATGGATGATTGAATCTGAGCTAAGGCCTGCTGAATTGAGTTGAGATTGGACTGCTCTGGTCCCGGATCCAGGGCTGTCATCAGCAAATGATACAACTCTGCTTTGCGAGCTGATGCGGGGTGCCGTATCCCCCGGCGATTGAGCTCGGCAATCAACCTTGGAACAGTCCAACTTTTCAAAAACAAGATGCGGTTGTGGCCTGAGATGGAAGTTCCCGACATGGAGATGTTGTCATCCATTTCAGACACTTGGGACATGCTTGACCTGTGAACAAATGGCGATTTATTGAAAAATCTGAGCAAGAAGCAAGCGAGGATAGATGACTGCGAAGAAAGACGAGAGGCTTGGAGTGGAGTGCATGAAGGAAAAACCGTACGGGCAGTCTACCTGATGAGAGATGAGATGCACTTGAAGGCACGGCTTCAAACACACACGAGTGCTAAAGGCAAAACTAAAGAAATGATGGCCCTGATTACCGGTCTGACAGCTGACCAAACCCCAGCAGAAACCTCCAAACCGAACTTATCTTGGAAGGACCTTGGAGCTTATGCCTAAGTGAATTAGCAGACAAACAAAAGACACAAATCCTGCCAATCTAAGGATGAAATAAAAACAAATCAGAACCCGATGGATTGCCGTGATACCATAAAAAACACAGAAGTAGGATTTCCGCCTTTTTTTTTTTGACCAACAGAAGGTCGAAAGTGAAAGAACACAAGTGCACAGAAGAATATGACAGCAGGCATAGTGTCCCGAAAGATAAGAGACCCCGAAAAACAATAGCGAAGGAACCGAGTAGTGACAGGCTGAACAAATATGTAACCAGGGACGTGCATGGAACCTGGGCGTGCCAAGAAGAAAAAAGTCCTGCATGGCGGTATAAGATGAACATGGAACCTGGCGGACCAGGAAGCATTGAATCCAGAGCGGTCCAGGAAACGCACATAGAACCAGATAGAACCAGACAAACGAGACCCGAGTGGTGGGAGGTGAAAATGGGTCCTGGGGTATCAGGAGACGATGAGCCCTGGGCGATCCAGGGAACACACATAGAACCTGAAAGTGCCAGACAGAAGGTAGCCGAGTGAAGAAAAGAAGGATGCACATGGAGCCTGGGCATACCAGGAGACGACAAGCCCTGGGCGATCCAGGAAAACACACATGGAACCTGTGGGTGCCAGACGGAGAGACCCAAGTGACGTGAATGAAGAAGAACATGGAACCTGTGGGAGCCAGACAGAGAGACCCAAGTGACGTGAATGAAGAAGAACATGAAACCTGGGCGTACCAGGAGACGAAGGGCCCTGGGCGATCCAGGAAACACACAGGGAAGCGAGTGTCAGACAGGAGAGACCCGAGTAGCGGGGAAAGAACATGAAACCTGGGCATACCAGGAGACACAGGTGCCCTGGGCGATCCAGGAAACACACATGAACTGAATGTACTAGAGAAAAAAGTCCTGAGTAGTAAGGAAGATGAACCGGTGCCAGGAGATAAGAAACACAGGGGGAACTGGAAATTAGGCGGAAACTGAGAGTGCAAAATAGAGGAGTACTGAGCAGTGGTAGGGAGAGAAGAACTTAGGACCTGAGCATGCTAGGAGACCAAGGGCCCTGGGTGATCCAGGAAATGTAAATAATCTGGACGTGCAGATGGGGAAATACTGAGTGGAGAAAATAGATGAACGAGTCGCCTGGCGTGCAGGAGACGTAGGACCCAGGGCAATCCAGGAGACAAGACCGGAGCTAAAGTGCCAGGTGGAGACAGAAAGATGAACATGAAGCCTGGCACAGAGAGACACATGAAAACCTGGGCGATCCAGATGACAGACAAACCTGACCATATGGAAAAGAGGAGCTACATAGTGGGCTTTTCAGAAGACCCAAAAGAAAAACAGGGATAAGCATAGCAATTCCCTTTCCTCGCCCAATATTTAGAAATCAAGTAAACTGAAAACATTTTCCAAAGCAATATAAGCAGAAAGATGACAACCTGACGGCACATTAACATAACCAGTGAAAAATAACTGATGCTGTAGCAAGTGGACCTGTTAGCATCCCTGAATCTTATACAGGGTTGGCAGATCGCTCCTGACCTCAGAGGACGCCCAGAGGGAAGCGCCCCCGCCCCCGACTTGAGCCCTGATGTCAGGGCAGGGTTAATTACAAAAGATGCCAGCGACATCACTCTGTATTACTCCAGTTACATCCAGAGCTGCACTCACACACCTGATGTCTTTCCGCTTAGATCAGTAGAGCATAGTGGGAGATATGGCCACCGGGACTGTGAGGCGGCTCGAAGCGGCCCTGAAGAGTGTATAGGCACCCAGTGGCCCCTGTGACTCTCGCAGCACATCGGAGTACAGTATCACATCAGGGAAATATGTGGCTGCACATTTTGCGCTTAGAGAGCTGCAGCTCTGGATGTAATCAGTGCAGGACCTGAAGTTACTGAAAAAATAATGCTGCCCTGTTGAAACTAGAGGAAGACCAGTAGAGGAGGGGCGAACCTGAGAAAGAAAAAAAACTACGTGCTGAGCGACCGTGTGGAGTGACACGTGCTGAGGGTTCAGCGGCTTCTCCCCTGACGGCCCGCCTCCGACAGCGAGTCCCAGGAGCGAGGAGATGAACGGCGAGCGGCGTCTGTGCATAGAAGCGCTTACCTGATGCGCAGGCGTGGGAGAGCAGAAGTCTGGACACCAGGGCACGAAGAATCGGGCGTCTGGCCGATATGGGGTGAGTAGTATATATAGCCAAACGCCCCTCCCACAAATACAGGCTGATAATCAACCTTACCCTATATATATATATATATATTTATATATATATATATATATATATATATATATATAATCCAAAGATGAGGCAACACTACAGCTTTAGTGAGAATATAGGTGACCCTCTTTATTCCCCAGGCAACGTTTCGGTCCACACAATGAGACCTTTGTCAAGCAATACAACAGTGTAACATATGGTCTTATATACCCAAGATCTTTCAGTGCAATCAAATCACATGACATAGCAAAATTAACCCATGGTGTGCAAGTTCATAAGTGATATAATCACAAAAAACATACAATTGATAATAAAGTACATCAATGATATATATTGTGACATAATTGCAGTGTAATCACATGTGATCCTAATACAATACATGTTTCAGCATGTGTGTGGTAGAAGTATACACCAACGTGATTATACAGTGCGATTAATGAGTTAAAAACCGAAGAGGCTTGGCTAGACATACGCAGACTGCACAGCTCAGCTGTGCTGGATTACAAATATCAGATCTAGTAACAGCATACTATTGGTGGTTCAGTGTGGCCGCATGGAGTTAGTGTCCCTGTTCCTGAAGTGCGCACGCGCACATCTACATACCCGACCAGTGTGTGGACGCCGGCACCAGCCTCCCACGTGACCGGAGGAGTGGCCGGACCGGCCGCATCACATAGAGAAAGGGCGCAGAGGCGCATCATGTGACCCCCCAGGCAAATCAGTATCAGAGGCGTGTCTGTTGTTACTAGATGTGATATTTGAAATCCAGCACAGCTGAGCTGTGCAGTCGGCGTATGTCTAGGCCAAACCTTTTCTGTTTTTAACTCTTTATTCACACTGTATAATCACGTTGGTTTATACTTCTACCACACATGTTGAAACATGTATTGTATTATGATCTCATGTGATTACACTGACATTATGTCACGATTTATATCATTGATGCACTTTATTATCAATTGTATGTTTTTTATGATTATATCATTTATGAACTTGCACACCATGGGTTAATTTTGCTATGTCATGTTATTTGATTGCACTGAAGGATCTTGGGTATATAAGTTCATATGTTACACTGTTGTATTGCTTGACAAAGGTCTCATTGTGTGGACTGAAACGTTGCCTTGGGAATAAAGAGGGTCACTTATATTCTCACTAAAGCTGGAGTGCTGCCTTGTCTTTGGATTATATATACCTGGAAAAACTCCCTAAATTCCCACAGAGCACAGCAATGGCACTGCTGTTTCTCTCAGAACTGCAAAAAACTGCAGAAAATGGCAACTTTCCTATTGGTTGCTAGGGATGTTGCTAAGCTCAGACAAAGATATTGCAGCCTCCTCATAGGCCCACAAGCAAGAAACAGTAGTACTGATGAAAAAAAAATCTAGAATATTCGTGATTACGAAGATATCACAGTATATTCTAGATCTTCGCAAATTCTCTAAGTGCCGATATTCGCAATAAAAATTTGCGATTAGAATAGCAACTCTATACACTAATACTGTGCCCAGTTGTGTAGTATTATCTGCCTAGACAATTATTGTGATCTTATATTATTCCCAATATTTTTTTTCTACTTGACCGTTTGAGCAGTAAATCACAAAACATTATTGCCTGCTTAAGGCTTTTGTAAATGGGAATGTGAAGCAGGAATAAGTTACGGACATACTAACCTACAATGGGAAAGAACAGTGTATGAATAGAAAGAAAAGTACCTCTCCTGTGGTGGTGTTCAGATTAAAGTTCCTTTTCATAATACAAGAATATTTCACGGATTAGGTTCTTGAACCACTCATGATTTCAACATTGTTCTGTATCACCCTGAGGTTTCAAGTACTTCCTACTACAATTGAAATGTCTAAAGTCTCAGTTTTCTTCTTCTACTATTGCTAGACTTACAGAGGTTTTCAAAGATTTTAATATTGATGGCTTATAAGATCAATTCCTGCCTAAGGACCTATTTTCCCTCTATGCTGCCATGATGTAAACAGCCTTAGCTTCTCCTAATTAAAGGGTTGGGCAGGACCTGTCCAGCACAAATGCTAAGCCCACCCCATATACCCCCTAAATATAATCCCTGCCTATGATGGGCTCAAGTATTCCACCCACTGGCCTTAACTCTACACTACTCCCAAACCATTTGCCCAACATACAGCGGCATGCTATCCTTCCTGTCAGTGACATGCCTAAGGTGTTTGGCACCCGGAGAGGGTCCTTTCTCTGCCCCCCCCTAATACTTAAAAAAAATAATCAAACCCCCTCACAGTAGTATTGCCCTCATTGTACAACCTTCACAGTAGTTTTGTACATATGTGTGCCCGCTAACAGTAGTTATGCCCACATTTTGCCCCTTAAAGTACTTATCCCATCATTGTGCCCCCCTCACAGTAGTAATGCCCTCTCTGTGCCCCTTCACAGTTGTAATGCCCTCTTTGTGCCCCCTTCACAGTAATAATTTCCACTGTGCCCCCTTCATAGTAATAATCCCCATTGTGCCCCCTTCATAGTAATAATCCCCATTGTGCCCCCTTCATAGTAATAATCCCCATTGTGCCTCCTTCACAGTAATAATGCCCCGTCACAGTAATAATGGCCATTGTGTACCCTTAATAGTAATAATGGCCATTGTTCCCCCTTAATAGTAATAATTCCCATTGTGCCCCCTTAATAGTAATATTGCCCATTGTGTCCCATTAATAGTAGTAATGCCCATTGTGCCCCCTTCACAGTAATAATGCCGTCTGCACCCCTTAATAGTTGCAAAGCCCTCTGTTCCCCCTCCACAGTAGAAATACCCATGGTGCCCTTTTAATAGTAGTAATGCTCTCTGTGCCCCCTTCATAGTAGAAATCCCCACTTTGCCCCATTAATAGTAGTAATGCCCTCTGTGCCCACTCCATAGTAGAAATCCCCTCCTGTGCTAGTAATGCCCATTGTGCCCCCTTCACAGTAATAATGCCATCTGAGCCCCCTTCATAGTAGAAATGCCTATTGTGCCCCCTTCACATTATCAATGCCCTCTGTGCCCCCTCCAGAGTAGATATGCCCATTGTGTCTCCTTCCAAAGTATAAATGCCCATTGTGCCCCCTCCATAGTAACAAAAATCCCATCGTGCTCCCTCCAGAGTGAAAATGGCCATTGTGCCCCCTCCATAGTAGAAATGCCCATTGTGCCCTCTCTGTGTTAAAAAAAAAGAAAAGAAAAAAAACACAGTACCTGCTCACCTTGTCCCATTCCTGAAGCTGCAGCACTGTGTGGGCAGATCTTATGCAGATTCCCGGGCTGCAGGCTCATCCCACACAGGTCGGCAGCGCGATCTGTGTCTGCAGGCTGAATGGTGGAGCCGGGTGGAGTCTCCCTGCTTCATCGTTCTATGCGGGAGAGACTGAGCACAGGGAGCTGAGTGACAGGACCACAGCTCCTGGTGCTCCAGCAATGAGCACTTCTATCTGTATTGATGGAAGCGCTCATTGCTTCTGGACTCTGGCACCCCCTGAGAGCCGGCACCCGGGGAGGACCGCCCCCAATGCCCCCTTCCTTAGCACACTACTGCTTCCTGTTTCTATTCCAGTAAAAGCTGCATTTTGCAACGGCTGTACCCAATTCCATTGCTCTCCATCTAGTATATCAAGAAACACGACATTTAGTTCATCATATGCTGTGTAAGTAAAGGTAATATAATTTTATACATCTCTTCTCCCCACCATCAAAGGCTTTATTTACAAGAGTTCAGAAGGTGACCACTGCAGCCAATCAATGACCATAGCGGACATGTTCTGGACTAAAATGGCATTAGTGCTTGGCGCTGTGCCATCATGACAGTTGTATGGTACATGACTGCTTCTAGATAAGATAGCCGATAGACAGTCTATCTGACGGTCTATATTTGCCATGACTTTTTCATGAAAGCCAGAAAAAGCCTTCTAGCAATTACTGAGATATAGCTCTAAAACTGAAATTAAATGACAGGGACCCATTAAAGCACCCTTTAGGACTGGTCCAGGAGTGGATAGCATTACTAGTGATATTATTCCTCATTTCAAAGGCACTTAGCATAAAAGGATGCATAACACCTCTAAAGTTCTATAAAATGGCACAATTTTATAGTATATGTCACTAAAGCTCCATATCTCCATTTTCCCTTCATTCAGCCACAGACCTTAAATGGCCACTAAATTCTCATACAGCTTTGCATAAATCAATAGTACAGGTGAATATAAGAAACTTTGCAATATATCTTATTAGAGAAAATGGCTCTTTTACCACTTATCACCCCCCCTACTACCATTTTCAATCTTAAGATGGAACTTCAATTCACTTTTCTCCCCTCTTCATATACTTCTATGGGCAGCATATAATCTGATCCTTTAACAAACTGACAGCCTGTCTCTCCATCTCAGAGAATGTTAGTTTAGAAAGAGGGGGGGAGTAAATGAGTAGATTGATGGAAAAAGCCATTTTTCTTTGAAAATTGCTTATAGTCACCTATACAATTGCAGCACTGGGGTTCTGGGTTTGATTGCAACCAAGGACAACATCTGCATTGAGTTTATATTCTCCCTGTGTTTGTGTGGGTTTCCTCCAGGTATTCCGGTTCACTCCCACACTCCAAAGACATGCTGATAGGGAACTTAGATTGTGAGCCCCACTGGGGACAGCGTGATGCTAATATCTGTAAAACTCTGCAGAATTTAGTAGCGCTATATAAATGCATACAATAAATAAAAAGAATAAATGCAACTGGTATATGCAAAGTTAAGTGAAAATTTGGTGGATTCAGATGTTGTGGTGAGGTATGGTTCAAACATCAAATGTATGTGGTTTTGCCATGCATTTGAAAGCAATTGTAGTTGCAGTGAGCTCCCCCTAGTGGTGTCACCAGCAGCCAGAATTTCACTGTTCTAAAATGACTGCTGCTTCCTCTGACGGTTAGACATCCGGGAAGCCTGAACCCTGATGTCATTAGAACCAGTACTGTCCAAAGTAAACTGACAGTAAAAGAACCTTAATATTTTGTATATTGCATTATAAATGTTCCCTTTTGACTCTTTAAATGAAATTTTCTTTTTGAAAAACTTAGAGGTTGCACATTGTAGAGAAAAGTTATTGTAAAATGTAATTAATATAACATTAAATCTTGGGAACATTTGTCCTTTAACAAATTGCTGTGATTTAACCTAGGACATTGAACAATAAGTTGAATACAGTGCCTTGCAAAATGATTCACCCCCTTGACTTCTTTCGTGTTTTGGTGCCTCACAACCTGGAATTAATATGGATTGTTTAAGGATTTGCATCATTTTATTTACAGAACATGCCCACAACTTTAAAGATGTTTTTGTTTTTTTTTTTATTGTGAAGCAAAAGACAAATAGGACAAAATAACAGAAAAAGTTAATGTGCATAACTATTCACCCCCCTAAAGTCAATACTTTGTAGAGGCACCTTTTGCAGCAATCACAGCTCCATGTCGCTTTGGATAAGTCTCTATGAGCTTGCTATATCTTACCTCTGGGATTTTTGCCCATTCCTCCTTACAAAACTGCTCCAGCTCCTTCAAGTTGGATGGTTTGCACTTGTGAACAGCAATCTTTAGGTCTGACCTCAGATTTTCTATTGGATGGAGATCTGGGCTTTTACTAGGCCATTCCAACACATTTACATGTTTCCTCTTAAACCACTCAAGTCTTGCTTTAGCAGTGTGTTTGGGGTCATTGTCCTGCTTTAAGGCCGTCCTGGCCTCAAATCACGCACAGAGTGGTACAGGTTTTGCTCAAGAATATCCCTGTATTTAGCACCATCCATCTTTCCCCTCAACTCTGACCAGTTTCCCAGTCCCGGCTGCTGAAAAACGATGGTGGTGTTCTTTGGGTGATGTGATGTGTTGGGTTTGCACCAGACATAGTGTTTTCTTTGATAGCAACATAGTAAAATAGTTTATACTGCAAAAAAAGACATCTCTCCATCCATTTCAGCCTATTATCCTGCAAGTTGATCCAGAGCAAGGCAAAAAAAAAAAACTGAGGTAGAAGCCAATTTTTCCCATTTAAAGGGAACCTGTCACCATGTTTTCACATAGAAAACTGAATGTACCGTCAAGTTTGTCTACCTTGATAGTTACCAGCGATCCATCCATAACCTTCTCAGGACTAACACTTCCTATTATATCACCCTCTAAAGCTTTCCCCCCGTTATGCTCATTTGCATAAATAATTTCTTCCCCTCATACCATCAGAGCCTATTTCCCTCCCCCTAGACTTTGATTGACAGCGAATCTGCTAGACTTTATCTATAGGGGCGTTTCTTAGGCGGAGCTGAGGAGCTTGACTCGGAGAAAATATGACTCTTCTCTGGTCACACAAGTAAGATATGACTCTTTTATGTTAATTTGTATAAAAGGCGGGAAGTGCAAAATGCATCATACTTATTTAATTTGGCTGCAGATGAAATTAAAAGTGTAATTTATATGTTTAGGGTAACTCAGTGTGGGTAGCATAGTAGAGGTGACAGGTTCCCTTTAAGGGGAAAAAAACCCTTCCCTTCAAGCAATCAGAATAACTCACTGGATCAACGACCCATCTCTAGTGACTATAGCCTTTAATATTATTACACTCCATAAATAAATCCAGGCCCATCTTGAACTCTTTTAGTGAACTCACCATCACCCCTTCCTCAGGCAGAGAGTTCCATAGTCTCACTGCTCTTACCATAAAGAATCCTCTGCTATGTTTGTCTACAAGCCTTGTTTTCTCCAGACACAGAGGATGTCCCCTTGTTACAGTCACAGTCCTGGGGATAAATAGATGATGGGAGAGATCTCTAAACTGACCCTGATATATTTATACATAGTTATTAGATCTCCCCTCAGTCGTCTTCTTTCCAAAGTGAATAACCCTAATTTTGATAACCTTTCAGGGTACTGTAGTCCACCCATTCCAGTTATTACTTCAGTTTCCCTCCTCTGAACCCACTCCAGCTCTACTACGTCTGCCTTCTCCAAGTCCAAGCATTCTCATTTTATATATTAACCTTTTATGTGGTACAGTTTCAAATGTTTTGGAGAAGTCCAGATATATGACATCCATTGATTCACCGCTGTCAAGTCTAGAACTTACCTCCTCATAGAAACTGATAAAATTAGTTTGTCATGACCGATCCCTCATGAAGCCATGCTGATGTGGCTTTATTTGCTTATTTTCATTGAAGTACTCCAAGACAGCATCTCTTAAAAAACCTTCAAACAGTTTACCCACGACAGATGTTAAATCTACCGCCTATAGTTTCCGGGCTCTGTTTTCGGACCCTTGATGGCCGAAAAGTTCAATTTTAGTCTTATCAGACCAGAGCACCTTCCTCCATACATTTTGGGAGTCTCCCACATGCCTTTTTGCAAACTCACAATGTGGCTTTTTGTTTTTTGCTGAAAGTAATGGCTTTCTTCCGGCCATAAAGCCCAACTCTATAAAGCGTACAGCTTATGGTCGTCCTATGTACATATACTCCAGTTTCAGCTATAGAACTCTGCAGCTCCTCCAGGATTACCTCAGGTCTCTGTGCTGCCACTCTAATTAATGCCCTCCTTGCTCGGTCCGTAAGTTTTGGTGGGTGGCCGTCTCTTGGCAGGTTTGCTGTTGTGCCATGTTCTATCCATTTGATTATGATAGATTTGATGGTGCTCCTGGGGATCATCAAAGATTTGGATTTTTTTTATAACCTACCCCTGACTTGTACTTCTCAACAACATTGTCCCTTACATTTTTGGAGAGTTCCTTGGTCTTCATGGCAGTTTTGGTTAGTGATGCCTTTTGCTTAGGTGTTGCAGCCTCTGGGGCCTTTAAAAAAAGGTGTGTATATGTAATGACAGATCATGTGACACTTAAATTGCACATAGGTGGACATCACTAATTATGTGACTTCTGAAGCTTATTGGTTGCACCAGAGCTTTTTATGGGCTTCCTAACAAAGGGGATGAATACATACGCACATGCCAATTTTCAGTTTTTATTTCTAAACAATAGTTTTATTTAAATATTTTTCTTATTTCACTTCACCAACTTAGACTATTGTGTTCTGATCCATCACATAAAATTCATATTAACAAAACATTAAACTTAAAGCTGTAATGTAACAAAACACTAAAAAGGTCTAGGGGGGTGCATACTTTTGCAAGGCACTGTATATCAATACTGTACGCCTTGCACCACACTGCTGCCACCAGAAGGGGGTTAGCAATATATTCTTATATTACTTCTTGAAATCAGAAACCGGAACCCAGATGTGTGATGTTTGCTGTTAGTGTAATAGAAATTCACTCAGAGTCATTACACACTGTAGATTTGATCTTGCTGGGTTTGCTGACACAGGGTTAACCAAGCTTGTCAGTATCATGGAGTGCCTTCCTAGTAGAGATACCTCTTGCCTGTAGTACACTGTGCATACACATTACAAATGCCGCATCACCTGCATAAACATAATATCTGGGGACAGTAGTCCTATAAGATAATTCCCATTATATGCTGTAATTTAATAACACAACTCCCATTTTGTGTAACGTGATACAGAACAGAAGACAAATAGAGAGAACAGAAAATTGGGTTCCAGCTCATTTTATGCTCCTGAGCTTAATTGTAAACTTAATCATTTTGTTGACATAAAGCTGCGGCTGATACACAAGGGGCAACATTAGTGCAAATTACCCAGAGCTGCTGCTAAAGGTGTTGCTACAAAAGTGAGATGGCAGCATACTACTTAACAACATTAAGAAATGACTTCCCACTCTTCAAGAATCTCAGAAAATGCATATGGCTCTACTTTCTAAAGTTAACTTGACACAACATATCAAAAAACAGTTGTAGCAGACATTAATTTGATTTTGAAAAGCTTTTGTTTTGTTGGTTGTCAATGTAATGTTTGCTGCTATTGTGCATTTAAAGAGGGCCTGTCACAATATAAAAAATGTGAAAAAACTGTTTATATGGGCTAAATAGTACTTCTTGGCTCATGGCATTGTTATTTTTATCCACCCGAACCCCCTGTTCTTGAGATATGTTCCCCTAACCTTACAGCGCGTGATATTTCAGTTTTCTGATGGTTAGCCAAGAAAGTTGCAACCAGTTCTCTGCTAGTGGAGGTTTTTTTCCCCCTACTTTGATACTGTCAAATCATTGTGGACAGCTTCAAAGTGGCCTCAGGCAGCTTGATCTTAAAAAATGTAGCACATCTCATGAGATCACGCTGTATACCAACTTCAGTTCAGGGTAGCTTCTCACTCAGACTGCTGCATTAGGGGAACCATGTTCAAGAAGGAAGAAAGTACCAAGATGGCAGACAACTCATAAATGGCACATTAACTAAAACAGGTATACACAACTCATACAAAAGCATCTATATTATTCTATATTATTCTAATAATAGCCTCTGCTATGCTATAATAGAAAAATAATTCTGGAGTAATGCTTAAAGTTATTATTTGGAGTGATGCTTTGTCTATGTTTTATGTTTTTTGTAGAGTTCCAGTTGTGTGTATATATTATATATAAGTAAAGAAGGTTGGTAGCACAAATGGAAAACACCGGGTGCAAGTCCTGTTGTCCTCGGATATGGACCTCTGAATTTAGGTAATAAGCAAGGCAGCATTCCGTTAAAGTGAAAAGTTGGATCCCTTTATTCCGCCTCCTGCAAGAGGTAGAAAAAAGGGATCCAACTTTTCACTTTAACGGAGTGCTGCCTTGTTTATTAACTATATATATATATATATATATATATATATATATATATATATTGTGACACAGTGAGAGGTTTGGTGGTAAAAAACAGGTATTTTCCTCTCAGCCTGTGCTGCTGGGTTGATTGCAGCCAGGTGAGGGCAAATACTGGACCGGATTTTAGGTGCCGGTCCGGGTTTTTGGGTTAATACCTAGCTGCCTTTAAAAGACAGCTGGGTTTATGCAAAGCTCTCTCTCTCTGTGTTTGGGATCTGAGCCCTGTGCTGAGCTGAGAAAGACCGCATGGGATGTGCCCTTTGGGGATCGGGACTCTATAATCTTCTGGCGGTGCCAGGAGCCTGGCCATGTACGGGCCAACTGTCCCCTCCTGGGTGAGCCCATGGATGTAAACTTTGGGTATCGACAGTCATGGTATGCCAGAAGGGTCGATGTGTCAGAGGTTATCCATGATAAACATTTGTGTCGGATGGAGGTGGCAGACACTCCAGTGGCAGCTATGCTGGATTCGGGGAGTCAGGTGACCCTGGTGAGGGCTTCCCTGGTGCGACCCACAGAGTTTACAGGCCGGAGAGTCGGAGTTTTCAGCATTCATGGAGATTTAAAAGAATACCCCACTGCTCTGTTGTCTGTAAGCACGTGTGCTGACAGGCAGGTCCATGAGGTGGCTGTAACCACGAGTATGCCCTATGATGTGATAATAGGAAGAGACTTTCCATTGTTCCCAGCCCTGTGGCCGTCCATTGTACGTACAGTTCCCAGACAGGTAGGAATACTTCCAGTAATGAGGCCTAGCCCAGGTGAGGTGTTAGAACCCCAGAAACCCAAGGCAAAGGGACCCACAGTAGGTCCGGTGGGTGAGGGGAAGACAGTCCCCCTAAATAGGATAGGTAGGAAACATAGGAAGGTGGCTCAGCCAGGCCAAAGCCGGTCCTGCAATCGAGTGTCTGGGGTCTGTAGCCAAAGGGACCTGGTTTTGGTTGTTGGGCCACCTGTGGACAGTATGGACAGCGCTAGGGGGAAGGGGACCTATAAAATAGCACAGAAAGTTGGAGACCCAAATTATAAGGTACACCAGCCAGGACAGCAAAAGCCGGAGCCGGTCTACCATGTAAATTTACGGAAGCCTTGGAAGGTTAGAGAGACTTATATTGAGAACAACCCGCGGCCGGTTTATCTAGGGAAAGAGATTCCGGTCCCTCTGTCTGCTAACAGGGAAGCGGCTGCCACAGATAAAATTACTGGCAGCCTTTCCACTTAACAGACTCAGAGAGCCAAGGAGTTTGTTAGTCGAAACACAGAGGTGTTCTATGATTTCCCTGAATGCCCTTTCATAACTCACCGTGATATTGTCACTGAGCCCCAGGCAAAAGTCTGGTTAAAGCCGTACCAGGTGCCCGTGGCTCGGCGACAAGCCATGTCTGAAGGAGTGATATGGGGTCCTGGGTCACCAGAGGGTTCGGGTGACTTCAGAACTTTAGATTTTCAGTGGAACACAGAGCAGGGCAGTTACAGGGAAATGCGAGTGCCCGGTTCTGGGTGTACTGTCTGGCGTGTGTTCACCCCCTCAGGGTTGAACAAAGGGGGGGGGGGAGGTATGTGACACAGTGAGAGGTTTGGTGGTAAAAAACAGGTATTTTCCTCTCAGCCTGTGCTGCTGGGTTGATTGCAGCCAGGTAAGGGCAAATACTGGACCGGATTTTAGGTGCCGGTCCGGGTTTTTGGGTTAATACCTAGCTGCCTTTAAAAGACAGCTGGGTTTATGCAAAGCTCTCTATCTCTGTGTTTGGGATCTGAGCCCTGTGCTGGGCTGAAAAGCTGAGACCTGTGTGTCAGGAGAGCAGGCCATGTAAAGACGGTCAGTGGACTTTTTGTGTTGCCGAGCATTCAGCCAGGTGTGAACTGACACCTAGGATTTGAGGTGATTAACCTGGAAACTGCTGGCGTTCTGTGGAGCTCTCAGGGCTGGAAGCAAGAGCTTGCAAAGAGGCGTGCAGTCTGCCTGGAAGCCTGATGTTGGACTTTCCTGCGGCTGGGCTGACAGCCAGGTGCGAACACGCACCTAACCCACCCAGGTGATTTGATCCCGTCTTGGACTTTTGTTTTGCCTCAAGTTTTTGCTATGTGTGTGAAGTAACACTAAGTGACTGTTTTGAGTTTTGTTTGTGCAAGTGTGAAAAACACTGTTTTCTGCACTACCTGGACTCCCTTTGCCTCTATACTGCACCCGCACTGCTGTCTACCAGAGCAACTCCCCACATATATATATATATATATATATATATATATAAGAATGGTGTCACAACTGTGGCTGGAGGGGCTCTTATAAAGTTAATTTAAAATAGTATTTGGAAAAGGTTTGGATGTGTCATAGTCAGATTGTCAGGCGTCACACTTAGTCCATATGACCTGTCAACTACTGAACTGCTTGTGAGGACAATCACCCGATTATCAATCAGTGTGAAAATAGGGTCAACAAGGGGGTATACGGGGAAAACAGAGGATCATAGAATTCGCTTTTGACAGGATGTCCACAGTCTGGGACATTTTTAGCTTTTATGTTTGTCATATTGCCTTGCAGTGAATCTCTCTAACATATGACTTTTTATACTTTTATATAATGTTTACATACTAATTTAGTGATACCAGCCCAATAAATGCTAAGATGTTGTGGGCAACTTAATCTCCTCACACTTGCTGGTTTATAGCCCAATGATTGCTCTTATATATTTTGGTACTATATGAATAATTAGTAAAATGATAAATATCCAGCTATCAGTTTGCCATTAGTATTATTTATATTTGTTGTTTTATTTTGTGTTTGTCGGTCTATTACAACCTTTCTTTAATAATTACATGTAAATCTAGGATTGTCTATGATGAGCGTGATATAAATAACTAAGCATACAAATAATGACACACCACTTTCCAGCGTTTCTTCACATGACTGAATTTGAATTGAAACATCCTGCGACTATTTAATTAACAGTATGGAGTGTACAAAGGTGTGTGTTGCCTACAGAGTTTGATCTAAACCAGTGAAGCTTGGTAACTGAATAGACCTTTACAGTAATTATTTGCAATGCTACATTTATCTTGATCAGTATATTCTCAGAGTACAGCATGGAGGTAGAGAGAGCTCATTATAGGGCACACTATTAGAAAGCGTCTAGGATCTCTAGAGAGATTCTGGAACAGTCACGCAAAAAACTACAGAGAGCATTTTATATATATTTTAAATATATTTTACATAAATCAAGCTCAGTTTACCCATTTTTTAAGCCTTGTCCCTCCATATCCCTCCTGTCTCTACTCCTTACCCTAATTGTGAAAACATGGCCCCATTGAAGTGAATGGGTCCACATCCGACCCACAGAAACTGCGGTTCATATGCGGACCCAAACCACAGTTGTGTGCATGAGGCCTAAATCTGCATTATTTGAATTAACGATTTCAATGTATTCTATCACAATAGCCCGATGTCACTTTAGTAATATGATATATGCCTATGCTGCTCCTGAAGCTATTGGATGAATTAATGGATTTGCTACAGATGTTATCTTGCCTATATATTCCATGCTTGCTTTTTAGTTTATATGTCTATGATTAAGACAGCTGTGATGGTTGAAACGTGTCAGCCACTAAAATGATGTGTGTTTAATAGTGATGAGCGGAAGGGCAATTTTCAAATTCGCGATATTTCGCAAATATTTGGGCGAATATTTGCCATATATTCGAAAATTTGCGAATTCGTAATCCCCAGTCATTATTTTTTGATTGCGAAAATTCGCATATAAAAATTTGCATACAAAATTTGCATAAAAATTTGCATAAACTGGTATTTAAAAGGTATCTTTTAAATACCAGTTTATGCGAATGTTTTTGCAAATTTTATGCAAATTTCTATATGCCAATTTTGCATATAAAATTTGCATAAAAATTGGCATAAACTGGTATTTAAAAAAAAACTAATATTCGCGATTGCGAATATATTTCACGATATTCTAAATATTCGCGAATTCTCGAAGTGCCGATATTCATGATTAAAATTCTCAATTCGAAAATTCGTGATCAACACTAGTGTTTAATAATGTGAATTGTGCCAATAAAGAAGTTATTTTACTTGCTGGATCCATCTCCATCTTTTTCAACTTTTGCAAATATGCTTGTAAAGCACATGGTGGTATACAGGCTGAATGATATAACTGGCCAGGTTGTTCTTTAAGTTTGTAGAGTGTCTTAACAGTACTCCCTCCACAGCAGTAAAGTCTGTATTGCCCTCAATGGCGGTTGCTTTAATGAGTCTCTTTGCTTAGCCATGCAGATTCTACCTGCGTGGTACCTGTGCCTTACATAATTACCACCATGGGCACAGTTATGGCACCCTAGGGAGGTAGCTATAGGGGAACTGGCTACTTTGGTGCCTGAACTCAGAAGGGGCACGTCCAGGAGGAGGACTAAAAGATTTTGTTGTCATGGCTCCCTCAACAGTATTATAAAATGAGATTGTATACAGAGACACTGTTGGAAATAGGCTGAGTGGTTGCTGGGCCTTGTCAAGAGACAGCAATCTTGACTAGCCACAGGAGTGGGGGTTGCATGGGAGAAGGAGTTGTGAATAATTTGTTGGGGTGGGTTGGCGACCCATTCAAAAATTTGCTGTGGGGCCCAGTCATTTCTAGTTACCTCCAGCACTGTGGCACCCTGTGTGTTTCCTGATACTGGACCTGAGGCAGATATTGCAGACAGCATTCCAATGCCATGGCAGAGAAACCTTGGAAAGTGCTTTGTTCCTAGTGGTTCTTGTGGCATCAACTCTTCCGGGAGTCTATTAGATCTTCCCTTTTATATGTTATAGAGTGCACTTTAGTTTTGATCTGTTGGTGTTTTGAGCAGGACATGTAGTGCTATCCAAGGTCTATAAATGCACAAAGGTGTAGGACTCATGGTCAACTGGAATTGAGTGAAGAAACCATACAGAATAAAATGGTTCTATAATAATCATGCAAGGCATTTCAATAACTGCTACTTGTTAAAGGTTGTCTTACAGCATGTCATAAAGCATGGACACGTTGAACTGCTCCCTACAACACGGTATTGTGCTACCAAGGCTGTCTGCAGACAACAGATTAAACTGCTTGCTATGATAAACCCTGCACCTTGCCGCTTGTGATTGATTGGATGAAATAAATCCATCAGCTTCCTGAAAAGGCAGCCGAGGCTTTAAAATGAATCCTCGACATGTCCAAGTGAAGAAGCCAAAATTTAAAACAACTTGTCTAAGATAATGTAAAAGCTAAAAGAGGAATATAGAACCACTTCAATTTCCATCTGTGTTAAAAGAAAAAAAAAATCTGCTGCTATGTTTTACTCATCAAAGTCAAAGATGGAAGCTCCCAAAGTCAAGTAATAATTTCCGAGTCACACGGCAATAAAAAGGAATATTCTGCCAGGCTATTATAGGTGCCAGCTATCTGGAAATCTTTATCGGGGGCTACTAATATATAGATTTGTCCCAACCATACAGAAAAGACCAAGTTCTTCACTGCAACCAAATGCAGCAAGGTCCACTTACAGCAGATGTTAGACAGGTCTTGCTCCCATCTGAAAAATTAGAATACAGGAGGCAAGTACAAGCAAATTGTTTATTTGTGTTTTAAGCTGGCCATTCAAATTAGATACCTGGCTGTAGAGTTTTTTTTCTCTCTGGCTGTGAGCTCTGCGCTGCGATTGGACAGCTCTACAGCCAGGGAGAAGGAACACCCAGGGAGAGAAGCTGATGTCTCCTCTCTTTTGCAAAGTTAGTAGCAATTACCATACAGCGTGGGAGAAGGTAACAGGGCCACAGCGGACGAAGAGAGTGACGCCCAGGGATAATAGTACGTGCAATGAGATCCCTGGGCGCCGCTCTACATGTCCAGATAGCTATATTACAATATCCGGACCCATGAAAGGTCCTCTTTAAGTCAATGGACCTTAGCACCAATATGAAACCCAACCCATGGACAACAGCCATGATTTTCCTATACAGGTAACCATGCCTCGGAGCCGGAAGTAGCCCTCAGAAAGAGACAAAGGATACTATGGTGGACACTGGTCGTGACACGGTAATGGGCCTCTGCTAGAACAGAACCACAAATGTCTGCTTCAACTTTCTATGGATTTTATAAAGCTTTCTGGGTATTTAAAGGGAAGCCCTTAGTGAAGCCATGTAATCTTCATGAAACAACAATTCGAAAGGATTTCTTCTATCAACTCTGCATTGCTCTGTTCTTCTATTATTCCACCATGAGATTTATGAATAAGTTGACAACTGTGTGTGAGCATCTGGGGGTGTTTGACTACTCGGTCTGATACTGTCCGAACAGTGCTGCCAGTACAAGAACACACCCTTTGACCAAAGGAATGGTGACACCCAGTTGAAAATGTATTCATAAATTTCTAGGAGAAATAACAAAGGAATGACACAACACAAATAATCAGATTATGCTATCTGAAGCATGAGTCACCAGTATTTAATACTGGAGTTTTCTTGTACAAGTAATTGTAATTGAGAATGCAAGTCTGATGACTAGCAAAATGTCTTCAAGAGAAGATACAAGTCCAGTTGCTCTGAATAATGACTTACCGTGACCTGGATGAATGAGAACCTGCACAGACATACTGCACAACACAGAAGGGTGAATTCATCACTGCCTCCATGCCAGTTTTCTGGCATAGAAAAGTAGCAATCCTTGTGTTTGGAACCTTTTAAATGCAACTTTTGAAAAAATAGTCGCAAGTGGAGTTTGCTCCGCCCTTGCCACTTTTCCAAAAGGGGGCACGGAAAGGGTAGTAAGAGCGCGTTGCCAGCAACTGTGACAAATTTGTCTTCATTTATGCCAGTTTTCTGGTGCAAATTAATCCAGAAACCTAAATTAGAAAACATCCTCCAGCAACGCAGCTAATATCAAGTTTGGCACAGAAAGCACCGGTCTTGAGAATCTCCTCCAGAGTTAAAAGAAAAGATTATCCAGAATTGAAATTGTATGGGAAGTACAGCAACTACTAAATTAGACAAGTCAAAAGTGGTGGCAGGTCGTCTTTGATATCAGCAGTTTTCTCCAGTGTCGGCAATGATTTCTCTGCAGTGCACACCCTTCCAATGACCTTCCGATGTTCTGTTTGGTCAATGTATATCTCATTTATATGAGTAAGAAGAAAAAACTAATTTCAAATCAACGTAATCTGCAGGAATCTCATTAAAGATCTCATTAAAGATCTTATTTACAGTGATAATGTGATGGTCTAAAATAAGATAATCTTTTGTCTGGCAAGCAAAAATAACTCATTGCAAATCCTTAAGAACCTCATGTTCTGTTTGTGACTCCTTATCAAACATGAGAGAGGTCACCCTGACTTCATTAACTTTGATGCAGCCATAGAAAACGCCTCCTGTTTTTCTACTTAATGTGAAATTAATGTTTTCTGTACAAACAGGGATAGAATTTACTCTTGCTTTTATTAATATGTTATTATACCTTGTAATGACAGTACTTCTGGGATTTCTTTCAGAAAGGAACGTCTGATTTATGATTCACATATTAGCTATCTCCACGTTTGTCTGAAGAAGACTAATGAGATTATGTGACTGCAGTGGAGTGACATTTTTATTATTTTTGTATTATTCTTTTCTAAATTGTATGTCTTAATTGCTGAGTTGAGAATTAAATATGATGGAACAAGTCTTGACGATTCCTCTATAGACTTAAATATTATGAAATGATTTTACATAACTCTTTGATGCAATTACAGATGGATCACTCTTATGGAAGCTTAGAACAACATAGTAAGAATAGCCTTATATTTACAGAACATTGCTCGGATACAAAGTGTCTTCTAATTGTGGCGTGGTGGAATTCATGCAACATTTACAAGTTTAATACTGCTGCAGTATGTCACTATTTAATGTACATAAACAGTATGTGAGTCATTTTGAACATATTTAAAGGCATAGACACCAGTAATGTAATTTAAGGTAATCACTCTCTCATGATCATATTATTAGTTTTCCCCTCCGATGCAAGTCAGTTTGCTCCTTAGCTAACAAGACAGAGGCTCTACTGTAAATGTGGCAAAGTTCTCAGAGGGGAAGAAAAAGGAACAGAAAAGCACCAAGGGTTTGCACTATTTAATGCAAGTCAGATCTATAGCTTTACGAACAGTTTTTTAGTGTAAGGAGCTCAATAAAGATCACCCAAGATCCACTCTAAAGGGCCCATTTCATAGGTAGAGATGGACTGTTTAGCACAAGTCCCATTCCTAGCAATGACCTGAGAAAAGCCAAGGCATTTTCCCCTGCAGGACACATTGTAGTAATACATTGCAGCCTTTCAGATAAATGTTGATCCATGTAATCAGTGTCGGTCTGGCCCACCAGAGTACCAGAGGATCTGATGGTGAGCCCGTGCTCAGATATCATAGTGGGATCAAAGGGCCAGGAGAAATGAAAAACATTTGGAGATGCCTTTGAGGCTAATCACTTGCACATAGGATCTATTTCTTTGAATCAAAACCTATTAGGCTTTTTTGATTATATGTGGGTTGGGCCCCAATAATTATTTCCTCTGGTGCACCCACAGAACCCAAGTCTGACACTACATCTAATAAGACAAAGTCCTGTGTCTGCAAGAATTGGAGCTGTTCTAATAGAGCAACTCTCTGTTCTACGTCATAGAGGTAGGCACCAAGACATAGCTCCCTTCTACTGTATGACAGCCATATGCAAAAGATCATATAGACATTAGACATGGTAAATATTTTTGTTTTATCACCCCCCAAAAGCCATAATTTATTTTTATTTTTTCTTTTATTAACATAGCTGTGTAAGAGCTTGTGTTTTTTTGCAGGATGAGTTGTATTTTTGGCACCATTTTGGAATATTGTATAACTTTTAATTTTAAGATATTAGCGATAACCTTATTATGCTGGACAGTACAAGTGCACCATTACACAATTAATCGTGGTTTATTACATCACTTACTTATTTTTTGAGTGGGGGGGTCAATGCAGTTTTTGATGCTGTTTTTTGAGCCTAAGTCAGAAGTTTGTTGAGCCAAAGCTAGAAGACCTTCCTTTATATTGTCCCCTTCTTTTGAATCCACTTCTGGCTTTGGCTTAAAAAACTGTTACAAAACCATTTCTCAAAAAACAAAACAAAAAACCCCCACTATGTATGAAACCACCTGACCTATATATAGTTTTTTTATGTTATCCTACTTTTGAGCTGTATTTATTTTGCGTTGCTACATTCAAAGACCGATAACATTTTTATTTATCCATCAACGTAAATTTGTCATTTTTCATCGGTGCCATCTTTCCCCTGATAACAGGTTTTATTTCAACATTCCTGATCTTTTTGTTCTAGGGTAGACAAGCCATCTGCCAGAGGTATCTGTCAGCGGCTTTCGCTCCTTTGCCGTTCACAACACATGTTCAGCAGACCGTTATCTCATAAGTATGGCTGACTTAAGGTGCTTTCAACAACTACAAGATTCTTGTCCTGATGGGATCTCATGCAAATACAAAAATATGAGATGTTATGACATCACTGACCAGGCTCCATTGTATAAATCTGCATAACTCATTTCTGCAAAACCAATTTACCACACTGTCAGTTAAAATCTGCCTGCTTAGAAAAGCACCTTGCTTTTGTCAATATGTCAACATGTCGACACGTCAAACGGCTTTTGAAAAGCCTTATATTACTTTGATTTAAAGGCCCCTCTAATTCATGCATTTTATAGATGTCATACAGAGTTATTGATGCATATTAATTTGAAAATGTGTATTTGCTTTATGTTAATATTTGAAATGTATGTCAATCTCACCCTCTAATCTCTTAAAGGAACACTCGTACATTTGTGTTATGTCTAGTGCAGGGTCTGTTAGGGTGTGTATGTTAAATAACAACTAATAAGAAAAGTCAAGCATCACCCCATCAGGCCTGGTGTTAGGTTTAAGACAGTTATTAATTTTGCCTGGAATATCGCTTATCTAAACAACAAACATATATATTTATACATATGGAAATAGCTATTTATCCAAATAATGTCTATAGCTACTGCTGCAGCATTGTTCTACATGAGGGTTATCCAATCTATTGTTAATAGTACATAATGTACCACTATGGCATATCGCTATCTTCACACCGCCATATTCAAACCCTGCCTTCATTCCAGACAGTAACGCATCTCAGAACTGCTTAGAAATGCCAGTTGTTAAGCAATGTGCCTAAAACCCCATTATATTCACTGTCCAGCTTTCTGGTAGCAGAGTAGTTTTCGATATTGTCAGCTTTGCAAAAATAGCCACCGCAGTGGAAAAGAAAGAATACAATAATTAGGGGTGAGCGAATCGACTTCGGATGTTTCCTCTGAAGTCGATTCGTTCATCCCTAACAATAATATAAGGCAGTTTTTAAAGATCTGGGAGAAAATACTCTTTTAAATGGAGTTTATGAGAACATAACAAAACAAAAAATGTTAGAGAAATACCTGCTAGAGAAAAATGTTTGGTGCAAGATCTGCAATTATTACTGTAGGCATTGAAACAGGAAATATCCCCCTATTGCTCCTCTAGCACCTTCCTCTTCAATAGCTTCACTACCAAACTCTGGTTTCCAGCACTTCTTAGCACTGGAGTGTGGCCATCACTATACAGAATAATAAAATAAAAAATAGCAGATGGTTCAGAAGACTTTTTTTGTTGGTTTTCATTTCCTTTTTATTTATTTATTTGATCTAACAGTATGTCAGACAGAAAAGTGCCAGGCCCTGCACAGGGGAGTGGCAGAGGCCTAAATGTTTCTGGTGCAGGCACAGGTCGCATCAGAGTAAGGGGGCGTGGCAGCAGGAGTCACAGCGAGAGGCCTGAGCTCCTTGTGTCATCTAGCAACCGTGTCTTGACCAGCAACCCAGTGGTTCTTGAATGGCTGAACAGGTTATCCACTTTGTCCCAAGTAACAATAGACACACCCAGTCAACAGTCGGTGGGTTCGTCAGACACAACCCTTAGTTGACATAGCCGGGGAGCAGGCCCTGTGCCCTCACCTGTCCTCAACCTGCCTCTGTCCTTTTCTGTTCCCTCAGCCAGACAAATATTATATGTTGTGGGCTCAGCTCCACAATACAGCAAGGACAAGCTACTAGAGAACAGTCAGCAGCTACTTGTCAGCCTAGATGTGGAGGAGACATCTGCCGCTTCCTCCGGTAGGTGGGCAAGTAGTGATGAGGAGAGTGACGTGGGAGCTGGTGTTGCAAGCTTTCAGGCTCCTGACCCAGAGACCGTTGAGGAGGACATCAGTGACGTCCAGACAGTACTTAATAATGATGATGTAGCTGATCGCACTTGGGAGACAGGTAAATTAGGGGGTGGCAGCTTGCCCATGAGGCAGCGGCGGAGCCAGCTAGTTAGTCGCTAGCGTGGCCGGGAGTAAGCATGGTGGCAGCAGTGGGAGGTCTGGAGCCAAATGTGCTTGCCTGCCCGGAGTAGACACAAGCTTCACAGGAGCCTACCTGCCCGGAAAGTAGTAGTTCACGGAAGCAGCTGGAGGAGGTGAACATGGCAATTTGTAGAATCTTTGGGCAGAAGGTGAAGCAGGGCCAGGATGTTTATGTTGGCACAACGGCCCTGCGTCAACATATGCAGCATCACCATAAAGTGGCCTGGGAGAACCGTGGCTCCGATGTGGTGGTCCAGTCTGCACAGCAACTGCTGCATCACCCAGTGGCACGCACCTGATTTCAGGCAGTCAAGGCTCCACCACCTCAGCCGAAGGGAGCTTTCTGTCCTTCCCATCAACTGCTGGTCCTGCTAGTCATGATCCTCCTGCTCCTCCTCCTACTCCTCATCAGTCAGTCCATCAGCAATCAATCACTGAAGTGATTGCCAAGAGACAACAGTATGAGTGCACTCATCCAACAGCGCAGAAGCTGAATTTGCTATTGGCCAAGCTGCTGTTGCTGCAGTCCCTCCCTTTCCAAGTGCACCTTGCACCTTTTAGAGAACTGAGGGCTTGTACCGAGCCGAGGTGGAGAGTTCCAAACCGTAATTTCTTTGCAAAAAAGGCAGTACCAGTCCGGCTCACTTATGTAGAAAAGAAGGTGGGCCAGTTCTTGAGCCTGTCGGTGTTTGCCAATGTGCAAGGCAGCGCAGATGTGTGGTGCTGTAACAACGGTCATGGACAATACATGTCCTTTACGGTCAACTGGGTGAATGTGGTTCCTGCACAGCCACAACAGCAACTTGGCCAGGTGACGCCTCTTCTGCCTCCACATTATCTTGGCATTAGTCCTGCGACAATGTCCGCCTCTGCCTCCTCATCCTCCACCGAGTCCTCAGCCTCCACTGAAGAAACAATTCACAGTGCCCCTCTAGCACACCACATGTGCAGGGCACGGCAGTGTCACGCTGTTCTGCACTGAACGGAGTCACACAGGGTAGTGGCTGCTCCATGTCCTTCATCAAGAACTCAAATTTTGGCTTTCTCCGTGACAACTCAAAATCGGAACCATGCTGACCGACAATGGTGTTGGCGCTGCTTCATGGAGGGCTGAACCATGCGCCCTGCATGGCACACGTGTTCAATCTGGTTGTCAAGCGGTTCCTGAAGTCTTCCACCCATCTGCAAGACATCTTAAATGGCTAGGAAACTTTGCATGCACTTCAGCCACTACACTAGTGATGAGCTGCAGGGGCAATATTCGAATTCGCAATATTTCGCGAATATTCGTTAGAATATTCGTCATATATTCGTGAAAAATTTGTATTCGAGATTATTCTATTAATTGCGAAAAGTCAGCAATGTAATATTTGCGTAATGTGAATATTCTAAAACACGAATATATAGCTCTATAGAATATAGTACTATATATTTGTTTTTTAGAATATTTGTCATTTTTTCCAATTTAATGTGAACAGTCATTGTCCCAAAAGCAACCTAAGCAGGGAGGAATCATGACTTCATATGGAAAAAATGTACGAATATTCTAAAAAATGAATATATAGCACTATATTCTATTACGCGAATATTACATTGCCGATTTTTCGCATAAGAGAAAATAATTAAATAATGAAGAATATTCTAATTCACTACAGACTACAATATTGCAGTCTTCTCACATTGGCCCACAAGCAAGAAGAAGAAAGGTATACTAGGTAATGGGTTCAGATGGAAAAAAAACAAAAGAAAACACGAATATTCGTTTTTACAAATATAAATCACTGTATTCAAAATATTGGCGAATTCTAGAAGTGCCTATATTTTCAATAAAATTTGAAATTTGAATATTCGCACTCAACACTATCGTACACCGCTAATCACACCCTCCTTGAGCTGCAGCGGGAGAACGGCATCCCCCAACATAGGCTGATATGCGAAATTTCTCCCCGTTGGAATTCCACCCTCCATATGTTGGACCAACTATACAGAGAAAGGCCATCAACGATTTCTTGATAATCCAGGCGGACAGGTGTACTCCCCTGTCTAACTTTGATGTCAGCCAGTGGCAGCTCATGCATGACACCTGCTGTTTGCTCAGGCCCTTTGAGTATGACACGTTATTTTTCAGTCACCAGGACTACAGGATGAACAACATCATTCCACTTCTTCATGTCCTGGAACAGATGCTGGTAAATCTGGCTGGTCAGGGGACTGGAGACGTGGCACCTAGATCTCACGGCCACATGAGCCCTGTGGGGGCTGAACTGGAGAAGGAGGAGGAGGACATTGGAGCACAAGGAATGTGTAGCAAAATGAGTGTTTTTTTCTATACAGGTGACAGGAGAGAAGGAGCAGGAGCAGCCAGAGGAGCTACAGGGCGATGAGGAAAATGAGGCAGAGTACCCAGACACACCGTGGCAGTATGCAGTGGAGATGGAGGCAGGGAGTCCCCTCAGAGTCACTTGCACAAATGGCCCGATGCATGGTCACTTGCTTGCGTAGTGACAGCCTAATTGTTACCATTCGGCAGAGAAATGACTACCGCCTCTCCATCTTGTTGGACCCTCGCTACCGGTCCAAAATGGGGGCATTTTACACCCACTGAGAGGAAGGACAAACTGAGCTACTATATAGACATCCTATGTAGTCAGTTGGCCGATGCCTATCTGTGCCATCGTCCATCCTCTTGCAGGTCTGACCAGGGGGCTCTTTGCGTTCATGTTCCTCTGCTATGGCTGCTGTGGTAAGGAGGGGGAGGTAGCAGCAGTTTCAGCTCCGCCAGCATCAACTTGAGTCTAGAGTCGCTGATGAGCAGCTTTCTTTACCCGCCTAGTGAATAAACTACTCACCAGCAGCATAGCAGCTAGACCTGGAGCAGGACCTGAACTAGCAGGTGGTAGCATACTTAGACAGCACCCTGCCACCAGACATTGAAGATCCGCTAGACTACTGGGCAGCCAAACTGGATTTGTGGCCGCAACTGGCAGAGTTTGCCCTGGAAAAGCTGTCCTGCCGGGCCATTAGTTTGGCATCAGAGTGGCCATAGTTACCCCAAGAAGAACTCGCCTGTCCACCCAAAATGTGGAGAGACTGACCTTTGTCACAATGAATCAGGCGTGGATCAGACAGGATTTCCACCCACCAATGCCTGATGCATCAGACTAGATTATCTGGCTAAAGAGACCGGTTTCTTCTGGCTACTTGCCTCAGCTACTATTCTGATGCTGCCATCCGCCTGATGCCACACATCTGATGCCAAGTTCTCCCTCTTTTACCCACCATCTTCAGCTAGTAGTGGTATTGCCACCCACCTCCCCACTCTGTTACCGGATCACTCTGTGGTCTCCTTATGCTGCTGCCACCTCCACCCTATGTCACCTTGCTAATCTGTGGTCTTCTGGTGCTGCTTCCACCTCCACACTATGTCATCTTGCCACTCTGTGGTCTCCTGAGGCTGCTGCCACCTCCGTACTATGTCGCCTTGCCCCTCTGTGGTCTCCTGATGCTGCTACCATCTCCACACTACATCAACTTGCCACTCTGTGGTCTCCTGATGCTGCTGCTACCTCAAAACTATGTCACCTTGCCATTCTGTGGCCTCCTGATCCTGCTGATGCCACCTCCACACTGTCATTGTGCCACCCTTTGGCATCCTTCTGATACTGCTGCCGCCACCTCCACACTCTGTCATTAGCCACTCTGTGGTCTCCTCATGCTGCTTCTGCCACCTCCACACTGTCATTGTGCCACCCTGTTGCCTCCTCCTGATGCTACTGCTGCTGCCGCTACCTCCACACTATCTCATTGTGCCACTCTGTGGCCTCCTGATGTTTCTGCCACCTCCACACTGTCATTGTGCCACTCTGTGGCCTCCTGATGCTTCTGCTGTCACCTCCACACTGTCATTGTGCCACTCTGTGGCCTCCTCCTGATGCTGCTACCACCTACAGACTCTGTCATTAGGCCACTCTGTGGTCTCCTTATGCTGCTTCCCCCTCACCACTATGTCATAGGTCCACTCTGTGGACTTCTCATGCTGTACCCACCCTCCCCACTTCCTGACTGGGCCACTATTTTGCTGACATCATCATTTATTTGACATCTTCTTCCGATCTGACGCATAATGGATCCTGTCTATGTAACAGCTGTAAGGCCTGCATGACATGGTCCCTATTTTGCATCAGAATTGGCTTGTGATTTCATAGCGAAAAGCAGGAGTGGGTACAAAACACTGAAGACATGCAAATATTCCATTCATGTGTGATCTCTGTTTTAGTTCCACTTCTGTTTTCTTTTTTTTTTTTGGCTTTAGCAATACTGATTACTGACCAAATGCTGACCGAGTGAAGGTGGATGCTTCACAGACAGGATCCGTTTTTTGTGGGTAATTGTTCTGACGGATTAGAGGAAGGGCAAAATAATCAGTGACGTCAACACAAACTTACTGCTGATAACTTCTCCACTCTGTCGGGGGGCTCTACTTGTATAAGTGTTTAATAGAACAGTTTCTGTAGAGATCTGTTTGGAATCATCTGGCGACAGTGTAAGAGGAGTGCGCTTCTTCTTGACGCTAACATTGACCTGTAAGGCTGAGTTCACACTTGAGTTATTTGGTCAGTTTTGGTCCCGTAACTGCCCAAATAAGTGAAGTGTGCAGTGATTCTAAAAGCGACGCCTGTCATCTGCATGTTATACTGACTCACAGTATTGTTTCACTAAAACAGCAGACTCCCTATGCATTACTGCAAGGCACAATGTTCTACATCACTATAAAGGCTCTCTGCAGCCAGGAAATAGTCATTTTTTAAACGCGATTCGCCACAAATAAATACGGATTAAAGTTTTTCGAAAAATTCGGCGGACTGGCAGAATTGAATTTTTTTAGAAATTCGCCCATCTCTAATAACTACCTTAGAAAAAGCTCAAGTATAATTTCAACAGAGATGTGCCATTGTGTTGTACCGGGGAAGGAATAGTATTGGAAACGTTTAAAATAAACACTGAAAAATGTTTATCCCGTCAGCAAAAAGTCAGATTTGCATGTTTTCGATGACTGGAAAAGAAAAGCTGCAAAGGCTGTCACATTTATACAATTATGGCCTTTGAATGGATTAGTTTTTGGCTCCTTCAATAAGCCACTACATTATGAGTCCTCATATGACAGGATCCTTCTGTCTGTGCAGAAGAAGTTAAGCCAGCGTTATAAATATTAAAAACATTTAGTGAATGGTGAGTTAAATGCAAAAATATGATAATATTTTTAACGCTATGTTAATATGATAAAATGAGAAATTTGGAAAGTCAAGCAAAATGTTATGGGATAGGGTATATGGATACAGCATGAAGAATTCATTTTCTTGCTAAGTCATCAGGATTAGTTTAACTATACTCTTTGTTGGGTTTTTGTAGTAGACACAATGAGGCCATTATCTCAATGGGTCTTTCATGGTTGGTCTGTTCTGAACCACAATCCCATGGTTTATTATATACCATGATCTGTGGCTGGTTTATGCTTTTATTAATGGGAGGCAGTGCTGTTTTTTGGCATGAATGATTGTTCATTGACTGCACTCAACAACTGAAAGAACATGGCAAATCAACTTTTCAGAGGCATCAGCCATGCTCTTTAGTGTTGGCTGGCATAAAATGGTCTAAATCAGCCTTTTGGATGTCGAGGGTCTCTTGTGTATGATCACATTTAGGGTACAAAAACACCGTCAAGTTTCTGCATGTGGTTTTCATAAAATGAGAGAAAGTGTAAAGGACAGATACTACTTCTCCTTTTTTTTAAATTCACTCCTGGCTTCCAGAACTGCATGCAGAAACCTGACCATGTGGTTGTACCCTCAGAGTATTGTCTCAATGGCACATTAAGATAACATGGCTTTAAAGGGTTTCTGTCACCTGAAAAATGGGTATTAAGCTGGCTAACATTAGCGATGTGCTAATGTCAGCTGAACATAACTATATTAGTGCCATCTCACTGCCTGCCGCCATTATTGAGAAAAATGAACTTTTATAATATGCTAATTAGCCTCTAGGAGCAGGGGAGGGGGGGGTGTTGCCTCTTCCTGACAATCTAAAGGGACTTTAAGGCTAAGTAGACACAGCAAGTTTTTGATACAGGTTTTGGTGCAGATTCTGCATCAACATCTGCATAGAATTGAATGACAATGCAAATTCCATGCGTGTGAATGATGTTTCCACAAACTCGCTGACCCGCTACTTATTCTGCATAAACTGCGCTGAAAAGTCATTAGATTACCTGGTGTGAATTAGTCCCATTTAAGGAGGCTGTTCTCATGCAGATCTGTGGCACTTTGATCAATTTCCTGCTGGGTTTGCTAACCAAATCCAGCATAGTTTGTTCTGTAATGTTTCACAGGACTTGCTCTGCCTAACAAACATGGGGAGTGGAGATGTAGGGGACATGACTACTGCAAAGAAAAACGTGTGACAGGCAAAGCAAACCCTGGGAGAAATTACAGAGCAAAACACGCCAGTTTGTTTTAGCAAACTCAGTAGGAAGCTGAAGAAGACAGGAAGTTCTGCATGTAAACATCATGCCAGGATGCAACAATATTAACACTAAAAATCATTGAACGTATTAACAATGACAACTTATTCTTAAAGAAAGTTCCATAGCCCCATTGCTCTTTCCTACAGGGTGGATGCCCTCTGAATTTACTGCCCTCAGTATAAAAATATCATTAGACATATCTATATTTCAGTACTGTAAAGGGGTTGTTTGGGTGTTTAATACTGATAACCTATCTTCAGGATAGGTGATGAATATCAGGTCAGCAGGGTTCCAACACCTAGCACCCCTGCCAATCAGCTGTTTGAGGAGGCCATGGCACTCTAAAGAGTACGGCAGCCTCCACACAGTCCACTGGATAGTGGCACTTGGAATTGCAGCTCAGTCCTATTCACTTAAATGGGACTGAGCAGCGTCTGGGTCATGTAACTAATTAATGTGATATCACTGACCTACATACATAGTTTGAAGGTCACCTCTAGTTCATCTTTTTTTCAAAACTAAATAACCCAAATCTTTGTGGCTACTGCAGGCAACCAATTCTAACTATTACTTTGGTTTCCTGTTTCCAAATCTGCTTCACCTCTGCCATATAGTATACAATAGTGCCCAAACTGTATTCACTATCCCATGTACAGTCTGACTAGTTATTTGCATAGCAGTAGAGCAATGTTCTAATTATTGACATCTACACACTTTTGCTGCATCCGATAATCTTATTTGTCTTGGTGGGAGCTCCTGACACTGGTTTCTACAGACCAGGTGTCCACTAATGTCTTGAAAAGAACCAATTAAACTACCGGTTTCCCGTTGTTACCTGGCAAATGTCTCTTTAGTATTTGAACTTATTTAGTGTTTATGTCTTGCTTTATGTTACGTCCATCTATGCAAAATAATGGTACCACCTAAGGCAGTCTTTTCGTAGTCTCATATTTGAATGCCTGGGGAACATAGATGTCAGTAATATGTTGTAGCTTAATATATGCAGGACATTGTTTCAACAGGTCCGTCATTTTCCGCTCACCACAATTTAGTCTTTGACAGTTGAAAAATGCTTGTAATACAATGACAAGGAAACACATTTATCATCCATGGACACATAGTAGGACCTGTATAGTTATGATCAGGCTATTTCAGACATTTCACTTTAGAGCAGCAATAAGTAAATGGAAAACATTTGCAAGCTAATAACTATGTAGGGACATTTCTGTATATGGAACAGACTCTATTTTAGGAACCACAAAAGATGCATTATCTGCTTGCATAGATTTATTATGCTGTATTTGACATATATGGCATCTATGCAATTTCCCTCCGGATAAAAAGAAAACCTATATTTAAATCATAAAGCAGTTTCATCTTCACAGTATAGCTCAAAGTGTTGTACAGTACATACAGTATTTGCTAATATATTTCATATAGTTTCTTCAAGATGTATGGAGCCTTGGGGCTATTTTTCATATGGAGACCTCCTTTTTTATATTGAGCTATAGATCCAACAGATCTTGCCTCATTTAATGCTGTATTATGAAGGTATTCTCTCCTAGAAGCAATGTTTATAGATTAAATAAGATGCCATATGGTGGCACCATAGGCACCCTATACGGTCAGTGTATCAACTCACTATCCTTGTGGAATTTCAGGGCCATACCAGGGGAATTCTGATAAAGATACAGAGCTGGGCAGATCCCCAGTTGAGTATGTAGGAAAGCAGAATAAAAGGTTAAAGTGTTCCAGCAACAAGACTATTAAAGCACCTAAAGGGCATTGGTCAGCAGATTTGCACCTATGAAACTGACTGACCTGTTGCATGTGCGCTTGGCAGCTGAAGGTATCTGTGTTGGTCCCATGTTAATATGTGCCTGCATTGCTATGAAAAATGAAGTTTTAATATATGCAAATTAGCCTCTTGGAACAACAGGGCCATTAACTTTACACCTAGAGGCTCAGCTCTCTCTGCAACTGCAGCTTCTTTGACAGGGCCAGGCAGTGTAAAGGCTCATGCACACAAACATATTTTTCCTAATCTGGTCTGCATTTAGGGCAGCAAAACATGTGGGCAGCACGTGGTGTGTCCGTTCTATTGCACCTGCAAAGATATAGAACATGTTCTATTCTTGTCTGAACAAGGATAGGACTGTTCTATAGAGGGCAGGACGTTCCACAAAATGCCGAGAGCATACGGCCGTTATACATGTTTTGCAGATCCACAATTTGCGGACCACAAAACAAGCTACGGTCGTGGGCATGAGCTCTGAACATGATCACTCCTGGCTCTGACTTCTCCTAAAGTCTGGCACTACGAATTAATTCTCAGCCGACATCTAACACTGATGGTTAGATTTCTGCTCTAATTCAATGGAAAAAAATTCTATCAAAAAACAATGCATGGTGGATCGTGGGCAGAAACAGATTGGATTTTGGTGCTGAACATTCAAGAAAATTCACACTGAAAAGATAGCAGGTCTCAATTGCAAGCATGTATTACACGATTTTACCCTCAATAATAAGGTATAAACAACATCAAATATGATCTATAGTTAATACCTTTAAACATCATATGCAAATTCATAGAATTATGTCAGATATGATCGAAAGTTTAAACCTCCCTGATTTCTGAGGTCAGCCTGCCTTAGAGACCCACTTATTTACAAAACCAGCTTGCGGAAACACAATCTTGCAAGAGAAAAGTTGCTGCCAAAAAACTTTCTATAGAGCAATATATTAGAGCAAAGAACACTTGTCCAAAACACTGAGAACACTTCAGTAAGGATGCACAAAATTATTGACTAAAGCTGGAGCTACTATATGGCAGACGGATCTCAGTATCGTTTTCATCAACCACTAATAGAAATGAAACTAGTCTCCATATTGTAATATTCAAAAAGCAATAAAGCAAAAATTATAATAAAATTCTAATAGTATTGTTAATATTTTCTAAACACTTAATTTTGTGTCTCACATTTCAACCCTACTGGCAAGTAATATGTATGATCTCACAGTGTGAAATCTTCATGTCAAACGACACATGTGTTGTTCAGTCCGAGCCTAATTGTGGAATGAGTAGATATGGCTTGTACAGTACATGCACAAGTACATACAGTATGAATAAAACAAAAAGTTTCTTTTAAAATAAAATCAACTTCTATCCCATCCCTTGTAACATTATGTAAGTTGTATGGATATTGAATGTATAGATTACATGGGTATGATTGATAAACTGAAAATATTAATATGTAAGAATATTTTTAGGTTTCGGTCCCACAAAGTGCACCAGAAGCCATGCATTATCACATGCATCAAGACAATTTTTAGATACTCACTCCTGAATACTGATTCACTGAAGTTGACTGCCTTAGAAAGTCAAGGAATTGTGGGGCTATCTCTGGCAGTCCCATAGAGAATAGAGTGCCAGCATACATGCTGCTCGACCACCACCCAATTCATACATGGGACACAGGACCCCGTTCTTAAGATTGATGAAGGTCCCAGTGGTCACACCTCTCACTGATCAGTCACTGAACTTGGCACATGTCCCTTTAAGTAGCACATGTGTAATAGCAACTTTTAATGATTCAGAACCACAAATGGTTCAAAATGCGTCAGATTGAAAGCTATTTCATGAAAGTGGAATAGCTATTTTATTCTTCAAGGCGCTGGAGAACATTGACCTCGATAGAGACTGAATAGCTACCTTTGCTAAGGCAAAATTTTGGGAAAAAGGGAAAGATAGAAGTAAGAAATGTAAACTCTCTCAGTGCCAGTATTCTGTCACTCGGTAGTGCATAACATCTATATTAAATCTGATTTTCTGGTAGACTCTCTCACATCATTGCCTGAATCTTTGACTCTTGTAAAGAGAGTGATTTGGGTAATAAATGTACAATAGAAAATTTCTTATACAGCAGTCCTCTAATAAGCCAGGATTACAATTTTATTTTAAGGATTATAAATACTTAATAAAACAATATTATTGATTGTTCTTGTTGTTTTTATAATAATTTGAGTAATAACATTTTCACTATACATAATGATTTTTTGCCATAGGTAAGTCTACAATTACTACAATTAGCTACATATGAAAACCACATTGTAATGCTTCAGATATTTAAACATTTTACATTATATTACTTTATATATATATATAATATAAATTTACTTATTATACAAGCCACTGTGCTGCTACATTTAGTTTCCAAGTTCCACCAAGCTCGGCCGGCTCAGCCGCAGGAATTGCATGGACTCACGTCACTCAATTCTATACATAAAGTAATGAATTCCATGTAAAGCATCTGCTATTATTGAAAGAGTTTTCACTTTAAAAAAGCCCTACTTGTGTTACAAATTGGATGTGGATTTTCTGGGTCATTTCAATAGATTTGACTCAGGGCTACTTCACCCTTTAACCCTTATACAGGGATCTGTACTCCACTTCAGAGGAACCACCAAAGGGCTACCTCTTGGTCTAGTCACTGTTCAAGTAACTGCTGAGCCATGGGAGGCAATAGACACCGGTGTGGAGCACCATGGGATGAGGCAAAAGCATAGTCAGGCACAAGCCAAGGTCAGTGCAATCAGAGTTCATTCATTCCGATAAACAGTACGAGGTCAGGGCAGGCAGTTCAGAATCAGAATGGAGACCAGGCAGAGGTCAGGTCAGGCAGCAAAGGGTCAAAGCTAGGAAAGAGGCATAAGTGGGTTAATGGGCAGATGAATGTAGAAACAACACAACTATGCAAGACACTTGCAATCTAGAACCTATCACTCAGGCACCTTCCTACAAGGGAAAGTGCTTTAAGTTCCCCAAGGTAGCCATCCAGTGACTGAGGATAATAAGGTCAAACCTGCTGGCCCTTTAAGAACCGAATTAGCGCATGTGCCCTGCAGGCATTGAGAGGCATTGCTGGCATGAAGGAACAGAGAGCTACCCTAGTGGCCATTCCCTACAGGATGAAAGGGAGGGAGGTGAGGTTGAGCTGCCAGAAGTCGAAAGCAGGTAAGAAGAGCAGCACTTGTGCCTGGTGACTAGGGAGAGTGGTGCGGCATGGGCCGCCACCATAACTTATTGTTAGAAGGATCCCAGGAAAATAAGCACATAACAAAGTATACCCATTCAGGAATCTCCTTTCCCCCCAAAGCAATCATCTGTAATCTGAGAGGGAACCTGCAATAGTGTCCAGATTGCCTGCAGTATCATCACAGGGAATGTAAGGCATTTTACTGGGCTCGTTCAAATCAGTGGGTTGTCGATGTAACAAAGGATTTGTCCTTCTGACATACTTTTTGTATCTGATGTTTATTCTGGCCAAAAGATGAGGATGCAGAATTTCCTAATAGAGTATATAGAATGGGTTTATTACACTGGACATTCTGTTTAATCATGTCCAGAATCTGAGGAGGATTGCATAGCCAGTCACTGCCGATGAGCTGACCTACTTCAGTTGTACTATTGTTAGGCCTAAAATGCAAGCTGTCAATGTCAGAAGTCCACAAGTGTTTGCCAGCAGTAGGGTGTTTCAGACATGCCGATTCTCGGCCAGTTTATCGTTAATGAGTGTTCACAGGAACGTTCGTTAAAGGTGATCCGGCAATCTAATACTGCCGCCAATTGCCCAATAAACGAGCGAGCGCTCTGTCTATTCACGATCTACTGCTGGAAAACAACTAGATAGCAATGGGACGAGCGATGGTATAATGATAGCTGATCCCCATGCTGTGGAGGAGATCACTGTATGTAATATCACAATGTAATAGCAGTGGTCTCCTCCATTAGCAGGCAGGCGATTTCTGGGAAGGAATGCTTCCTTATCGACAATCATCTGCAGAATCGGGCTGTCTAATACAGCTTTAAAGGGGTTGTCTCATCTCAGACAAGGGTGGCATATCTCTAGGATATGCCCCTATTGTCTGATAGGTGCGGGTCCCACCACTGGGACCCGCACCTATATCGAGAACGGAGCCCCAAAAGTGTTTGCACATTGCACATGTGCAGCCACCCATCTTTGATTTTCTAAGGGGCCACAGAAAATAGCCGAGCACTGGCTCGACTATTTCCGTTGGGCTCACAGAAGTGAATGGCTCTGGCTGGTCATGCGCGGTGTGCTCCCATTCACTTCTATGGGGAGAGCACTTGGTGGTGGCCGGACCAAAGTCCTCCGGCCATCACTTTGCGGGGCTCCGTTCATATAGTTGAGAGTCCCAGCAGTGGGAGCCGCATGTATAGGACAACTGGGGCATATACTAGCTATTTGTCTGAGATGAGATAACCCCTTTAAACATCTCTCCTAAGCAATGGGCAATTGACAAAGTGCAGCAAATATGGTACACATTTTGTGGCAAAAGGATGCTTCCTATGACCTGCCTCTTTCTCATGAAGCACCTCCCCCCCCCACCTCTTGCTAAGCCCCACCCCTTGTGGAGCATGACAGAAAACGTGTAAAAACCTAACATGTGCCTAACAGTGGCAATTAGCCCCATTTTGCTCTACTTTTATTTAGACATATTTTTGGTGCAGCTACATAAGAAAATCTGTGATTTTATTTTGGTATGCTGAGAATACAGGTACTTATCTATAGGTCACAAATAGCATATGTGAATTTACACAATATGAATACTCCTTGTGATTTCCCCCATTTTCCAATGTGGGATGGAAGGTAATAGTTGTCTGTAAATAAGGGGGCATCTGTTACCATGGTAACACATGGAACTAGAAGACTCTGCATATAGCACAAGCAATATAAGCATACCAAACAAGATATAGAATAGAAATATGCCAAACAAAATAACCCTAGTTGATATTGACTCTCCTATAGAAACTTTAGCATTGTAAATTATGGTTTTCCTGGATACGATGCAAGAACTACAGTGAAGAATAAGATTGGTGAATTGGTAATATAATCCGGAAAAGCAGTGAAGATTTATACATCATAAAACAGGTCACCAATGATTTAAAACAAGGGGTCTGCTTTTTTTTCTCCAGAAATGTGCCACGTTTACTAATGGGATCTATCTGGTACTGGAGCTCAGTCCCACTGACTTGAAACTGCAATACCAGACCCCTACCCTGTATACTGGTGGTGCCGTTTTCAGAAAAACTCCTCATGTAAATATCCCAGCAAAGCTCAATGACATCATAAGCAGCTACAAATATGAACACATTCTAAGATTATGCCTTTTTTGCGAGTACAATAAGAAGTAGATATGAGGTAGGATTACATTTTATATAAATTTGTATAATAGTTACATTTAAATAGAAAATGGATTCTATAATCTCATGTACATTCATTCCATCCCCTCTAGGGTAGACAAAATTGGGCATTATAGTTATAGACAAATCACTGCATCACAAAGCGCATTTTTTGTAAGTCGCAGGTGCAATGACAGGGAGCTGCGATAGGGCCGCTTCCGATCATTGTATCCCTCAGATTACGCGTTTATACATGAGTTATAATACAACTGAAAACTAACAGAAAAAAAATTAAATCATAATTACCGCCTCTATTTGCTTGCGACGCTGACCCCATCTTGCTTGAAAAATTTGCGCAAAATCTTGCGCGTCCCGAGATGACGTCGTCACACTAGCCGGCGTGGTTATGTCATATATCACCACTAGGATTGAGCGAACCCGAACTGCAAAGTTCGGGTTCGTACTGAACTTTGCGAGTTCGGGTACCCAGACCAGAACCCGGACTTTTCCACTGAAGTTCGGGTTCGGTGTTCAGGTGACTTTATTATTTTCCATTATAACATGGTTATAATGGAAAATAATAGCATTCCTAACATAGAATGCTAAATTAAATGGCCATTGAGGTTAAAAAATATAAAAAAAACTCACCCTATCCACTTGATCGCGCAGCCGGTATCCTCTTCAGGATAGGGAATTGGAAAAACTGCTTTATTATAAAATCTGTAATTAATTGCTTTCAGCATGGTAAATGCTGCAGTGCAATGCTATGCTAATAGTTTTCCTCCTCATTCATTGTGGTAATCACTCAGGAACTGATTCCCAGCACCTCCCTCCCACAGCATCAAAGTCTGAACATCTTGGGAGATGATCCAGGGCATTTGCAGTGACTATCCTGAACAAATTTGAGCAATGATATATAGTCACATGCTATGATGCAGTATCACACACTTGCTCTTTCTCTGGTAAAGCTCAGCGAGAAGCCTCAGGAGGCCAACACATGTTAGTAAGTAACGTATGCCAGCAATCTGTTAACAAGCACTCTCTGGCTTAGTATATGGAGAATAAATCCTGTTACCGGTATGCAGCGACAGTACAGCACGCTACAAAATACAACTCTGAAACAAACAATATAACATAGCGAGATAGAAAGGAGGCCCTAATGTGGGAAAAAGAGAAAAAGGAAATGTTTTAACTAGATACTAGTGTTGAGCGAATTTAAGTTCACGAAGTGGACTTCCATCTGAATTTAGGGAAAATTTGATTCGCTGCAAAGCCAAATTTCCTTGTGCTTTGTGGCAACGAATCAATTTTTCTTAAAAAGGCGGTAAAAAAATAAAATTCATACTTACCTCATCCATTTGCACGCAAAGAGTCAGTCGCAGCCATCTTGATTGAAGATCTTGCAAGAAATCTTGAGTGCGTTGACGTATAACGTCACCATGCCGGCCAGTTTGATGACGTCATCACGCACAGCACGAGATTTCGTACTGGATCTTCAATCAAGATGGCTGCGGCAGACTCTTCACGATCAAATGGATAAGGTGAGTTTTTTTTTTTTTTGACAGATTAACCCCTGACAGCCCTTAATCAGCGATGAACACGGCAACTGAGGGGTTCAATGACGGAAGGCGGCACCATCGCAATTCCCTGTCATTGCAGCCGCTACTCACAATGAAATGCACTTCTTGTCGAAGTAATTCATTCCAAAGCAAATTTCTTTGTGAAATTCGGCAAAGTAACTGAATCAAATTTTTGAGAAGTTTGCTCATCTTTATTAGTTACATCTGGATATTGAAAAGGAAACTCCATTGTTTCCTATTGAAATATGTACAATTAGAGGCATGGACCTGTGGGATTAGATTTTATTTTTATATGTGTAGGATTACATTTTTATATTATGAAGCATTGCTCTCACTTAATGGATCCTCTGTCACTGCCATTCTGACATCTACTGGGTCCACACTGGTTTCCACTTTATGGTCCTGGCTCAGCGAGTAGCAGAAGAGGCATGCACAACCACTCACTGGCCACAGCAATGAACCATCTAATGCAGTGATTGGCTGAGCAGGCATCTCTAGGCATTTTCTGTGTTTTGTGTCTAGAATAGGAAAAGGAGACCAGAAGGGACCCAGTAAGCATTGGGACAACAGAAAGATTAGGGAGGTGAGTAATGCTTTATTTTTTTAACCTATTTTGCCTAATATATGAAAAATAATCCATCCTGTCAACCCTTTTTAATTAATTATGTTTTACAATGGGAAATACTGACATTTATTTTGGCTGTTCAATATCTATTGCAGCTGTATCTACTAAATACAGTTCATCTGTTTCTCTGCAATCTCCTGTTTTGGTGGACTCAAGACATTCCTTGGTCATCCCTTGTCTTACATGGATGGCCATGTAATACTACATTTCACAATGGACACTTATACCAGATGTGCTAGGAGCAGAACCAAATGAGATCAACTCATTCACCCAGAACCCAGAAGCCTTTTTTTTTTTACTCTGATGGGACAACCTCCTTAAAGAGGTTCTATCAGCATGATCAACCTTATTAAAACAGGCATACTGCCTGGTAGGGCTGTCTTTTTGCTAAATAGCTGCAGACATATCTGCATTTTTATTGATTTGTAAATGAGCAAGTTGGAACACCAGGGGACATGGCTGAATCATTGGAGCACCCTCCCCTTCACCAACAAGGCTAGATATCAGCATGCTGATGGCAGAGCTGTGTCGTAGCATGTACATATCATATACACCAGTGTTCCTCAATTCCACCTGCCAGCCATGATTTGAGAATATCCCACAGAATGAACACCTGTGGTAAGTCCTGATGCATGAACACTAATGATATCAGCTGCTCAATACTAAGGAAATCCTGAAAACATGACCAACAAGTGGGCCCTGTGGGCTGGAGTTGCGGAACACTTATACACAACTTACTGTAGTCTTACCACATTGAAAAGAGTGGATTTCTATAATTAGAAAGCTAATATACATATTACTACTTTATCAACAGGCAGAATATATGATTATAATGAAACCAGTGATATGTATAGAAAAAGCATCCTGCACTATGTGATAATGCAGTAGCTTAGTGTTAAGTGGTCAGCCTTGCATGTAAAGATCCCAGGTTTGAATCTTGGGAGAGATTTTTTTTCTTCTGAATTACCTGTATAGAGGAGCTCTGTTTTTTCTTTATACATTATACCATGCTGTGTGCAAGCAGCTACTACTAGGGGTGCTATCATCCTATAGATTTAAACCCCTAGTATTAAACTCAATATTAATAAAGCTGGTCTCAGGTTGGTACTGAAAGTGCAGAGGTTTACTCTTATCTCCACAGCTTACACTGTACTCAAATCCGCCCCTACTTTCATCATTGACTCTCTCCCGTTCATCTCAGTCTATTTTTGATTATGTGGTATGTCCCCATGGCCCTTATGTGATGCTATGCCTGTAAATAGACACTGATTGACATGGACATGAAGGTTCGTTCCTTTCCTACTCAAAAATGTTCTAAATCTAGAGCAACACCATTAGGCTTTGACTATACAGTGCAGAATTGTTGTATCTGGTAAAGAAAAGAAATGTACTGTGTGAACTAAGATTAGAGACCCCATCTCAAGACCTGGTCAGCGGTAGCACGGAGATGGTGACCGTCTCTATTCACACTAAATATCATTTATGTTATTCTGTGATCCTTAATGTTCTTATTTGCATTTCAGTCACATCTCTCATTGATGAATTCTCAATTAGTTTGCTCCTGTGCAGAAATACTGATGAAATGTCATAAAGTGACATATATTTTTAAATGGCTGCATCTGTAGAATGTACTGAGTCTGAATACTGTATCACTGCTTGTAGCTGCTAAGTAGGTTTGGAACTCACAAATAAAATCTCTCTATACAATGTGGTACAGTGTTCATCATTTGTGTTGTATTCAGCCATTCCCTATAACTTGGCATGTAGCAGAAAGTAAAGAAAGGGGGATAAAGAGAGATTATAATGCAATTCATAAGTAGACTTTAGATTATACTGTGTTATATAATACAGAAAAAGGTGTTATATATTGGAAAACACAGCATAAAGCTAAGCACAAACCTAAGGTGGTTGTTCTTGTAAAACCATCCACTTGTGCATATCTAAACCATACATGTCTTTTGCTAGCAAAGCTCCTGTTCAGGGGCGTAACTATAGGGGAAGCAGGGGAAGTGGCTGCTTTGGGGCCCTGACCCAGAAGGGGCCCATCCAAGAGGAGGAGAAGTACTAAAAGATTTTGTCAGGGCCCCTCAACATTATTACACAATGAAATAAAATACAGTGGCAGTATAGACAGTGTAGAAAACGGATGGAACAGCTGCCGGGCCTGGTCCGAAAGAGCGATCTTTACTAGCCATAAGAAAGGGGGCGGCATGAAAGGAAGGGGTTGTGAAAAAATGACTAGGGGAGGGGGCCCCATTCAAAAATTTGCTGTGGGGCCCAGTCATTTCTAGTTACGCCACTGCTCCTGTTGTGATGCTTACTGGGTTCCTTCCTTGGCTTATCTGGAATGCCAGGAAATGTCTTCTCAGCCAATTACTGGCTGGGTGTTTTTATAGGGTTCCTGGAAGAAGAAAGCAATGGGAACCAGGTAAACATCAAAATAAGAGAGGTGGTGAGGTGGATCAGTAAATTGAGTATGACTTCTATTTTAATCCACCCAGAGGGTCAGGAGGAGCAGTACAATATTTACCAACCTTTGATGTTCATGTTTTTTTGCTCTTGATTCCCATTTAGATTAAACCAGAGCCACTCTAGAAGAATAATCATGTATTGATCTGCAAAGCAGTTAGAAACCAAATCAACTGTTTAACTATAGTGGGTACAGAGGTTGCATTTGCATCTAAGCCCTAGTGCCTGATTGACTTCAATGGTCCTTGGTATAAAAAGTGCATACCAGTATTTAATTCCCAAGTACTATAGCATCACTGTGTTCATAATCCTTTTAGTGTTGAATCACTATCTTTAAGATGTATCACAATATGTAATCATGTGTTAGGCTAGTTTCCCACCTGTGGTAAGGTATCTGGCAGGCCTAGCAGGGATCCGACCGGTTTCTGGCATGAGTGCTGAGTTTTGCCAGGGCAAAAACTGCTATATGTAAGCCAGCCAAATCCTTGCTAGGCCTGTCAGATACCTTAGTCAACGGGGTCTGGCAGTGCATGGCCCTGCCTAATACAGTGAACTCCAGCAGGCTGTTCCTCACTTTTACATCATTGTATGTATTCTGTGCTGAGCAAGAAAAGGCTCTATATTATAGATTTTGCAAGTTACGCCTCTGTACCACATTGAAAGTTACTGAGGTTCAGTAGGAACTACTGTATTAGGGCTCATTCACACGACCGTGGTTTGGTTCCGCATCCCAGCCGCAATTTTTGCAGGTCGGGTCCGGACCCTTTCACTTCAATGGGGCCGCAAAAGATGCGGACAGCACTTCGTTCCGTTTCATGGCCCCGCAAAAATTATAAGTCATGAATATGCATTTCTATAACGGGCCGTCCATCCGTAAATTTGAGGACCGCAAAACACTGCACGTTCGTGCAAGCAGTTACATAGAGCAAAATATTGATTGCCTATCCTCAATATGAGATTGGTAGGGGTCTGACTCCCGACACCTCTGTCAATCAGCTGTTGGAAGAAGGCATGGCACTCCGTTGAGCACTGCTGCCTCTTCCTAGGCCAGTGACATTACGTTTAGTGGTCACATAGCCTATGTGTGGCACAGTCGCATTGAAGTAAATGGGCTGCAATGCCAAACATAGCCACTATACTATGTATAGAGCCATGCTAGGTATACTGTGAAGAAGCCGCAACACTTGCCCGAGCACTGCCTCTCTTGCAAAAAGCTTATCAGTGGGAGTGTTGGGAGCCGGATCCCCACTGATCTGATTTTGATGACCTATCAAAGGATAGGTCATCAATATTCAACTCCTGGAACACCACCTTAGTGCAGTTGCTTGATTTTATGCACCTTTAAACCTTTATGCAAATATTTTATAGTATCATGATTGTTGTATGTTATTGGTTGGCGGAGGTTTTACATTTCAGTATAAACATCAACATTCAATTCAAAAATTGGTTTTTATCTTTCATGAGAAAAGCAAATAAAAATTTAAACAAGATGCAAAGCAAATTATTTGCTGCCATTAGAAAGGTGGAAAGGTTTAGACACTAAATGCATTTTTAATTTGTGATCATCAGCCGTACGGTATTAGCCTGAAAATGTGTTGGATCGACTAAATGCACGGACTCTAGTCAGCAAAATCCTGCTTTATTGCCATATTAAATAATGCAATAAAATGGTTCTAAACATACACAGTCAGGACACATTATGAATTAAACATTCATTGGTGCTAATTCTAATCCCCTGATGTACTTATCAACTTTTATTGAATTTATAACACAGCGAATAGGCTCATACATGTAATACTTGGTAAACAATGTTTAATTTTAACAAAATGCTTCCATTCACATTTTAAAGTGCATCAACTGGAAAGACCCATCTAACAAGATACACTAGGATTTGCAAAAATTAACATTTTTTTTTACATTTTAACCAAGTATTGTTTACACTGCTAGTGATCAGAGACGTACACAGATCTCCCCATAGAAAAGCCCCTTACATATTTATCATTTTGCAACCCCTAAGGCCCCTTTCACACAGGCGTGATTTCCGTGCAGGTGCAATGCGTGATGAGAAAGCATTGCACCCGCACTGAAACCGGACCCATTTATTTCTATGGGGCTGTGTACATGAGCGGTGATTTTCGCGCATCACTTTAGCGTTGCATGAAAATCGCAGCATGCTCTACTTTCTGCATTTTTCACGCAACACAGGCCCCATAGAAGTGAATGGGGCTGCGGGAAAATCACAAGCATCTGCAAGCAAGTGTGGATGAGGTGCGATTTTCCTGCATGGTTGCTAGGAGACGATCAGGATGGGGACCCAAACTTTATTATTTTCCCATATACCATGGTTATAATGGAAAATAATAGCATTCTGAATAAAATATGGTAAGTAAAAAGGGCAATAGAGGGTTAAAAATAAAAAAATAAATTAACTCACCTCCTCCAATTGATCACGTAGCTGTCGGTCTCCTGTTCTGTCTTCAGCAGGGGGTAAAGGACCTTCTGTGATGTCACTGGGCCACATGGTCCAATCACCTGCTTCCATGATTTGACCATGTGACCCAGTGATGTCACGGAAGGTCCTTTACTCCCCTCAGCTGAAGACAGAACAGGAGATTGGCAGCTACGCGATCAATTGGAGGAGGTGAGTAATTTTTTTTAACCCTTTATTGCCCATTTTACTTGTTATAAGGGAAAATATACAAAGTACTCAACCCGAAATCGGGTTGACATGCCCATTTTTCTCACAACGGTTTGCACACGCGTGGAAAAATCGCGCATTTTCCCGCAACGCCACACCTCTTATCCGGGCGTCAAACATGACGCCCTTGTGAAAGAGTCCTCACACATTTATCATTTTGCAATCCCTTACACATTTATAATTTTTTTAATTACGTGGAGAAGTTTTTTAGTAAAATAGTATGCTCTTCTACCAACTTTTCCAGACTTCTATGTCTTAAAAAAGTGGAACAGGCTCTTGAAATAATTTGGCATTTATTCTGAACACCATATTTAGAGATGAGGGAAGTTTCGAAAAAATTTGATTCTGCTGATTTGCCGAATCTTACCCAAAAATTTGCTTTGTGATGAATTACTTCATTACGAAGCGCATTTTTTTTGTAAGTTAGCCACCCCCCCTTGTCATTGTACCCCTCATATGCCGCATTCATACATGATCGCGGGATCTGAGAGTAAGAACAGTGTTAAATGAACAGAAAAAAAATTAAATCATATTTACTGCCTCCATTTGCTCGCGATGGGCCGGCCGCCGCCATCTTGCTCGAAGATCTGTTGCGAAATCTCACGCGGCCCGAGATGATGTTGTCACCACGCACGGGATTTCGGATGAGATCTTCAATCAAGATGACGGGGCAGGCCCGTTGCGAGCAAATTGAGGAGGTAAGTATGATTTTTTTCAAGTTAAATCAATTAGCTACCACGAAGCACAAGGAAATTCAGCTTTGCAGCTAATTAAATTTATCCTGAAATTCTGATCAAATTCCACTTTGTTGGATTCAATTCGCTCAACTCTTACCATATAGTTATCAATGTTCAGTATTTCCATCAGACAACTGGAATGAATTCATTGATAAATCTGTTCTTTACAAGTGTAAATCTTCTGCTGTCCTTCACTACATGATAAACATGTATGCCTACAGCAACAACTAGGGTAGACTCACTGCATAATAAGTTATACAGTCATCATTGAAATTAATGGAAGATGTGAAAATCTCTGTAAAAATTTTAAGATCTGCCTACTAGCAGCTCCCTGTGGATTAATGTCAAAAGCAGGAGTTAAGAGTTGAGCAACCCCTCTCACCTCTGAGCCCTCTGCTTTCCTAATAAAATTTTCCAAAGGACATTGATATTTTTCCATTCTGCTTTAACCACTGCAGGATATTTGTTTTTTGACTTGTCCTCATCTCCTTCTGACCAGTGTAGATAAATATGGACTCACCAAATGTGCACCAAAATGTAAGCATAACAAAAGTGAAAATTTTAAGGTGATTGTGCAATTAACTAATATAGTAGTTATGCAGAGGTTTAGGCAAATCTCTATGAAGCACATTAGATATGTAGCCTGTGGCTTTTCGCCATAAGTCACCAACAGAAAGGAACCCATATCGAGTAGGAAAATGGGGAAAGTGATTCTCTCCACAATGGTAAGTGAACCACAACAGGGCATGGATTAGTCAAAAATGTAGGCTCAGGACTCACCTCAGAGAGATATACTGGATCCTTCATCAGATCAATAATCAGCTCTATTTTGCCATCAGAGAGACAGGGATTCCATATTTCTATTCTTTTACAGTCAGTATGAAAAAGTTGTGAGTTTAACCCCTACCATAGTTGAGTAAATAGATCATAGATAGACCTAGGAAATGTTGGTTTAGGCTGAAATAATTACTTATGTAGTGATTTGGGCTTTTAATATACATGTAGCTTTTCCACATTAGCTCTTCAAATAAGTCACTGCACAATTATTAACAATAATTAAAATATTAAAGTGCTTACAACTACCAGTCGTGTAATTTTTATGACCCCTACCAGTCAGATGCTGTGTACACTTTTCACTTTTTACAGAATTTGAGAACAATGGATACGTTTTTATTTAGTTATTAAGTTAATAAAGTTATTATGATGCTTCTTTTTTTTTTTTTTTGAGGGGGTGGCTGCGGCGACTGGGGGATGCTCGAATTTGTCTTATCTTTCCCACACAATGGATGTGTGGGGCAGGTGATTTTCATTGCAAAAAGAAATCTGAGATGGGGATACATTTGCTAAACATATTATACATGTTTAAATAATATATATATATATATATATATATATATATATATATAATATGTGTGTTTTTTTTTTTTAAATATATGTGGTGTACTTGTTTTATTTGATGTATACAGGCAGAACTAAGTATTTTAACCTTTTCATGCCTTACTTGTTAAAAAGAGAATGTATATAAATAATGATTAAATAAAAATTATTATTATAGCATACGAATAGTATTAATTTTTGTGTCTGTCATATTGAGTAGGAGGTGAATAATAACCTACTTTGAGGAGCTTCTCCAATCATAGTAGCAGTATACAGAAAAGGCAAATAATGTTGTGCATGGAAGTTGGCAGGCATCATTGTTGAGGCGTAATTTACTACCGCTGTGTTTATAATGTCGAATATACCACTGCTGGGCTGTACAATGACATAGAAATGTATGCCTGCAGGTAAACCCTAGCATGCAATATGTTAGATCAAATCTTCAGAGCTGTTGAGGCTTAATGAGTACACAATAGTCTCTTTCTATTTTTGTCACTGATGATGCATCTAAAAGCATGGGATCTGTGTGGATTAGACATAGATATCATGTGTCTGTTTGAAATCAATGCTTTTCTTTCCCCTTTATGGTTTACCTAGCCACTAGTTACCCCGTTGAATAATCAGACTAATTAGTATATCTGTCTCACATTATCTTCTATATTACCATGTTACCAGCATTAAAGTTCTATAACATAAATGTCACCGCCTATGAAATACAGTTACATAAATAGTACTGCTCCCGCTGAGTCCCGATTGTAAGTTTTACAGTATGTCCATTCCCACCCCTGTACCCTTGCAAATGCATACTTTAATACATTGAAAAGACTTCTGAGCGCAAGTTCAGGAGTCCTCTAGATTACATTATGTATATGCACTCAAACGTCCTCACAGTTGGCAGACATAGGAGAGTATGGACATATAAATTAGAAACTGGGACTCAACAGGATCAGCACTACCCATGTAGTACCATGATAAATAGGCTTTGGAATAAGTGACTGATTCCCTTTAGTTTGGATAATTTTTATTGGTTTTCAACAAGAACCAAGTTACATATTTAACAATTAACATCGTACAGTAATAGAAAATAATTTTTGCATAATTTGTAAGATTGTTATATAAACAAATATACATGTTGTATGTGATAACTGCAACAAAATGATACGTATGTTGTACTATCTAAGAGTAGTTTAACACATATTATGCAAATTGCATGGTATTAATTCAGGGTCTCTGAGGGTTATAACAATTATACTTCCTTCCCTCTTCCTCCTCCACCGAAGAGAATGAGAAGGAGCAAGAAGGAAGAAGAAAACAATAAGAGCATGAAAAGGAAGAAAAAAAAGGGGAAAAGAACAAATAAAATAATAATTAGAGCTTGACCAGTCCCGGACTTCGGATTTACATTCTATTGTTTAGGGTAATGTAGAAGCCAATGTTTCATTTTTCTTGCATGGTTTGTCCTCTGTTTCTCATTGTTGCGTGTAAGTATTAGTTTATGTAGTTTTTTGAAACGACTTCTATGATATCTCTTATAGTAGGTATTGCATTTGATTTCCATTGTTTTGCTAATAATATGCGATATGGTATGAAAATATGGGATATCGGATTCCCTTTAAAGAGGACCTGTCACCACTTCTGACAGGTCTTTTTTAATAGCTGCATGCATTCCCCATGTAATAACAATTTTGGAACATCTATTCTTATGGCGCCATGTTGTGCCATTCCTTTATTATTTTAAGTAGAAGTTATGAGTGAATTTCTAGCAGTCTGCAGTTAAGGGTCAGAGGGGTGATGTCAAGTTGGGGGGTGTACCTGCACAGTCTGAAAATTGAAGCACTGACTAGATAGAGTCAGACTATAAAGGAACACACCCCAAACTGGTTACCACCCCTTAGTACCCCTACTGCATACTACTAATAATTCATTCATAACTTCTAATAGAAATAGTAAAATAATGGTTTTAACATATAGTCATAAAAATAGATGCTCCAGAATTGTTATTACATGGGGAATGCATGAAGCTATTAAAACATTTCTTATGTTGAAAGTCTTCTGTGTTGTAAAACATCGACAAAACACCAGTGTTTTGAGAAGTCCACCACTAACCAGGTTTTCTATTATCCTTATATACTTTGCATATTGTCCCTCTTGTTTGACAGGTCCACTCCTCTGGAATACCATTTATCACTTTAATAGTGGATGGTGTCTCAAAGTGGTTTCACTGTAGTTTCCATCTGTTTCGTAAAACTTTATCATAGTCAGCAGTGCATCTTGTGACTCACCCTGTGCCCACAAGTGACTGTCAACTACTGTGATAACAGGTGGGTGGTGTATGAAAAAAAACTTGCAACATTTTAAAATAGTCTGAAAGAGACACTAAGCTTTCGAAAAACTTTGCATTAATCAGTAGTAGTGTGTGTACATAAGGAATAACATTATTTCTGGGGATTATATAACTTGTATCTGGCATTTGATAGCAGTTCTCCTCTGTGATTGCTGAATATCTAGTTTGGAGTTCTTCCAGAGATGGTGAGTGTAGACTAGCTGCCATCCACAGAAAATGGAGAGGAATCTCCTTCCTAACTGTCTCAAAGTCACTTAGCAGCCCTAGGATAATGTAAGACATTACAGAGAAGTACTCACTTGTTTGGGTGTGAACGGAGCACCCGACCTGAGATATAACCTGTGCAGCCTCTCTTTGTCAGCACCTTTCTCTGAGTTTCTGATCATACCTCCTCCTCCCCTCTCCATAGACTTGCGTTGATACATGTAATATGATAGTACTGAGATGATCCATCTTGGATGGGAATAAGTCATTTCTTAAAGTGAAAATTAATTAGTGGTGGTGAAAGGGGGTCCAATAAACAGCTGGTAACAGGAGAACTACACGTTTCTCACTGAGAAGACACAAAGTTTCTTGTGGTTGATTGTACTATTGATTTATACAAAGTTGTGTGAAAAGTTAGAGACTATTTAAATATGGTCGGCTAGGGAGTTATAATTTAAAATAATTTGTGTTCTTGATTTTAATATTGTCCTGAACAAAATGTTCATTTTAAAGATTTACCCACCTGAAGTTCCTAAAAGAGATGAGTGAATCGATTTGTACAAATCGATTACCTTCTCTCTAGTTCCTACTGGAACTAGACCTATGCTCTTGGTATTCCTAGACATATTATCTTCACAACTTACCCTCATATTCACAAAATAGATCCCCTTTCACATCTACTATGAAGCTATCATTTAAATAGTTGGCTTAGGATCACCCACAGAGTTGATATCGACCCAACTCTCCGCACAAGCAGTAAACCATTACCCTAGATGATATTAAATAACCCATGTCTGTCTGTTTTGATGCTGTAGCCATATCTTTTAGAATCAGAAGGGATCTTTGAGCAGAATACAATATTACACAAATGTTTCTAGGGTTAGAGTACTAATAGCACTCCTCCTCAGGATACAGCTCAATCTATTGCATGGCTGACAATATTGATGTTAGCCAATGATTAATCCTTGACAATGCCGAACGAAGCCCTCAGGATTGTTCTTTGAAATGCTAATTTGTACATGCAGACATCACTGTTCATTTATGTGATTTGCTGTTTGTCCTTTTGCATGTCTTTGCCGTGGTACAACTGTAGCATTTTATGTAGTTCTATGTATAGCTGCTCGACTTTGGGTCACTGTGCTACAAAGTTAGCGAAGTCTACAAAAATCTAAATGTGAGTCTGCTCTACACCAACTTATCATCAAGTGCATGGGCATATAAGAGGTTTAACCCCAGGGCAGTCTCTTTCATTCTTTGATCTGCTTCACCTCTTCACTGCAGTTGAGTTGGTTATCATTTGGGCACCTGCCCCCGTTCAGAGGCTCCAGCTAATTCTGTGAGATATATTAAAGGTGAACAGAGAGCTGCTGTTGGTAAACTGCTTTGGGCAGGATAAAATAGCGCTGGATCGAGTTTTCCTCTGCAAAGAATTTGAGTATAGTACTTTGAACTAAATGTGTACGATTATTAAAGAGGAGAGGGCACCTTTTGGACCACAAACCTCTTCATAAAGTTACCTATGCAAACCCTCAGAGCTTATGCACATATATTAGATATGGATGAATCATTTGCAGTTTGTCCAGCTTCTTTTCTTATCTAATAATCCAATAAGCCTATTATTCTTTGTATGCTTACCCATTCTCTGAGGGCTTATGGTTATGGCATATACTGTACATGGCAATGAGGGCATAAAGGCATATGGTTATGGCTAGGGATGAGCGAACCTGTGGAAGTTCAGCCGAGCATCAGGTCAAAGTTCGGGTTCAGAACTCGAACTGTAATCACTTACTTTATTATTTTCCGTTATAACATGGTTATATCGGAATATAACTTAATACTTAAAGAGGTTTTCCAATGTCTCCAACAGCCCCCCATGTGCCGGGCCCCTCACAGGTAATATACTTACTCCGCATCCTGCGCCGCTCCTGGTCCCCGCACCGCCGCTGCAGCTTTTCCCCGTGCACGGATGAAAACATCCAGTGTCGGTGGGAGCAGCCAATGGCAGGTGGGGAGAGGGAAGAGCCTCCCTAGTGTCACCCAGGATGCTATGGAGGCTCGTCCCTGTCTCTGACTGTCATTAGCTGCCCCCCCAGACGTCGGATGTTTTCATCCGTGTACAGGGAGAAGCAGCAGCAGCGGTGCAGGAAAAAGGAGCGGCGCAGGAAGCGGGGTAAGTATATTACCTGTGAGGGGCACGGCACATGGGGGGGGAGCTGTTGGAGATATTGGATAACCCCTTTAAGACGGAATGCTAAATAGACACCTTTAGAGGCATTTCATTTTGCATTCTGTCATAATAGAAGTCTATGGGAGCATGATGGATCCGTTATGCTGCCCATAGATTTCTATTATGACGGAATGCAAAACAGAAGTCTTAAAGCAATTCATAAATCGTCTGAACCCAAACCTGGACTTCAGTGAAAATTTGGGTTCGCTAATCCCTAGTTATGGCTTGTACATTGCAATGCTGGCATGAAGGTATATTACAGTCCCATAGTGAGTACTTGTGCCACTGTCAGATGCCTTTCTGTATGGATGAGATGCATGTGCAATATGGAATACATTAAGGTATTCTTTAACCATTTAATGACAAGCAATTTTTTTTTCAGTTTTTGCCTGTGTAAGCTGCCATAATATTAGTTTTATTTTTATTGACATAAAATTTATTTTATGTGAAAGAAGTTGCCTTTTTGGTGCTGTTTGAAAGTACATATCAATTACTTAACAATTTGTATACATTTTTTGTGTCGCAAATATAGAAAAAGCGATTTTTGACAATGCTTATTTTCTTTATTTTTTTATTCACACTGAATAACATGTTAAAATAGTTTCTCAAGTTATTACAGTTGTGTGGATACCTAAGAAATGTAGTTTAATAAATCCGGAATAAAACATATTTTTGCACAATAATCACTTATTCTTTGCAAGTTTTTGTCTTATTTAAAAATTTTAAATACATGTTTTATTATATTGATTAAAAATTGCATTAAGAAATTTCTGTCTTACAAAATTATTTTATGCTTATAATGTATTTGCATACCCCAGTATACTAATACGTTATGCTTTATGTGTCTATGGCACAGGCTGTAGTTAGGGCAACACTAATGTGCCCTACCAGAAGGATTACAGAACTTAAAGTTTTAGGCTCCTTTTATGTCCCCAGAGCTGAGGACTTGCCCTGCCTCTGATCCTGGCTGTAGACCAAATGGCTGCTCTAAGAACCAGAGATGTAAGTTACAGATTTTTCACAGAGCAGGAGTGCTCGTAGAAGAGCTCAGCTCCTTCTAAAACAGAGATAGCAAAAGACAGCGAGCCGTCATGAAGGGGTTAACAATAGCCCATGTTGAACTATGAAGGCAAAAAATGATGGATAGCTTTTTTAACTTCACCATAAAATAGTGCAAACCTCTACAGATGTTGTTGTACTAAAAGAGGAATTTATTAGAAACGCAATCATCTTTAAGGTGAAGAACAGAAAGCAATTCACCAGTGCAATTATAGCCCTCCAGTCCAGCATTGTTGCTGTTCATTTAATACATTTTATCGAATCCATGCTATGATACTTTAGGACAATACTCAACATGGGGATCAACCATCTACCACACAGTATGCCAGTACAGTAAATAGCTATCATCTCCCCAACGTTTAATTGGTGTGCTCATGCTCAGTGTAATGCTTTCATTAACCCCTCGTGCTGTATTGAAGACAAAAGAGCAGAGCTGTGAAAAATGAGTTTGTGAGTGAGGTTGACAGAAGTTAATGAGCAGTTATGAAAATATTATACCAACACTGATACGCATTTTATTTCCTTTAATGCCCACGCTTATTTAAAGATGCAACTTCATATAAACAGGCTAACACTTATTTTATTAATCTTCAGTAAATGAGGCTGCCATGGGTATAAGACATCAAACGCTCCATAATTATATGTGTCACATAAACAGAAATCCAGTGTTCTGATTATTATGTATTGTTGTTGAATGCTAACTAGTATAGATGAGCGAATCGAAGTTGACAAAGTGGAATTCAATCTGAATTTCTGGAAAAAAGCACTTTTTTGTTTGTATTAGTGGGAAAAAAGGGCTTATTAGTAGTGTTGATCGAGCACCAAAGTGCTCGGGTGCTCGGGCCGAACACATCGGGATGCTCGGGTGCTCTACAGAGCACCCGAGTATAATGGAAGTCAATAGGAGAACCGAGCATTAAACCAGGCACCTCCTGCTCTGAAGAGGGGATGGTTCCTGGTTAATAGGAAAAGGTCAGAGATGAAAACACCACCAAAATGGTTCGGGAACAGCATGGGGAGGATGTCTGGATGCATCTTGGACTCCTAAGTCACTTCTGGGACTGATGTTGTCCGAGTAGTACGCCTCTTTTACAGACTGACAATAATACGCACAAAGCCAAAGATAAAATCGATTTTAGAGGAAAAATCGTTAGGAAACATTGTTTCCTGTATAGTTACTTGTATATAAAGTGCAAGTGCTGCCAAAACTTACAAACAAGAGGCACTCCGATACAACCTGTATATATCATAAAGGAGGGCCTCATTCTCATTGTGGTAAAATTGTTCATGTAGTGAGACTCCTACACTCATAAAGCCTATGCACTTTATTATACACCCTTTATACACCCTTTATTACACATAAAGGAGGGCATCATACACACCCTTGAAAAATGATGATTGATGGCCTGCTGGCGACCCTGGATGTGCACACTTTACACTGGAGATGTGGGGCAACTAATGTCACTGTCCATAGTGGACACCATCTACGGAAAAAGTAGACTGGATGTCACAGATATTTTTGGGATGTGCACACTTTACACAGGAGATGTTGCGCAGCTAATGTCACTGCCAACAGCAGACACCGTCTATGGAAAAAGTACACTGGATGTCACAGTTATTTTTTGGATGCGCACACTTTACACAGGAAATGTGGTGCAATGAATGTCAATGTCCGCAGCGGACACCGACCATGGAAAAATTACACTGGATGTCACAGATATTTTTTGGATGTGCACACTTTACACTGGGGATGTTGCGCAGCTAATGACGCTGTCCGCAGAGCGTCTACAGAAAAAGTACACTGGATGTCACAGATATTTTTGGGATGCGCACACTTTACACTGGAGATATGGCACAACTAATGTCACTGTCCGCAGCGGACACCGTCTACAGAAAAAGTACACTGGATGTCACAGAAATTTTTTGGATGCGCACACTTTACAGAGGAGATGTGGCGCAACTAATGTCACTGTCCACAGTGGCCTAACTATTGCATGCTATTTAGCGCAGAATGTGCTAAAAATAGATATTGCTGCCACACACTATAGTCCTTAAAAGGACTTTGGGGTCTGTATGTAAATATTAGCTATTTACCGCAGTTTGCGCTAAAAATAAATATTGCTGTATTTTAATTTCCTTTTTATTTATTTATTTGATCTAACAGTATGTCAGACAGAGAAGTGCCAGGCCCTGCACATGGGAGGGGCAGAGGCCTAAATGTTTTTGACACCGGCACAGGTCGCAGCAGAGTAAGGGGGCGAGGCAGTAGGAGTCGCAAGGAGAGGCCTGAGCTCCCGGTGTCATCTAGCAGTCGAGTCTTGACCAGCAACCCAGTGGTTCTTGAATGGTTGACTCGGTCATCCAATTTGTCCCAAGTGACATCAGACACTCCCTGCCAAGAGTCTGTGGGTTCGTCAGACACAAATGTTAATTGGCATTGCCCGGGAGCAGTTCCTGTGTCCTCACCTGTCCTCAACTTGTCTCTGTCTTTTTCTGTTACCTCAGCCATACAAGTTTTATATGCTGTGGGTTCAGCTCCACTATACAGCCAGGGAGAGCTACTAGAGGACAATCAGCAGCTACTGGCCAGCTAAGATGTGGAGGAGACATCTGCTGCTTAGTCTAGTAGGTGGGCAAGTAGTGATGAGGAGAGTGGCGTGAAAGCTGGTGTTGCCCGTGAGGCAGCGGTGGATCCAGCAAGTCGCTAGCGTGGCCTGGAGTAAGCTGGGTGGCAGCAGAGGGAGGTGGGGAGCCAAATGTGCCTGGGGTAGACCACCCACTTCGCAGGAGTCTACCGGCCCGAAAAGTAGTGGTGCATCAGTTCATGGAAGCAACGGCAGTAGCAGTCAGTCAGTTAGGAGTGTGGGGGGTAAAATCAACTACTCAGCGGTTTGGCTGATTTGTGTTAAACCGCCGGATGGAGGTGAACATGGCCAATTGTAGAATCTGTGGGCAAAAGATGAAGCATGGCCATGGTTCCAATGTTGGCACCTAGGCCCTGCGTCAACATATGCAGTGTCACTATAAAGTGGCCTGGGAGAACCGTGGCACCGATGTGGTGGTCCAGCGTGCCGCAGCAACCACTGCATAACCCAGTGGAACGCACCCGATTTCAGGTAGTCAAGGCTCCACACCTTAGCTGAAGGGAGCTGTCTGTCCTTCCCATCATCTGCTGGTCCTGATACTCCTGCTCCTCCTCCTACTCTTCGTCAGTAATCGATCACCGAAGCAATTACCAAGAGACAATGGTATACCTATACTCAACCAATGGTGCAGAAGCTGAATGTGCTCCTGGCAAAGTTGCTGGTGCTGAAGTCCCTCCCTTTCCAAGTGGTTGACTCTGCCCCTTTCAGACAACTAAAGGCTTGTGCCAAGCCAAGATGGAGAGTCCCAAGCCATTTCTTTGACAAAAAGGCAGTACCAGCCCTGCAAACGTATGTAGAACAGAAGATGGGCCTGTTGGTGTCTGCCAAAGTGCACGGCAGCGCCATGTGTGGAGCTGCAACTATGGTCAGGGACAATACATGTCCTTTATGGCCCACTGGGTGAATGTAGTTCCTGCACAGCCACACCACCAACTTGGCCAGGTGACGCCGCTTCCGCCTCCACGTTGCCACGCTGTTGGTCCTGCGACAATGTCCGCCTCTGCCTCCTCTTCCTCCACTGTATCCTCAACCTCCACTGCAGGGAAAATTCACAGTGCCCCTCCAGCATACCACATGTGCAGGGCACGGCTGCGGCTTTTTTGCCTTGGCAAACGGAGTCACACAGGAGAGGAACTGCTCCTTGTCCTTCATCAAGAAATTGAATGCTGGCTTTCTCAGCAACAACTCAAAATCAAAACCATAGGGACCGACAACGGGAAGAACATGGTGTCGGCACTGCGTCAAGGAGGGCTGAGCCATGCGCCCTGCATGGCACACGTGTTTAATTTGGTTGTCAAGTGGTTCCTGAAGTCTTCCACCTGTCTGCAAGACATCCTAAAAATGGCCAGGAAACTTTGCATGCACTTCAGCCACTTTTACACCGCAAAGCACACCCTCCTTGAGCTGCAGCGGCAGAATGGCATCCCCTAGCATAGGCTGATATGCGACATTTCCACCTGTTGGAATTCCACCCTCCATATGTTTGACCGACTATACGAACAGAGAAGGCCATAAACGATTTCTTGATGATTCAAGCGGACAGGAGTACTCCTCTGTGTAACTTCGATGTCAGCAGTGGTAAATCTGGTTGGTCAGGGGACTGGAGGTGTGACTCCTAGATCCCACGGCCACATGAGCCCTTTAAGGGCTGAACTGGAGGTGGAGGAGAACATTGAAGCACAAGAAATGTGTAGCAAAATGGGGGGGGTTTATACACAGGTGACAGGAGAGGAGGAGTAGCCAGAGGAGCTACTGGGTGATGAGGAAGACGAGACAGAGGACCTGGACTCACCATGGCAGTATGCAGTGGAGATGGAGGCAGGGAGTCCCTCCAAGTCACTTGCACAAATGGCCCGATGCATGCTCACTTGCTTGCGTAGGAACAGCCGAATTGTCACCATTCGACAGAGGGATGACTTCTGGCTAGCCACCTTGTTGGACACTCATTATCGGTCCAAAATGGGGGCCTTTTTTAAACCCGCTGAGAGAGAGGACAAAATAAACTACTATAGAGACATCCTATGTAGTCAGATTGCCGCTGCCTATCTGCGCCATCGTCCATCGTCTCGCAGGTCTGACTGGGGGGGCCATCTGCGCTCACGTTCCTCTGCCATGGTTGCTGTGGTAGGGTTGGGGGGTAGGAGCAGTTCCAGCTCCACATGCATCAACTTAAGTCTAGAGACACTGATGAGCAGCTTTTTTCACCCGCCTAGTGAATAAACTACTCACCAGCAGCACAGCAGTTAGACCAGGACCTGAACCAGCAGGTGGTGGCATACTTGGATAGCACCCTGCCACTCCACATTGAAGACCTGCTGGACTGCTGGGAAGCTAAACTGGATTTGTGGCTGCAACTGGCAGAGTTTGCCCTGGTAAAGCTGTCCTGCATGGCCAGTAGAGATGTCGCGAACATAAAAATTTCTGTTTAAGAACGGCGAAAGCAAACTTCCGTAAATGTTCGCGAATGGGCGAACTGGGCAAACCGCCATAGACTTCAATAGGCAGGCGAATTTTAAAACCCACAGTGATGGAAAAGTTGTTTCAAGGGAACTAACACCTGAACTGTGGCATGCCGGAGGGAGATCCATGGCAAAACTCCCATGGAAAATTACGTAGTTGACGCAGAGTCGAGTTTTAATGCATAAATCATCAAGGGCATAAATCACCTAACATTCCTAAATTGTTTGGAAAAACGTGCTTTAAAACATCCAGTGTGTGTATTCGATCAGGTATGATGTTGTATCGATCAGGTAGTGTAAGAGTTACGCTCGCTTCACAGTGACAGACCAAACTCTGACAGACCAAACTCCCCGTTTAATGCACCACAAACAACCAAAAACAGTCCATTTGCACAACCGCAAACTCCGTATTTGCACAAGGTTGGATACCAAGCTAGCCATGTCCCGTTCCTTGTCCTCACTGACGTCATTGAAGCTCTCTTCCTCCACCTAGCCAAGTACAACACCAAGGCTCCCCAAAAGGTGACAACAAGCCCCCTGGGACGCCTGCTGTGGTTTGTCTTCCACCTCCTCAAAACCACCTTCCTCCTCTTCTTCAGGTTCCTCTCTCTGCGTTGCCACAGGTCCAGCAATCGACGACGACAAGGCTGCTTCTGGTGGTGATGGTGACCACAACTCTTCATTTTCATGCTCATCTACGGCCTGATCCAGCACTTTTCTCAGGGCACGCTCCAGAAAAAACGCATATCGTATGAGGTCGATAATGTTGCCTTGGGTTTGACTGACCAGGTTTGTCACCTCTGCAAAAGGACGCATGACCCTAAAGCCATTGTGCATGAGCAAGTAACGCAGCCAAAAAATAACCAGCTCCACAAAGGCTGTCCTCTTTTTTTTTTTTTATTAAAAAAATCTGTTCTTACCAGTTTAATCTCTGTTTTGTCCCCTATGAGCGGCCGGTGTATGGAATAGATTTCTGGAACCAGGAGATGGAAAAAGATGATTGGTCGGTCCTCTTACTTCCAATTTGGGGCACTGCACGTGTGCCGCGCAATGTACTGTGCCACCAATACAAATAGTGTGAACTACTATTCTTACCATTTTAATCTTTGTTAAGTCCCTTTTTAGGGGACGTGTATTGAATTGAATCCTTGCATGGGGAGATAGAGAAAAAAGCTTGCTCTGTCCGCTTCCTTCTAATTTTGGGCACTTGCAACGGAATTTGCCACCAATGCAACTAGTGTTAACTAAGTACTATTCCTATCAGTTTAATCTCTGTTTTGTCCCTTATCAGGGCCAGGGCTGGTGTAGTAAATAGATTTTTGGAATCGGGAGATGGAAAAAGACCCATGCTCGGTCCGCTTCGTTTGACTTTTAGGTCACTATATGAGTGGTGGGCAGTGGGCACAGTACAGTCTGTGGGCCTGACACACACTGGCAGGCAACTGCAGTTATATTAAAGTGTAAAATTGAAATTACTTTTTTTATCTGCAAGGTACTGTGCCACCCTATATGAGTGGTGTGCACAAAGTACAGTCTGTGGGCTTGCGACCTCTCACACACGTGCAGGCAAATGCAATATAATATATATATATAAAAAAAAAAAACAGACTGATGTACCAGCCCTAAAAAGGGCTTTTTTGGGTGCTGTAAGGATGCTGTCCTTACAGCAGATGAGTCTTTGAGGACTGGAGTGGACACAGAACACTAGTAGCTATCGCTTTCCCTACAATCCCTATATGAATTCAGCAGCACTCTCCCTGCTCTAACTAACACTGCAGCTTCAGAATGAATCTAAGATGGATGCTGTCCTAGCTTTTTGATAGGAGGTGGGAGAGTCTGGGAAGGAGGGTATGCTGATTGGCTGGAATGTGTCTGCTGATTGTGAGGTACAGGGTCAAAGTTTGCTCAATGATGATGTATAGGGGGCAGACCGAACATCGCAGTGGCATAATGTGAAGAGACTGACCTTTGTCAAGATGAATCAGGCGTGGATCAGCCAGGATTTCCACCCACCAATGCCTGATCATCAGACTAGATCATCCATGGTACCACATTAACACTTTGACAAAAGAGACTGGTTTCTTCTGGCTACCTGCCTGAGCTACTATTTTAATGCTGCCACCAGCCTAATGCCACACATTTGATGCCAAGTGCTCCTTCTTTCATCCACCATCTTCAGCTGGTACTGGTATTGCCAACCATCTCCCCACTCTGTCAAAGGGACACTCCGTGGTCTCCTAATGCTGCTGCCAACTCACTACTCAGGTCTCCTGATGATGCTGCTGCCACCTCCACACTGTCATTGTGCCACCCTGTGGCCTCCTCCTGATGCTGCTGCCACCACCTCCACACTCTGTCATTGTGCCACTCTGCGGCCCCCTGATGCTGTTGCCACCTCCACACTGTCATTGTGCCACACTCTGGCCTCCTACTGATGCTGCTACCACCTACAGACTCTGTCATTGGGCCACTCTGTGGTCTCCTCATGCTGCTTCCACCTCACAACTATGTCATAGGGCCACTCTGTGGACTTCTCATGCTGTTCCCACCCTCTCCACTTCATGACTGGGCCAATATTTTGCCTTTCGGCCTGGCTGACATAATTATTTATTTTACCAATACACTAATATCTAGATCCAAATTGTAAATTTAAACATAACAAGAAATAAGCTACAGTTGTAATTAAACAATTAAGCTTTATTCAATTCATTAATCACTTGGCATCACACAAAAAGTTAAAATGTTTAAAAATTATGGTAGATGGTGTCAAACATATTACATTTACAGTAAGAGTACAAGTATTTACACCAGTATCTTAACAGATTATTACATCCAATATTGTAAATTTGTACTCATACATTGATTTCACACCAAACAGCTATTATATATATATATGCATACTCATGCTATAGTGTATACTGTAGTTAATTGCTCTCAATGGGACGCTCCTATACAAAGTACATCAAAATAAAGTGCAAGTGCATACAAGTAAGGCTAATTCTGCCAACACTATGAGAGCAAACACCACATCTCAATATTGCATACAATAAACTGAAGGTTTCAGTAATTCAATGTAATACAAAGATACTAACAAAGTGTAAGTTACACTGACACCAGTCACTAAACCCCGACGCTTCGCGGTCTGCTTCCTCAAGGGATAGCAGACCGCGAAACGCCGTCAGCTTAGGACGGTGGTCAGTGTAACTTACACTTGGTTAGTATCTTTGTATTACATTTTGAATTACTGGAAACCTTCAGTTTATTGTATGCAATATTGAGATGTGGTGTTTGCTCTCATAGTGTTGGCGCAGAATTAGCCTTACTTGTATGCACTTGCACTTATTTTTGATGTACTTTGTATAGGAGCGTCCCATTGTGAGAGCAATTAACTACAATATACACTATAGCATGAGTATGCATATATATATAATAGCTGTTTGGTGTGAAATCAATGTATGAGTACAAATTTACAATATTGGATGTAATAATCTGTTAAGATACTGGTGTAAATACTTGTACTCTTACTGTAAATGTAATATGTTTGACACCATCTACCATAATTTTTAAACATTTTAACTTTTTGTGTGATGCCAAGTGATTAATGAATTGAATAAAGCTTAATTGTTTAATTACAACTGTAGCTTATTTCTTGTTATGTTTAAATTTACAATTTGGATCTAGATATTAGTGTATTGGTAAAATAAATGAATGGAGTATCGGATCTAATACCTTATGGGGGACATTGATTTGGTTATATAATTATTTATTTGACCCTTCTTCTCATCTGTCAGAAAGATGGAAAAATGAGACGCCCACAGATCCTGTCTATGTAACTGCTGTAAGGCCTGCATGACATGGTCCCTATTTTGCATTAGAATTGGCTTATGATTTGGTAGCCAAAAGCAGGAGGGGGTACAAAACACAGAAGACATGCGATTATTCCATTCACTTGTCATCTCTGTTTTAAATGTACTCCTGCTTTTTTTTTGGCTTTAGCAATACTGACGAATTACTGACCAAATGCTGACCGAGTGAAGGTGGATGCTCCTCAGACAGGATCTGTTTTTTGTGGGCTATGGTTCTGACAGATCAGAGTAAGGGCAAAATCTGTGACGTCAACACAAACTTACTGCTGACACCCACTCCACTTTAAACAAACAATGATCAGCCGCCACTCCGTTCCAGAAGCGTGGTGCACGTGTCAGAGATAGCAATCTCAACGTATATTATAAGGAAAGACCGACACTCACTTTTTGTTCTTTAGATTGATGCTTTTATTGATCCCATATAATGCAGGGTTCTGTAACGCGTTTCGGCTCGCAGTATGAGCCTTCCTCAAACAGATAAATCGAATGTACATACAAAGTAACAAACGAGATTTAAATAGACCGCCAAAGCGGAAGTGATGTCAGGTAGCCCTGGTAATGGACTAAACAAAAACTAGACAAAAAGGAACTAGAGAAGCGTGAAGGAGCAACCCCATCGCAGCAGCATCAACAAACACAGAAATCATGCAGCATATGAGGAATTCTCCACGGATAAAGCCGAGTTCAAAACCAGTTGATGCCGTTGGGGGTCCATCACGTCTTCTAAAATAAAGAAAAGAATAGGAAAATAAAATAAATAATAATTACAAAAATATATAAAAACACTGGAGCTAGGAAATTACAGTAAACTGTTGAGGTCATAATCCAATAGGCTTCACGTCTTTTGAGCATTTTAATCCTGTCCCCACCTCTGCGGGGTTGCGATATATGTTCGATAATCTGAAATCGCAACTGTGAAACGTTGTGATCACAGCAATCGAAGTGGTAAGGGATTGGTAGGAGTAGATTTTTCTTACATATAGTGGACTTGTGCTTAGAGAAACGATCCTTCATCCGCATGGAAGTCTCTCCTATATATAGGAGACCACACGGACATTTTAGTAGATACACAACGTAATTGCTATTGCATGTAAAGAATCCCTTAATGCGGGATTGCTTTCCCGTGTGGGGATGTGAGAAATATTCTCCTCTGATTACGCTAGAACAGTGTATACACCCCAAGCAGGGAAATGTACCTTTTCTTGGTGTAGATAAAGTGCGTTGTCGCTTCTCAATCTGACCGCTACCAACATCAGCCCTTACCACCATGTCGCGTATGTTTTTGTTGCGTTTATAACAGATTAAAGGCGGACTCTGAAATTCCTCCACAGAGGGGTATGCCCTGGATAAAATGCTCCAATGTCGATTAAAGATGTGTCTGCACTTGTTTACCCAGGGGTGATATTTTGCAACAAAAGGTATACGTGACTTTTTTTCCTCTTTTTTGCCTGTCACGGGAATAACCTTATTCCTTTCCTTATTAAGCAGTGAGGTGGGATAACCACGATTTTTAAATCTGTCTGACATTTCATTCAAGCGGGTTTCCTTGACCCCAGCAAGGGGGCTCAGGGGGGCTCTACTTGTATAAGCGTTTAATAGAACAGGTTCTGTAGAAATTTATGTGGAATCAGTGATGTGGTGTAAAAGGAGTGCGCACTTTCATGCTATAGTAGGATCTTGGGACCCTGCACAGTTCTTTTTACCTAGCGCTAACATTGACCTGTAAGTCTGAGTTCACACTTGAGTTATTTGGTCAGTTTTGGCCCCGTAACTGCCCAAATAAGTGAAGTGTGCTGTGATTCTAAGAGCAACGCCTGTCATCTTCATGTCATACTGAATCACAGTATTGTTTCACTACCAGAGCAGACTCCCTATGCGTGTTACTGCAAGGCACAGTGTTCTACACTACTATAAAGGTTCTCTGCACCCAGAAAATAGCTGTTTTTTAACGCGATTCGCCACAAATAAACCATCTATCTCTACAAATGAAAAAAATTGCACCACATGTCTAATAAAAAAGCATTGGGATGAATTGCACCACATTTAGAAAACGGGTGCATGCCTCTTGATGGTGCATTGTGGTGCATTTTGGAATGTTCTAATGTCAGAACATTCATGTACTTGTTATCATATAGAAATCATATATACCTCTTATGAGCAGGCATGGATGTGTGCCAAAATGTACACGATTTTAGGGCTTAACCTGTCAAATCATTTTAGGACATGCCCCCTAATTTGCTGGAAATCACAGCAAATTATTTGCACAATTTTGGCTCATGCAATGATCTGAACAATTATTGGTGTATGTTATGACAAAAATTGGTGCAAATACATTGATAAATCTGACTTTTGCTGTGGATTTGTAGTTTGTTATTCTGTGGATCTGACCACAGATTGGCCAAATTGAGTTCAGACCACATCAAGAAGGGACATGTAGCTTTTCTTAATAAACCATGGCATCAAAAGCAATGGGGATGCAGATTGTGAACAGATTTTTTACAGGTTTAAGAAAAATGCCATAGGAACATAGCCTTCATTTAACATTTTCTAGTATGCGTCTTCTGAAATAAAGCAAGTAACAATTTATACTGAGTGCTGGATACTTCCTACCTTTTGAATGAAAGCTTTAAAAGCTATCATGGTGCACTCTCCTTAATAATCACCCACCTTACCTTTTCAACCGGAGCTGCATCAGAGCTGCTGTGCCACAAATGGAGTAGCTCCAAGACAGCCCTACCCCATGTACATTATGTGAAGGATGAAGTTGTGTACATTGGGGTGGTGCTGTTATATAGGAGCGATCATGGAAATAATGTTGATGCTACAGCGGTGGAGAGGAGAAAGTTGAAAAGGGACATTGTCCTAAAAGGTTGATTGATTACGTTTAAAAAAAAAAGTATAAGAAAACCCCCTCTTTTAGATCCAAAACAATGCTGTGATCAGTTTTTATATTGTACAGTATAATGATATTTCTCACATCCCTTTAACCGAAAAATGTGTCACTTTACAATAATTGATTTTTCCAATTTTAAAATGATTTCTAGAAATTACTAGCGGTTCAGCTGCATGGGAGTAATGAACTGAACGGCAGATAGGTAAAATAAATTGTGGGACATTTACAGGGTGAAATTCAATAAGCTTGATTCTTGTAAATGTATGCCTTGACTAAACACATGTAAACATTCCTACCACTCAGATTTATGACATTATTGATGTACGTCAAAGCATGTTATACATTTGTGATATATGAGTATCACTCTCTATATATACCTGTATATATAACCCCTCTCCAGTAATCAGGACTCATCAACGTCAGCAGAATGAAGCTGTAGTTCCTTCCCACTGACTTCAATGTCGTCTTTTGCTCCTGATGCTTCTTCTTCTCCTCGTCACTTGTTTCGCCAGCAATCAATCACAAAGGTGATTGCAAAAAGACAACAGTATGCATGCACTTATCCAGTGGCGCAGAAGCTGAACGTGCACCCTGCCAAGTTGCTGGTACTACAGTCACTCCCTTTTCATGTAGTTGACTATGTAAATAGTATGTAATAGAAAATGGAAATCATTCTTTTTGTATGCACCCCTTAGGGGCCAGGTCTTAAGGATGACCATCCTCATCTTTTGTTGGCTTTACTTCTTCCAAATCATCGTTCAAAGTCTCCATGTCCTAGAAAAGTCCACAAAATGCAGAAAGATGAGAAGCTGGATGTTCCTGGTGACATATTATTGGTATTAGATGATGTTGAAAATGAAGAAAAGCAGATGGCAGAAGAAGGGTTCTTCGACCTATAGGGCAGGAGAGTGGTTGGGCTTGTAGAAGTGGATTTGCAACTAGTGGGTGAGTTGGGGGGTAGGGGCAGGATGGGCAGGGCTTTCTTCTTGTGTCACTCAGGGAATGCCCCATGGCAATTTTTCTCTCCTCTTTTAACAGTTCCTTGGGTTTAACTGACGGTCACCTGCTGCACCTTGAGGTACTCTTCATAAGTAATTTTAGGATGCAAGGGTTAAAGGTAAATATAACTTTAATTAAGTGAAATGTATATAGTGATCAACTATTTGCCCCATGGGGCCCAAAAGAGGCTTTTTTGGGAGATTGCAGTCCATCCAAACCGCATACGAGCAATAGCCCCTTTTTGGCTAACATATTATATGGCAGCTACTAGTTTTCAGGCTCCTGTCCCTTTTGGCAATAGACCTGCAGCCATGTTTGATCCAGTCACCATGTTCGGCCCACCTGGTATTAACCGTAATACATTTTTAAAGGGAATTACCATCCAGTTCATAGTATATATTTGTATAGTTTTCGATTCTACAACTTAAAATGGAAATCATTCTTTTTTAAAGGGATTCATGTCTATATTGTTAAAAAAATACTTTTACTAGTTTTCTATTTGACAGAACAGAGCCATTTACAATTTTAATGTGTACATTTTTATATTTATTCTCAGTCCGTTTTTGAAAGTTCTTCAATGTTTGTATTGTTTTTAGAGCATATACTGTAGTACGGGGCTTATTTTTGATTTTGCATTTTAGTTTTTTCCTTCCAACATTCCAATAGCCATAACTTTTTAAAATTTTCTATTCATATAGCCAGATGAGGGCTTATTTTTTGGGGGATAAGTTGTACTGTTTAAGAGCATCATTCAATTTACCATGTCAATTATTGGAAATAAGGGAAAAAAAATCTTTGTGGGGTTACACTTAAAAATAAAAAATCTTCAATTCTGCCAAGGTTTTCAGGGTTTTTACATCTTGGTGTTCACTGTGTGCTGTAAATGCCATAAAGTCCTTAAAAAATCTGACAGCTATAACTTTTTTTATATTTCGGTCTACAGAGCTGTGTGAGGGTTTGTTTTTGCTGGAAGAAATTTAGATTTTAATGGTACCATTTTTGTGATACATACAGTTGCAAGAAAAAGTATGTGAACCCCTAGACTAATGACATCTCCAAGAGCTAATTGGAGTGAGGTGTCAGCCAACTGGAGTCCAATCAATGAGATGAGATTGGAGGTGTTGGTTACAGCTGCCATGCCCTATAAAAAATACACACCAGTTCTGGGTTTGCTTTTCCCAAGAAGCATTGCCTGATGTGAATGATGCCTCACACAAAATAGCTCTCAGAAGACCTACAATTAAGAATTGTTGAAAAAGGGAAAGGGTTATAAAATTATCTCCAAAAGCTTTGCTGTTCATCAGTCCACGGTAAGACAAATTGTCTATTCATGGAGAAAGTTCAGCACTGCTGCTACTCTCATTAGGAGTGGCCGTCCTGTAAAGATGACTGCAAGAGCACAGCACAGACTGCTCAATAAGGTGAAGAAGTGTCAGCTAAAGACTTACAAAAGTCTCTGACATATGCTAACATCCATGTTAGTGAATCTACGATAAGTAAAACACTAAACAAGAATGAATTTCATGGGAGGATACAAAAAAAAAAAAAAAAACATTGCTGCACGTTTACAGTTTGCACAAGAACACCTGAATATTCCACAGCAGTACTGGCAAAATATTCTGTGGACAGATAAAACCAAAGTTGAGTTGTTCGGAAGAAACACACAACACTAGGTGTGGAGAAAAATAGGCACAGCACACCAACATCAAAACCTCATCCCAACTGTAAAGTATGGTGGTGGGGGCATCATGGTCCTGAACGGATTGATATCATCGAAGGCAAAATCAATTCCCAAGTTAATCAAGACATTTTCCAGGAGAACTTAAGGCCATCTGTCCACCAGCTGAAGCTCAACAGAAGATTGGTGTTGCAACAGGACAACGACCCAAAGCATAGAAGTAAATCAACGACAGAATGGCTTAAACAGAAGAAAATATGCCTTCTGGAGTGGCCCAGTCAGATTGAGATGCTGTGGCATGACCTCAAGAAAGCGATTCACACCAGACATCCCAAGAATATTGCTGAACTGAAACAGTTCTGTAAAGAGGAATGGTCAAGAATTACTCCTGACCATTGTGTAACCAAAGAAACGTTTGGTTGAAGTTATTGCTGCCAAAGGAGGTTCAATCAGTTATTAAATCCAAGGGTTTACATACTTTTTCCACTTGAACTGTGAATGTTTACATGGTGTGTTCAATAAAAACATGGTGACATTTAATTCTTTGTGTGTTATTAGTTTAAGCAGACTGTGTTTGTCTATTGTTGCGACTTAGATGAACATCAGATCACATTTTATGACCAATTTGTGCAGAAATCCATATCATTCCACAGGGTTCACATACTTTTTCTTGCAACTATATGACTTTTTGTTCACTGTTATTCTTTCCTTTTATTTGGGGGGGGGGTGTGGATTGACAAAAAATGGTAAATTGTGTGTGTGTTTTTTTTTTTTTTCTATTATGGCGATCAGACATTTTCTATATTTACTGTATTTGTAAAATTAGGAAAGGGGTGATTCAAATTTATTTATTTTTATTTTTTTTTATTTTACAGTGACAACTTTTCACCCCCTTATGGGGCTAGAACTTTGTACTATTCACCCTAATCGCCATTCCCTGTTATTGCGTCTTCTGTATAATACAGTTGGTACCCGCCGCATATAGAGTGGGCTCAATAGAGCAGATTGCTCCATACATTCCCTCAGCCACCATGATGTATAGGTATACCCAGGGCCGGACTGGCCATAAGGCAGACCGGGCATTTGCCCGGTGGGCCGGGCCGAACGTTAGCTGATAATCAGGGGCGGACTGGGCCGGGGCCTCTCTGTGTTGCCACTGTCTGACTCTGTGTCACCTGTTGGCCGGCCGGAATGAATCATCATGCTCCACGGCTCCAGCTTGCAGAGGGAGACAGACAGCCGTGGAGGTGTGCTGCCGGCACATCAGAGAGGCCGCCGGACCGACGCAGGTGGCGTGAAGACGTCATTGCGCCGCCACACCAGAGTCACTGCCGCTGCGCTGCCGAGTGGCACTGTCAGGGCGGGAGACGGGAGTGAAGGTGCGCGATTAGGACAGGTGCAGGAGGTAAGTATTATTTTTTTTTCTCTTCTCTCAGTCTCAACTCTCAACTTAATGGCTACAGGAGGATCATTTGGCACATTATAGGGGGGGGCCCTGGAGTTTGGACTCTGGCAGGCACATTATAGGGGGGGGGGCCTGGACTCTGGGGCACCTTATAGGGGGGGGGCCCTGGCCTGGACTCTGGCACATTATAGGGAGGGGGCCCTGGCCTGGACTCTGGCACATTATAGGGGGGGCCCTGGACTGGCACATTATAGGGGGGGTGGGCCTGGACTCTGGCACATTATAGGGGGGGCCTGGACTCTGGCACATTATAGGGGGGGGCTGGACTCTGACACATTATAGGGGGGCCCTGGACTCTGGCACATTATAGTGGGGCCCTGGACTCTTTCACATTATAGGGGGGGCTATCATGCTGGCACATTATAGGGGGGCCTATTGCCTACTGGCACATTATAGGGGGGGGGCTATCATACTGGCACATTATAGGGGGGGGCTATAGCTACTGGCACAATATAGGGGGGGACTATGGCTACTGGCACATTATAGGGGGGCTTATTGGCTACTGGCAGTCTGGCACTTATAGAGGGGGCCTATGCTACTGGCACATGTTGATGATGGGGGGACTCAGGCTACTGGCACATGATAGGGGGCTCTGGCTACTGGCACATTATTGGGGGACATCTATGGGGGCACTTCTTACTGGCACATTATTGGTTGTCACTATAGGGGCATCTACTGAGGCCACAAAGAACGGTTATTTTATATGGGGGCTCTGTATAGGGGCATTTTATACTGCGACACATTATGGTGGGTACTATGGGGAAGGTGGGAGAGGAGTACTATGGGGTCATCTACAGGTGCACTGAGAAGGGGTATTTTATACTTACAAATTATGGGGGACACTGAGGGCATCTACTGGGGCACTATATATGGGGCATTTTATACTGGTACATTATGGGGGTCACTAGGAGGGAGGGGGAAAGGAGCACTATGGGGGCATTTACTGGGGGCACTATGTAGGGGTATTTTATACTGGCACATTATGGGGGCACTATGGGGACATTAGATCAACTGGGGGCATTACAAGGGGGTATCTTTTGCACTGTCTATTATAAGGAGAATTATAACTACTGGGGCGACATTATGGTGGTCTTTATTACTCCCCCATGGTATGAGCCCCCTAGTATCAGCACCAGCCTCTCCCTGCTCTGCTATCCCTCTGCACCTTATTCAAATCCTTATTATGAAATAGTTCTCATTAGGATAAAACACATCAGCTCTGCCGAGCCCCGCCCATAGTGTGGAAGTGATGTCCGAGATAACCAAGGTTCAAGCCAAGTAATCGTAAGTTTTCATAGGAAATATATTCATGTTATACACATATAGCATACACCGTGCCCCACAATATACAGTTTCTTCTGCAAAGGTCATCAAGTGTCATGGGGGGCTTATTGTTTTTGCGCCCCAGGGCCCCATTTCACCTGGAACCGGTCCTGGTGACAGTCGCTTTTTTATACTATGCGATCTCTGAATCAGATCGGCATTGCATAGTACTGTCCTGCGAGTGCTATTTCAGGGGGCACTGACCTGTACAGGGTGTGGAGGATGGAGAGGTTGATATCCACTAAAGATTTTATAAGACTTTTCTGTAGTTTCCTATATTGTTGCAAGGTCTGTATGTTGGTTGTTGCAAAGCTTGTGTGTTGGCGGAAACCTTCCTATCTCACTGGTGGCTGGCCCTGCCCCTCAATTGTGCTTCCGGTTTTGGCTCCGCCCCTAGACTGCAAGGGGGTGGGGCCTGTTGGGGGTCATGTGATTGGGCTGCTCAGTCAAAAATGCCCGGGCCTATTTTTTGTCCCAGTCCGGCCCTGGGTATACCTGATTTATAGAAAATCGTGACTAATTAAAGGAATTAAATTTCTTGTCAAAGTTTGGCAAATCGACTGAGACAAATTTTTCAAAACCGCTCATCACTAACAGTATGCCTACAATACGCATATGATTTTTAATGTGCACAAAATGTCAATTCAGTTACTGATACATCCTGAGAGGATGTAACCATGAGCATCATAAATCATTGAATATATGCATCCTACTACTTTCCCAATTGTGTCACATATATCCTCCTACTCAGTTTATTTATTGAATGGGTTAGTCCTCATGCACACAGCCGTGTGCGTATTTCGGTCTGCAAACCATAGATCTACAAAATATGGATAGTTTCAGTGTGCATTCCATATTTTTCTCACTCTCATTGATTGAAATTACTATTCTTAGGACTTTTCAAAACATTCTATAATTTACAGAACACCCACCCGCAGGGCACCATAGAAATGAATAGGTCAACGTGTGAAAAATGTGGAAGTACACGGATGAAAAATACATATGTGTGCATGAGGCTTAAGGGTCATTTTCAGATTTTCCTTTTTACTTGAAGAGGATTTTTAAAACTTTCTTTATTATTTAGAAGGAAACATTTACAATATGAGTTTGCTTGTCTGATGCTGGTTTATTTGTAAATGTCCTATTAGGGAAGTCTGAGTTAACAGAGTGAAAGGTGAGGCCCTGATTCAGGTTTCTCGTTTTTCCACCAGAGCATAGACCAATTGAATGTCCTAGAATAGCCATGCATTAAACATCATCTCATTGATTAAATGTAGAATGGTGTAATGCTTCCTTTTCCATGTGGTATAGTTACAGGGCATGGAATATTTGTTGCTCCACAGGTGACTACAAACCTTGAGAGTCTCAGAAGGCAAACACCCTGTAATCAGCGTATTATTAGGGGCACTTCTAACAAAAATAATTTTCTTTATTGTGTTTGCTGTGTGACTTACCTGAGCCAGTAGCAATATGTCTGTATATCTTTGCTTCTGTCTCCCTCCAGAAGCTCACTCCCCCCTCCATAAATCTTTATGAGTAGCCTGTAACTTGATCCTTTATTGAGTTGATAGTCATCTTTTTTTCTCAACACAGATTATAGCTGTGAATTGAGGGTGAGTGAACCATGAGGGAGGGGGGGGGGAGAGGCATTTTTCTCTAATAAGATATATTACACAGTTTCTTCTTTCACTTGTATTATCGATTTATGCAAATAGTGCCTATTTTAACTTGACCAGCCACTTCTGTTTGAAAGACTGTCCCATGGCTCTGTCACTCTTTCTTTATAGAAAAATGTCATCCCACTGATTTCAAGTTATGTATTCCTACTTTATAAAAACTTTGTTTTTCACAAATGCTCCCTTTCTTAAAATCAAAAGTCGGTATTTTGATGTCATCATGCAAATTTTTGATTTCCGCTACTTCTGCCAGAAAAGAGAACGCTATTAAACAGCAAGCCGTCTAACAAATCTTTGTTTTATTGTTTCTGTCCATGTACCTCATATGCTGTGAAACCGATGGATTCACACTTAGATCATAGGATGAAACTCCATGTACGTGAAGCTACACTTAAGGAACATCACTACGCAAAAGACTCCTGTGCTCGGCCAAGCAGCCCTAATACAATAACTCAGAGTTGTGCAATAATATAGTTAGCTATAGGTTTGCAGGTCTGGATTCACACTTTTAGCTTCAATACTAAGTGTTAAAGTGTTAGATGGCATTGATATATTGTTTTAATTATAATATACAGTATTTTATGGAATTGCTAAATTTAACTGGCTTATTAAAAGTCTAATTTGCTATACAGAAGAACTGTAATTGTGTGTTATTACACTGTTACATTATTATAATTATATAATCTATAATCTGTTCATTCCAAACCCAATATTCTGAGACTTGACTCTATTCTTAAAAATGTCAAATGGGTTTTCCCAGCCATTTATTTAAAAAAAAAAAAAATAATACTGAGAGTTCTTTAAAGGACATCTGTCACCAAATGTATCAGCATTAATCCAGCAGACATGCAAGATGTCAGCCTAATGTACTGCAGTTGGTCCAATCTCCTTAGATGGCCGCAATCTGTAAAAAAATGCTGTTATATAATATGTAAATAAACCCCTTGGTGCAATGAGGGTGGTGCCATTGCATCTCATTGCAACCAGTGTCTCCATTCTCTATCTCATGCTATACAAGGATGTGCAAGGATGGACTGCTGTACAAGGATGGACTGCACGGTGGTCTCCATCCATGTACAGAATGTGCACCAAACATTTTCCTGCAAGACTTCAGGGCCAGGCGTCAATATTTTTTCACTGCCTGGCCTGTCATTGTTAGCAGTGGAGGGCGTGGCATAGAAGATAGGGAGCAGAGCCTCTGGGTGCAATGAAGTTCAACAGCACAAGGAGATTGTTTGAATATTATAAAACAGTGGTTAATGCTAGAAAAAATGTTGATAAATGTGCTGACAGATGCCTTTTGAAATAATAAAAGTAATACTCACCTTACTGATCCCCTCCATTCAGTTCCAGTGCTTTCCATGTCTCCAGCCAGTCTCTGGTATAAACAGCAGAGTGTACACTTAAAAACAAAAATAAAAAATCATACTTACCTGATCCATTGTCTTGCAATGGGCCGGCCGGCACAATCTTGCTTAAAATGTGGCGCAAAATGTGGCGCGAAATCTCGCGCAGCCTGTGATAAGATCATACGTCGCCACACACAAGATTTTGTGCGAGATATTCAAGCACGATGGTGGCAGCCGGCCATCGCCAGCAAATGGATCAGGTAAGTATGATTTTTTCATTTTTTACATTATTTCAGGTTAAATCGATTTGCTACCATTAAGCACAAGCAAATTCAACTTCGCAACGAATCGAATTTATCCTGAAATTCAGATCAAAGTCCACTTGATTGTGGACTTCGATTCGCTCAACACTAGTTGTCAACTGTCCATATTAACAAGGAGCAGGAAGTAGCAAGTAGAGATTGAATGGGAGATTATCAAGGAGTATTATTTTTATTATTTTAAAGAGAACGTGTCTTCAGAAAATGACCTATTGTTTAAATTACATTTTTATGTTTAACATTTTTAAAGAACTTTTGATGATGTTATTTAAAATTTTCCATGTCAATATCTATAATTTAAAAAAAAATATATAAAATCCTGCAGTTTTCGCGCTGGTCACTAAGCCTAAAAATAGGCGTCACTTCTTGGTCTGTACAGATCACTTTACTGCAGTTACCTGCTTATCTATAAACAGAGGTGATATCATTACAGGCAGGATTAGAATGACTGATAGGACAGGATCCACCATTCACAATTAGTGATTGTCAGATCTTATTTATTCTTTCCTTGTACAGCTGTAAGACCGTGAACAGGGGAGGGCTCCCCAGGATACAGCGAATCCACAGACGAGGAAAGCAACACCGACATCAGCTTTTATGAAAACAGAAACTTTACTGAACAGAAGTATTAAACACAATCTCAAATGTAGTGAACATTTAATAAAGTTACATATGCTCGGCCTGGACGCCGAGACCCCTGTGCTGCACAGCACGGCGCTCCAAGATGGTCGATGGACACCACTTGCGATAATTTACCTATTGCGGGCACAACTATTACTGCCCGCCATACCGCTTATTACCCTAGGAAACGGGAACAATTGTGTGGGGTGCAAGATACAGGTGGCTGTGGTGCAGCATAAGAGCTCACAATCTTACAGGTTTATACAATGGTCTCCCTTCCCTTCTTCCTAAACGACACTGCGACACGTGTCCGTAATAGTCCCAGTCAAGACACTGAAGTATCTGAAGTTTGCAGTGAAGTCCCTTGTTGATCCAAGAGCGAACTATAAACTTATAACTAGTAGGTCCTGGTGTTAGGTAATTTCAGAATCTTTGTAGCACAATCCTTACAGCCTGCCTCACACAGGATTCATTCCTATCTGACTAACTAAGTGCAGGCTAGATCACAGTCTCTAGTTTTTCCAGGATCCCACAATATACTGTGGTGCGTGCACGATGTGGCTTACCGACCTGGGTCTGTTCTTCATCCAATGGAGACTTAAACCGAATAACATGTCTTTCCATCCAACATGAGGCCCTGCAGGGTCTGTAGCTGCATCCCACAGCTTTTCCAGCCTTCCAGGAACCGATCCTCTCTTTCTTGGTCGACATCTGGATGGCTGACAGTCGTCAGTCACTTCTAACAGTGGCTCTGGCAATTCCAAGTCTCCCTAATGCTTGGATGCCTCTGGATTCTCTCCTCCAACAACTTTGTCTCTGCAAAACATGTCTGCCGAGTCATTTCCTGATTCTTCTTCTCCAGCAGCATGAGTCATCAGCTCCACCTCTTATGCATATTCAAATACCTGCAGTAAATAAGCTGTGTGTGGAAACAGCGGCCTCTAGTGGCCAAACAGCAAAATAACAGTTCTAATGAAGTAATGTGTACAGAAACAGTATGAGCTGTTTCTTCATCTTACACAATGACCTCTGTACAGGTCACAGAGCATGCCTAGAGAACTCTCCCATAGAAGTCAGTGAGGTCCCCTCCTGACTTTTGTGTCTATAGATCATGAGGCTGTCGTAAAGACATTTTCTTAATGCTTTCTAGATGCTGTTAAGAACAGCTCAGGCAAGATGGCCGCCCCATAATCATGTTCAGAAATATAGAAGAAATAGATCTACAATCAGAAAATAAAAACAGAGTAGAAAAAAAGATGAGTCACTATCTGGTTTTAACAGGCAGATCACATTTTTGGTGACACATTTTCAGCATTCTCAATAGTTTTTAACATATTTAAATTTTAATGGATAAGCACTTTGAGGTTAGCACTGTTGTCTTGCATCACTGCAACTATAGACCTCAATCTAAATGGGACAAAATCTGAAGTTTGAACGTTCTCCTTCTACATATATGTTCTGTTCCCACATTCAAGTAATATACTCATAGGTTGATAGGATTCCACTGACATTGGTCCTAGACTAGTGTGTAAAGGTATGAGTGAGATGGCATATCAGATTGTAAAGCCCAGTGGGGGCACAAACTAACTTGAATAAATATATTTTGTCTAAAGTTCTGTGGAACGTGATTCAAATGCGTATTTCCAATAGGACACAATTCAAACCTAATTCATGTAAATGTGGTTAGAATTTAAATTTTTGGAAATGCACTTTTAAGTGATGTCTACTTTTTTATACAGAGCCCTTCTCATAAAGCTGAGGACATAAAGAACTGTTGGCTTTAAACTGCTCATTTGATTCACATATTGTACTTAAGTGGCCAAGTTGGTGCAATGGGGCTTTACATTTGATTTATGTCTTCTTGTACCTAACTTGTCCTACAGTTTCCCTATACTTTATTTGGCAATTGGGAAAAATATGACCAGTAATGAGAGTGTAGAAGTGGAAATGGCTTTACTTTTTTATTAACAACCCCTCCCCCTTCTAAGGGGTGACAGAATTACTACTCACTTCACCGAGACACAGCCCTGATGGATGCGTGCACTGTAATTTAAAGGGAATCCATTGAAAACACACAATAGGTATTTGATTTACTGTACTGGTCCTCTAGACAAAAATTGAATTTCGAGGAGAATAAAAGTTTCATGGCATACCTGGTCTAAATCATTATAACTGGGAGTGTCTTCAGGGATAGTCTGTCAAAGTAAATTCTGCTTGAGTTTTGGAAGCTTAGAATATTGCTTGCAGAAGTCCACACAAGCGGAAAGAGCCGAGCAAAATGTCAAACAAAAGTGTTAGAAAGTCGGAAAATATATATTCTGGAAAAGGACTATGTGACCTTTTGGGCTGTATGTTTCTCTCAATCCCGGTAGCTCCCTTAGGTTTATGAAAACAAACACTATTAAATAAATTACTACTGAGTAGGATTGCAAGCAGTCTCATTACTAGCAAGGAGTGCAAGCAGTCTCCATTAAAAGATGCCCCAAAGGGATAGTAAACTTATTTAAAGGCATAGTCCAGGTAAAATGAAGTGAGGCTCAATAAACACTGTTCACCTGACCTATATAAATTCCTTTACTTTCCGCAGATATCTGTACGAGTAATAGTGACCTATACAGATCTGTCTGTCATGTTAATGACTAGCTCTTCTGCTGGTCCATGCTTAACTCCCCTGCATGAAACATTAAAAGGCTTATGCCATGAGTAATGTTAAAAAATTAAAATCTGATACCATATTAGTTCATGGCAATCTCTTTCAAAAAAAACTTAGAACCAGCCCTGTACCTCACATGGATCCATAGATCTCCCTATTCATGATGCTCCAATTGCTTCGCTAGATTTATTTTAAGCTGCCCGGATAGGGGGTGGACAATTTCTGAGGGAGTGTGTATTTGCTAGTGCAGCTGGTAGCAGGTTAAGGACTGAACTGTCCATGTGCTTCCATCTCAGTGAGCAGGTCGGAGAAATTTGAAAATGACCAAACAACAGGTGGCGCTGTGCATATGTATTTCAGTGAATAACTCACTGTCTATACTAAATTTTTAATTACCCTACATGCAATTACAAAAGTATTCAAATCTAGAGGCTGGTTTGAACAATGTAGAATTTTTTTTTTGAGATAACCCCATTAATGAAGGGCCTGTTACCGGACCTGATGGTTCTGTATCCTGGATCATCCATCCCTGCAGTCCCTTCTAACATTCCAAGAGGGAAAAATGTTGATTGCTTTAAGTACTGTAGGACTATGTAGAACAATTGCTAAAATTGTCTGCAAGTTTTCTGGTGTGCAAAATTTAAACAAAATTTGTGCAAACAACAATTTGAGCAAAAGTCTCCAATTTTTATTTATTTTTTCTTCTGCTTATCCCTCTTTTGTTAAAAAAAAATCGATCAGGGCCTTATCTGCCTGACATTTTTAGAAAAATATATGCTTATAACTAAAATACACACCATTCCATAGCTGGCATAAATTTCAGTTTCAAGATTCAAAATGCAATACGCTTACTAAGAGGTATGTGTTTCTCAATAAATTTGGCACCTTTTTCTCCAAAGGGCACTTTTAATAGGATTGGCTTAAGAAAGGTCAGTGTTTAGTAAGTGTGCCCCATAGACTAAAGAAGTTTTCTGGGAGTTCAATATTGATCACCTAATCAGTTATCAATATCTGGTTGACGTGAGTCTGACACTCGTCACTCCCACTGATCAGTTGTTTTAAGAGGCTACAGAACTCAAAAGAGAGCTGAGGCCTTCTCACAGCTTACCAAGCACAGTGCCATACATTGTATAGTGGCTGTACTTGGCATTGCAGCCCAAGCCCATTCACTTGAATGAGATTAAACTGCAAATAGGAAATGTCACAGATAAACAAGATATCGCAGAGAACGTTCTAAGAAAAGATGTCCCAGAATCGTTATATTATCGAGATCACCAGAATATACTAAGCAGAGATGACAGGTTCTCTATAAAAGGAGTTTGATGAAAAGGTGTATGTCCCTATATTGTACTCCTCTCAATCACTACTTCCACTAAATAGGGAGTTTGTTAATACGGTATATTGATAGAGGTAAAATTGTTCGATAATATAGCGAGGTAATTGTTCTGAGCTCTGAATAAGTATACTGTACATGCCTACATGGTTTTGTTTCATTCAGTGCTCAAGTTAATTGAAAGGCGAGCAATGATTTGATAACCGGACAAGACATCACAAAATCTGATCGCACAGCTAAAAAAAAAGATTGCAGCCTGAAAATATAATTATAAAGAATATTCACCATAAAAAATATGCTTTCTAGACTTAGAAAGCTGTCTAGAAGCTTACCTTTATGTATTGTTAGCATAATTGCTTTTTCCTCAATCATGCAAATGAGAGAGCAGGGCGTGAAAAGTGGCATGTTTCTCAGAATTACAGTAATACAGAGGAAGTATGAACTATGAACTTTAGCTGATATGTTCCTGTGTAAGATCAAAAACAGCCATCATTCCATCTCTGACCAATAATTCATTAGTATCTAAGCTCCTAGCTCAAAATATTAAATGCAGTTCCCAATGTAGCAGAATTTTAAACCGTTCAGATTGTTTTCTGACTGAATAAAGTTGATCATTTTTACCAGTTATATACTGTACGACCATTATAAGTTGTCATTAGTTTTATGTTTATCAAGTACAGCATCACATGGGTGCAAGGTCCCATCAATCAGATATTGATGGCCTACCCTGATACCAGGCCATCAATATGTGTTGAACAAATCGAAGTGAAACAAACTGATTTCGATGCGAATTTCCTCACACATTGTTTTTTTTTTACTAAAATGGCAGCTACACGTCTTGCAAAGTGAAAGTAAAATGCCCAAGAATGCGATATGACCCATAAAGCCATGCAGCCAGCATACCAGCAGATAGCCGTCCCTTGTGATGTCACAGTGCTATAAAAGCCTCATCCTGAGCTGTCGTCGCCATTTCCCTGTGAGCTGAGCAGAGGGAAAGACATACCAAGCACTAGGGAGAGTGTTTTAGCAAGCTTTTAATTGAAGAATATTTGATAGGGACAGTGCAGGGAAATGCAGGGACAGTGTAGGTAGATTGTAGGAAGAGTTTTTAGGCACTGTAGGGATAGCATAGGGAGACTGCAGGGACAGTGCAGGCTCAGTGTAACCGCCTTATGCATCTTCCTCACTTGTTGCATGGGCCCTCAAAAGGAACAGATAGTGACAAAAATGTTGCTGTAGCCGGTATAAGTAGCAGCTGAAGAAGGGGCCAGAGCTGCCACTGTCATCCAGCGGTGGTGTTTTGACCAACAATCTAGCTGTACTGGAATGGTTGACTTGCTCTTTAACATCATCTCAAGTGTCAACAGATACACAGAGCCAAGAATTGGTGGGTTCCTCTGACACCACACTTAGTTGGCATGGCCCAGGAACAACCTCTGTGCCCTCACCTGTCCTGCAACTGCCTCTTTCTTTTGTTGATCCTTATGGTCAGGAAGTAATATATGCTGACTCCACTTTCCAGCAAGGACAAGCCAGCTATAGGCCAGCACAGACTTAGTGGAGAGGTCCACTGCATCCTCCCTTAGGCTTGCAACTAGGAATAATATTAATTGGGTGGGAGCACATTTTGCGAGCAGTCAGTGACATGGCCATGAGACTGGTGAAGGTGACATAAGTGACAAACAGATAGTAATGGATGATGAAGTAGCTGATCACATGTGGGACCTGAGTGAAGATGGGGCATCATTATCAGGGGGTGAGGGTGGCAGTAGGCCTGTGAGACAGCAGAAGTGGCAGCCTGCCGATGAGCCAGCAGGGTGAAAGCAGTGGGAGATCTGGAGCTAAATGCTTCTGGAGTAGACTGTCTGATACTCAGGAGCCTATCTGTCAGAAACCACTAGCTGTGCTCAGAAGTGCATCTAGCCTTTCTGCTTCCTGAGGTGAAAACTTAAATGGCACCCCTCCCCCCCAATGCCAATTTCTTAACTTAACCCCTTCCCTTCAGCCCATTGCCCTTCAGCTGCCCATCAGTTGACCCTACCTGGTGCTGCCTCACCTGGCCTTATTAGTGGTGCACCCCTGGCTGTGCTCAGGTTCATAAAGGTAGCGGCAGACAGTCTGTAAGGAGTAGTGTGGGTAAAATGCTATAATCGGCAGTGTGAGAATTTTTTATCAAGTTGCTGGAGGAAGTTAGCATAGTGGTATGCAGGATATGTGGGTACAAGGTGCTAATCTTTGTACCATGGTCCTGCATCAACACATAAAGTGTCAGCATAAAGTGGCCTGGGAAAACCATGGCACTAATGTAGTGGTACAGCCTGACACAGCAACCACTGCATCTCCCAGTGGCCCACACACCTTCTTTAGTAGTCAGGGTTCCTCAACTTCAGCAGAAGGAATCTGTCGCTCCTTCCCTTCATCTATTGCTCCTGATGCTCCTCCTCATCACATGTTTCACCAGCAAGTGATCACCGAGGCGATTGCAAAGTATGCGTGCACTCATCCAATGGCACAGAATCTGAATGTACTACAGTCCCTCCCTTTCCATATCATGGACTCTGAACATTTCAGAGAACTGATGGCTTATGCCCAGCCAAGATGGTGAGTCCCAACCCATCATTACTTCTCTAAAAAAAGCTGTACAAGCCCTGCACATGTATGTTTAGCAGAGGGTGGGACAGTTCTTGAGCCTGTCGGCATCTGGTACAGTTCATGCCAGTGCTGATGTGTGGAGCTGTAACTATGGTCAAGGAAAATATATGTCCTTTACAGCCCACTGGGTAAATGTAGTTCCGGCCTAGGCACACCAGCAACTTGGCAGGTGATGGTAATGCTACCTTCGTGTTGTAATTGTGGAATTTCTGCGTAAATTCGCTCCACTGCCTCCTCATCATCCTCCTTGTCCTCAGCCTCCACTGTAGGCACAATTAAGAGTGGTCCTCCAGCATACCACCTATGCAAATGATGGCATTGTCACGCGGTTCTGCACCTGGTCAGCCTGGGCAAACTGAGTCAAATTAAGGAGGAACTGCTCCATGTCATTAACCAAGAAATCGAATCATGGCTGTCTCCTTGCCAACTGGAGATAGGAACCAGAACATTCTGTTTGTGATACGTCAAGGAGGGATGACCCATGTGCCCTGCATGGCACTAGTCTTTAACCTGGGTGTCATCCTGTGTCTGAAGTCTTCCACCCAACTACAAGACGTCTTGAAAATGTAAAAAAAACTGTCTGTGCACTTCTGCCACTTTTACTGTGCAAAACACCCCCTCCTTGACCTGTAAAGGCAGAATGGTGTTCCCCTACATCGCCTCATATGTGACATTTCCACATGTTGGAACTCCACCCTCCACATATTGAACCGAATGTATGAGCAGAGGAAACTCGTGACCAATTTCTTGATGATGCAGATGGACAGGACTACTCCTCGGTGTAACTTTGACATTAGACAGTGGAAGAGTAACACCTGCCGTTTGCTCAGGCCCTTTGAGGAGGCCACTTTATTTGTCAGTCGCCAGGACTACAGGATGAATGATGCAATTCGGCTCCTTCACATGCTGGAGGGAATGCTAAAAAATCTGACTGACGAGTGGACAGAAGACATGGTGCCTACATCTCATGGCCACCTTAGCCCTGTGGAGGCTGAAATGGAACAGGAGGAGGAGGAGGACAAGTAGGAGGACATAAACACCCAGGTATTCTATACAGAACTAGTTGGTTTATCTGCCCAAGCGACAGAAGAGGAGTAGGAGGAGCAGGAGGAGCTAAAGATTAAAGACGAAGACGACGCAGATGACCCAGACTTACCATGGCAGTATGCAGTGGAGATGGAGAAAGGGAGTCCCTCTGAGTCGCTTGGGCAAATGGCCAGATGCATGCTGAGATGCTTGCATAGTGACATCTGCATTATTACCATTCGGCAGAGTGATGACTACTGACTCTCCACAATGTTAGACCCTTGCTACCACTCCAAAACTAATTACTATTGATCCTTTGTAGTCAGTTGATTACAATTAATCCTTTATAGTAGGTTGGTTGCTGCGTAAATGCACCCATCCTCACAAAAGTCTAACCTGGGGGACCCTCCGAGCTCCCTCTCCACTGCCATGACTGCTGGGTGTGGTGGGGTGGGGTGTGGTGGGGTGGGGTGTGGTGGGGTGGGGTGTGGTGGGGTGGGGTGTGGTGGGGTGTGGTGGGGTGGGGTGGGTTGGGGGGAGGAGCAGCACCAGCTCCATCAGCAGCAAGTCTTGAGTCTCTAATGAGCAGTTTTCATCACCTGCCTACTGAAGAAACCACCAAGCAGCAGGACGTGGGGCAGAACTTGCCGAAGTTGGTATATTTGGAATGCACAATGTACCTTTTGTGCATGCTGTGTGCCAGTGAGCTGGCTGTTATGTACCTTTTAGCCTCTATTTAGGGCTTGGTGTGGACCCAGTATGTGTGTCGGTTTTATCATATCCCGACACAATGGGTGTATTGTATACAATTTTTAAAGTGTGTTTGTGTATTTGTCCTGTTTTTGTACAATAAAATTATTGTGTTTTACATATTATTTGGTGGATGTGCATTTTTATAGTGGTCACTATGTCCCCTCTGGGAAAATTTTTTGATATACTTCAGTTCTTTTGACCACTTTTGCACTCCTGTTGGATACTCTAGTGTGCCCCCTCATTGCATGTTTTATATATTTGGAATGCACCCTGTCACCCCAGATCCAAGATCCCCTGGAGTATTGGGCAGCCAAACATGAATTGTGGCTGCAACTGGATGAGTTCTCCTTTGGCAAGCTTTCCTGTCTGGCCAGTAGTATGGCATCAGAGCGGGTGTTTACTGCAGCGGGTGGCATAGTTACCCCAAAGAGAACTTGCCTTTCAACACAAAATGTTGAGAGACTAACCTTTATAAAAATGAATCAGGCGTAGATTCAACTAGGATTTCCAGACACCGGTGCCTGGAATATAAAATATAAAATGATACTTCTGCTGTATAGGAATACTTACTACATGACAAACTACTATGAGGTTTTTCTGACACAGTTCATCATTTATAGCTTTATAGCTGAGTGGTTAAGGTCCTTGCCTCTAATGCAGAAGGTTGTGAGTTCAAATCTTGGAAGAAACTTTTCAGAAATAGATGCTAAATTAGATTTAAATACACTGGGTGTCCCCAAGCACTGACTCCACATATGGACATAGCTATATATGGAGTCAGAGCAGGGAATCCTAAGCCGCGGACTTACACTGGGGGATTCCATTACTGTACAGCAATCTTCTGCATAGACCTCAGTGGGACCCGGCACCCTCCCCTCTTCAGAGCAGGAGGTGCCTGGTTTAATGCGCAGGTTCTCCCATTGACTTCCATTGTTCTTGGGTGCTCTGTAGAGCATCTGAGCATCCCAAAGTGTTATACTTGAGCACCAGAGCACCCAAGCACTTTGGTGTTGCCATCCGTAGAACTCTGTTATGGGACCTTTAGTGTGCCTGTTTGGCCATGTTGACATCACCGTTTATTTTTCCATTCTTCTAATCTGTCAAAAAAATAACAAAAAAAGGGTCTTGTTGTTTGAGAGTCTATAAGGTGTCTATCACATGGTCAGTATTTTGCATCAGGATTTGATTATGATTTGGAAGCAAAAGCAGGATTGGGTCCAAAACACAGAAGACATGCAAATATTTCCATCGCATGTTATCTCTGTTTTGGACCCACTCCTGTTTTTGCCTTACCAATACTGATCAAATACTGATGCAAAAACCTGACCAACTATTGACCGTGTGATCAGGGCCGGCTCTAGGTTCATGTGGGCCCTTGGGCAATAAATCTCAGTGAGCCTCCTTGAGGCATTTTTTTACATTTACATGTCACCCTGTGGTTCCCACAACGGTTAATGACCCCCAGTGGCCTCCATACAGTATAATGACCACTAGTGGCCCTTCACACAGTATAATTACCCCCCAATGTCCCCCCCCACACACACACACACAGTATAATGACCCCACAGTGGCCCTCCATTCAGAATAATGACCCAAGTCACCACCCATTCACAATAGTTATACTGTATGGAGGGGGCACTGGGAGTCATTATATTGAATGGGGGCTCTAGGGGTCATTATACTGAATGGAGGGTCAATGGGGATCATTATACTAAATGAGGGGCACTGGGGGTCATTATACTGTGTAAGGGGCCCTCACAGTGTAATGACCCCCCAGTGGCCCCGTCACATACCTATCATTGCTGGAGTGTGGGGGATTCGGCGGTCTTGTCATTCACTAACCGAAGCTCATCTCCCTGTGGAGAGAAGGAGCTATGCAATGATGTAGCTAGAACTGACTGGGCCCCACAACTAATTTTTGTATGTCCCCCCCCCCCCCGTCCCAGTGCCCAGTGAGTTCACATCTTGTTTTAATTTATACAAATGTGCAGCAGACCACGTTTTTGTATCCTGCAGAGTACAGTAAAAAATATATACCTTAACGTACAGTATATGTTTTTTTTTTTTTTTTTACATTGGAACTGAATGGTGAACGGATGACACTGTATGGCATCAGTCTGAGGCATCTGTTAATGTTTACATTTTTAGAATACATTAAACGGATGGTAAAAATTTGATGTGAACCCAGCCTTAGTGTCAGAATAAGCACTAGTACAGGATATGGGACAGGTGTCATGGAGGCAAACTGCTTAATGAGGCAGTAAAACAACTAAATAGCATTAAAGCTGCAGGTCTACTAAAGCATCCAGCAGCAGCTTGAAGAGTTCCCTGACACCCCCCTCCCTATCCCACAGAGAAGAGACAGTCACAGTGCAGACTCACTCACAGACTGTCTTCACACTTCTGCTCCAGCCGCTGGGGTCTTTCTCCTCCTCAGGCAGCACATCCTGGCCAGAAGGCGTGTCTGAAGCTGGTAAGGCAACATGTCTTCTCTTCTAGAGTGAAGAGGGGGAGTGTCTTAAGCTGGTAAGGCAACATGTCTTCTCTGCTGGAGTGAAGAGGTGGCGTGTCTGAAGCTCCACAGCACAGGAGCTTGTAAGGAGGACAGCAGCAGCCGGCCTCATGTGATCAGAGGTCCCACCAGAGGATGCTCCCTTGCTCCAGTCTGAAGCTGCGCAAGTGAAAGAACTGTAGCTTCCTGCGCTCCAGCAATGATCACTTCCATCTGTATTGACGGAAGTGCTCACAGCAGCGCAGTGGGCCCCCCCAAGAGCAGTACGCCCTGGCACTTGCCTGGGTATGCCGGGTGCTAACGCCAGCCCTGCATGTGATAAAGGCCATCAAAGTCCAGGCATGGAGTATTTATTTTCCATCTGAATAAAATTGATTTCAAAGGCAAATGGCCAAAACTCATGCAAATTGAGCATAAGGTCTCTATCACACGATTAGTATTTTGCACCAGTATTTAATCATGATTTTGAAGTGAAAATCAGGAGAGGGTCCACAACACAGAACAGATGCAAAAATTCCCATCACATTTTATCTCTGTTTTGGATCCACTCCTGTTTTTGCCTTACAAATACTGATCAAATGCTGACTGATTAAAAGGCGGATGCTCAGAATATAGGATTCACTTTATTTGACAGATCTCTGACAGATTAAAAAAATGGAAAAATAAACAGTGATGTAAACACAAACTTACCTCTCACATCCTCCCCACTGTCAAGGGGACACTACTTGAATCTTGGGCCACTGCAAGGTTAAGTCCATGCCAATAAATTAGACCTGACACTAACATTGACCTGTTAGGCTGAGTTCAACTTCTGTTATTTGGTCAGTTATTTCCATCACTTATTGTGAGCCAACTTCAGGAGCCAAGCCTACTCTCAGATTAGGTATTATGAATAGATCTGTACCAGTTCTGTGGTTTTGACCCGAAGCATGAACTAAGCCTAATACTGACACAGTCATTCTACAGCTAACATAATTAATTTAAAAGCATGTGTTTGCACTGCCACAACAGGGATTAAAAGAACCTTTTTTTCTCCACTACTTTATTGGCGCTTCCTCCATGTCCTCATTTTGTTCCACTAAAAAGTCATTGGGACACCTGCAGTGGCATACAGCGTTTTTTTCTTTTTTACTTTACTGAAGGCTGCTGTATACTTTTCTTTTGTTTTAGCTAGAGGTTATCTAGGAATGCTGGTGTCCTACATAATAATGCACATGTTCGTATATGTGACCTGTCTGTCACTCTGATGCATAGCAACTGTTTTGCTACCAGAAAGGACTAGCATGTAGCTGTAATGAACAGTAATGTACACCGAGATACATTCTCCCTAAAGTTTAACTGCAGGCCGGGTTAAACCTGATTCAATGCATTTCATGACAAATTAATTTTTAATGAAATATATTTTTGGAAGAAATTTGGCGAAGTGACCAAATCGAATTTTTTAAAACTTAGCTCATCTTTTCCATCAATAGTAAAATCTTTTACAACTCTTTTAAACTAGGCATCTCCAATACCACTCAATTACCCTTTGAAACAGCACAATATTTCTGGCTGAGAACCACTGTGGTTAAAATTATGGATCCTTTTATTCATCTGGTTAACTGGATGTTATACCTGTAAAGCTTTAGCCTGTACTGGAAATGGAATGGAATGTACATTTTAGGGAGTTTGACTGCAATGATCCATATCATGGTATGGGATTGGTGTATAATCCTATGCATAGTTGTAGTCAGGGGCAGATTGGCCATAGACCCTACAGATAGTTCCCCAGTGAGCTGATGCCCAGGGCGCATCTTTTCTTTTGCCACTGGCAGTAATTAATACTGTGAAAATCAGGTACTCACATGCCCTCCTGAATTCATCGCTCACCTCCAAAGCCCCCTGCTCCATATCTTAATCAGAGACAACTGGGGAAGAGGATGAAATATGGCAGCTTTTGATGGACACTGCAGAGGGACAGCTTTTGGGGCAGTATATTGTGTCACACTGTGGTATTTGGTTCTGCTGGGATGGCATTTTGCACTGTAGTATTGCTGACCCTGCCTACTTGTGTTTCCCTGCCTTCTGTCAATTTGGACCTACCTACAACATAGGAGCACTTTTAGTTTTTATTTTCCAGATCCACTTTAAGGATCTCAGTCCCTTTGCTCTCATACCACGCAGACTATCAGCAAAGATAATGGGATCAATTTGCACACCTTGTCCATCTGCAAGTGGCAGGAATCGGTCTTTGCAGATAGGATCTTTGTTTTAGATGTGACTATGTGCCCCAAACTTTTGATGCAAAATGCTGGCACAAGAAGAAAACATGAATACTTGACACAATCAGAAAATGTAATAAATCAGGGGCATCTTTAGACTGTCTGGTCTAAGTTTACACTATAAAACTGTATTAAACTGCTCAATGTTTGGGTAGCTTAAGTGCCGATAGATGATAAACATCCACCGGTGGTCGTTTGGACCAGCCTGAATACACAGGCTGGTGCAAGCTGAATGTGGGAGGAACAATTGCTACCACAGTCATTCATCCCTCCTTCAGTTCTATTAATTATCAGCAGCACATCCCTGATTACACAGGAAGATGTGCTGCTGATAATGGGGCATCTTTCATCCTCATGAAAGATAACCATTAGCCGACAAATGAGCACTTGATCATTCATCAGCACATTATAAGTGCTACGGGATGCACTGTGAACTGAAAGTTGTCCTGGAAAAAAAAAACTAAAAGTAGCCATATGTAGGCAGGTCCAAATTGAAAGAAGGTGGGGCAACACGAGCAGGCAGGGAAAACAGAAGAAGGCAGGGCAACAAAAGTATGCCACCAATGCCATAGAGCGGTAAAAATCATATTCCATCATAAAGATGGCATTACAGTAAAATTTGAGAGGGGAACCTGCTGTAGCCAGCCAGGAACATAAGAACCTGGTGCTTCTAGCATTAATTAATGCTAGGAGCAGCCATGAGGAGGGCTCCGGTGACCCACTGAGCATCGGCCCACTGTTACATTTTCCTGTGGGATCTAGAGTTATTTTCATTTTTCTTCTCCTATTATAGCGAAGAAATTGCAGAAATGTTAATAAAAATGGGAACAGAACCTTATTATGCCATTAGAAGTTGAAAATACCAATCCTGTACAATTCCCTTAATTATTCTGTAAAATGGACTTAAACTTTTTCATATTTCATCCAGCATAGCTCATTTAAGACATTTCTCAAGAAAAAGTGCAGACTTTTCAAGCACAAATTTCATTGCATAGTACAACTTTTTTTTACTGTTGACAACTTTAAGTGGTATAATCTGAATGCCAGGTAACTGTGGTTATCAACTCGATTGACTGCAATGGGGATTTTAGTCTGAATCCTGTGTGCTGTCAAATTCAGATTTTTAAGAAAATAGCCATAATTATATGTGCTAAAGTGAAGTGTTCTAGCCAGAATATCTTTTAAAACAATGCTTAAAATGTAACATTTACCAAGGGACCAACACTTTTAATCACTCTTTTATGTCAGCTATGAATTAATTTATAGCAGCAAAAACTCGTTTTGGACGACTTACGGCTTTAAAACTGAGTTAACCAACAAAGGTATCATCTGTATCTAGCGCTTGTGTTTCTTTTTTTCTCTTTTTGACAAATTGTAGCTTATTATCTCTTGCTATTTCAGTACAAAAGAATTGCCGTTGGAAATCGCTTCCAAGCAGCCATTAGCTTTTAGTAGCAATGTTAAAAAGCAGTTGAGCCTTTTTAGTTCAAATTATACTTATTTTAATAAATAAAATGGTAGAATGCAGAATAGAGATTAATGTTCTGATGAATGCTAATCATCGGCATGTAGGCTCAATAAAAAGCAGTTGATGTCCTTTGGAAATGAAAGAAAATCCTTATTACCCTATTCTACTTCGTAATATAAAGACTAAAATGAGTGGTAAACAAAACCATTAAAATGTTAAAATAAGTTGGATAGATTTTACATAATTCCAGTTCAGATGAAAGTGATAAGAGGAATTATTTCTGGAAATATTAAGTCGCATGTAAGTCACTTCAAAGTAATGAGAGAAAAAGAAAGAAAGAAAGAAAGAAAGAAAGAAAGAAAGAAAGAAAGAAAGAAAGAAAGAAAGAAAGAAAGAAAGAAAGAAAGAAAGAAAGAAAGATTTAAAAATAGTGTCCTTTTATTCACCCATGAAATGTTTCAGTCCTCTTACTGGGACTTTTCTGAAGAGATAGATAGATAGATAGATAGATAGATAGATAGATAGATAGATAGATAGAACCAGAGGAAGGTATGGTTGGCAAGAACAGGGTTTACCACCATGTTCCTCTACTCTTGGTAAAAGTGGGCTGGTCCTGCTTCCTGCCAGGAGTGAGAGTTCCAATCAAGAGATCTAGAGAATGAAGTGAGAGGAAGCACATGCCAGAGACCCTACTCCTCAAAACAAGATTAAGTTTATCATGATTCATGGAGAATGAATTTGTAACAATTCAAATTTCTTGTCGAAGTTCAGCAAATTGGTCTAGTTTTTCTTAACTTTGCTCATCTCTAGTACTTACTACTGCTGGATTTGCCAGTTATATTTTGCACTAAGTAAAGAGAGACTTTTATACATTTACTTCTGGCCTGATTCTCAAACTACATTTCCACTGCACAAATCCCAAAGAAGCAATGGCCTGTGGGGGTACACTGTGACACAACACCTCATTGGGGCCACTACCACTCCCATTCCCTGCACCGGCATCTCAGGAGCAAAACCCCTGCTCTTTCTATGCTTAGGATTCATATGAACGGTTCTACTCATACAGAGAAGGCTGCCAGTCACTGTGCAGGATTGCCCAAATAACTCCTAAGAATAGAAAGCAGATGTCATGCCTGTAGACAGGAAAACACACACACACGGTGAGCCCTAACTGGAACCCAATTTGCTGTCCCTGCCTACTTGCAGTGCAAGCCCTAAGCAGCAAGTCCACAAATGATCGACCTATCGTGGTTAAGTGCAAGGAGCAAGTCCAAGCACCCACGGTAAAAACTGCAGGGACCTGTTCAAACAGCCTGAACCCAAACAGACAAACACACAGAGAAGGATAAGAATAGGTGAAAGCCAGGAGGACAATACGGTACCAAATCACAGGACAGAGGGTAGTCATAAATTGGCAAGCCAAAGGTCAAAACCTGATAGGTATTGAGGCAAAAAAATCAATAGACAGAGGAAAGTCTAAGGCAAGCTGTAGTCAAACACAAAGCAACAATCCAAAACACGCAAAGGATAGCAAGGGAAAACCTATAACTGGCAAGGGTATATTGCCAGCAGGGGATTTGAATAAAGCCCCGAGTCCATGGATAAGAACCAGAATACAAGTAGTCCTGAGATAGGCGGTCAGTGAGCAGTCACTCAGGCTGCATCATAAACATACATAGGTGATACCGATAACTTATAAATCTCCCCCAGAGAGCAAGTGCTCAGGAAGGAACACAGCAATCTCTTCATGGCTAAGGACACACTCACGTTCCCAGGGGGTATGGCTTAGGTGACCTATCACTGGTGCATGGCCTGGACTGTGCATCACAGGGGGTAGCCCGGAATCCCATCTCACTCGCTCAGCCACAGAGCATGTAATTTGAGCCCGGCCAGGTAAGTTAGTGACAGCAGGGATTTCAATTAATTGTCATACTAAATCTTTTGCTACATAACCATATGAATCTGCTCAGTTCCTGCTGCTCTATTATAATGTACTGCCTGTTCTTGAGAGGCTAAATAAGGAGGCTTAAATATAGTTTGCGACATGTCTTCATTGTTTCTCTCCTCATAAATCTTTTAGCATGGATGGCATAGTCCTGCCATGCAGTGGGTGTAATTGTGCCATACGTGGATGATGACATGGTAGTTAATTTTCTAGACGTTATGGTCATTGCTCCCTTTAAAAAAGATAAGAGAACAGAAAATAGGACACTGGACTAATATGTGGCTAATAACATTCTTCAGCGCAGAATGCTTTTTAGCTCAGCAGTACTAATGCTTTGTTCACATAGCGCTCCTGAAATAAATAATGGCACAGTCTTCTGCTTTAATTACATAATTTTTTCATCCTATTGTCATATTCGGTTTCCTTTCTGAAACAATGCTGTTTCCTATACACATCTACAGAAAGAAATTCTGTTCCGCTCCAGTGCAATCCAGAGAAAGAAACTGGTACATCAGGAAAGACACAGTTCTGCATTGCATCTGCCATGCATAATTTGCTTTGTTCATCAGATCTCTATAATATCGATATTACCCCTGAGTGCAGCTTGCAAGTACAGCAGAATATTCATGAATAAAATGGAAATCAATGGGTGAAATCACCTTTCCTGTTTTGCAGCAGGAGATACTCTTAGTGCTTCACTCTCCTGTTGCAGACACTTTGTTACATGATACTGGTACTTATCATGTAACTGACGCATTAATTGAGGCCAATTTAACAGAATTTAATGATTAGCTGTCCAAGCAGTGTTACTTTGAAGCTTATTACATATATCAACAGATATCTTCTAAGGATACTTGAAGACTTTATTTTGCAGAAGGCAAATCAATACTGAGTACCTTCATGCTGGTGCCAATTTATAGGACTGGTACATATTCAATGAAGTTATACGATTTTAACCTATGGTATCCAACCACTAACACAACCGGGTAGGTGACTAAAAACAAGCAGAACATAAAGCAGAAATCTAATATAAAGGGTCACTCAGTTTTCAAAAAACTTTGATATTTCAAAGGGATAGATCAGCCATTTTGATTGGTGGGGTTTTCAGTGCTGAGACCTCCACTGATGGCTAAAACGTAGGGAGAGAAGCAATCGTATATCATGCACTTCTCATCTCTGCAGGAGACAAGCTCAATAGAGGTCTTTGGGCCTGTCTTGATCCAGTCCTTTGCAGCAAGGAGAGATAGAACAATAAGCAAGAGCTTCTCTCTCCTCATTCGGTGGTCATCTCAGCACTCAGAACTCCACTGATCAGAACTTTTAATATGTCTTCATGACAAAAGTTTTTTGAAAACTCAGTGACCCTTTAATCCCATTTTGTGCTCTGCTGGCAATTGTACTTTGGGTGTTGCTAAACTAAGGAGGTGTCCTGGATTTTCATCAATAATCCCTACCCAACCCCTTTCCTTTTGAATGAGGTCTCCAGTGTTTGAGCATCCCCTTTGTCATCATTTCTTGAACTGAAATCCTGAGCTTGTAGAATGCTGGGAATGCTGCATGTGCAGTATCTTTCCCTGCTGTGGTAGCAGGGAACAATACTGCCATGCACTACACCTGGAATGCATGCCATAGGAATGGGATCTCAGTCCAAGAAATGAGAACAGGAAAGACACTCTGGACTCATCACTTAACCTGAAAGCTGTTGAATCGGGGAGAGATTAATGACATAAAGCCAGGATACTTCCCTGGCTTGGCACCACCCAGTGGACACTTGCCTGCATGGCTTGAGAAAAGATAAAATCTGATTTTTCTTACTATTCTATAGTTCCATATTTTAAAGCCACCTACCTTTTGGTGTTAGTTTCTGCATAAGCTAACATTTTCTGACAAACTTCTCTTTAATATACAGTACAGTGGGATGGATACTATATGGTTATACAGTTGAGTCTCGATCTATCAATGCATCTTCTCATTCTGGGTTCAGTTTGATGGTTGTATGTAAGCAGCTAAGTATCTTATTATGCATGAAGCAGGGCTGTCGGAGGTTATGACATCAAGACTGGGTAGCCTTAACCACTAAGTGTGCAACTGCTGGTTTATTTCTAGTAACTGGATCAACAAGTCAATTTAATTTTTTGACTAGAGGTAGAGAAAATAATGGCCATTATTAAAGGGCTAAACTTTACTCATATATAGGTTCTATAATGTATTGACTATGGAAAATAGCTGGGCAGTGAAGATCTTTAAGAATTTTGTCAAATAGGAAAAACTCACAGTAAAAACCATTCATATAAGCTATATCAGTCCTGCTGATATAATCTGGCTACAAAGCTGGTCATGAAACCTTGTTGATTTTATTTTATTTTTTACTTTTGTTATAGCTTTTTTTAGGAGAGGATGACAGATACAATACATTTCAGTGAATCAATTTGGGATTTGTCACAAATTTCCCAAAAAATTCAGATTCTAACAAACAAGAATTTCCTGTGATTCATTTCGGGTGAATCACAGAGAGAGAGAGAAAGAGAGAGAGAGAATACACTGATTGAACAGTTCAAGGCTACCACCTTGAACAGCTTGTGGTGGTCTTCCTAATGATAACACCCCAAAGTCCCTAACAAAGGCCACTCAGCTAACCAGGGTAACTTTCTCCTGAGACACTCAGTTTTATTGTTCTTTTAGAAGGAGAACTAACTTCTTGAAAAAGAGAGAGATTCGGGTTGAATTAATTTGTACATCACAGAGCTGGACGCCGCACCACATGCGTGGTCACATTATTCAGTTGGTGCAAAGATTGAATATACTAGGCTCCTGATGATACTGTTGTAAGAAATGCATAAAAGCCAGCTCCTGTTTGACTGCTGCTTTAGTGTCCCAGCGTAATACTTGCTTGTACGCTGGTGTACTGGTGTAGAGAGCACATTGCTACCTCGGCAGTATCAGATATTGTATGCATTTTAATTTGATACTAGCCAAGAGTGCTTATATTAGGCAGGGGGTATGTCTGGGTCCCGATGTAAATACTAGCTGAGATTGTGATGTAGGCGGATATAATTATCCTTCCTATTACGTACTCTAAATCCTTGGAGCTGGGACCACTTTGCAACCTCTACTATACAACACATGAGCGTCACCACTAAATACTGGATGGCACACACCTCGGATGTGACTCTGAGTGCTCTTGTTTAGCACTACTATTCTCTCTACAAACACCTAGCCCCATACTGTACATACCGTCCATATCGGCATTGGAGCTAGGTGTAGAGAGTTTATTGTACTCGGATACAGGCCTGTTTATTTGGTGTTTCCCCCTTTTACTGTTATTTCAAATAAATAATTAATTTTTTTAGCATCTTATACAGGCAGTGATCTATTTCTAATATGCACACTCACTCATTTAAACTTCTGTGAATTTGAATCAATTTGTACCCAAAATAAAATTAACTGATATCTGTAATAAATAATGGACATTTAGCCAAAAATGTACAAAAATCTTTAGCCAAAAATGGAACACCAAGACTCACAATTGGTCTTGTAGTTTCCATTTATAACCTGAACCTGAGACATCACTTGTTTTCTATCGGGAAAGCTGGACTGATCATTGATTGTAGTATAAATAGCAGACCGTGTAATGCTTGGACATCCTAGGTGTGTAAGCCATTCAGGCTAATATAGCAGACTGCCCACTATGAAGCCCTTTAAATATTTTTCTGGTCAGGTTTTTATTATTGCTACACTGGTATTAGGAAATTGGTTCTGCTCTCAGGTGGCATTATACTGACTATATAGTACATGGTTTAATATTTTCTCTACTTATTTTAATTTTAACTTTTCTCAAACTTACTTTTTAAATGACACTTACATGCAAAAACATTGTCAGCCATCTAACAAATCATTAGATAATGTAACCCAAGCCGCAGTCTTGAAAAGGTTAAAGAGAGCACTGCACTAATACACGTTATCAATTATGCCAGCACAATGCTTTTCAATTTTCTACAGAGGTGCATAAAGTGGATTCATCTCCCTGTAGGAGGTTATTATACAAAATCCTATTCAAGAAATTACTGTTTATTTAGCAATTTAGTACATAGTAATCTTCCAATCTATTCCCATAAGAATGCTTCCGCCTTTTCTCTAACTTTGCAGGTTATAGATTTCCCATAGGGATCAATGTAAACTGATATTGGTAGATGTCACAGCACTCTTTCGGTCGGCACAGAAATACATATTAACATGCATAGAAACAACCTGCCTGGTTTAAAATGCAGAGAAAGTACAATATATTTGCAAACGGCAGCATACGGATTTTCATAGAGACTTGGAAGAAAGAATATAAGTAAATGTCCTCTTATTTGCTTTACATGTCACAAATTATAAGGAAAGACAAGACTCTAAGGCATTGGTGACTGTACACTAAAATAGCTGCGAGAAGTGTATTACATAAAAATGTACAGTAAGTGCAAAAATACCTAGAGGTGTTAAAGAAGAAGATAATCACTAGCATATAGTACAGAGGTGTAAACATCTGGGCCCGAACATATGCAAATGTTCCCTCTGGGCCAGGCATGTTATATGTTCGGTTCTTGGTGCTAATACATCATCATGTTATGGGCTTACGTGGCAACAGAGACCTTGAGAAATAAAACACAGGGGAATAGACTTTTTAGTATTGAAACTGGGTAATCACAGGGTAACCGCAGAGCTGCAACTGCTGTCACACATATCATCACATTGCCATGACAACTGTCAAGATGGCTATTTAAAGCCAAAAAACGGCAATAAATTACCCATGCAATAAGTGTAGATGGAGGGCGAGATCATGAGGTATATGAAAGAGGCTTAAAGGGCTAGGATAATAATGTATTTGGCCAGGTAGAAGCATTAGGCCTTCACAGCTCCATTGTCCATGATGACATAGATGAAAAACGGTCAGTGTTTTATCTGTCCATAAAGGATCCATGTTTGATTTGAGTGTCTGTTTTTGGACCTCTATGTGTCATCTGTTTTCTACATGCACTGACAGTCCAAATTTTTTTAAAGAGACTTCTACCAATGGTCCGCAAAATAGGTACTGACTTCAGATAACATCTGTGTTCTCTCTGTGGTTATACTGCCCCATTGTGCATGCTTCCATCATTTTTTCACTCATCCACCATGGATCAATGTGCTGTCCTTGGAGAATATAGATAGCACATATCCATGAGTCACTGATGTGTGATTAAACACTTACACTTACAAAGAAGTAAATGTGTATTTGGTTGGGCAATAGAGTCACTATTGTAAGAGTTAGGCTTCTTTCACACATTCATGAATCATTGATGTGTGCTGTCCATGGTCTCCAGTTAGCAGTGGTCATCAGTAAACCAGCAGACAAAGGTGGTGTAATAGAAAAGAGAAAAATCGCTGCACTACAATGTTTATGTTGCAAATAAAGATATAGTTAATTGTGCTTTACAGAGACATCAAACAGATTTCTGATCCACATATTATTATCATTATTATTTTTTCTCAGTAAGTCACCGAACGTTTTGGTCTAGATGGATCTTCTTCAGCGGTGTTGCCTGTGTGAGTAATATGGCGTCAGGGAATCCAGCCTTCCATGACTCCATATTACTCAAGGTAGAGAAAAAGAGGATTATAGCACCACTATGCTCTAATGGTTCGGTTGCGTAACCGGATCCGGATAGAGCTAGTGCCTGTATTGGAAAGAGAACCAAGAGGTGCCAAGGGTGGGAGGAAATAATCAGAGGTATGTGGTTTCGTGAAGTATTAGTAGAGTGGAAGTAAGTATATACATATAGATATAAATACAAGACGGGAAGGCTGCACCAGTGTTTTCTTGGGGGTAGAACCTTGATTCTCCCCCTTACGACAGGGTGAATAGGACACAGAGTATCCCTAGAAAAAAAGAAGGAAAACACTTAAATCAGGCGCCAACTCCCTCAAGATAGGTGTGTAGGTTTTTCGTGAGGGTTTCTGTGAGGGGTGTTATTCCACTGGGGTGTATTTTCCCAGGGATAACAAGATAACACTAGCTTCACAGGGGGGTGGTCAACAGTATAAGCTCAAGACACCTGTGACCCGTGCCCCCCGGCCAGGATCGCTTGCAATTATTTCTTAGTAATTGATTGCAGCCAACACACAGGTGGCTTCTGGTCAATCTCTTTTATTGAATATGTGGCCCGACGCGTTTCGGGGGTCTGGAGCCCCCTTCTTCAGGAGATATATAAAAAAAATCCATTACAAAGTACAAGTGCAAGGATGGGTATAAAATATATAAGAACTAGACATTAGGCCCGTTACAATAACGGGCGCTAGAACATTAGTTGTGACACTGTTATGGGGGGGTCTGTGGCTGACACTGTTATGGTGGATCTGTGGATAACACTGTTATGGCGGGGTCTGTGGCTGACACTGTTATGGGGTGGTCTGTGACTGACACTGTTATGGGGGTCTGTGGATGACACTGTTATGGTGGATCTGTGGCTGACACTGTTATGGGGGGTCTGTGGCTGACACTGTTATGGGGGGTCTGTGGCTGACACTGCTATGTGGGGGTCTGTGGCTGACACTGTTATGGGGGTCTGAGGCTGACACTGTTATGGGGGGGATCTGTGGAGGACACACTGTTAGTTATGGGGGATCTGTGGCTGACACTGTCATGGGAGATCTGTGGCTGACACTGGTATGGGGGATCTGTGGCTGACACTGTTATGGAGGGGTCTGTGGCTGACACTGTGATGGGGGGTCTGTGGCTGACACTGTTATGGGGGTCTGCGGCTGACACTGTTATGGAGAGTCTGTGGCTGACACTGTTATGGAGGGTCTGTGGATAACACTGTTATGGGTGATCTGTGGATGGCACTGTTATGGGGGATCTGTGGATGACACTGTTATGGGGGATCTGTGGATGACACTGTTATGGGGGATCCGTGGATAACACTGTTATGGGGGATCCGTGGATGACACTGTTATGGGGGATCTGTGGATGACACTGTTATGGGAGATATATGGATGACACAACACTGTTATGGGAATCTGTGGATGACACTGTTATAGGGGATCTGTGGATGGCACTGTTATGGGGGATCTGTGGCTGACACTGTTATGGGGGATCTGTGGATAACACTGTTATGGGGGATCTGTGGATGGCACTGTTATAGGGGATCTGTGGCTGACACTGTTATGGGGGGGTATGTGTCTGACACTGTTATGGGGGATATGTGGCTGACACTGTCATGGGGGACATGTGGCTGACATTGTTATGGGGGGGTCTGTGGCTGACACTGTTATGGGGGTCTGTGGATGACACTGTTATGGGGGGTCTGTGGCTGACACTGTTATGGGGGTTTGTGGCTGACACTGTTATGGGGGGTCTATGGCTGACACTGTTATGGGGGGTCTGTGGCTGACACTGTTATGTGGGTCTGTGGCTGACACTGTTATGGGGCGGGTCTGTTGCTGACACTGTTATGGGGGGGTCTGTGGCTGACACAATTATGAGAGTGTCTGTGGCTGACACTATTATGGGAGTATCTGTAGATGACACATAGCATCGTATTTTATGTTTCATCCACAGATTCCCCCTTAACAGTGTCAATGTTTATTGTGAATGTAATTGCACAATACTGTATTGCACCAGTCCCCACTCAGAGTAGAAATACTATGAATAACTGTACTAATAATAACGATTAGAGTTGAGTGAACACCTAGATGTTCGGGTTCGGGGAGTTCGGCGGAATTAAAAAAAAAAGTTCGAGTTCGGGACCCGAACTTGATCCGAACTTGGACCTGTACCCGAACTTCACTTTATTATCATGAAAACTCAGATCCGACAGTATATTCTAACACAGAGGCATTCCCACAGTCATGGGGGCGCTTCAAGTTAGAGTATACTGAGATGTGTGTACAGACCGGCCGCCTGCTGCCTGGCAGCATCTGATCTCTTACAGGGGGCTGTGATCCGCACAATTAACCCCTCAGGTGCGGCACCTAAGGGGTAAATTGTGGGGATCACAGCCCCTGTAAGGGATCAGATGCTGCCAGGTAGCAGGGGGCCAGACTCCCCTCCTTCCTGAGTATTAAAATCATTGGTGGCCAGTGTGCGGCCCCCCCCCTTATTAAAATCATTGGTGGCCAGTGTGGCCTCCCCTCTCCCCCCCCCCCCAATTAAAATCATTGATGGCCAGTGTGCGGCCTCCTCCCCCGCCCTATTAAAATCATTGGTGGCCAGTGCGACCTCCCCTCCCCCCGACCCATTCAAATCATTGGTGGCCAGTGTGCGGCCTCCCCTCTCCCCCCCCCCTCCTATTAAAATCATTGCTGGCCAGTGTGCGGCCTCCCCTCCCCCCCAATTAAAATCATTGGTGGCCAGTGTGCGGCCTCCCCTTCCTTCCCCCCCATTAAATTTATTGGTGGCCAGTGTGCAACCTCCCTCCCTCCCCTAATTAAAATCATTGGCGGCCAGTGTTGCGACCTCCCTTTCCCCTCCCCCATTAAAATCTTTGGTGGCTAGTGTCGGCCTCCCCCCATCTTTACTGGATTAGGCTGGAGCCAAGGATGGGTCCTTTCTCTCCAGTAAAGATACGCTCCTGAAGGTAGGAACAAATTGACACACAGGATTATTTAATACCAAAAAATTTTATTATGCATACATATAACCAACTATTTATGTATCTGATATCTATTTGCCCTAACCTAGCAACCTTTCTGAATGAATTTCTGAAACTATATACATAGACATATACCATATTTCAGACTTATCATGTCCTTTTATTATGTTACCCAATGAACCATATGTCTATATACATACTATGTAATCTTTTACCTCAGATATATCATGTTTTTCATGTATTTTTATATACTTTTATATACCTTTCAGTCAGCAAATTTATATACTTTTTAACCAGTGAATTCTATATATTCTAATATATTTTAATATTCATATCCTTCTAAATGAGTGATCTCTATATATTCTTATATATTTTATACCCATCCTTGCACTTGTACTTTGTAATGGATTTTTTTATATACGCTCCTGAAGAAGGGGGCTCCAGACCCCCGAAACGCGTCGGGCCTCATATTCAATAAAAGAGATTGACCAGAAGCCACCTGTGTGTCGGCTGCAATCAATTACTAAGAAATAACTACAAGCGATCCTGGCCGGGGGGGCACGGGTCACAGGTGTCTTGAGCATATCCTGTTGACCACCCCCCTGTGAAGTGAGTGTTATCTTGTTATCCCTGGGAAAATACACCCCAGTGGAATAACGCCCCTCACAGAAACCCTCACGAAAAACCTACACACCTATCTTGAGGGAGTTGGCGCCTGATTTAAGTGTTTTCCTCACCCTCCATATTACTCACACAGGCAACACTGCTGAAGAAGGTCCACATTACTCACCAAGGCAACACCGCTGAAGAAGGGAGGTTACTGTGAAAAAATGATGATAATAATATCTGGATCAGAAATCTGTTTGATGTCTCTGAAAAGGACACTAAACTATATATTTGCAACATAAACAATGGAGTGCAGCGATTTTTCTCTTTACTTGACATACTGACCTCCTGGTCATTTCTCTAGCATCTACACGTGACAGAGCGTGCAGATCCCCTTTGCCTATAAAACTGGTGCTATAGTCAAAATGAACACTTCTGACTATATGACAGAAACAAACATGGAACTGACAGACTCACACTACTATACAAAATTGAAGTCAGACCTGACACAGGAGTACTCCAAAGTACACAGGAGTACTCTAAAGAACTTAAAAACATTACTGCTAACCTACTTATAATACTGCACGACTTACTACCAGAAACTCCAAGAATAGGAACATTTGGTTGCCAGGGACCACATCCAGTACTGCAGCCTAACTTCCCCTGGTCTGTTCCTGGGTGTGTCTTATCAGGTGCCCTCGTTATGCAGCTATATCTATCTGTGAGCTGTGGGGCTTTGGGGTCAGTTTGTCCTGTGCCTTGCTGGGTGTAGCCCCTTGCTGCTGACCCAGGGGGTTTTACCTTATAGGCCATACATGCTCATTTGGAATTCTGGAAAGAAGGGATCCAAACAACTATCTGCAAATGAGGTGCTGGCTTATTATCCCAGCCATGTCTCAAGGCCTGTTTAAAGGGTCGAACATTGACTTATAGGATAGCTGCCTTACATCTGGTGGCATTACAGACAGAGCTTGTTAAGAAGTCATTTCCATCCGTTTCTTATCATAATTCCAGAGCAGCATGTATGGCCTATAAGCCTCCTCACACCAAGCAAAGCACTCTCAAGGAGAGATGGAACCTTCCAAATCTTGACCTATGTTTCTCACCTAGTTAAGCCAGTACTATCTGCTCTGCACTGATGAGCACCAATCACCCTGAAACAGCTGTCTGCAGATGAGATGCTGGCTTATTTATTATCCAGGTCATCGCTCAAGGCCTATTTAAGGGGTTGAACATTGACCCCTCAACAGTATACAATTACATTATACACAGTGACACTATTGGAAATGAATGAAGAGGCTGCTGGGCCTTGTCTGAGAGCTCAGGCTTGACTAGTCACAGGAGTAGGGGTTGCACGTGAGTTGCGAAGTAGTTGCTGCGGGGGCCCGTTCAAAATGTTGCTGTGGGGCCCAGTCACTTCTAGTTACACCACTGATTTCTATGTATTGTTATGTGTAAATATATGAATCTTCAGATACTGTCTTATAACATGCCAGAAGAGACCTGAGTAGTCTCAAAAGATTGCAATTTTGTCATCATCTCTTCTGTCTGCCATTAAAAAATTTCAACCACTAACTAACCTCATTTTTCTATATACCTTTCAGGTATTGTCCTAACTATGTGTTCAATGGACTAGTGGCAAGTTGACCAAAAAAGCATTACGCAAACACAGGTAAAAGATGCACACATTATGTATATCGCCCAATCCTTATATATTGAATATGTATTCTGTCTGCTGTGAAATAGGTTTGAATCGACTGAAACCTCCTCTGCAGCAGCTGCCTTTACATACATATGGTTATATAAAAAGCTCAAAGCAATGTTTTGTCAGGATTTCCCAACATGAAATCATGCCAGCTCTTCACTGCACAACATAATGAGATAGGATAGTCCCAGGGCAGCAACTATGGGCGCTGACGGAATGTTACATTTCACTAAGCTATCCGATCCTACAATTTATGTAGTTGTGCCCATGAAATAGAAGTTGACAAAGCATAGCACGCAATGATATAGTTTGTATACATGGGGAAATGTGCATTAATATATACAGCATATGTAAGAAGTCATACACACTATATGTAGCTACACTATAGATTGGTGACATCCCAGGAACATGAAAGCAAACATAGGAGGTACTAAAGAAGCCATCAAACTAAAGCTCTAGTTCTTGAGCTCTGCTACATAAGATGATACTAATATTATAAAGGGCACATGGTTGTTTTTGCATGAGTGGGGATTTTTTTTCAACCATGAGGCTCATTTATTAAGACCGCCATTTTATACCTCGTTCTTAATAAGCCGTGTAGCTGGCGGTGGATCTGCCGAAGTTATGTAGAGGCGTTGTATCCACTGCCGGTCTAAAGGTAAGACAGCTTCCATGCTGGCTTAAATTTTGACCATTTTCTATGCCTAAAACAAAAGCAGAAAATGATGAATGAGAGGGGCCTGTCGCCCCCTCCCTGCCCATGCCATGCCCCCCCCCCCTTTTAGGCCTGGCACGAGCGGGTAAAAGTCACAGATTGCGGCTCAAATAACCAGCACCAGAAATACACCTAATGTAGATGTGATTCTGATAGCAAATGACCCCCAATATTTTTGGTATTTTGGACAAATGTTAAAGGTTGGTCAATAATAAAATATAAATGCAAATAGTGTGTTATTTGCAGTGGAGTTTCAAGATAGTTTCCTACCACTTTTTGGTCCTTTGTCATTTGTTTCAAATCATAGGCTGCTCTGAGAGTGGAATGGTTGTTTTTCTATAAAAAAGAATCTGAAAAAAAAATGTTGTGTGTTGTGACTAAAAGATTGTCATCCCAAAAAGGTTGCTCAAAAACACATGAATTTATTTATTTTTACAAACCAAAAAAGCTTGCCACAAAAGACATAGGTGGCAGCCACTTAACATCTTCGTGGAGGAATATTCATGTCATTCAGTTCGAGCAGGTATTGCTAATGCTATCAGAAAGCAATATTTTTCCCATTCCCTTGAAAAGGGGTTAACATTTCTTGTTTGGCTGGTCACATGATCAGACAATGCAATAGTCTTTTTTTTCATTTTTATATTAGCCACACACACAATAGCATTTCCACCTCCATGTATATCTACCAGAAAAGCAATTTTGAAATAGCACAAGACAGAGAATGCAATGTGGACAGAATTTTAAGGATTATTAACCAACTCCAGGCCAGCTCTGTGAAAATTACTGCATTCCCTTTACAAGGTTAACATACGGCCTAGGGTGCTATAAATTCGGCAATCTGTTTACCAGACTGAACAGTACCTGTGGAGCACTGATTGCAATGCTTTGCTAATCTGTCACTATGCAAACTCAGGTTTCTCTGCCTTTAATGACCTATCACTAACTGGAGCCTGGGGAATTTAAGATGCACGCCAGCACTCTGCCGGCTTTGTATAATTCATTTATTTTATTGCTTTGCTTGTATTTTTCTTTTTGGGACTTTTTTTCCAGAAGAAAACAAAAGCGTGTGATTCATCCTGTGAAAATTAGACTATTTTTCATTGGCTCTTAAAGTGTCTGAGCTGACTGCTACTTTGCATTGAGCAAATATACAAAATAATGATTTTGGGCTAAAATTATAGAAGAAAGCGGCTTCTGGTAGGACAAACAGCTAAGCAGAGCTGTATTATTTCTCAAAAAGGAAATTATGCTATGATAGGGCATTAGAAATACTGCCAAATCAGTTTATACTCTGCAAGGGTTTCCTTACCATGGCTTAAAGTGTTAAAGGGAATCTGTCACCATGAAATTCTCTGGTAAACCAGGCACAACGCCCTGTAGGGTTAGCTTAGCTGAATGTCATAATACCTGTCACTTAGTGGTCCATTGTTTCATTCTGGAGAATGAAAGGAGCAGTTAAGTGCACAGTGGGCCAACCCAAGAATCTGATTGCACCCTTGCTCCTCCTGCTTCCTCTGCCAGCCCTTCCCTCTCTTTCTTGATTGATAGGCCCAGGTTCCTGCATTGTCATCTCACCTGGTCTTGTCAATCAAGAAGCAGTAGGAGAGGCTGGCAGAGGAAGCAGTAAAGTCAAAGGTTTACCAAGTGGCCTGAACCCACCTTTATTGCACTTAACTGCTTATTTGCATAAGCATTAAAAGTACTTTTTCTACAGAATGAAACAATGGATCACTAAATGGAAGGTATCATTGGATTCAGCTAAGCTAGCGCTACAAGACACTGTGCCTTTCTTCCTGTTGACTGATTCCTTTTAAATGAAATGTATCACCAAAATGTTTTCTGCCAGTTAAAACCAGCTAGTAATATAATTATTCTGTTTCCTGAACATGATTATGGGGGCAGCCATCTTGCCTGGGCTGTTTTTACCATCACTTAAAAAACATTAGAAAATTTCTTTATGGGCCATAGACACAATGGTCAGGAGGGGACCTCACTGACTTCTATGGGAGAGTTGTCTAGGCACGCTCTGTGACCTGTGCAGAGGTGATTGTACAAGGAAAGAATAGACAAGCTTTGGCAATCACCTATTGTGAATGGTGGATCCTGTCTTATCTGTCACTGTAATCCTACCTGTAATGATTAGTGTTGAGCGCGAATATTCGAAAAGCGAATTTTTTTAGCGAATATCGGCACTTCGCTAATTCGCGAATATTTCGAATATAGCGCTATAAATTCGCTATTTCGAATATTCGTTTTTTTTTTTTTTTTTTAGTTATATTTTTTTCTTTCCCACTTCCCAAAAGTAGTTCTTACCTGTCATGAGGATTCCTGGCTTCCTGGCTGCTCCAGTCAGTGCCCGTTGCCGCTTCTGCCGACTTCCGTGCTCATGGAGCGTCCCCTTCCATGGGAAAATCTCTATATACTAAAATGTACTGTCGGATTTGAGGAATTACGTTGAAATCGCAATGCGATTAATTCAAGTTATATTAATCGCATTGCGATTACAACTTAGCACTGCTATCTTACATAGGCTAGAATTAACGAATATGGAATATATAGCTATGCACTAGCAGTGCTAAGTTGAAATCGCAATGCGAATACTTTAAGTTAAATTAATCGCATTGCGATTTCAACTTAGCACTGCTGCTATATTCCATATTCGTTAACTTCGTTAATTCTAGCAAGCTGACCCATTATAAACCCAGCTCTAAGTTGAAATCGCAATGCGATTAATATAACTTGAATTAATCGCATTGCGATTTCAACGTAATTCCTCAAATCCGACAGTACATTTTAGTATATGGAGACGTTCCCATGGTGATGGGGACGCTCCATGAGCACAGAAGTTATGGTTGGCTTGGTAGAATTAGCGAATAGCGAATATGACGAATGTATTCGTCATATTCCTCAAAACGAAGATAACGAAGTATTCTACATCTTCGTTTTAGCTACCTATTCGTCTCGTCATCGTCAACTTCGCTATTCGCTAATTCTAGCAATCAAATAGGAAGGTTGACTTACAGACAGCTGTGTTAAATTCGCTATGCGATTTTTTTTTTTTTAATAAATAGAATACTTATAATAATATTATCATATCAAGTAATATAATTATTGTATTAAAAAAAAAAAATCGCATAGCTAATTTAACACAGCTGTCTCTATAGTCAACCTTCCTATTTGATTGCTAGAATTAGCGAGGTTGACGAATAGGTTGCTAAAACGAAGATGTAGAATACTTCGTTATCTTCGTTTTGAGGAATATGACGAATACATTCGTCATATTCGTCATCCTCGCTAATTCTAGATATGAAACCAATAGGAAAGTAGCCTTAAGTACAAATCGCAATATGCGATTATTTAAATCGCATTTTAATCGCGATAACTAGAAAAAATGACGAATATTCGATTTCGACGAATACGAAACGAATATTCATTCGAATATTCGCGAATTTCGTCGAAATCGAATATGGCACCTGCCGCTCATCACTAGTAATGATATCACCTCTGTGTACAGATAAGGAGTTAACTGCTATAAAGTGATCTGTACAGACCAAGATGTGGTGCTTATTATTAGGCTTAATGACCAGTGCAAAAACTGCAGGAATTATAGATATTGACACGCGAAATTAAAACAGAAAATGATCAAAAATTCTTTAAAAATTTCTAAAACATGATTTAAACCATAGGTCATTTTCTATTACTCTTGTCATGAATCCAGATTTCATAACTGTTTGATCAACCAATCACGGCACAGCTTTAATTTTTCAACAGCAGAATACAAAATCAAAGCTGTGCTGTGATTGATTCTAAAACATTTTTTGTTTTGAATAGTGCTATAAATTTCCCATTTAGTCCACCAGATTATTAGTCGGTGGGGAGTCAGCCAGTCAGTCGGGTGGGGAGGGGTATTTTGGCTCTCCGGAGACCCAAATACTAAATTAGTTGTCTGCACTTTGTCAGTGTGTCGACACAATTATGGTTAGGGTTCTTTTACACAGATGTGTCAGGCAATTATAGTGAACAAACCAGACGCTCCTAATAATTGCCTGATTGTCAGCGAAGAATGAGGGCTGTAATTTTACATGCAACAATCACCACTGCTGTATGGGGACAAGCGATCAATACAATGAACACTTGTCAAACACGTGTAGAAAATCATTGTTTCTGGGAAACAGATTTTTCTTTAGACAGTACGATCTGCTGCACAGGAAAGATGATTTTTGGTGCTTACAGAATGACACAATCACCCGATGAATGAATGTCTAGGGTTTTGGAGAATCTCCTTACAGGAAGAAAATACTTATGTGAGCCATATTTTTACATGGACAGAATAAAAGTAGACTGATATCATTTTAAGCAAATCAAAATTAGTGGTGACTCTACAGGGATCACTCCTGTGTTTTTGTGGAAGACATCTGCATCAGAACTGAGAGGAGGTAACAAAATAACATATGTGTAACTTGTAAGGCTGAAAAGACAGCATGAACAACACCAAGCTATCAAGTACAACTGCCTCTTCACTTAAATGGGGAACATGGGGAACATGATCACGTTCTCGTGATCAGGAGAAGCCCCAGCTGTCAGACCACCACCAACTACTTATCCTCTATTCCATTGATAGGGCATACGTGTTTGCTGTGGGGCAACCAACTTAATAAGCTACATATTCCAATTTGGCCCTTAAGGACTGGTCTTAATGACCGTAGCTATGAAGAGAACAGGAGGACTATACGTTTATCTCATTCATGTGATTTATAAAACCTATTTGCATTTGCTGTTTATACCATTATAAACATGGGCACACACATTAGATTGAAGTTGGCTGAACCCACCAATTTTGGTGGGACAGGTCAACCATCTAATGTTTATGGGGGTGTCCCAAATTTTCCTCAGTGGCATAAGTCAGAAGAAAGAAGGACCAGGCTATTCAATTTCAAAATGTCCATTCCTTTTGCTTTTTGGGGACAGTAAGACTCCATCAGAGGTGTGTGGCAGTGGCTTTCTCACCTGTCCTCATTTGTAACATGGATGCTCAGTGTGGCAGTGTATGGATGATCAAGATGAATATGGTCTACTGAAGGAACCTTCTACTGACAGCTATTTAAAGTGTATGATCAACCTTAGTCTAATATCTTTTTCTTACATACTGTACATGTACTGTACATACATATTTGTCTATAAAGTAGGCAGTGGATTTTGATCGTCTTCTTCTGCTGTAGCCTTATTGAACGTGCTCTCCATTTTGTGAAGCTAGAAAATAGCATTTATTTTCATGGCGTTTTCTATCACCATTTTAATTCATATACTGCAATTCTGGTTTTCCGCCACTTAAAAGAGACCCGCTAAGACTTAATTAACTTATCAGTGATTTATTTAATTCCTCTTTGTGCTGTTCTGTACGTATTATTTTAGCACTCCTTTGACTAAACTGCCATCTTCTAACAGATCAATGTAGAATATTACAGATAAAAATGTGCTTTTCCTTCTGTATTACCGTATCAGATTTTCTTGCATCGGTTTGAGACGCTTTGATTAATGATCCTATATATCTGACTTATTTAGCAAAGTCTCTTGGCTTCACAACCATAAATTACTGTAGTCAAGCTGTAACCTTTACTATATAGATTTAGCTGTTCTTAGCTATTTTTTGGAAGCCCTCGTGAGTATGGAGTCTAATGAGAGGAAGAAACTGTGAAATACTTTTCCATGCATTGGCCTTGCCATATTGGCTGGATTACTAAGGTGATGAGAAATTTATCACAATCTTACAGACGTATTGGAAATCTTGCAGTAATTGTGCCACCTGCCCTATTTGGTCACTGTCACAAGAAGTAGGGCAAGCTCCTCGATCAATCAGGCTTATTCTATGAAGAATGGCCAAGAAAACAAGATATATAAGATGTATCAGATTTGTTAGTAGCTAATAAAAGCACAAAATATTGTACTATGGGTAATAACAAAAATATTTAACCACATTAAAAGTCAAGCAGGACAAAGTGATACTATGAAGACAATGTGAGAATAGAAGTGAAGAATTTGTGCAACAGAAGAAACCATGTGCATCACAACTCTATGAGCCACTGAAATATAATTATTTGATAAGGTATTTTCCCATAAAACTGTTGCTGTACCCAGTACCATAAGGATGTCTCAATACAGCAGCAGACAAAGTGCCTACGGGTCTGTGGTACAGAGCCACATTCATTGCATGCCCCTCTGTACAGGCTTCATGCATATGGCTCTGCAACATGCAAAAGGCCCTGAAGTTGTGTAGTCACATATACAGTATCACTAATTTAACCTCTTGGAGACATTCACTGAACATGTAGGGAGGATGTCAAGGCTTTAAACATGGTGCCTGCTGAAAAGCTGACTGCTGTGTTATATATGAGACACCTGCCGGCAGTGATTGGAAACAACTCTCAGATCATGGACTTTTCACCCCTGATATAGCTTAGTCAATAACGACCAAGGCATCTGAGGGAAAGGGGCTCCCTGTGGTGATGAATGCTCCCTCTGCCATGAGATCAGGGGAGCTGTTTAGTTGCAATGTCAGACTGGGGCCCTTGGAAGGCTCCCAGACCTGCCATTGTAAAGTTCATATTAATCCCAATCTTACAATAGACAGCAATACTATGTGATTGTAGTCTATGGTATCAGTTATCTAATGATAGAGTATTCAAGGCTCCGAGGAGGAATTAAATATGAAGTTTAATAAAAAGTTTCAAAAATAAGTTCACCTCCCAAAAATAATAGAATGATTAAAAAGTTATACATACCCCAAAATGATAATAAAAAGTACAACTCACTTCACAAAAAATAGCCTTCAAACAGCGCCATAGAAAAAAATATAAAAAGGTTATAGGTGTCAAAATATAGTAATGCAAAAATACTTTTTTCAAAGCTTTTTATTTTCTGTAAAGTGTTAAAACATTAGAAACAACTATATAAATTTGACATTGCTTTAATCATGTTGACCTGAAGGCTAAAGCTAATCTGTCATTTTTACTTCTCAGTGAACACTGTAAATACAAAACCTTTAAATAATGATGAAATAGCATTTTTATTCAATTCCACCCCATTAATAATTTTTTTCAGCTTCATGAAATATTATATGGTGCCATCATACAGCAAAGTGTTCAGAAAAGTTATGGCTCTTGGAAGTTCTGGGGGAACGAAAATGAAACATTAAAAATATTTTTTTTGGCACCTAACAGTTAAAAGTGATCCACTTTATATCAGAACACGCTCCTATGAACATGACATGCCCATATAGAGTGTTATTATAAGTAATTTGACTAACTGAGGAAATGAGCATAGCATTACCAGGCACTAGTATATCTTCTATAGTCTGAATGGCGCTTTTTTATTTACTTTGTTATTTGTGTTTGCAGAGTGTTGTTACACTGTGTTTGTCTTTGCTTTTGTGCTTTCAGCCATAGCAATGTGCACCTGCACACTGGGATGTGCTGACTACCCCCCTTTTTTGTCTGAGAGTGGAGCAAAGGATCTGTTTTTAGTTCACCTGGTGATTTGGTCTTCAGGCTCAGGATGCCCTCTAGTGGCCAGGGTCCATGTTTCTTTATAATTTAGGTGTCAATAGAGAACATTTTATGTTGGTTTGTGCTATTGCAGTACCTCAGTACAGGGGGTATCTGCAAATAATTTGTTATTTAATACAATGTACACCAAGCAAGGGGCAGGAGTGAGCTGGTCCTTCTTCCTGATTAAAAATTGAGTACAGCAGACTTTGCTGCTTGTGAGGCTTTACAGTTAAGACACCTGTCACACTTAACCACGGCCTGGCCAGGCGTGCCTCTAAAGACCTGTATTCCCCAGTGGACACTACAGCCATAATTGCCAGACTACATTCACCAGCCAGATATTTTAGTGAGAGAGACTTTCGCAAGATAGCAAGAGTGCCATTATTTTCCACTTTACCAACCTCTATACCTCGGTATTTGTGTACAGTTGGAACTGTGTTTTGCTATAATTGGATGTACTACAATTCCTATTCGGCACTGCAGTAAAAAGTCTATTCTTCTAACTCTGGTTTCCTGACTCCTACACCACATGCTGGTGATTGCACTCTACACACCCTGCCTTTTACCCATCCAAACACCTAACATCACAGACACTCCAACTACCATCAGGCAGGATCCCCAGAACCAGGGTGTGTCCTAAGGGAAAAAAGGATGCACCCTTTTTACACTAAACTGGCCCTAGGGAGCAACAGTGAGAGGACAGGCACTGTGACAGACTGTAGCCAGAGCAACTACCACTCCTATCCTCTACTCTAACTCTTCATGGGCCACTGTACTATGACAGCAAGTATCTACCAAAAAGATCTCAAACACTTCAGGCTGGTACTACTTCTACCTACACATGCATAATGTTACAAACTAGCGCTGAAAAGGTTAATCAACATTCAGGAATAAATAACGCAACAGAATGATTTTCCCTATATGTGGGCAACAAATAAGCACATTTGTCCACTTTCATAGTGTTTCTTAATGAAAAGCTGAAGATCTTCTCTTCCGTTACGTAAGCCACAATAACCCATCAAGGCGAAGGAAACTATTCTGCTGCTTGCACTGATTTAATGCATATCTATCTTATATGCTCTTTGAGTGTGCTGAAGAAAGCCTTATCTATAAAAAATGTGGAAACACCCTAGAGAGCCACAGAAGATTCTGCCAAAGTACGATTCTAGCTCTGCTGGCCTGCGGTATTAATTTTTCATGAGCATCCTGCATTACAGGCTGGAAGTTTGCTTACCCTACACAACATGACAATGCTGGCCTGTGAGTTTTCCTGAGAAGTCATTTTAAGCACTGGCTGAGTCGCCAATCGTGACGTCAACTGAAACATATGTCACTTTGCAGTTACTATTATCTTATATTTTACTCCATCTTCTCTTGATCGCTGTTTACAAGTGCTTGCTTTTTATCATTCTGGAGAGATGATGTGACTATTGTCAGTGTGACCATTTATAGTATGACGGAGTATGCCCCTTCCTTTCTGTGCTGTAAATGCTACTGCACCATCTAGAGGTGTTGGACAGTAATAAAATGATAGGATGCAGCAGATAATCAGCTTGGCCATTATACATTAATTTTTAATACAGTATAAACTTTCCCTCTATTGTTCAGTTCAGGACTTTTCCACCCAGATATAAATGGTCATACTCACTCCAGAATCTTATATTTTATTTTCAGCATCATTCTATGATGATAGCTGATCATGTGGGGTCCAAAAGCAGCAGGATTAGCAAATTACAGGGGAAAATAAATACAACCGAACCTTGTTTTTCACTCTCCAGCCTTTATTTAATTTAATTTTATGTTATTTTTAACTCAGTCTATAAGTATAGGAATAAATGGCTACTTTTAAATGGCATCTTCAGTGCAGTGTCAGACTAAGGAAAAGTTTCTGAGGACCCAACATCCATCAATAAAGAGCATGTGCTTGTCCATTGTTAATTGCATATATATTTTTTTTTTTTTTTGCACACATAAAATATATTTGTAAGGTCTAATTGTGGCAGGTGATTGGTTCCAAAGTCAACTTCAAATGGAGTTGTCTTCTGCTGGATCTTTGTGACCCAAAACTGTATCAGAGACTTGGCCCACCAAAGGATCCTTTAGTACTCTGCTGGGCCAGTCAAACCCTGAGGGAAAGAAGGTGGCAGGCAATTTTGCAACCAAAACAACAAGTCTGTTCCAATCTGACTTTTTTACCACAGTTGGAAGACTGTCAGTAACTTATAGGACATAGGGAAGCATTGAGACTGCTTCAGGGTCATAGTATTGCTGCAATTTGATCAAATGTTTTTGAGAAGCCATAGCCTTAATCAGAAGGTTCACATTAGACAAACTGTATTTACTGTTTCCAATCAGTGATACACTAAATGATACAAGGTGCAGGATGGTCCTTTACATGGCCAGACTCAGCAAGCAATTATTGGACCAAACTGTTCATTCCCAATAATTGCCTGTGAGAGTTGCATTTACACAGTAGCGATCACTCATCCCCAAAGGATGATCTGCTGTCCAGAAATGATGATTTTGATGTCTGCATCAACAATGTTTTCACTTGGGTGACCGGCAGTGCCTTTACACAGGGCATTTATTGGGAACTGGTGTTGCTAGGAATGCTCATTCCTGATAGTTGCTGCAATCATGAACCCATGTAAAGGGGACTTTACTTTTTAGAGCCTTTATTGCTACATTGCCTAACCCTCAACAGTCATATCTCCTTATTCCATTGTGTTACAAACAGTAGCATCGCAATATAAATTGCACAGCTATAACCATAATTAAGAAGGTGGCAAGATTGTAGTGGTTGACAGTGTTCTTTCACTTTAAAAATTAATGTATTTTAGTCTGTATACCCTATATTACATATCAATATTAGGGTTCATTCACACAACAGTATGAGTCGTACGAGTCATCCAATTTTACAGAACGGGTGCGGACCAATTCATTTCAATGGTGTCGCAAAAGAGATGCGGACAGAAAACCATGCCTATTCTGCGGCCCCACAAAAAATATAAAGCATGTGCTATTCTTGTCCGCAATCACGGACAAGAATAGGCATTTCTACAATTGGCTGCCTGTTCCGTTCCGCAAATTACGGAATGCACACAGGTGGCATCTGTGTTTTGTGGATCCGCAATTTGCGGACTGCAAAACATGATGCGGTTATGTGAATGTTCCCTTACGAGAAATGCTTCTGAATGAAAGGCCTTTTTTAAAGTGCAGATTTGTATGGCGGAGGTCCTCAAGTGGTTACAAGGGTTTTCTGTCTTCAGGGGCCTTTTTGGCAGACCACCATCTTCCCCCGCATTGCAAGACCTGCACAGGGAAGTATACTTACAGTACATGCTCACAGCTGCTATGTTCCACCCCCTTTGCCCAATAAGTCACTTAATTCTTTGAGTAGTGAAAAGGAAAAACGGATTGTTGAAGTGGTGGCGAGGGAGCAATGGAGCTGGAATCGAGCAGCAAAAACAGCATGGAAATATGATTCCCTCTCCATGGAAGGGGGGGGGGGGGGTTGCCTGAAAGTCCCCTGAAGTTGGACAACCCCTTTTAGAATTTAATTATTACATCCCCTGAATCAACAGTCCATGATAAAAGGTTGCATTAGATGGACATGATACATTTTGTATAATGACCCTAGCATTACGATTATATAATTATTGAAAGTGTTGGCATGTGGTAAGAGATATGAAAACTGTGATGACTAGGTGAGAGAGGAAATAGAGAAAAAAAGAGGGGAAGAAGAAAGAAGTGCCTCAAACCTTCCCCTTTTGTCATTAATGGACGCTACTCTGCAGTAAACTACTTTATTCTAAAATGACTGTTAACAGCCCCATAACACTAAGCCGCGTGTGAAAGTGAAAATATTAACAAGCGTGTTACAAAAAGGTGATTTTGACACACACATTTGGTCTGTTTCAGCTTTATATAAGTGTAACTTTTTCCTTTTACACAACACTAGATAATTATTCAGAATAGTGTTAATGAGAATGATTTGTAATATTATGGTGCTCTATACCTGAAAAAGGGAAATATCCTCAGGTAATTACTATTAATGCTTCTTAAAGGGGTTGTCCTGTTTCTGGAGGAAACCTGACAACATCTGCCAGTAGTAAAGAATAGATCATTACATACCCAACATATCCTGCATCGTCACTCTGGCTCTTCCTGCAGGGCCCTGTTTATGCAGCTGTGATTTCATGTCGTCAACATGTGACCACAACATCCAATCACTGGCCTCTTTGGTGCACTGCTGTAGCCAGTCATTGGCTGCAGAGGTCACATGTTGTTGACGTGATGTCACCGCTACTGCTGGGTAAATATCAGTTTCATCCATCTGACTCACATTGTTTCAATGAACATTTCTACAGCAAATCTTAACCTGTGTTACTTTACACTAAGGCTATGTTCACATCTACAGATCACAAAGAAATTTGATTACGAATCACAAATTATCACAAATCACATTCCATTGTATATAGTGGGGAGAATGACAGGGACACCCCCTGTCATTGAACACCTAAGATACTGTGTTCAAAGTTGATTGCAACATCTGACAGTCACATTGAGGCATTTCAGGGGTTAATCAGGGGTTAAAAACAAAAAAATACATACTCACCTCATCCAATTGTTCGTGAAGAGGCTGTCGCGGCCATCTTGATTAAAGAAAACGCGCCAAATCTTGTGCATGCTGATGTGTGACATCACTATGTCATTATGCTGGCCAGGTGCGGTGAAGTCATCAGTAATGGTCAGCATGATGACTTGGTGATGTATCTTGTCAGCGCGCGTGAGATTTTCTTTAATCAAAATGGAGTGCAAAGGCCTCTCCATGAGCGAATAGATGAGGTGAGTATGTAATTTTAGTTTCTTTTAGATGCTGCAAGGAGCAGCCGTTTGTCAGGAAGCGTTTCTTCCCAACAATTGGCTGCTTGTTAAGTTAGCTTCTGCTACCCATAGGCCCCCGTTGTAACTGGTATGACTTTCTTAGAAAGCATAAAAGAATACAGAAAAAAAGGTCTGCTGATGAACACTTTTTTGGTCTCCGTCAGGTGAATAGGTGCCTATGTACGTGTTTGAGGTACATTTCGGGAGCTTCCTCAGCACATTTGACCATCAGACACTGCACCCCAGAGCAATATGTTCTTTTGTCATTTCAAGCTGCTTATATTCATTAGTGTCTTAAGACAGTTGCGATAAATTACAATTTATTTAACTATTGGCAAGGTTTTCAGACATACACAATTGCAGTAAATATTAAACATTGTCAATTTCCAGCCAAAATTTAGTTACAATGGATTTTCCAGAATTTAGCTGGGATTGCTGTTCAATGAAAAATAAATCCTTCACATGTATAGACTTTAAAGGGAGAGATTGTAGATGATGCTAAACAAGACTAAGGGACACTTGAGCCACATATGGATATTTAACTGGAATGGCCATAGCTGTGGAAGCATAGAGTGAAGAAATATTATTGACTTTGGGTAGCTTTGCTTGCTCTAGCACAATGCGGCTTAGGCAGGGGGCTGAAAGAGACCAGTCCTGTGTGGAGACTTACTAGAAGTACTCTATGGTATGGAGACATTAGCAATGTTCCAAGGGAAAGGAATATGCCAAGAGTTATCTCCCAAGGAAGAGAATCATCTTGTCAGCACCACCTCTTGGAAGTGGCTCCTTATGAGTAATTCTAGTAATTCTTAATAAATGACTGGTCTCTCTAAGGAGATTTAGCACTCTGCCTAAGCCGCATTCAAGGCGTGGCACCGAGCCAGCCAGATTCCTACTCTGTACTGATGAGGGCCAAGCACCCTGAAACACCTATCTACAGCTTGCTGGAACGTGGGATTTTGATAGGGAACCACTGACTCTGGTGCTGGTGAGATGGTTCTATTCCTTGGGAGATACCTCTTTGTATACCCTAGTACAATGAAAATTCTGGAATCATCCTTACAAATAAACATATTTTTATACATTTTTACACAACCCATAATTCAGAAAATCTGGTAATAGGGCAACTGTTCTCACTAAATGGCTTGTCAAGCAATATTACTCTTTCTCATCAATGCACTACTGACATTGCTGTTCCTACAATTACCGGTCTCAGTTGCTGCCCACTTTCTGGTCCTAGCTTGACACACAGGAAATGCCAGGAAAGGCTCATTCAGCCAATTACGGGCTGAGGTAGGTTACCAGTGATTGGGAAAAAGGCATCTCCAGCATTTCATTTGTATCAAAACAGAAGCATCTGTAATGGATTGGTAAGCTTCAAAAGAGCATTGGCAGGGGATCAGTGAAGTTAAGTATGGTTCTTTTTTATTTTTAACCTACTATGAGCCACATATAAACAAAATGTGAACAATTCCTTTAATGAAATATTATGGATTCCTCTCCATTAATAAATAAAATGTACATTTTAGATAGAAAGAACTACTGAGATTTTTGTACCATGTGCCTGTCACTGAGATAATAGATTACTGTGCTATTGCTCTCGCTTGTCTGTTCTGACCTCAACATTAGTATCAGGAAATTGTTTGAAATTACGCATATGTTATGAGCATTCAGTGTTGCTTTATTTTAAAGGCATAAAAAGTGTATCTATCATTGAAGCAAGGTTTGCAAAAGCTAAAGGCCTGTAAATCTGGTATACTCCATCATTGGTAGGTTAGAACTTGCACAAGGGGTTACCTATACCGGTCACTTGCCCATTTACAGAGATTTTGGAGCAAATACATTTTTTTTTTACATAAACTGAGACTGCAAAATAAACACTCTGGAAATAAAGTTATGGTTGTAAGATGTAAATCCATCAAAATATTTCCCTTTCCAAAGTGCGAATGAGTATAATTTAACATAAACATTTTATCCATACGTCTTAGAATGGTGCTTTGTCAGTCAACAAGTAATCTTAATATGCAAGTATGCATTTCATTAAGATTAAACAAGGCTTTTGACATGTTCATGTGCATATAATTGGATTTGACGCACTCTATACATCAAGTTTTGACAAACACAAAGGCAAGTAAATTTCATAACAACATATGGTGCTAAAACTGAGAAGATTTAGTAGTACCTTAATATAAAATGGAAAGCTTCATCACTGGTTTCTGGAAGGATTTCTACACCGGCAATTAAGGAGCCCCATAATACAGGTTTAACTACATGGCCATTGTTGATGGTATTGGTGCTGTGAGGTGTAAACCTATGCTTTAGTTTATATTCACTCAAGAAACTGTACTCTACTTAGGGACTTAGTTATCATTGAGTGATCTGTAATTCACAGGAAGAGCCCAGGAAAAATCCATAATGGTCCAGACCATACAAATAGGTTCAAAACATTAGGTACACCCTGGAGACCAAGAATCTAATTTATGTATCTTCTCTTATTTCCTTGATTTACCCTTGAACACCTCCTGTCTGCTTTACAAATAGAGATGACGGGACATACAGAATTCATATTTTACCTTTACAAAAGTGTGTGTGCATATATATATATATATATATATATATATACACATTATAGACTAGATTGATAGATAAAAAGATAGATAGATATAGATACTTTAAGCACTGTAACACAACACTATCACCACTGTGTCCTCCTGGATTGTTCATCTCCCAGTTTATCTAGTTGACTGCCTATGCGTCAAGCACTTCATTAATCCATCTATCCACAGGCTCCTTCACTCAAGTTGTATTGACCACCATATTGCACTGTGTACTGAACAGAACACAGATGCAGAACAGCAATGCAATGCTAGACATCACATTGTGATTAAGAGATTGCTTTTTCTTGTACCAGTGTAACAATTATAGGTGTAGGAATTTGTAGAAAAAGATAAAATTCTGAGGAACATTTCTTTGATCTTTCACTTCAGTAGTAAACAGTAGTTCAATTTTCTTTGGTCAACCATAGCCATAGGATAACATATAAACAAATTGATCAGCCATTATTAATCAGTCTCCATTCACCTATAAATTATCAGATTTTGGTAGGACATCCAAGTAACTTTAACCTTAAAAAATTGCTATATGGCCAACAGACGCGCCAATAGGATTGCAAGCTCTATAGATGTTAAATTGTTGACAGATTCTCTTAAAATCAGCAGAGGCTGCATAACGAACACCTACTGTGAAATTAGCACTAAACCCCTTAAAGAAGGTCTACAGCAAGTTTTTTTTTTTGCCTATTAGTTTGTCGAAATCCACCTTAACTCACACATCAGACCTCAAACCTACTGATGTAGCTTCAGCCTGCCTCTCCTGCCACCTGCCTGTGATAGATCTTACAAGAAGGAAGAAAGCAGTGGGAAGCTACATGTCATAGAACTACATTAGAGATTCTGCACACAACTGACAGATAATAAAGACAGTGTGAGTCAGGGGAGTTTTAAAACACCGCTGCTCTCCTTGTCTCTTAAAAGGTTTTTTTTATATACATGACCCATCCTCAGAAGGCAGGGGGTGGGTGGAGGAACAACTTTAGCCAATCAGCTGTTTAAAGAGATCACAGCGCTCATATGAGCGCTGCCTTCTCTTCATTACGTACCTGCTTAACCACAGGGGTGAGCAGATGTAATTACATCTCAATCGTACTATTTACTTTAATGTAACTGCTCCTTTGAATGGGATGGCTGAGATGCAATTACTCCTGCTCACTGCTGCGGTTGTGATGACAAGCAGGTAAACAATGAAGAGAAGGCAGCACTTGTAAGAAGGCTGCTTTCTCTTCAAACAGCTGATCTCCTAGGGTGGCAGGAGTTAGTAAATGTCCCTGTATTTGTAGATAGTATACAGTATTTATCCACATAGGTCTGTCTGTACACCATTAGCGAATACACCCACGGGTGAAGCATGACAACAATATATAAATATGTAATTAGTATATATATATATATATATATATATATATATATATATATATATAATTAACAATTGACCCCCCCCAATTTGTTAAGAACTTTAAAACTGTGTAAACATCAAAGGGGGGGGGGGCAATTTATCATTTAAGGTTGTTTTTGTGTTAGTTTTAAGTCTGGCTTTTCTGAATTTCTGAACTGGTGCACCTGGATAATATATGTGGTGTGAATGTAATGTGGTTTACACCTTTAGGTGTAAAAGTAGACCTAAGGTTTTCGGTTGAGACTTTTTCGCAAAAGTTGAACATAGTGAATGAGCTGTAATAGAAACATAGAAACATAGAATGTGTCGGCAGATAAGAACCATTTGGCCCATCTAGTCTGCCCAATATACTGAATATTATGAATAGCCCCAGGCCCTATCTTATATGAAGGATGGCCGTCTGCCCAATATACTGAATACTATGAATAGCCCCAGGCCCTATCTTATATGAAGGATGGCCTTATGCCTATCCCATGCATGCTTAAACTCCTTCACTGTATTTGCAGCTACCACTTCTGCAGGAAGGCTATTCCATGCGTCCACTACTCTCTCAGTAAAGTAATTCTTCCTGATATTACTTTTAAACCTTTGCCCCTCTAATTTAAAACTATGTCCTCTTGTAGCAGTTTTTCTTCTTTTAAATATTCTCTCCTCTTTTACCGTGATGATTCCCTTTATGTATTTAAAAGTTTCTATCATATCCCCTCTGTCTCTTCTTACTTCCAAGCTATACATGTTAAGGTCCTTTAACCTTTCCTGGTAATCAAGGTCTAATCTCACTTTACACATAGACCATTGTGAAAAGTGCTGAGGATGACCAAAAATGTTGCAGTTGCTATGAAAATATAGCAGTTGCCATGACTTGCAAGATTTTTTTACGCTACAAAACTGAGATATCTCCTTTCATAAATGATCCCCCAAATCAGCATACATTTTCAACAACTAGCATTATCAACGTACACAATTAAGATAACTTTTTTATGCCATATCTCCATTGTTAATGTATTTCCAAACAATGTAATACAGCGTTCATACTATGTACGTTGACTCCTTCATTTGATGGTGAAATCTTCTCTTTCCCTCAGCCAAGCCCTTGTCCTACACAGCAGAATACAGCTAACGTATGCATGGTATCACCTCTGATTGCTCTGGGCTTTTGAGTCCTTAAACATGAGATTAAAAGCATCCTAGTTTTATTCCGTTATTTATGTTCTGTTCTGACTTTTACATTTACGGCTGATCATTAATTTAGCCAACATGGCCATCGTAGCAGCTTCAAAGCAGCAGTACTAGATACTTTGTAAATAATTTAGGAGGCAGTTAGAGCAAACAAACATCAACATGTCCCCAGCTCCATCTGATTTCTAGTCCATTTCCAAGGTGAAAAAGGAAATGGGAAACTATTCTTTTTTTTTTTTTCACTACAATTTATTTAATTTTTTCAATTTGTGTTACAAACAGTCGGATCAAGTTTAATCACTGAAGCCAAAAGCCTTTCATTGTGAATAGACACGCTGAAAAGACCTTGGAATAGGTGAGGAATCATGTTTTCATTGCAAGGTCTCAAATGTTTTATGATTTACTAAGCACTGGTTGCGCTTCCATGTCGTTTTGCGCAATTCTATTTAGCCATTTTTTAATTACATAACTTTGTGGGAAAGTTGGGTGACAAACTCTATGTCCAGCCTACAAGGGTTGGCAAATCTGTCTGCCTATGCTGGTTGTACATTCCATTTCCCAGCTTCCATATCCATACTATATATGTCCCCCACTAGGGCTCTCCACGTATCAACCCCTTCAATAATTAGCAGATATAATGTTCAGGACTCTATAAAAGCTGAAACCCAATTCACATGATGCCAGCTATACTGGTTGTCACTCAGCTATCCCATAAGCAGACAAATAATCTAGACATTTTAACATCTGAGACATTGGTGATATATTGCTAGGATATGCCACCAATATCAGATAGGTGGCTAACCCACCTCTGGGACCCAATTATCTTTTTCAGAACCGGACCCCCAAAGCGAACGGACAGCAGCTGTGCATGCTCAGCTTCCCTTCATTTTTTTCCATTGGAGTGCCGGAAATAGGCGAGCACTGACTCGGCTATCTCCGGTGTTCCCATAGAAGTGAATGGCTCAGTGGTCACACTTGAGTAGTGCGCTCTCCAATCACATCTAAGGGACTGCCATGAATACAGTAGCTGAGCTCGCTCGTTCAGCTATTTTTGGAACCCCCATAGAAATAAGCAGTGCACTATCCTTCACTTTAGATGATATAAATCCCAGATGAAAGTCCCAGATGAAATAACCCCTTTAAGACTTTGGGGGAAATTCATCAAACTGGTGTAAAGTAGAATTGGCTTGGTTGCCCATAGCAACCAATGAGATTCCACATTTCATTTTTCAGAGCTCCTTTGGAAAATGGAAGGTGAAATATGATTGGTTGCTACAGGCAACAAAGCCAGTTCTACTTTACACCAGTTTGATAAATCTCCCCTTTCCTATGTTTAGTTTTTTTTTTTATTTAAAAGAAGTCGGTAAAAATGTGTGTTGGTGCTGTGCATGGGAAACTATTGTTCGATTTCATATACATAATCTTCTCTACAAAGAAAAAAATGCTACAGGTTTGGAAAAAATCTGAAACGCTGTTGATTACAATTAGATGGCATTATTGGCTATTCATTTCATGAAAATTGTATTTTTATTTTTATTAATTTACTTAAAAACTATTTTATTTCAGTATTTTCAGGAGCGACCTGAACTCTGGTATTTTCAATAAGTTTATTGGACTTTAGGATCATCTTGTCAAGAGCTACAGTCTACCTCTTTGCTAGCTGTACAAAGACATCTGCATGCAATAGTAATGCCGGTGGCGTACGTGTGAATCTGAATGGTAACTATTAAAGGGGGTTTCTCACTTCACCAAATTACATTTACCATGCAGCCAAACTTAAAGGGGTTGTCAGAGCTGAACCCGGAGAAACCCACATTTTCACACAGGCAGCCCCTCTGATATGAGCATCAGAGCATTTCATGCTCCAATGCTCCTCTTTGCCCTGTGCTGCATTGTGCAGGTCAAAGACTTTTTATGGAGATCTGGTGAGGTACCAGGCTCTCCATAGGGGCTGCTAGGTGGAGGCTACTGTCCACCAGAGTCGGTGACGTCACCGGGAACACTGCTGGGCAGAAGCCTTCGTCTATCAGTGTGCAAATATAAACAAAGAAGCCCTTGCCCTGCGCGATTGTGCAGGGCAAGAGAGAGCATCAGAGCATGAAATGCTCCAATGCTCATATCACAGGGCCTGCATGGGTGAAAATGTGGATATGTCCGGTTTCAGCTCTGAACCCGGACAACCCCTTTAATGCAAGACACTTACTAATGCTTTGTGATTGTCCATATTGCCTCCTTTGCAGGCTTGATTTATTTTTCCACTGCGAACACCCTGCAATCGAGCAATGGTGGCCTTGCTTGCACACTAAAGGAAAAAGCACCAGGCTCTCTGGTGGCTGGGACTGTGGAAGCGCACGTAGGCACCACGGGTAGCATCTCCCATCCTGACCACCTCATATCTGTGCTGCATCAGTGGCTGTAACCTCTGGAAACAAGCATGTATATAATGTGATGGAGGCAATATGGACAATAAAATACATTAGTAAGATCCTTGTACTAACTTTGTCTAAATGATAAATGCCATTTATCATTTAGCAACATAAATGTGAAGTTCCAGATTAAATACCATAAAGAACAATAATAGTATATAACAGGATACAAAATAAGACTATCATTATGTAGTGTACTGTAAATTGAATACTCACATTCTACCTCTATCTGCTTGTACTGAGCATTATGAAAAGTCCACTACAGTCATGGTCCTACCACTAACAAGACATTCTGCAAGCCTGTTTCTACTATCACAGGTAAAATCCCTAGATATATCTTCTTTCATGATATACACAGTAATAAACCCTAAAAGAAGCATCTATTGTGCAAATAAGCTAACATAATCAATACCGAGTCCCTTGCATTTGAGGAGGCCAAACAAGCGTGAATTCATTTCACACATATAAAAAATGCTGAGAAGGCTAATAATAATATTACAATTTCAATTATGCATCTTTTAGTCCATTACAGCCTAAGGGCTCATTCACATGGACGTTGCCCCCCATTTCCATATTGCAGCCCGCATACGGCGGGTCCGCAATACACGGGGCACCGGCCGTGTGCATTCCGCATCGCAGATACGGACCCATTCACTTGAATGGGTCCGCAAATCCGGAGATGCGGTGCAGAACGGAAGCACTACGGAATTCTTCCTGGGGTTCCTTTCCGTGCCTCCGCACCGCAAAAAGATAGAGCTTGCTCTATCTTTTTGTTGAACGGATAGATCATGGACCCCATTCAAGTAAACTGATCTGCATGAGGCTGGCCCACGGTCGTCTGGCAATTTGCAATCCACAGCACGGGCACGGAGCCCCTACATTTGTATGAACAAGCCCTGAAACAGTATTTTGTATGCCTCCTCTGTTTTCATAGCCAAGCTGTTCTCTTGAGTGTGTTGGTCATGCAAGGCAGCAGTTGGAATCCTAGTTACACCTGCACTTTTCTCTATCACTTTTCAAGGTCACTTCTGCTCCAGCTTTCATGACATTTTTTATTTCACCATCTCACAAATTCTCCTCACACCTGCTAAAGGTATTCTCTGCCTAGAATTTTTTTTTTTTTTCAAACTTACTTGAAATTTAAAGTAAAACGAAATGAGATAATCTTATATTATATATGGTATTATACAATTTAGTAAAAAATTTATTGCGGTAAAACAAGTCATGTTTCAGTCTCCTTAGATGTAACAAATGCCACTGCAATGATTCACTTTCCTCTGAGTAAGGCTCTGGTGCCTGAATCACATTAAAACCATACTAAACCTAAGGGAAACTTCTAAAAACGCTGCTAATGACATTCTTGCATATAAATGAACACTAGATGTTCTCAGATATGAGCAAAGTGATGATCATGGGCAGATATTTTCTTGGACTTTATGGCAGTAATCCTCTAGGACACTACGTTCACTCTATCGCAGCCTTAAAGGTTTGTCATCAGGTCAACCCCTCTTGAAAATAAATGCTGGCCTGCTACACAGATGAGCGCCACAAGACAGATTTCTGAAACCCAGAATGATCAGCCGCAATAACTGAGGCAGTAAATGGCCAACTATGTCATTCAGTATAGGTGGAGTCCACCAAAGCAAGAGCCTCTCTCAGCTGGTTAATAATAGAAGTTACTTACTGGGAGGCCTCCTCTACAAAGTCCAAATGCTCTACTAATAAAAAGAGGTTCTAGTGGTAAGATAACCCCTTTACATGGCTGGTTATGGGGAACAAAGGTCATAATAAAATAGAAATTTGAGATAACATGGACATACAGTGGTGTCCCTAGTGTTCATGAAATCATTCTTTCTCGTTGAGATTCTTATTCACTAGGCCTAACCTTTTGGTGAAGGTTCACCTACAGGAGCTGAGCAAATCATATCTGTGCCAGATTACCTTATTTATTTTCCCATTTTTAATTTTAATTTAAGACTTTTGCTTAGGTGCCATGCTACACGGACCAGTACGATGGTATCTGGTTCTCCATCTTGTAGTCAAATAAAGTTGCATTAGAAGCAAATTCAACACAAGTCAGTTTCTGCTTCCAAACTCCATCAGTTGCTGTGGGTACTATAAAGCTGTGAAGTTTCGTTTTACCTGACAGTTTTACTTCTGGCTGAAAACAGCCCTGAAGCTATTAAGGAACTCCTCATTATCAGACCTAGAGAACAGCTTAGCCTTGTACTTCTCACTTCACCATATGTACTGTGATGAATAGCAAAATATAGCACTGGCTACTATAACCTAATTAAAAGATGAGGAACGTATCAATGTCTTCCACTATGGCATATTTGTGTCCAGGGTTAATCTGTCAATCTTTCCTTTTTTTCACAAAGCCAGAGGACTCCCATTGGGATTGTGTAAATCTTGGCCTTGCTGAAAGATAACGAGCAAAGGCTCATTCTCCACAGGTATGAGAGGCCTGGGATACACTTTCTTTGACAGGAATTATTATATTGAGGCTACAGAGTGGTTTTTGACAAAATTCTCTTCAGAAAGACAACAGCAAAAATACATAGTACAAAGTACCAAGATTATAGACCCAGAATAATCCTTTAAAAGGGTTGACTGCATGGTGTGTATAACTACATCCAAGTTATACTATACAAATTGACGATTATTGAGAATAAGACCTAGATTTCATTAACTTTGCCTGAGTTTCAGGCCTTAACATGGAAAAGGAAAGACGTACAGAATTTGTTTCTACTAGTTGCCTTTTACACAAAGCTCCCACCATGCCTTTCATATCTTCACATCTCATCATACAAGGCAAGACAGATATACATGGACCTTGCACAGGGACATAGACATCAACATACACAGATACATCCACATAAGCCTTGGCAATGTAAAGGGCTGTGGGATCTGTCGCAGTCTTGAAATTAACCCTTCACACTGCAGAAACAGTAGCGTAATCATATATTGCTTTTTTTTAAACATATAATAATATATATAACATTTATAAAAATAAATTCTGAGCTTGGAGATAGATCGATAGATAGATAAACAGAAAGACAGACACATGTATACACATAATAAAAAAAATGTATATAAATATATATATATATATATATATATATATATATATACACACATAATTATATGTATATGTATATTAGTTGTATTGCTTGCTTGTTTCTACTCTATATAAATAAATTATAAAAAAAATAAAAATCAAAAAACTAAATGACAGCTCCAGTATAGTTTATATAGCATTTGCATTTCTTTTTAATTGGATAAGTGCTTTCACTAGACTGGGTCTATGAAAATGTGAAAGGCATTTTAATATAACACAGTTAAGAGCCAGAGGCATAATACATTACTATACCAAGAATTTTACAATATGCAGGACATCAAAGTACCTGAACTGCATACCACATACACGTATCATCAGGAATTCAGCTGATGTGCCTAAAAGCCATGGATAAAATGCTTCGTTCGGATTTTTCTATACAATGAAACCTCAGCTAGCTAGCTCATTCACACAATTAACCAGACGCTTTGATTCCTGAACAAGGCGAATACAGAGGAGCATGAAAGTAGTATTAAGGGCGAAGCATAGAGGCAAACTTTATGTAGTAGATGCTGATTCTCCCTCCATTCTCCCCTTCAGATCATTAACATGTCTGAATGATTGATTACAGAAAATAAATTGCTCTTCAGATGATTGAAAAAGTATACAAGGGGACTGGGGGCCTAGGAGGGTGCCTTGGAATTTTAATTTTCATTATTTTTTCTATCAGTACCACCACGCTGTATCTTAAATATGTACCGCACAGACACCTGTGTCTGATTAACACACTGATTCCAATCATAAATCAAGCAGAAGTTGAAATGTTCCTCCTCAGCAGCTGCAATCACATAGAGGGGATTAGAGCTGGATGTGACTTACCTGTGCTCTTTCTTTAAAATCAATATCCATCAAAGGACCCCAGTTATGTTTCCATGTTCACGGAAGGGTACATCTTCCTCTCAAACCGAACTCAACAAACTTATTCTTCAAGCCCAAGGTTGCAATCCCTCATCCATTAGCTATCCAACAGAAAGGGACAAAGAGGAAGAAAGAAAAAAAAAAGAAAGCAGGTGACCAAAATGGGTTCTCCACAGGAACTCCTGGTTACACCTCCCAACTGCTTTCTATGCTTTGCAGAAAATCAGACTTTCCCTCTAATCCAAAGTGGAGTGTAGATGAGGTCCACAGGTAAAGCAGACAGGTACCTGGCTGCACCTCAGATGGGGACTGTGTGTGTGAGCAGAGGAGTTCCAGAGATGCTAATTCAGAAAATGTTGTCTGGTCCGCCTGCACTGTAATTTGAAAGAGATGCAGCCTGTGGTACCACAGAGAAATGCATTAGGCTTTGACTTCATTGGCAGTCTTAGCTTAAGCAGAATCCTCAGGGACTGGGAAGGAGGTAGGATGGGATGTGAGCGCTGTGGAAGAGGCACAGTGTCCCCTAGTGCCAGCTCTAGTTACAGCATGGGCATTCTGTTAAATACTGTAGCTTGTGAGATGCCGGCAGTGTGCATGGTTTGCTAGGGAATATCTGACTAATAAAATGTATTAGGAGTAGCAGCAGAAGTCGTAGTACATGTATGTACGTCGTGACCCATATTCTAAGATATATTCAAAAAACCTCAGTATCTTTTCTGATACAATAAAGGCACGGTACAATAATAATAATTAGGGACGAGCGAATTTCATATTTTGAAATTTGTGGTATTTAATGAATTGCGCTATGGATTTTGTTACGCGGACAATAACGCAATTCCATGACGGAATGCATAACGGAATGCCTTCAGAGGCATTTTGTTATTCGTTCCGTCATAATAGAAGTGTAGGAGTCCTCTCCTGCATAACGTAATCCGGACAGATCCGTTATGCAGACCATAGACTTCTATTATGATGGAATGAATAACCAAATGCCTCTAAAGGCATTCCGTTATGCATTCCGTCATGGAATTGCATTATCGTCGGCGGTAACGGAATCCATAACACAATTCAGTAAATACCACAACATGAACACACGAACTCACACCCTAATGATAATAATAATCTTTATTTATATAGCGCCAACATATTCCTCAGCGCTTTACAGGTAGAGAGTCATAAATAACATAGCTCCAAACAGGTCAACAATTAAAAAAAGAGGCATGAGGGCCCTGTTCACAAGAGCTTACAATCTATGAGGGGATACGTTATTAATATATGGAGAATGTATTGTTCTCCTGCAAAGCAGCAATTTTCAGTATGTAATGCAGTACTATAAGTAAATGTTGAGGGATGATGAGTAGTAATGTGCTAAAATCCCACAAAGGGTAACAATGATTTCTGTATGAATAGTTAACAGCTGTGTGTTCTGGAAATGATAGAGTTAATAAATACCTCGCCCCGCAGACGGGTATATCTGCTCTTGGGCTCATTAGTTTAGTGTTATAGCTTTTTCTTTACTACACTAAACACAGATATTTTCATCATTGATTGCTTTGGCAATTATCATTGTGACTGCTAAAGTTCAAATACTATAGATATTGGGGTAGATTTATCAAAATTGGTGTAAAGTAGAACTGGCTTAATTGCCCGTAGCAACTAATCAGATTCCACCTTTCATTTTTCAGAACTCCTTTGGAAAATGAAAGGTGGAATCTGATTGGTTGATATGGGCAACTAAGCCAGTTTTCCTTTACACCATATTGATAAATCTCCCTCAATATGTTCTCTAAAAAGCCTTATTCACACGTCCATGTCATGCCTTTACCATCTGTGAAACTGTCCGCGATCCAGCTGTGTTTGATCCATAGCTCTGTAAATTTTAGTCCATGCGTCATCTGGATACTGTTAGGCTGAAAATTGGTTTACAGAGCATCTTCTAGCAAAGATACGTGAAAACCACGGACCAAACACGGATGGGCTCCATGTTGTGGCCGAGGTTTTTACAGACCTATAGACCATAATGTGTGTGAGGGATCCGTAATCACAGACAAAATAGTGAATGCTTCCATGGTGCCACCAAGGACACACGGTCTGTGGAAAACCGCCGATGATACATGCTTTAAAGTCGGGGTGGGGATTTATCATGAGGGGAATATTTCTGTTTTGCTTGAGTCTGTGTTGGTGTACTTTATGCCACTTTATCAAATGGTGTACTTTGTTTTAAAAAAAATTACACTTTTGTCTAGAAAAGCTACTCCAGTTTTCCTCTTCCACCCTCCTACTGTAGTGAGATTGTGACTATTTAAAAAATTCTCAGTCATAAATCTGAAGTGAAACTCATTAACATAGCGAGCCACATATAACCCATATTTCAAAACTGGAGCGAGTGGTGTAAAAATGCTAAATAGTTCTGCAAATGAGTCCATAAAGTCATAGGCCCCATGTTGCTTCTTTTAACAGACAGAATTCTTGAGTGAAGGCGTGATAAATGAGGGCCTATGAGTACGTGTGCTGTCCATGGAGACCACAGAAGAACATGTTCATAATAGACGTGTGAGAGAGATGTATTGCACCATTATCAGACTGTGCTTCTAACATTCAGAGCCCCTGCTCCTGAGGGTATACCGAATCAAACTCAAGTAGAACAACATGGGGTCTGTGTGTTATATCTGGACTACTGACACTTAAGGGGAGATTGATTAAAACTGGTGTAAAGGAAAACTGTCTTAGTTATCTATAGCAACCAATCAGATTGATCCTTTACAGTTTTGATAAATCTCCCCCTCAGGGATTTGCCCAGTTTTTTGGAGTTTAAGTTGTAAATTGCGGAATATGTCATATGTGTGCAATTATTTGCAACTTTTCACTCCTCTTGCCACTCACCTAATGCCCATAGTAAGGCATAGATTTCCTTTCTGGCTTAATGAGGTATTCTTATCTCAGAACGGGTCCCCTTGACCTCCTCCTGTCTGGAATCGGTGGCCAGAGGTCTCCATAGCTTCCAAAAAACTGCATTGGTTACAAAAACAGTGGTGGCCCCCACATCCAGATGGGACAGGGTTGGGGGAGGGCCATTCTAAAGATAGGCATGGTTTTAGGGACATATGCCATAAATGATTGAAATGGGAATATAATCTATTATTGCAACCTGATAGAGGAGATAGTCCAGATCTAAAACTCAGTGTTTGAATAAGCACAAATAAGGCTCCATACACATCTGCGTTGGAGGTTCAATTAGGGATTCAATTCAAATAAAAGAAGGATAAAATAGCAAAATGTGCTATTTTATTCAATTTTACACATTAAAATCAACAAGATTTTTTTTCTAATATTTTAAATAAAGAAGATGCTATTTCTCAAATATTCCAGTTTTACAAATAACTGAAGATGATATAATAAACACATTGATAGGATAATAAAGCAGTAATTATTTAAGCTATTTTCCATTTAGTAATAATTATTTATTAATCTATAGGGATGAGCGTAAAGACCCATATTCGAGTTTGCGATATATCACGAATATTTTGCATCATATTCGTCATGTATTCGTGACTTCGCAATATTCGATATTTTGCATTCAATCTCATGATTGGCAATTAATTTTTCAAGTTATATTTGCGTGCGCATAGAATCTATTCGTTATTATTAACGTTTAGGCTCCATTCACATGACCGTATGTTGTCCGCAAAAAAACGGATCCGTGTCCGCAAAAAAACGGATTGCATTCCGTTTTTTTGCGGACACGGATCCGTTTTTTTGTGGACAACATACGGTCGTGTGAATGGAGCCTTAACCTCTTAAAGACACAGGACGTACCCGTACGTCCTATGTCCTGTCCCTAAAGATGGCACCCGCTCCTGCTTCATGCGGGCGCCATCGCTGTGGGTGGCCACCTGCTTGTTCAAGCAGACCCCCGCAGCTAATGTTCGTCATTGGTAGCGCTGCCGATCGCAAATATTTAACCCCTTAGATGCCGTGGTCAATCCTGACCACTGCATCTGTGCGCGATTAAAACCGAAAGTAAAACCTTCGGCAGCTCTCTGGTTCCCCCTTGTGGCGATCGGGGAAACTGGAGCCTGTCAGAAACAGCCATGGTTTCTGTGAATGAAACCATGCTGTTGCACAGTATTTCCCATGGAGTCCTTGTTAGTAATAGGGCTCCATAGGAAACTAGTAAAATCATCATAGACTCCAATGCAAGTGTATTGGAGTTTATGATAGAGGCAATCAGATGACTGATTTATATAGTTTCCTATGGGAGCTATATAAAAGTGTTAAAAAAATAAAAAAATAAAACAAATTACAAATAAAAAAAAAAAAAAAAAATTCTAATCATGGGTGTCATAATGTGCGAAAACGCCCATAGTAAAAAAAATATAAAAATATATTCCCCATATGGCAAAACGGAAACAAATGTCCAATTCGCCATTTTTGGACGCTTCATTTCCTCCAAAAAAATGAAATAAAAAGTGATCAAAAAGATATACACACCCTACAATGGTATCACTTAAAAGTTCAGATTGTCCCACCAAAAATAAGCCCCCATACAACTCCGTACACATAAATACAAAAGTTATAGGGGTCAAAATATGGCGACAAAAAAAAATGAAAAAAATTCCCACTTTTAAATTTATTACCACTATCAAAACACAAGAAAAACTATACATATTAGGTATCGCCAGATTCATACTGACCGGTAGAATAAGACTAACTGGTCATTTTTATCGCACATCGACAGTCAGAATTTAAAAATCCGTAAAACTGTGGTGGAATTGCTTTTTTTTTGCAATTTTCCCCCATTTGGAATTTTTTAATGCTTCCCACTACATCATATGCAATATTAAATAGTGGCGTTGGAAAGTACAACTTGTCCTGCAAAAAACAAGGCCTCATATGGCTATGCGAACGGAAAAATAAAAAAGTTATGTCTCTTAAAAGGCAGGGAGCGCAAAATGAAAACGCAAAAATGAAAAAAAACAATGTGTCCTTAAGGGGTTAAACAGCTTTACATGTATTGAAAGCTTGAAATAGTGGGAGTCATTTGTGCGAATGGAAAGGTGCGAAAAAGACATATACAAATTTTCGCAATACATGCAGCATACTGGAGTCTGACTCAACCAGTTAACGCTTTGTAGGAAAGGGAATGCAAACCGCGAATAGATTAATGCAAATATTCAAGTGACGAACATTCGCAGGACAGTTTTTACCTATTAAATCTTTACTCTGACAGGAATAGTGGAAATTGTTATAGAAAGCAATTAAGGTTGGGGGAATTATGTCTGAATCTTTTATTTTCAATACAGTTTCCCTATCACTATCCATCTTAAGAGCGAATATTTGTAATTGCAAATATGGGGTCATGTATTCGACATATTCGCAAAATCTCGAAATCACGATATTCAAGATTAAAATTCGCTTTCCGAATATTCGCGCTCAACACTATTAATCTATACACAAGAAACAGTATTCTTAGTAAAATGTAAAAAATCACAATGGACAATAAAGCAGCTTCAAAAGGAGTTATTTGCATCACCTTGTGGTCATATATGGTAATGCAGCCTGGTGGATTCCAGGTGCCTGCAATTTTCCTGCAATCTGTCAGCAGATTTGTACCTATGATTGACAGGGCCAATCATGTAAATGTCATCACGCCTGCCCTTGTCAATCAAAGTAGAGAGGACACAGAAGTTGCAGAGAGAGAGAGCAGAGCCTCTAGATGCAACAGCAATGCCCCATTTTTCAAGAGGCTCATTTGCATATATGAAAACATTATTTTTCTCAGCAAAGTAGGCACATATGAACATGGGACCAACACAGATGCCTTCATCTGCCAAGAGCACAAGCAACAGGTCAGACAGTTTTGTAGGTACAAATCTGCTGACAGATGACCTTTAATATGTTCTTTGTGGGATAATATAGGGATTCTTCAGGATTTTGCTACTGATGGCCTAAACTGCACAGCTCTGTCCACTGTGTAGTGGAGTTGGTCACTGCCATGGTGCTCACACTCAAGTGTATGGAAGCAGTGCTGCAGTGGTCACCTCCCTCACTGCACAATAGATGGAGTTGTGGAGTTTTGGTTGCAGCTTTTAGCACAGGAGCTACCCCAAAAAATCTGATCGAACATATATTGCTGGCCATCAACAGTAAAATCCTGATCAACCCCTTTAAGGCTACCATAAGGGTTTTGTGGATCCTAGCAGGAAATCTCAAGATATATATTCATAGATATTGATTGCTAGAAATGGATTTATCTTTAAAAACACATTACTCTACACCGATTTTCCAGGGGATAAATCATGCAACTAACTACTCTCAAGTCCAGTGAGTTCTTCCATGTTACAGATAATCAAAAATGTAAACCTCTACTCCATTGATTCGCTAAGATGTGAGCAAACAAATGACTCTCTGACCTGTTAAATCAATTCTACTGTTTCTACTCTATAATAAAGGCAGCTTTTGTTTTTTCACTATGAAAAAAGATTGCTCCTTCAAGAATAAAAAAGATAATAAATAACTAGTAACTTTTATAGGAATTTCTGCTTAAACAGTCTTAAGATAAGTAAATACAGCAGAAAAATTGTGTGATTTTTTTTTCATGTAACAGTCACAGTAAAAATGTGAAGTATCCCAACCGTAATACAATCATGTGAAGAAAAATCACAGACAACCTCATGGTTGGAATACTTGCCCTTTGACCAGCAATTTTACCACAATTATTGCTTTGAAGCTCCAGGGCTACAGTTAGCCAGTTTAAAGGCAACCAGTCAGCAGTTTTCTGGTGTCCTAACTAAGATTTCCTTACTAAAATATTGACTCACTTTCTTTAATTGACTCAACCATTTTGCTAAGATCTTTTTTTATTATTGAATGGCTCCAGTGCATGCAGATGAGTCCTGAATATTTATGAGATTCTGAGTTTCTCCTCCCCTGCTGTTAATTCAGTTGGAGGAAAATCAGTGTCAGGGGGTGGGGACATCCAGAATCTCATGAATATAAGGACTCATTAGCATGCGCTGGAGCTGTCAAAACCTAGCGACATAAAACTAGTGACAGATTCCCTTTAAAACAAAATGGAGAATATTTATCAGTACTGGATTAAAGGAAAGTGCCGAAAAATGAAAGGTGGAATCTGGTTGGTTGCTATGGGCTAGTAAGTTTTCCTTTATACCAGTTTGAATAAATTTTCCCCAATGACTTGCTTAACTAGAGAATTTGTTTTTGCATTAAATTAGCCGTCAAAATTAGATTGTGATTTGTGAGCTCTACATGAGATGGGAAAATGTGAATACTTTCTCAGTATTGCTCTGAAGAATATTATACAATAGATAGATAGATAGATAGATAGATAGATGCCTTTACATACTTGAAGGTTTTGATCATGTCCTCTCTTTCCCGTTTGCCAAATAGCCAGCTACATAGACAGAAAGACAATAAACTTACACATATGGTGGGAGTTTGTGCCAAGCTTCAACTACTCTTGGTGTAAAAATATTCTTAACATTGGTTCTAACCCCTTTCCACAACTAATTTTACAATATGTCCCCTTGTTCTTGTGTTGAGTTGATTTTTATTATTAAAATCACTTCCTTTCTTAACCTTATTTATGGCTTTTATCATGTTTCCCCCAATTCCCTTCTTTGCTATATAACTAGATAGCTAGATAGCTATGATACCTTAAAAAGGATTCATACCCCTTGAACTTTTCCACATTTTTTTTCATGTTACACCCACAAACGTAAGTGTATTTTATTGAGATTTTCTGTGATAGAGCAACACAAAGTAGAAAGTACAGTATGTGTGAAGTGAAAAGAAAAAAAATACATGGCTTTCAAAATTTTTAATAAATAAAATCAGAAAAATCTTTTGTGCGTTTGTGTTCAGCCCCCTGTACTCTGATAAACCCAAATAAAATCCAGTGTGACCAATTGCCTTCATTAGTTACCTAATTAGAAAATAGAGTCCACCTGTGTGTAATTTATTCTCAGTATAACTACAACTGTTCTTTAAAGTCCTCAGAAGTTTGTTAGAGAAAATTAGTGATCAAACGGCATCATGAAAACCAATGAACACACCAGACAGGTCAGGGATAAAGTTGTGGAGCAGGACTAGAACCCTAAACATACAGACTGAGTTACAATGGAATGGTTTAGATCAAAGCATATCCATGTGTTCGAATGGTCCAGTCAAAGTCCAGAACTAATTGCCATTGAGAATCTGTGGCAAGACTTGAAAATTGCTGTTCACAGATGCTCTCCACCCAATCTGACTGAGCTTCTTTTGAAAAGAAGAATGGGCAAAAATGTCAGCCTCTAGATGTGCAAAGCTGGTAGAGACATGCCCAAAAAGTCTTGCAGCTATAATTGCAGCGAAAGGTGGTCCTACAAAGTACTGACTCAGGGGGCTGAATACAAATGGGCACCATGCTTTCCAGATTTATATTTATTAAAAATTTTGAAAACCATGTATCATTTTCTTTTCACTTCAGACATACTTGCTACTTTGTGTTGGTATATTACAGGGATGAGAAAACTGCAGCTCTCCAGCTGTTGCAAAACTACAATTCCCAGCATGCCCAGTCTGGCTACAGCTATCAGCCTACAGCAGGGCATGGTGGGAGTTGTAGTTTTACAACAGCTGGAGAATCGCAGTTTGCCCATCCCTGGTCTATCATATAAAACTCCAATAAAATACATTTACGCTTGTGTGTGTAATGTGAAAAAATGTGGAGAAGTTCAAGGGGTAAGAATACTTTTTGAAGGCCCTGTGGATAGATAGCTTGATTGATTGATTGATTGATTGATTTCGGAGGCTGAACAGGTAGACAATGCTTTCAATGCACGAATCACTCCAATATGTCACTGTCTCAGCTCCTTCCTCAGTGCTCATGTGCTCATGCTTGTGCTCATGTATGCATCATCTACCTGTGCAGACTCTGAAACTTAAATTCTTTTTGTCCACTCCACTTGTGCAAAACAAGGGGAGTGAAGTAGGATGACAAGAGAGACCGGAACCATATGCACACCAGAACTAAACAGTTTACTTTGTGCCAGGAGGTGTGCAACACAAACAAGAGCCGATACAGAAATTAAGTAGCATGCACCAGAAGGTAGTGAGAAGCACTGAGCATTCCCCAGGCACCCAGACAGAGATACAAACACTGGACTCAGAAGATGGCTAAGAGGAAGTGGGGGTGGTGTCAGAGCTAGCTGAAATCATGAGCCTCATAAAACATGTGCTTCTACAAAGCTTCTGAACATCACTGGAGCCTTCAGCATTTATGAAAGCGTGATTTATCCCTCCTTATCTGTTTTGTGAGCTCCAGAGCTTAAAACAAACATAGTATGAAAGAAAGGAAGTGAGGTCACTGCATGCAGTACTAGTGGAAGTGATTCGCCCCCTGCTTCTGAGAGATATGCATATAGCTTTGCAGATAAAACAGAGAATAATATGGCTAAATGAGACTTTAGGGAAGCCCAAACAGAACTGTTCCTTCACAATTATGATTGTACAAAGTAGCACAGCCATTATGCAAACTTTGTTGAAAACTCAGGTATGCTTTAAGTGGGAGAATTTTTTATTTTTTTTGTGCCACCGTTTGGAGTTTTATAAATTGTGTGGTTTATGGTTTTCTTTACATAGTTTTTTTTTGTTTTGTTTGTTTTTATAATACCCACATTTTACTCTAAATAACCAGTTCAATTAATTGGTTAGTACCTAAAAAAGGTAAGTTTTTATTCAAGGTACGCAAAAGAAAATGTACTAAATAATTGTGATTTTAGATTTTTTTTTATGTGGCCATATTTTATATAATTATTTTTAGGACACATTCTTGACCATTAGAAGCATCACAACCCTGATAGGTTCTATTGCTTTGTCTGATCTACTAGTGCAATGCCTTGCTTACTTGTGAAAATGCTCATGCCCTACCATTGTGTTTTGCATTTGTCTCACCTACCACCAATGCGGCTACTGCTAACGGTTTGATGACTTTACTTACAAGTTAGGGCCAAATATAATTTTTTTCCAGGGTCACTTTAAGTTCCCACTCCACCCCTAATAAGGCTTTCTGGGAGTTGGACGCCCACCGATCTAATATTGATGACCCACCTTATCAATATTTTGTTCCTGAAAAAAGCCCTTTAAGGGAATATTTTAGGTCACAAAGCAAAAGGGAAGCATTCAGGTCACAAAGTTGTAAGAAAATATTTCAGGTGACCGCGCAGAACTGAAGTGTATTTGTGTGTTCAGTTCATTATAGCAGAACACTACAGGCGATATCAATATAGTTATTGAGGAGAAGACTGAGTATAATGTGAGACTTATCACATGAACATCCCTCAGAACAGGTGAGAAATGTATGATTGTTAAGGGGCCTTCCCCTTGAATTCCCACCCTGAGCCCACTGTGTGAAGAGCAGTAATGTGAATGCTCTTATTTCAGCAAAAATGTTATTCTCCACGAAGCCGAATGTCCTTGCGGTAACAAATCACTTTTTCCTAAAATGGTTTCTAAAAGTAAAAAAGAAATATCTCATCCACTTGATTGCGAAGAGGTCATTCGTTCTTGTCTTGATTGAAGAAAACCCACCAAAGGACCTTTGGCAAACGTAAAGACAGCACTACATTATCACGCTGGCTGCAGCTCATATTCAGCTGTATGAAGAGCTATGGCAAAGTAACAGCGAGCATGAATAGAGATGGGAGACAACACGTGTTCACTGTGCATGCCATCTTTTCATAAAGCTGATCGGCAGGTGTTATCAATATTAAAAGCCTGGAGAACCCCTTTAACCCTCTAACTGTTCAGCCCCAGTCCAGCTCCAGCAGTGGGAAAAGTAGCTAACTGTAGGGGGGAGGGCTGCTTTAGATGCTTCTATCTCCTGAATAGTAGCAGCTAGAAACATAGAAACACGCAACTGTTCCTATTTGAAAGCTGACATTCCAAGCTTTCAGGCAATACGAGAATGACAGCAATATGTTCAATATAAGGGAAAATTTCACTGATCAGTGGCGTAGCTATCAGGGAAGCAGGGGAAGCAGCTGCTTCGGGGCCTGAACTCAGAAGGGGCTCGGGAGGAGTCACTGTACTTTGTCACCTCGGGCCCCTGTCAGAGCAGCTGACTTCAATCTACAATATTTGTACCTTTGTACCTGAAGAAGGGGATCTTATGTCCCCGAAATGTGTTGTAATGCACCTGTTTGGTATTTATACCTCTTCCCAATAAAGAAGAGTTAATTTTAAGACATCTGCCGAGACAAGTGGTTTTTGCACCAACAAGCAGAATTTCTTCTTCTTGATTCAAGAATACTTCTCCAGAGAACTGGACACCCTGTATGGAGGTGCATATATCTTCTGCGGCTGCATACCTTGAGCGAGTCCCGGCTGACACACATCATCAATAGAGTTGTGCCTATGTATATATAGCACAACTCTAAAAGGTGAGCCTGACCACTATTGCTGCATTGAACAATTGCATTGTCAAAACGTTATTACCCTATTGCGCGAGCCCGCCATTCTCCTTTTTTTTCTCCCCCACCTTGTACTGGGGAACAAGAATTTGAGAAGTCTGTTGCCTTTAATCCTGCACTTGCAACTCTGTCACTGACCTGACATCAGTGACATTGCTCCGCCTCTCCCCCTCCTCAGTTCTGATGATGGACAGTGACCAACATCAGGATGGTCCGATGTGGATGGAGCTAAAATAGCCCTATCCCTTTTCCTACCTGCGATTTCTGCAGCCTGAACCTTCCATGCCCAGAATGCTGAACATCATGTGTCCTGCAGTACAGTAGGAAAGCTGGGTGAATTATAACATGAAATGGCATCCAGCTTCCCTGCTATCCTGCATGGCACAAGTGCAGAGGCATTAGAGTATGGGGGAGAGGCAAAGCAGGACAGCTCGGTGTCTCTATATGTGTATTGTATATGTGTGGGTCCATGTATGTAGTGACTGTGTGTATGAATGCATCCATGTATGTGGAGAGTGCGTATATGAGTGTATCTATGTATATGGTGACCCCATGTATGAGTGCATCTATGTATATGTTGAGTCCGTGTATGAGTGTGTCCATGTATGTGGCGAGTGGGTAAATGAGTGCATCTATGTACATGGTGAGCACATGTATGAGTGCATCTATGTATATGTTGAGTGTGTATATGACTGTGTTTATGTATGTGGAAAGTGTGTGTATGAGTGCATCCATGTATGTGGTGAGTGTGTATATGAGTGCATCTATGTATATGGTGAGCACATGTATGAGAGCATCTATGTATATGTTGAGTGCGTGTATGAGTGTGTCCATGTATGTGGCGAGTGTGTATATGAGTGCATCTATGTATATGGTGAGCACATGTATGAGTGCATCTATGTATATGTTGAGTGTGTATATGACTGTGTTTATGTATGTGGAAAGTGTGTGTATGAGTGCATCCATGTATGTGGTGAGTGTGTATATGAGTGCATCTATGTATATGGTGAGCACATGTATGAGAGCATCTATGTATATGTTGAGTGCGTGTATGAGTGTGTCCATGTATGTGGCGAGTGTGTATATGAGTGCATCTATGTATATGGTGAGCACATGTATGAGTGCATCTATGTATATGTTGAGTGCGTATATGACTGTGTTTATGTATGTGGAAAGTGTGTGTATGAGTGCATCCATGTATGTGGTGAGTGTGTATATGAGTGCATCTATGTATATGGCGAGCGCATGTATGAGTGCGTCCATGTATGTGGAAAGTGTGTGTATGAGTGCATCCATGTATGTGGTGAGTGTGTAAATGAGTGCATCTATGTATATGGTGAGCGCATGTATGAGTGCGTCCATGTATGTGGAGAGTGTGTGTATGATTGCATCTATGTATATGGTGAGCACATGTATGAGAGCATCTATGTATATGTTGAATGCGTGTATGAGTGTGTCCATAAATGTGGAGAGTGTGTGTATGAGTGCATCCATGTATGTGGAGAGTGTGTCCATGCAAGTGGTGAGTGTACATCTATGTATATGGTGAGCACATGTATGAGTGTGTCCATGTATGTGGAGAGTGAGTTTATGAGTGAGTCCATGTGTGTGGAGAGTGCATGTATAAGTGCATCCATGTGTGTGGTGAGTGCGTGTATGAGTGTGTCTATGTATGTGGAGAGTGTGTCCATATATGTGAAGAGTGCGTCCATATATGTGGAGAGTGCGTCCATATATGTGGAGTGTGTGTGTATGACTGCATCCATATATGTGGAGAGTGCGTTTATCACTACGTCCATGTATGTGGAGAGTGTGTCCATGTATATGGAAAGTGTGTCCATATATATGGAGAGTGTGTCCATGTATGTGGAGAGTGCATACATATATGTGGAGAGTGTGTCCATGTATGTGGAGAGTGTGTCCATGTATGTGGAGAGTTTGTCCATATATGTGGAGAGTGTGTGTATGACTGTGTCCATGTATGTGGAGAGTTCGTCCATATATGTGGAGAGTGTGTGTATGACTGTGTCCATGTATGTGGAGAGTGCGTCCATGTATGTGGAGTGTCAGTGTATGACTGCATCCATGTATGTGGAGAGTGCGTCCATGTATGTGGAGAGTGTGTGTATGACTGCATCCATGTATGTGGAGAGTGCGTCCACGTATGTGGAGAGTCAGTGTATGACTGCGTCCATGTATGTGGAGAGTGCGTCCATGTATGTGGAGAGTGTGTGTATGACTGCGTCCATGTATGTGGAGAGTGCGTGTATGACTGCATCCATATATGTGGAGAGTGCGTCCACATACATGGACGCAGTCATACACACACTGTCCCACCACTTCAGTCATGTACTGAGGTGGTGGAGATATATCGACGACATCTTCCTCATTTGGACAGGAGAGGTAACACAGTTATTGTAATTCCAGAGTTTCCTCAATAGTATTGACAATAATCTACAGTTCACCCTGGTTTATTCAGACACTGAGGTACAGTTTCTGGATACCAGGGTGATCCACAAGGATGGGGCTCTACAAACAGAGTTATTTATAAAGCCGACCAATACTAATACATTTCTGTGTTACAACAGCTGCCACCCTAGGAAAATGATTAAATCTCTCCCTTACTCACAGCTCCTGCGCGTTAGGCTACATGCACACGACCGTTGTTTGTTTCCGCGTCCGTTCCGTTTTTTTTCACGGATAGGATGCTTCCCCATTCATTTCAATGGGTCCGTCAAAAAATGCGGATGGTCAACCGTTTTTGTTCCGCATCCGTGATCCGTGTTTTCATTCCGTCAAAAAAATAGTGCATGTCCTATTTTTTTCACGTTTGCGGACAAGGATAGGCATTTTTACAATGGATCTGCCCTAAAAATCGGATCCGTCAAAAAAAACGGTCCGTCATCCGTTTTTTTTGACGGACGCAAAATTTCAAGGAAGAGCGGACGCGGAGGCAGGCAACGGTCGTGTGCATGTAGCCTTAGATGCATTGTAAGTGACTGTGATAAGGTTGGGGATACTCTGGATAATATGGTGGAAAGATTTGCAAAGAGAGGTTATCCTCGCACATTGTTAAGAGAACACAAGAAAAATGAATGCAAACTGGACAGAATGGATACATTGAGATACCAGGGTCAGAAACGTTAACAACGTAGAATCCCTTTTATATCAACATACAATGAGTTAAGTACTAGTATCAGTAAGATCATTAAACAACATTGGGGCATTTTGGGAGGCTGCCTAGGTAATGTACCTGAGTTCAAACATCCCCCGTTATTTTCATATCGTAGATCAAGACACCTAAGAGACCAGCTGGTCAAAGCTGATGTGGGCCCTGGCAAACAGATGAGACAAACTACATTGACACAATGTGGGGGTGGTTGCTTTCCATGCCTCAGTTGTGTCAATTGTAGATACATTCAGAAAGCGAAGTTTTTCTACATCCCAGGACAGGTGTTAGACATAACATTAAATTTCACCTTACATGTGATTCCAATCATGTGATTTATGTATTATCATGTCCCTGTAATCTGTTGTATTTGGGGGAAACCTCAACAGAATTGAAGACACGGTTGAACAATCACCGTTATACCATACGCAAAAGACGACTTGACTTACCAGTTTCAAAGCACTTTGTAGAATTGGGTCATGTGGAAAGGAAGTTAAGATGTTGGATAGTGGACCATGTTCCTCCACTGAGAAGAGATGGTAACAGGTTAAACATGTTGAAAAAAAACGAACTGCAATGGATCTACACACTGAATAGTTTAAAACCGGAGGGGCTCAATGTAGAATATAACATTGGGGCAATTCGGGAATGATTGGCTTGCCCTCTTGACCTGCATAGACTGGGGGACGGTACCCTCCAGTGAGTAGTTGAGGCAAATGTACAAATATCTATTACTTTATGAAAACTAGATAATAATTTTTTCTCTCTTCTTTTTTCTGTATTACAGATTTAATGTTGGGAATAATAAGAAGGAGGACTATTGAGGAGTACACCCAAAAAAAATGTTTTTCCCCCTTTTTTTAGGGATCTGTTGCTGCTGAGCCATATTACGTCTCATCCTATCGCCTGATAGCCTATTATAGATGCATTATGTTCCTATTGAGGACTAAATAGGATTTTGGGTCATTGAGGAGATCCCTCGTAGGCTTTGAAAAAACGTAACGGGGCGGAGAGCATGCAGTGCTGGGATCCATCTGAAAAGCTACTGCATTTCTGCTCCCATTAGGAGGGGTTTCGACCCTCTGACGGGGATTGTCCCCCCCTTCCTGGAATTATTATGCCTTACATGAACAGACCCGAATATGACTTTGAGAGAGTGTTGGTAAGCAGCATCTATGGAGGACTAAGTGGGGGCACGTATTATGTACGTGACCCCACACTATGTCCATCCATTGGAAGGGGCTTCAGTCCTTTGACGAGGACTGTCCCCTCTTTTCTGTGAAAGACACTTACTCGAGGTGAAGATCTCCGATCACTATGATCGTATATATATTCAAATCCAGGAAGCAAGATGGCGCAGGAGGCTTGCAGGCGGTTCGGAGCATGCGAGAAAATGAAGAGATGGTATTTTCCCACTGAAAGATGGCGCTGCGAGAGAGGGATTGTTCTGTGCATGTGCGTAAATTTGCATGCTCTGACGTGTATTGGCGCAGCCGCACAGTTAAGTACATGACGCCGAGCGTGGCGGTATAGCACAGCACACGATTGATATACGGTATGACTCCTCCAACTTATCCCAACTTTTTGGCAGAAGGACCCAGTTTCTGTGTGTTGTTAAAAGATATCGACAGTGTCTCCCAAAGAAGAGTGACCTCTACAGCACCCTGCCCCGTTTATTATCCGTATGCTGTGATATCACTGTATACTGACATCAATGTGTTTATAATCCATATACTGTGACATCAGTGTATACTGAAATCACTTTGTTTATTATCCTTATACTGTGTCATCACTGTATACTGACATCACTGTGTTTATTATCCTTATACTATGACATCACTGTATACTATATACTGGCAACACTCTGTTTATTATCCTTATACTGTGACATCACTGTATACTGACATCACTGTGTTTATTATCCATATACTATGACATCACTGTATACTGTATACTGGCAACACTCTGTTTATTATCCTTATACTGTGACATCACTGTATACTGACCTCACTCTGTTTATTATCCATATACTATGACATCACTGTATACTGTATACTGGCAACACTCTGTTTATTATCCGTATACTGTGACATCACTGTATACTGACCTCACTCTGTTTATTATCCTTATACTGTGATATCACTGTATACTGGAAACACTCTGTTTATTATCTTTATACTGTGACATCACTGTATACTGACATCACTGTGTTTATTATCCATATGCTATGACATCACTGTATACTGTATACTGGCATCACTATGTTTATTATCCTTATACTGTGACATCACTGTATACTGACTTCACGGTGCATATTATCCGTATACTGTGATATCACTGTGTACTGACATCACTGTGTTTATTATCCATGTATTGTGACATCACTGTATACTGACATCACTGTGTTTATTATCCATATACTATGATATCACTGTATACTGTATAATGGCAACACTCTGTTTATTATCCTTATACTGTGACATCACTTTATACTTACTTCAGTGTGTTTATTATCCTTATACTATGACATCACTGTATACTGGATACTGGCATCACTCTGTTTATTATCCTTATACTGTGACATCACTGTATACTGTATACAGGCATCACTCTGTTTAATATACTTATACTGTGACATCACTGTATACTGACAGCACTGTGTTTATTATCCTTATACTGTGACATCAATGTATACTGACCTCACTGTGTTTTTATCCGTGTATTTTGAAATCACTTTATACTGACATCTCTGTGTTTATTATCCGTCTATTGTGACATCACGGTATACTGACATCACTGTGTTTATTATCCATGTATTGTGACATCACAGTATACTGAACTCACTGTGTTAATTATACTTATACTGTGATATCACTGTGTACTGACATAACTGTGTTTATTATTTGTATATTGTGACATCACTGTATACTGACATCACTGTGTTTATTATCCTTATACTGTGACATCACTGTATACTGACATCACTGTGTTTATTATCCTTATACTATGACATCACTGTATACTTACACCACTGTGTTTATTATCTTTATACTATGATATCACTGTATACTGTATACTGGCAACACTCTGTTTATTATCCTTATAATTTGACATCACTGTATACTGAAATAACTGTGTTTATTATACTTATTCTATGAAATCACAGTATACTGACCTCACTCTGTTTATTATCCTTATACTGTGATATCACTGTGTACTGACATCACTGTGTTTATTATCCATGTATTGTGACATCACTGTATACTGACATCACTGTGTTTATTATCTGTGAATTGTGACATCACTGTATACTGACATCACTGTATTTATTATCCTTATACTGTGACATCACTGTGTAATGACATCACTGTGTTTATTATCCGTGTATTGTGAAATCGCTGTATACTGACATCACTCGTTTTATTATCCCTTATCCTATGACATCACTGTATACTGACATCACTCTGCTTATTATCCTTATAATTTGACATCACTGTATACTGACATCACTGTCTTTATTATCCGTGCATTGTGCCATTACAGTATACTGACATCACTGTGTTTATTATCCTTATAATGTTACATCACTGTATATTGATATCACTCTGTTTATTATCCGTGTATTGTGACATCACTGTATACTGTGTTCTGACATCACTGTGTTCATTATCCTTATCCTGTAACATCACTGTATACTGACATCACTCTGATTATTATCCTTATACTATGACATCACTGAATACTGTATACTGACATCACTCTGTTTATTATCCTTATACTGTGACATCACTGTTATACTGACATCACTCTGTTTATTATCCGTGTATTGTGACATCACTGTATACTGACATCACTCTGTTTATTACCCTTATACTGTGACATTACTGTATACTGACATCACTCTTTTTATTATCCTTATCCTGTGAAATCACTGTATACTGACATCAGTCTGTTTATTATCCACGTATTGTGACATCACAGTATACTGACATCACTGTGTTTATTTTCCTTATACTGTTACATCACTGTATATTGATGTCACTATGTTTATTATCCTTATCTTGTAACATCACTGTATATTGTATCCTGGCATCACTGTGTTTGCTATCCTTATACTGTGACATAACTGTGTAATAACATCACTGTGTTTATTATGCGTGTACTGTGACATCACTTTATACTGATATCACTGTGTTTATTATCAGTCTATTGTGACATCACTGTACACTGACCTCACTGTGTTTATTATCCGTATACTGTGATATCACTGTGTACTGACATCACTGTGTTTATTATCCATGTATTGTGACATCACTGTATTCTGACATCACTGTGTTTATTATCCGTGAATTGTGACATCACTGGATACTTACATCACTGTGTTTATTATCCTTATACTATGACATCACTGTATACTTACACCACTGTGTTTATTTTCCTTGTACTATGACATCACTGTATAAATTATGCTGGAAACACTCTGTTTATTATCCTTATACTGTGACATCACTCTATACTGACATCACTTTGTTTATTATCCATATACTATGACATCACTGTATACTGTATACTCGCATCATTCTGTTTATTATCTTTATACAGTGACATCACTGTATACTGACTTTACTGTGTTTATTATGCTTATACTATGACATCACTGCATACTGTAAACTGGCATCACTCTGTTTATTATCCTTATTCTATGAAATCACTGTATACTGACATCATTGTGTTTATTATCCTTTTAATGTGACATCAATGTGTTCTGACATCACTGTCTTTATTATCCGTGTATTGTGACATCACTGTATCTTGACATCACTGTGTTTATTATCCTTATACTGTTACATCACTGTATACTAACATCACTCTGTTTATTATCTTTATCCTGTGACATCACTGTATCCTGACATCACTGTGTTTATTATCCTTGTACGGTGACATCACTGTGTACTGACATAACTGTGTTTTTTATCCATGTATTGTGACATCACTGAATACTGACATCACTGTTTATTATCCGTATAATGTGACATCACTGTATACTGACATCACTGTCTTTATTATCCGTGTATTGTGACATCACTGTATACTAACATCACTCTGTTTATTATCCTTATCCTGTGACATCACTGTATACTGACATCACTCTGTTTATTATACTTAGGCCCCATGCACATCACTGTTTATTACCGACATCGCTCTGTTTTATTATCACTGATACGATGACTTCCTCATTCATTATCAATGTCCGTCAAACTGTGTACTGATCAACCGTGTTTGTTCCGCATCCGTGATCCGTGTCTTCATTCCATACAATAACATAGTGCATGTCCTATTTTTTATCACGCTATACGTGACATAGTGATACTGGCATCACTCTATCTATGGATCTGCCTATATTGGATCCGTAAACGGTCCGTCACTCCGTTTATTATCTGACGGACTGCGACATTTCAGGATGATCTACTGAGGCATGCAACTGTGTGTGCATGTAGCCTTATCCTGTGACATCACTGTATACTATGACATCACTCTGCTTATTATCCTTATCCTGTGACATAACTGTATACTGACATGACTGTGTTTATTATCCTTATACTGTGACATCACTGTATACTGACATCACTCTGTTTATTATCCTTATACTGTGACATCACTGTATACTGACATCACTCTGTTTATTATCCTTATACTGTGGCATGACTGTGTACTGACATCACTCTGTTTATTATCTGTGTATTGTAAAATCACTGTATCCTGACATCACTGTGTTTATTTTCTGTGTATTGTGACATCACTGTATACTGTATACTGACAGCACTGTGTATATTATCCTTACATTGTGACATCACTGTATACTGACATCACTCTGTTTATTACCCTTATACTGTGACATTACTGTATACTGACATCACTCTTTTATTATCCTTATCCTGTGAAATCACTGTATACTGACATCACTCTGTTTATTATCCTTATACTGTGACATCACTGTATACTGACATCACTGTGTTTATTTTCCTTATACTGTTACATCACTGTATATTGATGTCACTATGTTTATTATCCTTATCTTGTAACATCACTGTATATTGTATCCTGGCATCACTGTGTTTGCTATCCTTATACTGTGACATAACTGTGTAATAACATCACTGTGTTTATTATGCGTGTACTGTGACATCACTGTATACTGATATCACTGTGTTTATTATCAGTCTATTGTGACATCACTGTACACTGACCTCACTGTGTTTATTATCCGTATACTGTGATATCACTGTGTACTGACATCACTGTGTTTATTATCCATGTATTGTGACATCACTGTATTCTGACATCACTGTGTTTATTATCCGTGAATTGTGACATCACTGGATACTTACATCACTGTGTTTATTATCCTTATACTATGACATCACTGTATACTTACACCACTGTGTTTATTTTCCTTGTACTATGACATCACTGTATAAATTATGCTGGAAACACTCTGTTTATTATCCTTATACTGTGACATCACTCTATACTGACATCACTTTGTTTATTATCCATATACTATGACATCACTGTATACTGTATACTCGCATCATTCTGTTTATTATCTTTATACAGTGACATCACTGTATACTGATTTACTGTGTTTATTATGCTTATACTATGACATCACTGCATACTGTATACTGGCATCACTCTGTTTATTATCCTTATTCTATGAAATCACTGTATACTGACATCATTGTGTTTATTATCCTTTTAATGTGACATCAATGTGTTCTGACATCACTGTCTTTATTATCCGTGTATTGTGACATCACTGTATCTTGACATCACTGTGTTTATTATCCTTATACTGTTACATCACTGTATACTAACATCACTCTGTTTATTATCTTTATCCTGTGACATCACTGTATCCTGACATCACTGTGTTTATTATCCTTGTACGGTGACATCACTGTGTACTGACATAACTGTGTTTTTTATCCATGTATTGTGACATCACTGAATACTGACATCACTGTTTATTATCCGTATAATGTGACATCACTGTATACTGACATCACTGTCTTTATTATCCGTATCCTGTGACATCACTGTATACTAACATCACTCTGTTTATTATCCTTATCCTGTGACATCACTGTATACTGACATCACTCTGTTTATTATACTTATCCTGTGACATCACTGTATACTGACATCACTGTGTTTATTATTCGTGTATTGTGACATCACTGTGTACTGACATCACTGTGTTTATTATTCGTGTATTGTGACATCACTGTGTACTGACATCACTGTGTTTATTATTCGTGTATTGTGACATCACTGTGTACTGACATCACTGTGTTTATTATCCTTATACTGTGACATCACAGTATACTGACATCACTGTGTTTATTATCCGTGTATTGTGACATCACAGTTTACTGATATTACTCTGTTTATTAACCTTACACTGTGACATCACTGTATACTGACATCACTGTGTACTGACATCGCTGTGTTTATTATCCTTATACTATGACATCACTGTATACTGTATACTGACATCAATCTACTTATTATCTTTATCCTGTGACATTACAGTATACTGACATCACTGTGTTTTTATCCTTATAATGTGACATCACTGTATACTGACATTACTCTGTTTATTATCCTTATACTATAACATCACTGTATACTGTATACTGGCATCACTCTGTTTATTATCCTTATACTGTGGCATGACTGTATACTGACATCACTGTGTTTATTATTCGTTTATTGTGAGATAACTGTATACTGATATCACGCTGTTTATTATCCATATCCTGTGACATCTCTGTGTTTATTTTCTGTGTATTGTGACATCACTGTATACTGATATCACTGTGTTTATTATACTTGTACTGTGACATCACTGTATACTGACATCACTGTGTTTATTATCCGTGTATTGTGACATCACAGTATACTGACATCACTCAGTTTATTATCCTTACACTGTGACATCACCGTATACTGACATCACTGTGTTTATTATCCGTGTATTGTGACATCACTGTATACTGACATCACTGTATTTATTATCCTTACACTGTGACATCACTGTAAACTGACATCACTGTGTTTATTATCCGTGTATTGTGACATCACTGTATACTGACATCACTGTGTTTATTATCCTTATACTGTGACATCACTGTATACTGACATCACTGTGTTTATTATCCTTATACTGTGACATCACTGTATACTGACATCACTGTGTATATTATCCGTGTATTGTGACATCACTGTGTACTGACATTGCTGTGTTTATTATCCTTATACTGTGACATAACTGTATACTGACTTCACTGTGTTTATTATCCGTGTATTGTGACATCACTGTATACTGACATCACTCTGTTTATTACCCTTAGGCCTCATGCACACGACCGTTGTTTGATTCCGTGTCCGTTGCTCCGTTTTTCGTGATTTTCTGCGGACCCATTGGTTTTCAATGGGTCCGTGGAAACCTCGGCAAATGCACCGTTTGTCCTCCGCGTCCGTGGTCCGTGATTCCAGTCCGTCAAAAAAATATAACCTGTCCTATTCTTGTCCGTGAAAAACGGTTCACGGACCCATTCAAGTCAATGGGTCCGTGAAAAATGCGGATGGCCATCCGTGTGTCATCCGTGTTCCGTGTCCGTTTTTTTTGCGGATCCCTTGGCAGGCACTTGGGAAACATTGTCAGCCTGTCTTTTGGTAAAATCTTTTGGGTCATGTCCGCTAAAAAAACGGAAGACACACGGAAACACAACGGAAGGCAAAAACGGACACGGATCACTGAACAACGGAACCCCTTTTTGCGGACAGCATAAAAAAACGGTCGTGTGCATGAGGCCTTATCCATATCCTGTGACATCACTTTATCCTGATGCAGGGCTGATTGAGGTCTAAAGATGATTTGTCAGCTCCTGCACTCCCCCGGCATTTCGCTTCCTTGCTGTATACACAGCGCTCGTTCAGCACCGTATATACAGCGATTCAGAAGGCAGGAACACAGAGGAGCGGTCCCAGCCTTCTCTATGCCGTGCTCTATTGTCACTGACAGCGGGTCCCATGCTCATAAGCTGTATGATGAGCGTGCAGCTGCAATCCATTCAGTGATGTGTTCATGATACAATTAGGGAACGCATGCGGTTGCCACATGCATAATCATGTGCTTTAGGCCTCTTTCACACGAGCGTGTCCGGATCAGGTCCTGATGCGTTGCAGATGTGTTCAGTGAAAACTGTGCGATTTCACAGGCAAAGGCATTCAGTTTTGTCTGCGATTGCGTTCAGTTCAGTTTTTTCCGCGCGGTGAAATGCGTTTTAATGCGTTTTTCACGCGCGTGATAAAAAACTGAAGGTTCACAAACAACATCTCTTAGCAATGATCAGTGAAAAACGCAATGCACCCGCACTTGTTTTTCACGCAGCCCCATTCACTTCTATGTGAAAAACGCAGAATATAGAACATGCTGCGATTTTCACACAACGCACAAGTGATGCGTAAAAAAAACGCTCATGTACAAAGACCCATTAAAATGAATGGGTCGGGATTCAGTGCGGATGCTATGCGTTTACGTCACGCATTGCAACCGCGCGGAAAACTCGCTCGTGTGAAAGGGGCCTTAGGGTGCGTTTTTTAGTCTGCAATAGTTTATGTATTGTTGCTCCAGCTATTAACATTCTGATTAACTTCAAATAGGGAAATGTGATAAAATATGTTAAACATATATTGCAAGTGGCTGATCAACGGTATAGCCAATGCGTTCAGCAGCCACAAGCGGGTGAGCATGCTTTACACATGGTTGACCACACATACAACAGGTGCAGTCAGGACAACTTGGAAAGTTCCAGGTCACTCTCAGAAACCTATTTCCCCAATTGACTACTATTGGAAAAGGTGATGCTGTGGTTGCTAACTGCAGCTTTACCACTCCGTCTGGTCACATCCTTAGGCCTCTTTCACACGGGCGTCATGTTTGACGCCCGGATAAGAGGCGAGTGCGTTGCGGGAAAATGCGCGATTTTTCCGCGCGAGTGCAAAGAGTTTTAATGCGTTTTGCACGCGCGTGCGAAAAAACGGCATGTTTGGTACCCAGACCCGAAGCCGGACTTCATCACCGAAGTCCGGTTTCGGGTGGAGTATTCTGTAGATTTTATTATTTTCCCTTATAACATAGTTATAAAGGAAAATAATAGCATTCTCAATAGAGAGAGAATGCAAAGTAAAAAGGGCACTAGAGGGTTAAAAATAATAAAAACATAAACTTACCCCCTCCATTTGATCGCGTAGCAGCCGGTTACCGGTCTCCTGCTCTGTATTCAGCCGGGAAGGGGGTGAATGACCTTCAGTGACGTCACTGGGTCACATGGTCCAATCACCGCTCATGTGCACAGCCCCATTGAAATGAATGGGTCCGGATTCAGTGCGGGTGCAATCCGATCACCTCACGCATTGCACCCGCGCGGAAAACTTGCCCGTGTGAAAGGGGCCTTAGAACCAAGTTTTGTTTCAGTGAAAACATGTCTACCAGGATGTCCTTCTTTTATAATGCATTGTTATAATGCAGATTAATCAACTGGGATTTTAATCTTCACTCTTAGACAAGTGCTGGATATATGTGTTTTTGTTGATTTATATATAATGCACTCTATTCACACTCTCTGCACAGCTACATTCACTCCAGACACATAATACATGCACACACCATGCATACACTCCAGAAACATACAGGTGCAATTCAATAAAATAGAATATCATTGAAAAGTTAATGTATTTCAGCAATTCAATTCAAAAAGTTAAACTCATATTATATAAATTCATTACACGCAGAGTAAACTATTTCAAGCTTTTATTTCTTTTAATGTTGATGATTATGGCTTACAGCTAATGAAAACCCAAACCTTAGTGTCTCAGAAAATTAGAATATTGTGAAAAAGTTCAATATTGTAGACTCATGGAGGTGTCACACTCTAATCAACAAAACACATCGAAACTGCCCAATAAGTAATACGCTACAGAGAGTCTGGGACAAAATAATGAAAATGTTAAATATAACCCATTCATTGCATTTTTCTCCCCTTTGGGATAATTTTCATTTGGAGAAATTTAGGAAATTATCTGACAATCACTATTGGTTTAAAAGAGGGATCACCACTGTTGTGCACTTATTTAAGGAAGGGAAGATGAGACCCCTGTTGGAAATCATGGGAGGAGAGGATATATCCTTTATGTCTTATTTTAGGTATGCACAGCTTACACATGCCGCTTCCCTCACGATAAATAAGAAATTATTCACAGTCCATAATCACTTGTTTTTAGATTTTTGTTTCGCATCTTTGGGGATGAATATAAAAATATCACACATATATGTTAGGTTATTACAAGAAATTGGTCAGTTTTATAAGTTTGAGGCCTCATGCACATGACCGTATGTGTTTTGCAGTCCGCAAATTGCGGATCCGAAAGAAAACGGATGACGTTCCGCATGGCATCCGTTTTTTTTGCGGATCCGTAGTAATAAAGCTACAAGCACACGATAGTTGTTTTTTGCTGTCCGCAAATCGCGGATCCGTCATCCTTTTTTTTTCCCATCCACATCCGTTCCGTGTGTCCGCAAATTTAGTAGGTTGTGTTTCTGTGTGTCTTTCGTTTTTTTTTTGCGGATCTGCAAAAAGAACAGAAGGCTTGAACCAGTTTCTTAACCACTTCAGCCCCCCTAGCTTAAACACCCTTAATGACCAGGCCACTTTTTACAATTCTGCACTACACTACTTTCACCGTTTATTGCTCCGTCATATAACTTACCACCCAAATAAATTTTTACCTCCTTTTCTTCTCACTAATAGAGCTTTCATTTGGTGGTATTTCATGGCTGCTGACATTTTTACTTTTTTTGCTATTGATCAAAAATGACCGAAATTTTTGCAAAAAAATTTAATTTTTCACATTCTGTTGTAATTTTTTTTTTTAAAAACTACATTTCTATATAAATTTTTCGCAAAATTTATTGTTCTACATGTCTTTGATAAAAAAAAAAAATCCAATAAGTGTATATTTATTGGTTTGGGTAAAAGTTATAGCGTTTACAAACTATGGTGCAAAAAAGTGAATTTCCGCATTTTGAAACAGCTCTGACTTTCTGAGCACCTGTCATGTTTCTTCAGGTGCTAGAATGTCAGGATAGTATAAATACCCCCCAAATGACACCATTTTAGAAAGAAGACACCCCAAAGTATTCGCGGAGGGGCATGGTGACTTCATGTATCATTTAATTTTTTTTCACAAGTTAGCGGAAAATGACACTTTCTGAGGAACAAAAAATAATAATAAAGTTTCCATTTCTGCTAACTTCTGGCAAAAAAAAATAAAAAATCTCCCACGGACTCACTATGCCCCTCAGTGAATACCTTGGGGTGTCTACTTTCCGAAATGGGGTCATTTTGGGCGGGGCTAAAATGCGAGCAGCCATGTAAAAGCTAAAAAGTACTACGCATTTAGATTCCAGACTTCTTCTCTCGCTTTAGGGGCCCCTAAAATGCCAGGACAGTATAAATACCCCACAAGTGACCCCATTTTAGAAAGAAGACACCCCCCCGAGGTATTCCGTGAGGGGTATGGTGAGTTCATGTAAAATCTTATTTTTTGTCACAAGTGAAATCTGAGACTTTGTAAAAAACAAAAAACAAAAAAAATATATCAGTTTCCGCCAAAAAAAAAAAAATTTCTGTGAACTCGACATGCCCCTCACGGAATACCTTGGGGTGTCTTCTTTCCAAAGTGGGGTATTTATACTGCCCTGGCATTTTAGGGAACCTAAAGCGTGAGAATCCAAATGCGTAAAAATGCCCTCCCTGTGAAATCCTAAAGGTACTCATAGGAATTTGGGCCCCTTTGCGCATCTTAGCTGTAAAATAGTGTCACTCATGTGGTATCGCCGTACTCAGGAGAAGTAGGGCAATGTGTTTTGGGGTGTATTTTTATATATACCCATGCTGGGTGTGAGAAATATCTCTGTAAATGACAACTTTTTAAAAAATTTTATACAAAGTTGTCAATTTACAGAGATATTTCTCTCAGCATGGGTATATGTAAAAATACACCCCAAAACACATTGCCCTACTTCTCCTGAGTACGGCGATGCCACATGAGTGACACTTTTTTGCAGCCAAGATGTGCAAAGGGGCCCAAATTCCAATGAGTACCTTTTAGGAGGGCATTTTTACGCATTTTTCTTCTCACGCTTTAGGGCCCCTAAAATGCCAGGGCAGTATAAATACCCCACATGTGATCCCATTTTAGAAAGAAGACACCCCAAGGTATTCCGTGAGGGGCATGGCGAGTTCATATAATTTTTTTTTTGGCACAAGTTAGCGGAAATTGATTTTTTATTGTTTTTTCTCACAAAGTCTCCCTTTCTGCTAACTTTTGACAAAAAGTTAAATTTTTCATGGACTCACTATGCCCCTCAGCGAATATCTTGGGGTGTCTTCTTTCCAAAATGGGGTAATTTGTGGGGTGTTTTTACTGTTCTGGCATTTTGGGTGGGGCTAAATTGTGAGCAGCCATGTAAAACCTAAAGGTACTCATTGGAATTTGGGCCCCTTTGCGCACCCAGGCTGCAAAAAGGTGTTATTTATGTGGTATCGCCGTATTTAGGAGAAGTAGAACAATGTGTTTTGGGGTGTATTTTTGCATATACCCATGTTGGGTGAGAGAAATATCTCTGTAAACTGACAACTTTGTATAAAAAATTTAAAAAGTTGTCATTTACAGAGATATTTCTCACACCCAGCAGGGGTATATGTAAAAATACACCCCAAAACACATTGCCCTACTTCTACTGAGTACGGCGATATGACATGAGTGACATTTTTTTGCAGCCAAGATGTGCAAAGGGGCCCAAATTCTCATGAGTACCTTTAGGATTTCACAGGGCATTTTTACGCATTTGGATTCTCACGCTTTAGGACCCCTAAAATGCCAGGGCAGTATAAATACCCCATATGTGACCCTATTTTGGAAAGAAGACACCCCAAGGTATTCCGTGAGGGGCATGGCGAGTTCACAGAAAAAAAAAAATTTGGCACAAGTTAGCGGAAATTGATATATTTTTTTTTTTTACAAAGTCTCATATTCCACTAACTTGTGACAAAAAATAAAATTTTGCATGAGCTCACCATACCCTTCACGGAATACCTTGGGGTGTCTTCTTTCTAAAATGGGGTCACATGTGAGGTGTTTGTACTGCTCTGGCATTTGAGGGTCTCCGCAATCATTACACGTATGGCCAGCATTAGGAGTTTCTGCAATTCTCCTTATATTGAGCATACGGGTAATGAGATTTTTTTCCGTTCAGCCTCTGGGCTGAAAAAAGAAAAAAAATGAACGGCACAGATTTTTTCATTCGCATCGATCAATGTGGATGAAAAAATCTCTGCCAAAATCAGTGACTGCAGTGCGGTGGGCTGGGAGCTAACTACCTAACAAGTAGCTAACTAACTGGCGGTGATAAGGGACCCTTATGCCCCATTCACACATCCGCAATTCTGTTTGCGGAATGGAATTGCGGACCCATTAATTTCTATGGGGACAGACTTTGTCCCGCTCGGATCCAGAATTGCGGATCCGCACTTCCAGGTCTGCACTTCCGTTCCGCAAAAATATAGAACATGTCCAATTCTTGTCCGTAATTGCGGACAAGAAAAGGCATTTTGTATATAGTTCTGGCAATGTGCGGATCTTCAAAATGCGGAAAGCACATTGGCAGTGTCCATGTTTTGCAGATCCGCGGATCCGTGGCGCGGATCCGTGGATCCGCAAAACACATATGGACATGTGAATGGAGCCTTACATGGGGGTGATCAGTGACAGGGGGGTGATCAGGGAGTCTATATGGGGTGATCAGGGGTTAACAAGGGGTTAATAAGTGACGGGGGGGGGGGTGTAGTGTGGTGCTTGGTGCTACTTTACAGAGTTACCTGGTCCTCTGGTGGTCGATCCCAGCAAATGGGACCACCAGAGGACCAGGTAGCAGGTATATCAGACGCTGTTCACAAAACCGTGTGTGTAGCGGTCGGCAGGCGGTTAAAGTACCTGTACAAGTGCCCTGGTTTCCAAGCAACCATCCGCAAAAAAAACCCGATGCGGATGACAAATGGATGGCTTCCGTTGGTCATCCGCATTTTTTGCGGATCCATTGACTTCTATGGATCCGCAAACCGTTTTTTGCGGACAAGAATAGGACATGCCATATTTTTTTTGCGGACGTAAAATGCGGACAGCGGACGCTGACAGGTAACGGAAGAGGCATCCGCATTTTTAACGGATCGGTAGAAATGAATGGGAAACCATCAGATCCGGGGGAAAAAACGGAACGGAGGCCGCAAAAAAACACTGCCGTGTGCATGTAAGCTTAGGTGGTATCACAATAAAATGGGACATAGTTTATAAGAATATTCAAGAAGTCTCTATTGCTAAACAACACAGATTAATACAATTTAAAATTGTTCACAGAATGTATTATACACCAATTTCGTTATCTAAAATATTTCACAAGAAGGGGAAGGAATTTAAATGCAAGAAATGTAATGGTGAGAACGCTGGTATACCCATATGTTATGGAAATACCCTAAGATCCAAAAATATTGGCAATTAATTTTTGAGTGTATAGGGATAATAACTAAAATAAAGGTGCCTCCTAGGATTGAGTTTGTTCTTTTTGGCCATCTTTCCCCAAATATTGAGATCTCAGCTCCCTCACGTGAGATTTGGCTGAGGAGATTAATGATAGCGAAGGTTTTGATAATTCAAAAATGGGGAGCACCTATAGTACCAACCTTTGTGGAATGGAAATTATATATGGGCAGAATTAAAGATTATGAATTTTACCGCCATAATGGAAGTAGACAACTAGCCAAATGGGAATTAGTCTGGGGTAACTGGGAAAAAATAAAGCATAAGAATTAAGGATTCATCTATTATCTAGGATGCTAGGGGCCCTTGCTTGGCCAGCTGTGATGATGGGAGGGGAATTAAAGTATATATAGATTCTTTGCTCTTTTCTTAGAACAGTATATACTGATATTTCCTTATTTTGAAATTCGTTTATATTGTAAATACTGATCTTGTTGTTTTTTCTTTTCTTTTTGTACTTTGGGGAAAAAAAACACACACATCTGCAATGGTTTCCTAAGCCTTTAAATCAGGCATCCTCAAACTGCGGCCCTCCAGCTGTTGCAAAACTACAACTCCCAGCATGCCCGAACAGCCTACAGATATAAGCCTACAGCAGGGCATTGTGGGAGTTGTAGTTTTACAACAGCTGAAGGGCCGCAGTTTGAGGATGCCTGCTTTAAATAGTCCCTTAGGCCCTATTCACACATCCGCAATGTAGTCCGCATGTATTCCGCAATTTTGCGGAATACATGCGGACCCATTGACTGTGAATGGGGCCGGGAAAGATGCGGAGAGCATACACTGTGCTCTCCGCATCCGATTTTGCGGAGCGCGCAGCCGATTTTCCGGTCCGCGGCTCCGCAAAAAAAATAGAGCATGTCCTATTCTTGTCCGCAATTGCGGACAAGAAGAGGCATTTTCTATGGAGTCCGGGCAATGTGCGGTCCGCAAAAATGCGGAATGCACATTGCCGGTGTGTCCGTGTTTTGCGGATCCGCGGCTCCGTGGATCCGCAAAACACTTGCGGATGTGTGAATAAGGCCTTAGTCTGGTTCAGTAGGCTACACAATCATGGGGAAGACTGCAGACTTGACAGTTGTCCAGAAGACAGTCTTTGACATTCTCCACAAGACGGGTACGCCACAAAAGGTCATTGCTAAAGAAACTGGCTGTTCACAGACTGCTTTATCCAAGCATATTAATGTAAAAGTTGAGTGGAAAGAAAAACTTTTTATTTAATTTGGAAATCAAGGTCCCAGACTCTGGAGAAAAAGTGAACAGGCACACAATCTAAGTTGCTTGTGGTCCAGTGTGAAGTTTCCACAGTCAGTGATGGTTTGGGCAGCCATGTCATCTGCTGGTGTTGGTCCACTGTTTTATGTCAAGTTCATAGTCAGCGTAACCATCTACCAGGAAATTTTTGAGCACTTCATGCTTCCCTCTGCTGACAAACTTTATGGAGATGCTGATTCCATAACACCTCAGCAGTGCCACAGGCTGATCTCCTCCATGCCACGCCATGTTGATGCAGTAATTCATGCAAAAGGATCCAAGACCAAGTATTGAGTGCATATACTGTACATACTTTTAAGTAGGCCAACGCATATGTATTAAAATAATTTTTAAATTCTTTTTATATAATATTCAAATTTTTTGCCACAAAATCTGTCGTGTTTGAAGGCACCCTAAAACTTGCATAGACTCTACATGCACTCTAGACACATAACATATGCACACACTCTCTGCATTCTCTCTAGACATGTAGCGGCACACTTACTATAGCGTTTGCACCTGTTTTTAGTAAAAAAAAAAAATGCGGTTTTAGACATTCTAATTATGTTAGTAGCATTTACTACTCAAATTGTACCTGTTTTGGAGGCTATGCAGCTCATTCAACAGTTTTGAATTTTTAGACTAATTAAGAAGTTGTCTAATTTTTGCAACTTTTTAAAAATCTATTAATGCAGGTGTGCTTTTTCTACGACTGAATTAGGCACAAACAGTTTTGAGTGGTAAAGTGTTACTTTTCGGTGCAATAAAAGTCGCACTGTCAGGGAGATATACAACTTTTCTCCACACAAGTGCGACTATTTTTCATGCTAAGTGAATATGAACTTGTCCAAAGGCTGATGTGTCAGCCTTGCTCGTATCGAGGCCTGCGCATCAGCTGTGTGCGCACTATATCATCACAGAGGCTTCCATGGTACTTCGGTCCGTGCCTCTATTTTTTTTGCAGTACAGTTGAATGGGTCTGCATCCGTCAGCGCCAGCCACAGGGACGGTGCACGTGCATTGGGGACCACAAATTGCATGAGCCTTACCTGAAAAAGAACCACCAGAGGTCAATTAAAATAGCAATCTAATTCATCAACTGCTGTGAGACTTTTAATAAATTCTAGGCAAAATACAGCTAAATCAAATACGCCAGTCTAATTTTAGGCTAGCTTGATAAATGTGCCCCACAATATTTTCACACGCTGCATCATACACTCCAGACATATAAAACATGCACACACTATCAGTATCTACACTTCACACTTAGGTCTCTTGCACACGACCGTATGGCTTTTTCAGTATTTTGCGGTTCGTTTTAAACAGATCTGTTTTTCCGTTTTTTGTTGCCGTCGTATTTCCGTTTCGGTTCCGTTCTGTTTTTCCGTATGGCATATACAGTATACAGGAATTCCATAATTAAAATTGGGCTGGTCTTAAAATTTTCAATAGATTGTTCAGCAAAAATGGAATGGATACGGAAGACATACGGATGCCTTTCCGTATGCATTTAGTTTTTTTGTGGACCCATTTACTTGAATGGAGCCACTGAACGTGATTTGCGGACAAGAATAGGACATGTTCTATATTTAAATGGAATGGAAAAACGGAAACGGAATGCATACGGAGACACTTCAGTATTTTTTGCAGACCCATTGAAGTAATTGATTCTGTATACTGTCATTATACTGAACTGAAAAAACTGCCAGTATACGGTCCACAAAATACTGTCGTGTGCAAGAGGCCTTACACACACTATGCACACATCTACTGCATACAATGAAGCTAGCACACATCCATTGTCTTCAGGAAACATGGAGATATTCCTACTTAATATGCTCTGTCTTCCAATACTTTCACTCTCCTGCTGTTGCTTCCTCCCTATGCACCAAGAGGAAGCCCCTTATTAGTGGATGCAGGCCAAGTGACAAGCACAACCAATGAGCGCTTCATGGGAAACCCTGCTGTGTCTAACCAGCTGCAAAAAGCAACGGTAAGAAAATGTTAAAGACACAGAGGGACATTTATTATGGTATTTATGCCAAAAAAAGTTGCAAATTTTGGCTCATGCCATCAACATTTTTCAGAAGTGTCGAGAAAACAGGGATTAGCGAGGTGAGGAGGGGGGCTGAGACAACATGCCTGGCACGTTTATCTGCAGTCACACCAGTTTACTGGTGTAACTTAAAGGGGGTATCCAAGACCTATAATGCCCCCCATATGCCCAGGCTCCTCACACAGATTGTATTAACCTTGCTCCCAGGCACCCGCGTCGCTTCTGATGCTGGCACGGCCTCCACTGCATCTCCGCGTTGGATGAAAACATCCAGCGACGTGGGGGAGGAGGGTGTTGCGGGGTAGCCAATAGCAGGCTAATAGCAGGTCATAGATGATGCGGTTTGCTATTGGCTAATGCCCATAACACCCCAAGCACCCCCCCCCCCCGGTGAGATGCAACTCGGTAGCTGGGGAGCGAAGAACAATTTGTGTGAGGGGGGCCCAGCCATTTTTATGGTGCATTATAGGTCTTGGATATCCACTTTAAGACAGAAATCTACAGCGCTAGGAAGCCATTGTAAATTTTATTCTGTCACACAGCCAGCGGGAGGATGCACCAAATCTATGAGAGGCTAATGCCTCTTCATAAATTTGGTGCATCCACCGGTCTTAATAAATGTCCCCCATATCTTTTTCCTGACCTCAGAGAGGGCTCCTTGGGGAAATGGGGTCCTGGGCAATTGACCTGTTTGCTCCTTCCCTAACGCTGGCCCTTTATGGGACTGTGGTACAGTATAATGTGAGAGTTCCAGAAATGTGGAAGTTCTACTTTTAAGAAACAAATGTTTATCTAAAATAAAGTATTAATGGTCCTAACACAATAGAAATAGAGGAATATTTGACATCTTCCAGGTCATTCTGTGCACTGATCTTTCTTCTAGCACTTGCATCCAGTGTTATAGTTGCTCCAGTCATCTTATTTGCATTTACTGACATTTTGTACACAACTGTGACTATTCCAACACTATTTAGACATAGCAAGATCTTAATCAACCATATCATTTTGCTGGTACCAGCTGTGGCTGCCAGTGCTTAGTTGGCAATCTCCATGTGTTTAAATGACATCTCCCGTACAAAAAATCAGGGCAAATGTATAATTATTCTTGGGTATGAGTGACATTAGGTAACTATTATATAATGATTAATCTTCCTAGCAAAAACCAAAAACAGGATATCTCAGTGAAACAACAAGAAGTAAAGAGTACATATTATTTATTGCATATCAGAATGTATTATACCAGAGTATGAAGATAACCGGTTGTCTAGCCACATATATAAAAATACTAAACACTCAGAATAGAATACAATAATTAAATATGTTATACAAACCTTAAAGGGGTTGTACAGGCAGTATATATTGATGACCTAAGCTTAGTCAGCACATCCCAGCATGCATGTGGAACCTGAATTCCCTAAATTTAATGGAGGCCACTATGGCACCAGAGGAGGTGGTACTTAGTGTAGGTTTCTGTCCTAAAGAGATCGCCTTGTCGTTGGTGGACAGACACAAATAATTTTGTACAAAATGTATTTTACAAGAAACTCACGTTTATGAGCATAGCATTCGCATTAGTACATTCTCTATTGTGAGTTTAGCAGTATTATATTTACTTTATTATTTGTATTTGCAAAGTGCTGTTGCAATATTGCAGTGTATTTTTGCATCAATATATACTGTCGGTACAACCTCTTCAAAGGCTACGTACACCTTCAAGGCATTTTTTTTATGATTGCATTTTACTACTTTTGGGCTAAAAATCATTTTTTTTTAATTGGTCTTTATTAAAAATGTTTAGCCATTTTTGAGACATGGGGGTTAAAAAAAGTAGTCTGTTTGCACAGTATAACTTCCCAGTCCCTTCAGCTGACTCAAGTCTTTTCTTTGATCTCCTGACCTCATAAACACTTATAGCTTAACTTTTATCAAACTGATAAGGGTCCTGACTAACTGACATGCAGTTAGGATGCATTTTTTTATTGTAGCAAGCTGAAATTAATTAAATAATTCTCACAATGCAGAAGACCAGGGTTTAACAAGGCTGCTAAACTGGCTAAATTGAAAACTGCATCCTGTCAGAACTGCACGGTGTGCCAGCACCCTAAGAATATGGCTTAATGATTGCTTATGGGGTCTTATCAGCGATAAGGTTTCATATGAGCTGTCAGGACTGAGAAATGATACTATGCAAACAGACTGATTTTTTTTAACCCCTTTATCTTAAAAATAGCCTGACATTTGATCATTTGAAAAAAAAAAATTTGTCCAAAATGAGTAAAAGGCAATCATTTAAAAATTGTCCCAAGAGTGTCCATAGCCTTTAAATATCCTCAATTGCGCCTGTTCATATAACGGTCTCTGTAGCCAGCATCACTGTGGCCAAGCTTTATGACTGGACAACCCCTTTAAGAGATTTCAACCGTATAAGGGCAGGGTTTTGTCAATGTCTGCACTATGGCAAAAGCCATAACAATGTAATAGATTGTTTTGTTGGCAAGAAAAGCACTGTACTTGTCAAGAAAACTGAAACTGATGTAATATTATAATGTACATGTGAACATGGTCTTACATGGTCAATAGTCACTTTAAATAGATGCACGGTCCAGTGAGACAATTTATAATACTTGAAGAGAACATGTTGCCTTCAACATCATCAGGAGGAGCTGATCAGATTAATTCTGTAGAATTAGTATTTTATTTATTGAGGTCCCTTCTCATTTTATACTTAAGAATCCAGTGGAAGGTCCTAGTCAGTGATTGGCAGACTTTCCTGCTAGATGTAGCTGTCAATCACTAAGTAGTACCACCCACTGGACTCCTAAGTATAAAAAGAGCAGGGATTTAAATGACTAAAATAGTTATATTGAATATTTTTCTACAAATCTGTTTATTCGGCTCCATTTAATCTATATCATGCTGCTCACAGATAAAACTGCAAGTGCAACAGGTGCCCTGTAATACCCACTAACAATAAACCTTTACTCACAGGGTAAAATCCTAGTCTTTTTTGTCAAATGGTGAAAGATGCTGCTTGAATGACTAGTAATTTATTTGCTGGTGGTGTACAAAGTGGTATAAGGAGATATTTAACAAGAGGCTTCAATACAGAAAGGACAACTGGGGCCACAGGGAAGGAGGGCTGACCCAGCAACATCAATGTAGAAAATGGTAGGGAGCATATGCAAGTCTACTGAACTATAAAGTGAATAGGGACCAACAAGCTTATTTGTGTTGCTTAAAGTGTAGTGCCAACCCCATACACTTCAATAAGTCACAGCCACATGTAACCATAAGTATCCGCTATATACAGTATACAGTGAAAATGATACCTCCGATGCATGCATGCCCTCTTATATACAATGCCAACCACGTGTCCTCAGTTATATTCACATATCCTCAAGATAGAATGTGTTATGGCGGCGACTTGTGCCTGTCGCCACTCCACTCTCCCTGCTGGGCACAGCTGCAACTCTTCCTACCGGCCCCTACATTCCTGTTTGCCATTAGCACAGACCCACCAGTCTCCTACCTTTTTTTCAGGGCAGCCGAGTTGCCAGAGTAGATGCTGTCTCTTCTCAAAGGCTGTAGTCTGGCATCTGCCTGCACACACACACACACAGTTTCAGTAGGTCATGTATAAATTTATTTAATGGGGGGTGTGGCATGGGAGGAGCCATGGTTGGTAGTGGGCGTGGTTAAGGTGGCCCAATTCAGATTTTTGCTATGGGGCCCAGTGATTTCTATGTACGCCCCTGCCACGGACAGTTCATGTCCATGTTAAACGGACGTGTGAATCCAGCCTGACTGTGTAAAGCAGCGTAAACACATGTTTATGATGTACACCTGGTTTTAAGTTCAAAAATTGTATTAAAAAACCTGACTAATAACTGAACATTAACACATTAAACGGACGTGTGAATCCGGCCTCAGTGTTTGGTCAGTGTTTTCCATCAGTGATTAAGAGTCAAATTCAGGAATGTAGGCTACACAGAGACAACTTATAATGGAAAGATCTGCACCTTTTCTGTGTTTTGAGCGCACCTGGTTTTTGCTCACAATTAGCCTACATGCACACGGCAGTGTTTTTTTGCAGCCTCCGTTCCGTTTTTTTTTTGCGGATCCGATGGTTTCCCATTCATTTCTATGGATCCGTTAAAAATGCGGATGCCTCTTCCGTTGCCTATCCGCGTCCGCTGTCCGCATTTCACGTCCGCAAAAAAAAATGGCATGTCCTATTTTTGTCCGCAAAAAACGGTTTGGGTCCCATAGAAGTCAATGGGTTCGCAAAAAATGCGGATGACCAACGGAAGCCATCCGTTTGTCATCCGCATCCGTTTTTTTTTGCGGATGGTTGCTTGGAAACCAGGGAACTTGTACAGGTACTCTAAGAAACTGGTTTGAGCCTTCCGTTTTTTTTTGCAGATCCGCAAAAAAAAACGGAAGACACACGGAAACACAACCTACAAAATTTGCGGACACACGGAAAGGATGTGGATGCAGGTCCTGTATTAGTCTACATGCACACGGCAGTGATTTTTTGCGGCCTCCGTTCCGTTTTTTTTGGGGATCCGATGGTTTCACATTCATTTCTATGGATCCGTTAAAAATGCGGATGCCTCTTCCGTTGCTGTCCGCATTTCACGTCCACAAAAAAATATGGCATGTCCTATTCTTGTCCGATAAAAACGGTTTGCGGACCCATAGAAGTCAATGGGTCTGCAAAAAATGCGAATGACCAACGGAATTCATCCGTTTGTCATCTGCATCCGTTTTTTTTACGGATGGTTGCTTGGAAACCAGGGCACTTGTACAGGTACTTAAAAAAACTGGTTGAAGCCTTCCGTTTTTTTTTGCACATTTGCACAAAAAAAAACGAAAGACACACGGAAACACAACCTACAAAATTTGCGGACACACGGAACGGATGTGGATGTGAAAAAAAAAAGGAAGACGTATTTTGCAGACAGCAAAAAAAATGGCGTGTGCATGTTGCCTTAGGCCTCTTGCACACGACAGTATTTTGCGGACCGTATACTGCCAGTTTTTTTCAGTTCAGTATACTGACAGTATACTGAACTATTCACTTCAATGGGTCTTCAAAAAATACTGAAGTGTCTCTGTATGCCTTCCGTTTTTCAGTTTTTCTGTTCCGTTTAAATATTGACCATGTCCTAATCTTGTCCACAAATCACGTTCAGTGGCTCCATTCAAGTCAATGGGTCCGCAAAAAAACGGAAAGCATACGGAAAGGCATCCGTATGTCTTCCGTATCCGTTCCGTTTTTGCTGAATAATCTATTGAAAATGTTAAGCCCAGCCCAATTTTTATTATTGAATTACTGTATATGCCAAACGGAAAAACGGAACGGAAAAACAGAACCGAAACGGAAACACAACGGAAGCAAAAAACGGAAAAACGCATCCTTTATAAACGGACCGAAAAACACTGAAAAAGCCATACGGTCGTGTGCAAGAGGCCTTACTCTGTGTTTTTCCGCACAAAAATCAGCGTGGAAAAAAACACGCATAATCTGCATCATGTGCAGGCACCGTAAAAGCTAAATTGTATATTAGTGTACATTGTTGATAGCATGAAACAAGGGTGAAAATATTTGCCTTTGGCAAACTGTTTTGTTGCCAAATTGCTGGGAACAGCAAGCCTCGGCACTCCAACTGTTCTGAAACTACAACTCCCAGAATCCTCCTTTCACAGAGTTAAAAAAAACAGCTGAGCAAGTGTGCATGCTAGGAGTTGTAGTTTTACAGCAGCTGGAGTGCTGAAGGTTGCTGACCACTGCCATAGATGTTATACCCTCACCTATCCATTTTTTGATATTTATTACAATTTTATCTAACTTTTATTTGCATGTTAATTGAAGAGAAAACTTTGTTTTAAAATCATATGTGTTTTGCCCTTACTTTTTTGCCATTTTCCTTTCATTTTAAGCTGAGTTCACATCACATTTATTTTTCCGTACATCTGAATCGTCAAAAGAAAAGGGAAAGCAGGAATTTATTTTTTCCATCCAAAATAACGGATCTCAGACGGATGCCAAATGTGCATAACTGAGCAAAACAGATGCTTAAAATACAGGATCCATCTTTATTCTTTATTTTTATGTTCCTCTGACGGATCAGAAGAATGGAAAAATAAACGGTGATGTGAACCCAGCCTAACAGGCATATAAAAACCACCTCATAATTAAAAGGTGAAAAAAATGCTCTGTGAAAATCCTACGTTTTACATAAATAATAAGCTATAACTTATTATAGACAGTGTATAGATGATTAACAAATGATGTAACAGAACCGGACACTGGAATTTCATAAGTATAATAAATTTCACTCCCAGTATCCCCCATTTTTGGGGGTGGAGAGCATCTTTAAATGTGCTAGTTTATCTGAAAGCACACACAATATAATGATATTACATTACAGTTTATTGAAATAAAAATGCTTAGATAACGGCTTCTTTTAAAGCTTTTATAAACTGAAAGTATTAGTGGAGAAGCAGTGACACGTTGTGTCCTATTATTAGCTTTTTTGCCTGAATTGCTCCTCACCACATATTTTAGATATGTTTCAACCTGTCAGTAAAATTTTTGTGGTTGGCTTTTTTATACGCCGTCTAAGTGGAACAGCACCTTTATTAAATGCGTGACGAGAAGGTGATAGCACAAAGATGACAGGTTTAGAATCAGAAAGTGGGCTATAAACTGAGAAAATGCCATTCATTGCAAGCAAAGGAGCAAAATCGAGATAAGGATCCACTTACAGTGATACTCCCATAATCCCATAACGCTGCAGAATGAGAATGACAACATTTTACCAAGGATGACAAATGCAGCCTGTGAAACGGCAGATGTGTTTATCATGGAAAAGCGAGTCTTAATACAGACTACAAGGTCCTCCGTGTTGTTCCAGGGCACAGCTACAGAACAGCAGGGAGATAAGAAGACCAGAGGTGCCCGAATAATATAGTATCCACTGTAAAGATAAGTTCATAGCGAATACACTCTAAATAGATGGATATTACAAGCTTAGGAAGATATGTGACCGCTTTAGAGGGATTTACCTGCATCTCTGATGAACCCTTATTTATATGCAAGGGAATTACACATATGACCATTTCATTTAACATGGCTCAGTGCAGGGCTATATGAGCAACTCAGTCGGCGCTCATTTAAAAAGACTTTAAGACTTTAAGCGGCGCTTGTACATGCTAATTGAAACAAATAGTATTTACAGGTTTGGCTGACAATTACAGGTGCAATCTGGATCCCGCTGCCAGGGTAGCATCGGGTACAGGCAGCCTTATACAGGTCAATGGAAACTGCATGGAACAAGTGCTAATTACTCGAGTTGTTCAAACCCCTTACGATTTACTTTATGTCAGCAGCACATTCTCTTTTTACACAATCAGATGTGTTGATTAGTCATGAGCGGCATAGGCAATATTCGTTTTCGCGATATTTTGTGAATTTTTTCCAAAATATTTGCAATAAATTCGCTAATTCTAAAATTCGCGATCTCCAGTCATTATTTTCGCGATTGCACAAATCGGCACTAATGTTGCACATTTTTTTGCGCAATACGTGCAACTTCACATTTTATCAGGTCTGAGTAGATGTTGCTGATTGTTGAGACATCACAACACTGTGTCTAACAGAGACACTAATCCCTATCACAGCACAGTAATTCCTATCACACTACCTAACACCCTCCACTGAAACCTATCAGCTACTCTATATCACTACTTAACACCCTACACTGGAACCTATCAGCTACACTTTATCACTATCCAACCTACACTGACTATCTCCCACTAACTATCTGTATTATATATATGAGCTAACTAACTATCTAATTTAATTGGATAAGGATCCAGATGAAAGCACAGAGCACAGCAATGACACTGCTGTCTCAGAACTCCAAAAAACAGCAGAAAATGGCTGCTGGGGAGTTTCTTATATAGTAAAGGAGTAGGCAACTTTCCTATTGGCTGCTAGGGATGTTGCTAAGCTCAGACAAAGATATTGCAGCCTTCTAATTGGCCCACAAGGAAGAAGGGAGGTCACTGATTAAAAAAGAAAGCTAGAATATTTGTGATTACGAATATATAGCACTATATTCTACATCTTCGCAAATTCTCGAAGTGCCGATATTTACGATAAAAATTCGCAATTAGAATATTGGCGATCAACACTAGTGCTGATGGCTCCAAGCATCGTTATGCTCACACAAAAAAAATTCAATAATTCAGCAAACAGATAATCAATGCCATGTTTAGATGGGATGATAATATGCCAAACAAACTTTCCTACGAACATTCATTCCTGGTCACTGGCCCATTAATATATGCATTCACCCAGTGGATCACTACTAAAAGTTAATTGTTTTTCAAGAGTTGGGATGAGCGAACTTGTGTTTTACAAGTTCGAGTTCGGGTTTTATTACAATTCTGATTTGGATTCCGATGCCATGGGCATAACAGATTCATATGGTTTCCGTTATGCAGGAGTCCTTGATTGAAGCGAGTACTTGCATTACACTGCACTCCCAGGTCTCGGACGCCCCGCCGATCAGATATTGAAGACCTATCCTGACGATAGATCATCAATATTACCGTCTGAATAACCCCTTTTAAGTTTAACTCTTCGGACAAACTCTTTAAAGGGGTTTTCCAAAGTAGAATAGGAGAGGTCATCAATGTCTGATCTGTGGAGGTCCAGCACCTGGCACAGCCAACAATTATCTGTTTAAAGAGTAACGCTCCAGTGAGGATACAAAGCACAGTGCCATTCATTGTATAGTAGCTCAGGACCATTCATTTAAAAGGGAACTGAGCTGTGCCTAGGCAAAGTGGCTGATAAACATGACATCACAGGCCTAGGAAGAGGCTGCAGTGCTCACCAGAGTACCACAGCCTCTTCAAACAACTGATCAGTGTGCATTCCGGATATACTAGTGTTGATCCCGAATATTTGATTTGCGAATTTTTATCGTAAAAATTTGCACGTCAAGAATTTGCAAATATTTAGAATATAGTGATATATATTCGTAATTTCGAATATTCGAGATTTTTTTTAAAACAGTACACATGATCTCTCCCTGCTTTTAGCTTGTGGGCCAATGAGAAGGCTGCAATATCTTTGATTTTAGGAGTAGTGTTGATTGACAATTTTCGTAATGCGAATTTTCACAATCAAGAAAATAATCACTGGAGATCACGAATTCTCGAATATATGGCGAATATTTGCCTAAATATTCGCCCAAATATTTGTGAAATATCGCAAATTTGAATATTGCCCCTGCCGCTCATTACTATTGGACCCCACCAATCAGATATTATTGACCTATTCTGGTGATGTCAAGGTAGAATTTTTTTGTGATCCCTAACCATGTTGTCTGCAAATCTTAAAATTTAGTGGAAAGGCAAAAGAATGAGAAGACATGACTCTTAGTGGTATTTGAGTCTTACTCTTCTTGTTCAAATGGCAGAAGACTCTTTTTATTAGCAAAAAACTGGGTGTTTTTTTTTACAACCTAAAAATACAAATGAGCCAATAGTATTGTGATGTGTTTTAACAAAGTGTAATGTATACATCCTCATAGTATGCATCTGGACGCAATTAGGGCACTCTACTATGGAAAAACTAAAGCTAAGTAATTCCTTTGTTTAGATTCATGAAGTCTCCTCTGTAGTCATCTAGCTTTTATTCCAAGTAGTGCAACCTAGGTATATCCAAGATTTAATTATGTTTAAGAAATTAATACTATACCAGTCATCAAAATGTTACTCCCAGAAAACCCCTTTAACTTTCAGGCAACACAACTTTAGATGTCTTTGGATGTGTACTAAGTCTAGGACTGGTAAAAGAACCTTAGTGGCTTATACTCAGAAATTCTGAGGCTAAAACGGGCAATAATGGCACATCAGTTATTGCGTAGTTAAGTCTGAATAAAGTTAACTTTTGTTTTAAGACACAGTCATTTCTAAATGGTGCCATGGTAATCAGGCATCTATTCTGTCATTCTTGGATTCTACCTGTTACTCCAGGTTACAGCTGCATTCCTTTATCTTTATTGTTTCCATGACTGTTTTTATGTTCTGTTTAGATGATGGCGTTTTCAATTTTTTAGCTGAATGGGATTCTTATTTAGGTTCCCTAATTGAGAAAGCAAAAAGAACATCAAAGAAGATAAGGCTTTTACGGTGGTATACCAACATCGTTCAGTCTAGCCAATTACTGAAGGTAGTAACTCTGCCAGCCATTAATGTCTGCTTCTCTGCTGATTAATTATTCGAGGTGTGTACCGCTATTTGCTGAGCTTTACAGTATAACACTAATTATGAATTAATATATTGGCCATTACATGCTAAGGAAATGTAGACAGTTAATGCATTTGAGCAAGACGGCTGTTTTGGAACAGCTGTATCTTATTTTTATCCAATTTGTTTTCATTTTTTGCTTAGTTGTCCTTCTGCCAGAACTGCACTCAGCAAGTATGTCTGTATATACACAATCTCAGACTGGGTATCTCAGTTCTGCTTTCATTGTAAATTAACAGAAGCCTGGAGATTAAAATACATTGATCTCATCTGCATGTAGAAAATGAATCAGTTGTGTTTGATGATCCCAGGGTATGCCCTTTTGTTCCTCCAGTATTATAAACTGTTCCCTTAAAGGGAGTATGTCACCACATTTACACCTTTTAAACCATTCACATAGCGCTATAGCCTAAACTTAGATGCTTTAAATGGTACCTTTCTTTGCTTTTGTGGAGTTTCCAAACAAGCAAAAAGGTACTTTGATGCATATGTAAATGAGGGCTTGCAAGTGCCTAGGGGCGGTGTCCACCGCGTTGGAGCCCAGGCTGCTCTGCCTCTTCGGCTCATATCCCAGCCCAGCCTCTTCCTCTGCCCGCCCATCTCTTCTACCCCCCCCCCGCCCACCCCCCCGGCCCCGGCGAGATCCCGCATCTGCTCGCTCACTCACTTAGCCAGGGCATGCGCATTGCGATGCCCATTTTTGGCACGGCATCACAATTCCCAGACTCCTCTTCTGCCATCCAAGATAGCTGTTTCCCTTCTCTGACTAATGCACACTGCATTCAGTAGCCCAAGAAGCTTCCTACTTGACCACACCTGCTCTAGGATTGGCCATGAGCGTTTACTGTTCACCCGCTGAAAGATGCCCTGTGACATGCAGAGACTAAGTAATCTCCAGTGGCTTGGATACCTTGTATCTGGTATAAAAAGTGAGAGCTAACAAAAGTAAAATGAAACAATGACAAAATAAAATGATCATCACAGCAGATATTTTTGCCATTGATTTTGAGAATATCTATGTACTTGTTGTCAGGTATTAAGCATACATTCAACATACATAAAATATTGCATGATGAAGTATTATTTACTTACCTTATGATTATGTTATGTAGCATGACTTTTTATCATTTTATTAATAGTGCCATTTTAGTGGATCATAAATATTAGTTAGCTGACTAATGAGGGCATGACTCTCCACTGAGCATTGCACACCCTTTATTGTTTAGCAAGCACAGATTTGTACATTTCGTAGTGTCAGTGCCTGGTCTTGCAGCTCAGTATCATTCGATTGAATGGGACTGAGCTGCAGTGAGTAGCAATGCCAGACACAGTCTCTTGCAGAAGTACAGAGTTGTTTCTGGTTTCTGGAGACCCTTGATAGGCAGGGGTAAAGTAAGTCTGTTCACTTTTCCATCATTCTCTCCCTCTTAGTGTGTCAATAGTGTCATCCTGCTGCTACCCCCAAATCTGTGAACCTGGGTGGTCGCCAATGCCCCCAAAATACTACACTGTAGAAATAATAGTATCATACAAATAATCCCCCTACTGATAGAGCTCCCAAATGTCACACCAATTGTAGTGTTTTCCTAGAAAAATAGGGACCCCTAAAGTGCCCCAAAAGTGATAATGCTTCATGAGAGTGTGCCCACTAATAATAATGCCCTCACAGTAGTCCCAGTAGAAATAATGCCCCTTTGGTGCCCTCAGTAGTAATAAAATCATCTAAGGCATCCTTAGAGTTATCTTAGTAGTAATAAGGCCCCTCTACAGTTGTCACAGTAATGATGAGGTCCCTATTAGTGATGAGCAAGCATGCTCGGTCAAATAGCTGTTCGGCTTGAACGTCGCTATGCTCGGCACATGGCGGTACTCGACCGAGTACCGCATGAGCTCAAGTGCAATGCACAAGACTCTGTCCCGCGTGTTTTAAGCAGATAATAAAGGTGCAGGTAAGTATTGCCCTCACTGTAATGCCAGTAGCCAATGAGTCATCAGGTTCTATATAGCACCCGATGACGCATGTTCGGCTAAGAAGTAGACAGGGAGAGCAGAGCGTAGGAAGGGAAAGAAAGAGTAGGGAGCAAATTTCACAGTTTTTATTCTGAGAAAGCGTTTCCAAGACCCAAAAGTCTTTTTGAGGACTACTGTGTGTGTTTTAGAGCAGCAATCTATTTACCTCCTGCAGTCTCAGGGACAGTGCTTCGAAGGGACAGATAGTGCAGGGAGAGAAATTTGCTGTTTTTACTACCAAAAGTTTTTCAAAGACCCCAAAATCCATCTAAGGACTACTGCGTGTGTTTGACAGCAGCAAGATATTTATTTTATTTTATACCTATTAGTGACATATACTGTACATCATCCACAGACTGTGTCTTTAATAATCTGGGCCACATCTAGTGTCCATAGTGTGTGGCTTTGTGTAAAAAATACTGAACTACATCTGCAAACAATGTCTGTATTACAAATTCCAATAATCTGGGCTTAATATAGTTTCCATAATCTGTGCTGTTCTGTAACTAATAACTAATCGTTCTCATGCTCTTCGGAATCCATTTCGGTGGTGTTTCTGTCACTTTATGACCTTTTCCATAGGACCAGGCACCGTCCCCTCTTCAGAGCAGGGGGTGCCTGGCTGTCTCCCATTGACTTCCATTATACTCGGGTGCTAAACGGTATACTGTCCCCCTGTAGTATTCCCAGTAATTATAATGTGCCCTCAGTAGTTATAATGACGTTGATAGTAATGACTAAGAATAAAAAAAAATAATCATCTGATTCCTCAGCCATGGTTCCATCTGCAGTGCAGGCCACAGACCTCTTTCGGATGCAGCTTGAGTTGCCTGTGACCGGCATAGGCAATTGCAATAACATAATCGTGCCACCTGCCACATCCTCACTCCACTGCCTGCACTGCTGGCCCCAGGCTTAGTGGCCTGTTGCTTATGAGAGGAAACAGTATTGACGTGACTCCCATTCCCTCAGCACTATTCAAATGAGGGGCCCTCTGCAAAACATCCAGTGCCTAGTGCCTACTTACCCCTAGATCTGTCCACAATCATCTTAGAGTCAATATAATGCTTGGAAATGGCCATTGTGATTTGACCATGTGAACAACATTAGTTACACAATACCTTCTGTTACTTCTGGTATCCTAAGTCAGTGGTGAGTTTTATCAATTTCGATAACTGTTGAGCAAGCCTAAATATTCTTGGTGTGTTGTCTGTGAGATGTTCTGCATTTAAAATCTCACTATCTCCAATGAACACCTCTCATAATGAATTTTTACATTATCTAGAGATAAATGATTCAAAGTTTATCCCCAGGAAATTGTTGTTTGTAATATATCTTCATGCCGACTTATAACCTCAGGCATAGTGTTATATATATGTCTCCCTGTGGCATAACAATGGCAATAATACTCACCATCTTAATGGAATGTTATACATATACTGTAGCACCAATCTAGTCCTTTATATACAAGTATATGAAAGCACGCAGCAAATAATGCTTCCAGCCATAACATACTGTATGTGTCATATTAAAATTCATTGCTTCTAGGCATTGGCAACATTGCAACAGAGAAGTGACAAATGTAATGCAACACAACAAGCCTACCTTGTAGGCATAATGGAATGATATAGTGGGTTGTCATTTGGAAAACCTAGGACACCTCACCAGAGATGTCCAATCAAGCCACAACAACCCTTCAGTTTTTGCATAACAAGGAAGAATGTCTGCTTACCAGCCCAAGAGAGTACAAGGATTTAAACAAATACTAGAATATGTTGATAGATAAAGACTGGAAAAATAAAGTTCAAGGCAGGATATTTGTTTTAGCAGTTTCACAAATGCCAAAGTGGTAGACAACACTGGAAGCCTATCTGGTTACATCTGACTAGAGATTAAGCCAAAGGAAAGTTGGAGTTAAGATACTAGAGATGCGGGTAGGTACATGTTTAGTGCCCCCAGATTTGGGGAAGTTTACCATGAATGGAGAATTTGGAGAGCACAGTTTCAGGAGGTAGAGGGTGCAAATTAGGTTTTCTGAACAGAGAAGGATGGAGGAGAAGATAGTTTGCCCAAGTTGCTGTATCAAAAGAGTTGTGTCATCTGTGTTGGTCTAAGTTTATAATATTTTGCGGCAAATCTTTGCCCCATTGTATGACAGAGACGGTTTTCATTTTCCTATAAAAAGAAGATAGTGATCCATTGAATATGGAGGCCTACAATCCAATTTCTTTATTAAATACAGACTACAAAATTATTGTCAAAAAATTTTACCACGAGGTTTGCTGTGGCGATCAAAACATTAATCTGTAAGGACTAAACATAATTCATGCCTAGCAAGTTTACTACCCAAAATATTAGAAGGTCCACAAATAATGGTGTCCTTATCCTAAACGTGGTCAAAGCTTTTGACTGTGTTGAGTGGAAATACATGTGGGCGGTTCTGGAAAGATTTGAAATTGAAGAGTAATTTATCCCTTGAGTAAAGCTGCCAGATAGGAATGCACATGCCACAGTAAATATTAATAACAAGGCCTCTCAATTATTTATTTTACAGTGAGGTACTCGGCAGGGGTACCCTTTATAACCTTTGTTGTTTGCCTTCAAAATAGAGCCTTTGGCTCCAGTTTTTAGCGAAAGAAGAGATATAGGAGGAGATTTATCAAACTGGTGTAGAGTAGAACTGGCTTAGTTGCCCATAGCAAACAATCAGATTCCACCCTTTATTTTTCACAGCTCCTTCAGAAAATGAAAGGTGGAATCTGATTGCTTGCTATGGGCAACTAAGCCAGTTCTACTTTACACAAGTTTCATAAATTTCTCCCATAGTTGTGACTAGAATAGGGAATTTACAATCTAAGATCCTGCTATAGGAAGATGATTTGTTATTATTTCTTACAAAAAATTCTGAATCATTTCTTGAGATTAAAAATCATTGAACAGAATGAAAATTATGCATGAATACAAATCAACTGGGCAAAATCAGCAATATTGATAATAGAACAACAGAAACATTGGGAGTTTATTTTATTTTCTACTGTTCCAATTATTAAAACATTTCAATATTTGGGGATCACTGTGTCAAAGAACACTAGTGATTTTAATAGCTATAGAGAATGTCTTGAGGCGATTAAGAAAATCCATGGCTGCTTGAAAACAGCTTGTTAAAATGATAATTGTTTACCAATGTGTTTATTTTTTGCAATATTGTCCCATAATGATATCGGTTAAATACTTTGATATAGTTAGCACTATTATTAGTGAGTTTATTTGGGAGAGTAATTGATCTACAATGGAATTGGATACAACCATGGAATAGAAGTGTAGGTTTTTGAGAGGAAATAATATGGTAGCTTCTTCACAGGGAAAATGGCTAGGAATAGATTAAAATTTGAAGAGTTTTTTTCTCACTCCTATCTGGGGTAGTGCAACACATTACCATGTGCAAAATTTTGGTAAAAGGTGACACAGTGGTTCAAAGACATTAAACAAGACAATGGGGTAGACGTAGAGGATACATTTATTTACTACTATTTACAGGTTGAACAAGCTTTTGGGGCACAATGAAATAAAGATTCCCTTACATTAGCAAAACACAGATTATATGACACATTATTTTTAATATGTAGAAAAAATATATTATCTAAGATACATTTTTGGTGGTAATTATGTCAGTGAAAAGTTATGTTAAATAGAGGAGAGTTAAATTATCTCTTACCAGAAACTTGTAAAAATGTTTTGCAGATGATTACAGTAACCATCAGGAAAAATATATTCAGATTATCTCAATAACTCCTATTTCAAATCATGATGTATATTACACACCTAAACTATAAATTCAATACCAGATTAGATTCCTTTTGTTATAGGTGTAGAAATGTTAAAACTGCTCCTGTACATATGAGTTGGTGCTGCCCAGGCTTCATATTTTTGGGCATAAAATATAGTTGTTTTTTTTTATATTGCTATTCCAGCGTATCCAATAAATACTGTTTTGTACTCTAATATAGGAAAATGAAGAAAAGAAAATCTGATTGTGGGATAAAGAGTGCTACAAATAACGAAAATAACTATTACTAAAGATTTGAGGGCATCAATCACTTCAAGATTTGTAATTTTGGAAAAACTATATTATAAAGACAAGACACAATTGATGAAGCATTACTCTATTTGGTCCTCTTGTGAAGCAAAGTATGGAAAAAAGAGTCATGGGATGGTGGGTGGATTGTTAGGGCTTATGAATATGTGAATGTAATGAAACGTTTAAGTCCATTTCCAATGGGCTGGTTTTGCACCATTGGCCAGCACATGCGCACTAGCTACAATGATGCCATGCCCACAATGGGCATCGTAGTGCGCATGCCTCGGCCAAGCGAGGGAGAGCGCAGGCGCGGAATCACGATGGGAAAGAAGGAGGATCCGAGGGAAGAGAAGGGCGGGCCAAGGCAGAGTATGGGGCGTGGATATGAGCCGAAGAGGCAGAGCAGCCTGGGCTCCAATGAGATGAACGCCACCCCCGGGCAATGGCAAGCCCTCATTTACATACCAATAAAAGTAAGTTTTTGACTCCGGTGAGCTTCACAAGAAATCAACAAAGGTACTATTAGAATAATATACTGTTATGCTAATGTGCTATGCACTCGGTCTATTATGGCCAAATGTGGTGACAGACTCCCTTTAACCAGATGGGGCAGTTTCCCTGCACAGACTCACTCTATCTAATAAGTGCTACCATTGTCAAACTATACAGGGACACACCTCCAACTGGTTAACACCAGTCTGTACACTTACTGCAGACTGCTAGCAATTTATTCATAACTTCTAGTACTAATAATCTAGGAATGGCAGGACATGGAGTCATTATAATATAGTAGATGCTCCAGAATTATTATTACATGGGGAATGCATGTAAATATTAAAACAGGCATGTTGGGAGAGGTAACAGGTCCTCTTTAAAATATAAATATTTTTGTAAAATTACAACTCCCACCATGCCCTGCTGTGGGCTCATATAGCTGTAGGTAGTGTTGAGCGAACAGTTCGAGCATAGTTCGGGTTCGTACCGAATTTTGGGGTGTTCGGGACACAGACCCGAACCCGAACATTTTCAAAAAAGTTCGGGTTCGTTGTTCGGCAATTACTTCCCGCTTTCTGAAGGGCTGCACAGCAGCCAATCAGCTAGCGTTTTACTTCTTGCCCTAAGAGCCCATCACAGCCATGCCTACTAATGGCATGGCTGTGATTGGCCAAGTGCAGCATGTGACCCAGCCTCTATTTAAGCTGGAGTCACGTAGCGCCGCACGTCACACTGCTCTGATTAGTGTAGGGAGAGGACGCAGCTTCTGTGAGGGCAAGATTAGGCAGGGAAAAGTCAGCAACAGCACCTAATGAACAGATTGATCTACAGCTGTGAATGATTGAACTTCTGCTAGTTACTTGCTCACTGGTTTTTAGGCTGCACAGAGCGTTTTTCTGTCATTTATTTTCTGGGGTGATCGGTGGCCATTTTGTGACTTATGGTGCAACAAGCTGCCACCAAGTCCATCAATCCATCAATCCTAGTTTTTTTTTTGCTATATCCTACATCAGGGGCTTGGCTGTCCTAATTGTCACCCCTAGAAACTCCGGATAGCAATTTCTATATTTTAGTAAGGGGTTAAATACAATTGCCCAGAAACCAATCCCCTAAATCTGGTGTTCCAGCTTTGGCTAGCCAAGTATAATACTGTCTGCTGTCTGGCAAAGGATAGATTATTTTCTGTGGTGAAATTGAATTGCCAAAATAGCAATACCATAAATCAGTGGTTTCAGCTCTGGCTGGCCAAGTTTCATAGTGTCCTGCAAATTATATATTTTGTTCTGGGGTGAAATTCAATTGCCAAAATAGCAATACCATAAATCAGTGGTTTCAGCTGTGGCTGGCCAAGTTTCATAGTGTCCGCAAAAACATATATTTTGTTCTGGGGTGAAATTCAATTGCCAAAATAGCAATACCATAAATCTGGTGTCACAGCTGTGGATGGCAAAGTATAATAGTGTCTGCCAAAACATATATTTTGTTCTGGGGTGAAATTCAATTGCTAAAATAGCAATACCATAAATCAGTGGTTTCAGCTGTGGCTGGCAAAGTTTTATAGTGTCCGTAAAATCATATATTTTGTTCTGGGGAGAAATTCAATTGCCAAAATAGCAATACCATAAATCAGTGGTTTCAGCTGTGGCTGGCCAAGTTTCATAGTGTCCTGCAAATCGTTAATTTCTAACGATAATTTGTTTTCCCTTAGTCCTAACAGCAGCACAGATGGGGTTAACTGCCCCTGTGGACTGGTAGGACCGGCGGAATGTTTAATGAGCCACAAGAATAACCAATCAAAAAACGTCCTGCTCCCTTAAGAGGGGAGCTTCCCCACAGAACACCGTATTTTCAGCAAGATTACTTACTGTAGGGTGGGATTTTAGTGTACTGCTGTTAGGACTAAGGGAAAACAAATTATCGTTAGAAATTAACGATTCCCCTTACGTCCTACCAGCAGCACAGATGGGGAGATAGCAAGATGATACCCCTAGGGAGGGTCCACCTGCCTGGCAGAGTCAAGAACAGACTGCCCAAAGGCCGAGAACTCAGCCATACTTGCACCAATCCTGTAGTGCGAAATAAAGGTTGACTCGGAGCTCCCGGAGGCCGCCTTACAGATCAACTCTAAGGGAAGGAGACTTCTTTCCGCTACAGAGGTTGAGACAGCCCTGGTAGAATGGGCGAGCACAAACTCCGGAGGATCTAAGGCTTGAGAGAGAAAAGACTCTCGGATGGCTTCCCTAATCCAGCGACTAATAGATGGTTTAGACGCTTTACGGCCTTTACACTTACCGGCAAACAAGATGAAGAGATTTTCATCCAATCTGAACTCCTTAGACCTATCCACATAGGTCTGGAGGCATCTCGAAATGTCCAAAGGATGTCTGACCGGAGCCTCAGGGGAAGAGGAGGAGGAAAATAATATAGGTAAGGAAATAACCTGATTGATATTCTGGAAAGACAATACCTTTGGTCTAAAGAAAGGTAAGAACTTCAACAGAACACGATCTTGAAGGAACGTGGTATATGGAGGAAGAGCCGAGAACGCCTGCAGCTCTGATACTCTCTTCGCAGATGTAACGGCCAGCAAAAAACAGTCTTTAATGTTAGAAACTTAAAACTAACCTCCTCTAAGGGCTCAAAGGGGGAGATGCTAACCCCTTAGGACAACTGAAAGATCCCATTGGGGGATCGGTTTTAGGATTGTAGGCTTTAGTCTTTCGGCTCCCTTCAGGAAGCGCTTGATGAGCGGGTCCCGAGAATATGGTCTGTTTAGACAGGCCGAGATAGCGAAGATCTGAACTTTCAGTGTAGCGGGGCAAGACCCTTGTCAAGCCCATCTTGTAAAAATTGAAGTACAGCAGGAAGGGGCGGATCTGCAAACGCCACCTGATTGGAAACACACCATGAGGAGAAAATTTTCATCACTCTAGCGTAGGCATTCTTGGTGGACTCCGCTCTTGAATGTGATAATGTTCTCAGGACCGCTTCAGAGAGCCCTTCTACTCTGGGAAGGGACTGATCAACCTCCAGGCTGTCAGGTTGAACCTGTGCAGATCTGGGCAGAGATGTGTGTCCCACGACACCAGGGTCTGCTCCGGGGGGAGTCTCCAATATTGTCCCTGACTCATCCACATGAGCTGGGTAAACCAGGATCTCTTGGGCCAAAACGGGATGATGGCAATCACCGAAGCCTGATCCTGACGGATTTTCATCAATACCCTCGGTATCATGGAAAACGGAGGGAAGATATAAGCCAGCCTGAACCTCCACGGTATTGACAGAGCGTCTATCGCCAGGGGGTTGTCCTCCCTGTATAGGGAACAGAACCTCTGTACCTTGGCGTTGAACCTGGTTGCCATGAGATCCACCTCCGGTAATCCCCATCTGAGAACTATCTGCTGGAAGATCTCCGGGTGTAAGGACCATTCCATCGTTGGTAGTCCGCGACTTAGGCGATCCGCAATCATATTGAGGGATCCTCGAATGTGAACAGCTGACAGATGGGATAGGTTCAGCTCTGCCCACCGAAGAATTACCCCGATCTCTGTAAGCAGGGGTGGAGACCTTGTACCTCCCTGTTTGTTGATGTACAGAACAGCCGTCATGCTGTCTGACTGAACTCTCACTGCTTTGCCTCGAATGAGGGGTGCAAAGTGAAGGAGGGCTAGCCGGATTGCTCGCATCTCGCGGAGATTGGAGGAAAGATGCCGCTCCTGAGGAGACCAAGTTCCTGTACGGGGAACCGTCCAGATGAGCGCCCCAGCCTACTAGGGACGCGTCCGTAGTCAATATGACCCATAGGGGCTGGGTCATAGACTTCCTGAGGGCAACTGAACCCACCATCTCAGGGATTTCCAGACCTGGGAGGACAAGGTGAGTAGGGAATCCAACCCAGCAGGGCTGCCGTCCCAAATATTTAAGACCTCGGTCTGCAGGGGACGGAGATGCCACAATGCCCAAGGGACTGCGTCCGCAGCCGCTGACATGAGCCCCAACATCTTCATGAGTGTCCGAATAGAGACACGTCGAGGGACTGTTAGGAACCTGGCAAGGTCCTGAATCCTGGACTTCCTTTCTGGAGTCAACTGGAGGGACATCTCTACGGAGTTGATCATGAACCCCAGATACTGAATAGAGGTCGATGGGCTCACATTCGACTTCGGCCAGTTGATGATCCGGCCTAGGCGGAGCAGAAAGGAAATTGCCACCTGAAGATGGAGGGTAAGAACTGGAACGGAGGCCGCTAAAAGGAGCCAATCGTCCAGATAAGGAATGATAGTCAGTCCTTGGAGTCTCAGAGCTGCCACTACCGAAACCACCACCTTGGTAAAGATCAGGGGCGCAGTAGAGATTCCGAAGGGGAGAGCGGCGAACTGAAGATGCCTGCGAACTCTCGCAACCTGGACCGCGATCCTGAGAAATTTTCGAGATGAAGGATGGATCGGGATGTGAAGGTACGCATCTTTGAGGTCCAGAGTCGCCATAAAATCCCCAGGCTTGAGGATGTGACTGACCGACCTTATGGTTTCCATCCGAAACCTTGGCTTTCTTATGAATCGATTGAAATATCTTAAATCGATGATCATACGGAGATCTCCTGTCTTCTTGGGTACCAGAAAAACTGGTGAGTAGATCCCTAGTCCCCGCTCCCCTGCCGGAACCTGCTCCAAGGCTCCCTTGGAGATGTACTCCAGAATGTAGGATTCCAAGATGCCCTGTCTCGCGGCCACCAAACCCCGACTGACAATGAATCTTTCTGGCGGGGGAGATAATAGCTCTATGAGGTAGCCTGAGGAGATGATCTTGTGGACCCAGGGATCTTGAACATCCTGGGCCCAGGCTGCCTGGAAATGACTGAGACGACCTCCTACAGGAATGTGAGGAAGAGGTACAGGAAAAGCGAGAGGAGTAACGGCAGGGGTAGCAGGGGGTAACCCAGAGCCTCGAAGAGGCCCATAGTCAGGAGGGTTTTGCCTCCTTGGTGGATCTGGGTGGGCGCCGCGAGAATCTTCGCTGCCCCCCCCAGTCTCTACGGCCTCTAGACTGCCCTGACCTGCCTCCGCGATCCTGCCTAGAGCGCCCTGGAAAGGGCTGCTGAGGGAGACTCTTGCCCTTTTGTCGGAGAGCCCTCCATAATCTTGTCCAACTCCGACCCAAAAAGGCGATCAGGCTCAAATGGCATACTGCAGAGGTTGAATTTTGAGGCATTATCAGCCTGCCAGGGCTTCAACCAGAGGGGTCTGCGGGCCGCCGAGACTAAGGCCATCGTCTTAGCCGCCAGCTTCAATTGAATCTGCGCTGTGTCACAGAGGAAGTCCATCGCCAAGTTAGCTGACTTGAAAGTAGCGAGAATGTCGTCCCGGGACACACTCTGGTCCACGTCCGTCTGAATCTGGTTCAGCCTGTTGCGGAGAAAGGTGGAGACCTCGGATGCTGCTATGGCGGTGGAAGCGGATGCCGCAGCTGCGGTGTAGCTTCTTCTGAGGGTGCCTTCTGCCCTCCTATCAAGGGGGTCTTGCAGACTCGACCCGTCGTCTGCTGGCACCAACGTGCGTTTAGAAAGTTTGGCGATAGCCATATCGACCTTGGGAATGGAACCCACGATTCCACCAAGGGATTCGCCATAGGGAACATCGTCTTGAACCTCCTAGTCAAGACGGCCCCTTTCTCAGGCTTCTTCCATTCGGTAGACATGACCGAGTAAGGGTCTCATCCGCCTTAAAGACACGGTGTGCCCGACCGGCGGGATCGGAAGACTCCCTGTGTCAACATCATGGTCCCCGACCTGATGGACTTCAGTAATTTTTGGTTTTTTCTGGAGGAAAACCCCGAGGTGGACTCCTCTTCTTCGGAGGATGAAGAGCCTACGGAAAAACCGCAGGCCTAACCGCAGGAGCGGTGGTCTCCATAGGGGTTTGAGAGGGTTCTGGAAGCCTCTCATTAAGTAGCTTCACTACACCTTTAATGGAGTCATCCACATAGCACTTCGCCCACTGGTACATTTCCTGCAACGTGGGCTCAGTGGTAGTGCGGGAACGGCAGCTGTCACAACGAGAGTATGGGTGGCTGTCGTCTAAAGGGGTACTGGAATCAAAGCAGGCGAGATGTTTCCTCTTAGCCGCAGACTTGCGTTGCTCGGAATCTCTAGGAGAAGCCATAGCTGTGAAGCATAAGAAAAGAAAAGTATTAAACAAGAAAAAATACTTTCCTTAAGAGAAAGCGTAATGACGCCCTTTAAAACTCAGCCGCACCAGCTGGAAAAGGAAAACAGCAAAAAGCCAAATTCTTCAATAGAAGAAATACAGGTGGAACAATGCGATCTGAAAGAAACGCAGACTCTGGGAGCTAGCTTGTGAAAGCATGTGCTGCCAGAGACAGAATGAGGGGGGAGAGAGGCTTATAAAGCCCTAACCCCACCTACAGGGATGTCACCATTACTATCTGCCTATCAGGCAGAGATGGGTGGAGAAACTCCACCCACTTCATTAACTCTACCTCCTTCCATAAAAAATAACTATATATATTAAAAAATATATATAATATATAATAAAGTGTATAATAAGTGTATAGGAGGGGAAGGGGAGCCCAACCCGCCTTCCCCTCACTAAAAACAGCAGAGCGGTGCGCTGCAAGAGAACGGAGGGAAGCGACGCCCGAGGATGACGTCGACAGAGACGCGACCGAAGCCGCGAACGCAGGAGGCAAAGAGGAAGAGCATCGGAGCTCGGAGGTAGCCGGGCAGAGGTAGGGAAGTGGGGGGCGTTTAAATTCATAAATACAAGAGCCCCAACACACAGAAAAAACCCCAAAGGGGAAAAAAAGCATGTACAGCTCCCTCAAAACAAAGAGGGAACCTGCCGCCAGTCCAAAGTCCGAGGAGGACAAAAAAAAATAGGGTGTTCTGTGGGGAAGCTCCCCTCTTAAGGGAGCAGGACGTTTTTTGATTGGTTATTCTTGTGGCTCATTAAACATTCCGCCGGTCCTACCAGTCCACAGGGGGCAGTTAACCCCATCTGTGCTGCTGGTAGGACGTAAGGGGAATTATATATTTTGTTCTGGGGTGAAATTCAATTGCCAAAACAGCAATACCATAAATCTGTGGTTTCAGCTCTGGCTGGCCAAGTTTCATAGTGTCCTGCAAATTATATTTTTTGTTCTGGGGTGAAATTCAATTGCCAAAATAGCAATACCATAAATCAGTGGTTTCAGCTGTGGCTGGCCAAGTTTCATAGTGTCCGCAAAAACATATATTTTGTTCTGGGGTGAAATTCAATTGCCAAAATAGCAATACCATAAATCTGGTGTTCCAGCTGTTGCAGGCTTAGTTTAAATCTGTCCGTAACAGAGTATATTTTGCTCTGGGGTGAAATTCAATTGCCAAAATAGCAATACCATAAATCAGTGGTTTCAGCTGTGGCTGGCCAAGTTTCATAGTGTCCTGCAAATTATATATTTTGTTCTGGGGTGAAATTCAATTGCCAAAATAGCAATACCATAAATCAGTGGTTTCAGCTGTGGCTGGCAAAGTATAATAGTGTTCGCCAAAACATATATTTTGTTCTGGGGTGAAATTCAATTGCCAAAATAGCAATACCCTGAATCTGGTGTCCCAGCTGTTGCAGGCCAAGTGTTAATCTGTCCGTAAAAGGGTATATTTTGTTCTGGGGTGAAATTCAATTGCCAAAATAGCAATACCATAAATCAGTGGTTTCAGCTGTGGCTGGCAAAGTATAATAGTGTCCGCCAAAACATATATTTTGTTCTGGGGTGAAATTCAATTGCCAAAATAGCAATACCCTGAATCTGGAGTTTGAGCTGTTGCAGGCCAATTGTAAATCTGTCCATAAAAGGATACCTTTCATCCAGGGCCTAAATACTAGCCCTAAAAGAGATATTCCCCTAAATCAGTGGTTACTGCTGTGCCTGGATTAGTGTAATACGCTACATAAATAAATAGGCAGATAGTGTTTGGTGCCTGTAAAAAAAGGCCTGAATTTGAAATCAATACATTTGGCCAAATATTTTTTTTCTTATTGTGGTGCTTGGTGAACGGTAACAATGAGTAAAACATCTAGTAAGGGACGCGGACGCGGTCGTGGTGGTGTTAGTGTACCCTCTTGTGCTGGGAGAGGACGTGGCCATTCTGCCACAGCCACACGTCCTAGTGAACCAACTACCTCAGGTTCCAGTACCCGGCAAAATTTACAGCGATATTTTGTGGGGCGCAATGCCGTTCTATGGATGCTAAGGCCTGAGCAGGTACAGGCGCTAGTCAATTGGGTCGCCGACAGTGGATCCAGCATGTTGACAACATGATCTCCCACCCAGTCTTCTGCAGAAAGCGCACAGGTGGCACTTGAAAACCAAGCCCATCAGTCTGTCACATCACCCCCATGCATATCAGGGAAACTGTCTGAGCCTCAAGTTATGCAGCAGTCTCTTATGCTGTTTGAAGACTCTGCTGGCAGGGTTTCCCAAGGGAATCTACCAAGCCCTTCCCCAGTGGTGGAAGACATAGAATGCACTGATGCACAACCACTGATGTTTCCTGATGATGAGGACATGGGAATACCACCTCATCGGAGTCCGCACGTCTCTGATGATGACGAAACACAGGTGCCAACTGCTGCGTCATTCTGCAGTTTGCAGACCGAACAGGAGGTCAGGGAGGAAGACTGTGTGGAAGACGATGCAGGGGACGATGAGGTCCTAGACCCCACATGGAATGAAGGTCGTGCCACTGACTTTCATAGTTCAGAGGAAGAGGCAGTGGTGAGACTAAGCCAACAGCGTAGCAAAAGAGAGAGCAGTGGAGTAAACACCTTAAAAGCAAGGAACTCACTCTGGCTCCCCGTGCTCCCTCTTCTGCTACTGCCCCAGCCTCTTACTCCGCCTCGGGAGGAATTTTGGCACCTGCCGCCCACCAAACAGAGGATGTGCCACCGACAACACCACCTGCGTCACCAAGCATCTCCACCATGTCACAAGGCAGCGTTCAGCTCTCCATCTCACAAACCTTGGAGAGAAAGCGTAAATTCCCACCTAGGCACCCTCGAGCCCTGGGCCTGAATGCCAGCATTTCTAAACTACTGGCCTTTGAAATGCTGTCATTCAGGCTGATGGACACAGACAGCTTCAAACAGCTGATGTCCATGGCTGTCCCACAGTATGTTGTTCCCCGCCTCTCAAAGACAGCCGTGCCTTCCCTGCACAACCAAGTATCCGATAAAATCAAGTGTGCACTGTGCAACTCCATCTGTGGCAAGGTCCACCTAACCACAGATACGTGGACCAGTAAGCACGGCCAGGGACCCTATATCTCCCTTACTGCACACTGGGTAAATGTAGTGGCGGCTGGGCCCCAGGTGGAGAGTTCCTTGGCGCATGTCCTTCCACCGCCAAGGATCGCAGGGCATCAATCTTTGCTTCCTGTAGCCTCCTCCTCCTACACGGCTTCCTCCTCCTCTGCTTCCACCAGCTCATCCAGTCAGCCACACACCTTCACCACCAACTTCAGCACAGCCCGGGGTAAACGTGAGCAGGCCATTCTGAAACTCATATGTTTGGGGGACAGGCCCCACACCACGCAGGAGTTGTGGCGGGGTATTGAACAACAGACCGACGAGTGGTTTCTGTCGGTGGGCCTCAAGCCCGGCCTGGTGGTGTGCGATAATGGGCGAAATCTCGTGGCAGCTCTGGGACTAGCCGGTTTGATGCACATCCCTTGCCTGGCGCATGTGCTGAATTTGGTGGTGCAGAAGTTCATTCACAACTACCCCAACATGTCAGAGCTGCTGCATAAAGTGTGGGCCATCTGTGCGCGCTTCCGGCGTTCACATCCTGCCGCTGCTCGCCTGTCTGCGCAACAGCGGAACTTCGGCCTTCCCGCTCACCACCTCATATGCGACGTGCCCACCAGGTGGAACTCCACCTTGCACATGCTGGAGAGACTGTGCGAGCAGCAGCAGGCCATAGTGGAGTCTCAGCTGCAGCACGCACGCGTCAGTCGCACTGCAGAACAGCACCACTTCACCACCAATGATTTGGCCTCCATGCGAGACCTGTGTGCCCTGTTGCGCTGTTTCGAGTACACCACCAACATGGCCAGTGGCGATGACACCGTTATCAGCGTTACAATACCACTTCTATGTCTCCTTGAGAAAACTCTTAGGGCAATGATGGAAGAGGAGGTGGCTCAGGAGGAGGAGGAGGATGAGGGGTCATTTTTAGCACTTTCAGGCCAGTCTGTTAGAAGTGGCTCAGAGGGAGGTTTTTTGCAACAGCAGAGGCCAGGTACAAATGTGGCCAGCCAGGGACCACTACTGGAGGACGAGGAGGATGAGGAGGAGGTGGAGGAGGATGACGATGAAGCAGGTTCACAGCAGGGTGGCACCCGACACAGCTCAGGCCCATCACTGGTGCGTGGCTGGGGGGATACGGAGGACGATGACGATACGCCTCCCACAGAAGACAGCTTGTCCTTACCTCTGGGGAGCCTGGCACACATGAGCGACTACATGCTGCAGTGCCTGCGCAACGACAGCAGAGTTGCCCACATTTTAACGTGTGCGGACTACTGGGTTGCCACCCTGCTGGATCCCCGGTACAAAGACAATGTGCCCACCATACTTCCTGCACTGGAGCATGATAGGAAGATGCGCAAGTACAAGCGCACACTGGTAGACGCGCTCCTGAGAGCATTCCCAAATGTCACAGGGGAACAGGTGGAAGCCCAAGGCGAAGGCAGAGGGGGAGCAAGAGGTCGCCAACGCAGCTGTGTCACGGCCATCTCCTCTGAGGGCAGAGTTAGCATGGCAGAAATGTGGAAAAGTTTTGTCTCCACGCCACAGCTAACTGCACCACCAACTGATACGGAACGTGTTAGCAGGAGGCAGCATTTCACTAACATGGTTGAACAGTACGTCTGCACACCCCTCCACGTACTGACTGATGGTTCGGCCCCATTCAACTTCTGGGTATCCAAATTGTCCACGTGGCCAGAGTTAGCATTTTATGCCTTGGAGGTGCTGGCCTGCCAGGTGTTCGCTCATCTCTAGCTGTAGGCAGTCTGGGCATTCTGGGAGTTGTAATTTTGCAACAGCTGGCGAGTCACAGGTTGGCTATTCCTGCCATACAGCAAGTAACGTAATGGAAAAAAAACAACAAAATTGACCATTCACCATTTTTTGTCACTTTATCTCCCCTCAAAAAATTTAATATCAAAAAGTCATACACACTCCAAAACAGTATCAATAAAAACCATACAGTAGATGTTATGTTTCCATGGAGCACCATAAGCAGAGCTAGTTCTAACTGATAGTTTGCAATAGATTTTAAAGTGTTAGGGTCATGCGTCCTTTTCATGGTTATTTCTAAAGAGGAAGAGTCTGAGATGATAAACCCACAATTGTGGAATACAGGCTAGTTATTTAAGACACTCACTTTTTCATTACTACACAAAAATATTCTAATATATTAAAGGGGTTGTCTGGGTGTCTAAAATTTATATTAATGACTTATCCTCAGCACAGGTCAACAATATCTGATTGATGGAGGTCCAACTCTCAGCACTCCACCAATCAGTTATTTTCCTAGACCTGTGACGTCCCATTCATTGGTCACATGGCCTAGATAGATGTCAGTCCCATTCAAGTGAATGGGACTAAGTTGCTATACCAGGTACAGTTGCTATCCAATAGATGGTGCTAGCAAGCAGCGCTCACTGTAGTGTCACAGCCTCCTCAAGCACCTGATCAGCGGCCAGGAGTGAGACCCCCACTGATCTCATCAATATTAAACTCCTGGGCAACCCCTTTAACTATGAGACACTAGCCTAGATATATTTAAATACAGATATGGTCTGTGAGTGCCCTATTATTAAAGTCTTTGTATCTCTGGCTTCACATTGCAGCTCAGCAGACTGATTATATTAATTCACTATCTGGACAGTAATCTCAACAAATGTCCTTGTTTCAAAGAGGTGTCAGATTGCCATCAACATAAAACATTTACCATTAAAATGTCACCCAGAAACAAAGCAGAATGGAAGATATGAGGCTGAGATGTGACATTTCACATCTTACCAACTCCTCTACGGATGTATCCCAATGCAGAACTACAGCAATGTTATTACCTTGGTTGGAAATACCATCAAGCGCTTGTGAGGATCTAACCGCATGCTGACTCTTTAGGAAAATCAATGCATAGAAAACCAGTTAATGCATTTTTTTTTTCTCTCCTTTCATATGTCTCTGAAAAGGCCAGGGCTGTATTTTTTTATTGTTGCTAAAAGCAAAAACAAAATCGGCTTAACCAATTAATTCCTGGAGAAGAAAATGCAGAGAGACAGCAAAACTTCAAGCTATTGCGAGGCAGTAAAACTGTATGATGTATTTGAAAAGCAAAGCACATAATAAATCAGCAGAAGACTTTTCTTTTAATGTACTCTACGATTGTCCATGTAGCTATATATCCACTCTTTTTATGTAGTTACAGACTACTACAAAATATCAGCCACTAAATTTCCCTAAAATTGTCAGTCTTTTCTTGGGATTTTATAATTTTATAATGTGTTAGTCTGTTTCATATGACTTTTTGGTTATCCAAAGTTAAGGTGCTTTAAGTAAAGTAAGCTGTTAAGTAAACTCTGATTACACATTCAGGTTTTTTATGCAGTTTTATGTACAGGACTCAATCACTCCTCTATATGACCTCCATTTATTATTCATTCCTGACCTTGGATGCAAAAACTACATAAAAAAAATTGAATGTGGACAACCAGCCTTAAAGTGAATAAGAATATACTTACCTTGCTCACCGCTCCCTGTGCCGCTCCTGGTCTCCGCACCGCCGCTGCTGCTTCTCCTCGTGCATGGATAACAACATCCGGTGTCGGGGGGGGGGGGGGTGGATGTAAGCAGCCAATGGAAGGCGGGGACGAGCCTCCTGCCATATGGGGGACATTTTTATAGTCTTGGATTATCCCCCTTTAAAGTGAAGACCTACTCATGAACACCATTTATTTTTAATCTAAATAGGTCAAACATATTTCTTATTCATTTCATATTTTTTCAGGAGCATTTTTTTTCTGATAGGAACATCCAAATATTTTGCATATTCATAAAGTTAAAATATACAATTCTGACTGCCTGCAGCCAACACCAGGGGGAGCATATATATATATACATATATATTTTCCATATAGATCTACTGTCTTGTGCTTACAGATTTTATTTCATAGAGTGATTGTACTTTCACGCAATTTCATTTCATTTAATAGAGAATAGTGTAGCTAGCAAATGCCTAAATCACTATATTAAAAAAAAATAAAAAATCTGGCTGCATTCATCCACCTGAAAAAAAAGCTGTAAAAAAAGCTGTAAAATCATGGCACTAGGGTTTCACTTCCACCTAATTTGCAGTCCACTGCTTGTTATGAGGCAAGATCCGTCTCTAGTAACTGAGACACAGAAGACAGCTCACAGGAAATGGGGGCGTGTCCAAGCTAGCTTACATTCTGAGCTTGATAAAAGAACTGCTTCTACACTACCTCTGAAGATCACAGTGTGATTTCCCTGTCTTTATCTGTTCTGTGAGCTGAGCTGAAAACAAACATAGTGAGAAGTAAGGGAAAGGATGCCACAGTAGTACAGTTCTGGCAGATTCCACAGAAGGAAGATATCCACTGCTTAAAAGAGAAATGCATCTAGCTGAGCAGCTGAAACAGGGAATACTATGGCTGAAAATGACATTAGAGAAGCCCAAAAAGACATGTTCATTCACAGTTATAATTACACAAAGAAGCACAGTCATCGTGAAAACATTTTTTTTTCAAATTCAAGTAGCATGCAGCAAATTACACAGAATTGTAGCTGTTGATTTAGATTCCAGTTACTAATTCTCTAGATCCCCTTTAAATAAAATGCTGATCTTCATGAAAAATATCCATTGCTCTTTCTGGTGTAGGGGATTAGGTAGTAGATCAGTTCACTTTGTGGCTTAGCCAGTCAGTCCGCAGTAGGCACATAAGAATAAAGTGGCACATTTATCAATTCTCTTATACCACACTTGTTTTGTAAAAGTCACAGATTATTTTGCACACATTATGGACATTTTGAGCTTCTCAACACATTTTAAAAGTGGATTGAGAAAGGTTGGGGCCTCCCACAACTCACAGGATTTACTATGCACCAAAAATGGATGGAAATGATAACTAAAATCAACACTAGCTCTTAGTCGTCTTAGATTTCAGTTTCTCATGCACAAATAGTAATATCGTAACATAGTATGTAAGGCTAAAAAAGACATCCGTCGTTCCAGTTCAGCCTATCATCCTGCAAGTTGATCCAGAGGAAGATTTATTAAGAAGCCAGTGACTATTAAGTTTGGCACATCTTACTCCAGCACAATTTTTACAAAGACTCTTCTTAAGTGGGGAAAATAGGCTTCTAACTCAGTTTTTTTTTTGCCTTCCTCTGGATCAACTAGCAGGACGACAGTCCGAACTGGATGGACAGATGTTTTTTTTTGCCTTATGTACTATGTTACTATGTTAATAGCATAGGAAAACACTCTCAAATTCTATGTGCAGCCGGCCTCAGACAGTTTTATTGTCATCCACAAGGAGCAACGCAGGGGGAGATTTATTGAGACCAGCATAGGGTACACAAGTCCGCTAAAAGAGGTCACTGCCAATAAGAAACATCATTGGTCTCAGGTAGGTAATGTATATGAAAGTGACATCCACATAAATGCCAGGACACACGTTTCCCCAGGAGACTATTGACCAGAGCATCACAATGCCTCTGGTGATTAGATTTTTTCCAATAGTGCATCCTGGTGCCACTTCTCCCCCACACATAATTAATACACACACTCACCCATCCACAGTACATAAAAAAACATTTGTGGTCAGGGCCATGGTACACTGAGTTGCTACCGACACATACAATGAACCCTAAAGTACATAAACGGTCTGAAATGTGCCATAACTGTGGCACAGAGGGCATACCCTGTCTATGTAATGTAGACAAAAGAGGGTGGGCAGGGAGGGTATGCTTAAAACGAAGCGCTGACCCCCGTGTACTGCCGCTGGCAACAGGCCCCTCCCACAAATACAGGCCAACATGTTGGCCTTAAAACTTGTGGTCAGGGCCATGGTACACTGAGTTGCTACCGACACATACAATGAACCCGAAAGTACATAAACGGTCTGAAATGTGCCATAACTGTCTCGTCGAGAGTATACCTTAAAGAGGGCAAAAAACCAGCATGATAGCCAGAAAACTTTATTTAACAAATTACAAAACCAAGCTCTGAAAAGCACATGACATTTCTTGTTCAGGGTTAGGGACATATCTGTAGAAACAAGATGAGCTCCACCGGCCTAACTTACCTATTATGTGAGCGGGTACATTGTTTTTGCTAGCCGCTGAAGCTATCCTAAAGGAATGTCCGGATATAGAGGCTGGCCCAATACCTAAACTGGGGGCCAGTAGACGCACATGAGACACAAACTGAGACGTGGACAGCGGTACTGAGGGAAACGGCAACAAGGGACTATCTGGACTGCGGTCTGGCAAGGAAGTGGTTAACTGATGTAACACCTGAACTGGACACCAGCGGTGAGTCGTACGAAAATGTCTGACTTGCGTAGGTGGACTGACCTGAGAGGTTTTGGTGACAGGAAAGACCAGAGTGTACCCTTCGGAATCAGGAATTAGCTGTTTTACAGTGAGGAAGTAACTGCTGAGTGTTGTGCATGTGAACTCCCCTGGTCTTAGGAAACCATAGAATGCTAGGTAAATAGACGCTTTGATAACCAGACTATGGAGTACTCCACAGGGGTTCCTATCCAGTAAGTCAGACATCTGTCTGAAGACTACCTCTGAAATTGGTGGCCTACGACAGTTTCCACTAACACTGCTATTCCTTAATCCTCGTAACGCGGCTTTAATTGCATGCACAGAGAACAATGATCCCCTTTCGGGATGCGACACAGAAGAAAAATGCTGAACACCCGCTAGGCAAGATCTGACGGTACTATGACTCAGATGTACCTCCGTGTGACAATAACCAATAAACACAAGAATATGATTAATAAAGACATATCGCCCTGGGGATGTACACGCTGGAACTTAAGAAACAATTGCTACCCAGTGTTATAAGCCCTAGTGGTATTGGCTGAAAGGGATTTAGCTATTAACCGGGCAGTGGCCAGGTGTCTATTCAAACCAGCTTTAATTCCGAATGCGGAGGGCTCGGTGTTGGCCCAACATCTGCTCCGGCCATGACCTGTGAAAAAAGATAGAAATTATCCCTCGACAAGGCGTCAGCTGCAGTATCAGTCGTAGCACAAATGTGGGAGCAGCTGAAATAGAAATTAAACTGCAGAGAAAGCTGTAGTAGGCGGCGCATCAATGCCATTACATATGCTTATTTAGACTTGCCACTAACAACAATATCTGCAGTTGCCGGATTGTCAGAACTGAACATAACCATTCGGCCGGACCAAGAACTACCCCAAACATATCCTGCGGCTACTATGGGGTATAAAACACAGAAAGCCGGAGACTGAATGAAACCTGTAAGAGCTGCTAGTTTAGCCATGCTTCCGCCAACCAATGCGTATCGAAAATAGCTGCAAAACCATCCCTAGTAGCTGCTACAAAAATTACCAATGAACTACTTGAAGTCACCAGAATGAACATGGAGATACCGTTCCACTGATCCAAAAAATGTTGCCACATCACGAGGTCCGCCTCAGCTTCTCTATCCAAATAGATCGGACTGTACTGACAAGGGACTTTCGATAAGAGGGCTAACAACCGTGCAATAAAGGATCGGCCTTGCAGAATTACGCGCATAGCAAAATTTAACATGCCTAACAATGATTGTAGCTCCGCCTTACAAGACAACCTACTGACGGTAAATTTGTGTATAACTTCCCTAATCCTAGATAACTTCTCTTCGGGCAGTCTAGCCGTCATGCTTTGCGTATCCAACGTAATACCCAGAAAAGTAAGGACCGAGGATGGTCCCTCAACCTTGTTAATGTGGCACCCACTTTCGCAGTCATATACATGAATCATTTTGAAAACTGTATTGTATATACTAATGAGATGTTCCGCAAATACATGAAATGTTGGTATAGATATATCGATGACGTCTTCTGTATTTGGCAGGGCCCATTGGAGGATCTACATGCTTTTCATGACGGCATCAACTCGGCCACGAACTCCATCTCTCTCTCCCTTGACAGCAGCAAGACCGAAATTTCTTTCCTGGATGTACTTCTTCAGGTAAGAGATAATGTCCTACACACAGACCTCTACACCAAACCCACAGATAGGAACAGCCTTCTGAGACACAATTTCTTTCATCCCCCAGGATTGATACGTTCCCTCCCACGCTCACAACTTATGAGAGTTAAACGTATTGTGTCAGATCCTTACACTTCCAGTTTCCGTATATCAGAGATGTCAAATAAATTCCTTTCACGAGGGTTTCCACAACATGTGCTACAGGACAACATTCAAAAAACTGCTCATTTATCTAGAACGGACTTACTTAAACCCAGACCTCAGAGAACTGACTGCAAATCTACTCGTATTCCATGCGTTACTACATTTTCTCATTTGAGCCATAAGATTAAACACATTGTCTATAAACATTGGTTCACACTATCAGGCAATTTTCCAAACATCTTTAATGAAAAACCGTTGATGTCCTATAAAAGTGCCAAGAACATCAAAGATAAAATTGTGCGATCTGACCTCAGCTCAAGAAAAGAACACAGTATCCAAAGCACCATCACCAGCACTGTGAATAAGGGAACATATCCCTGTTTATGTTGCGCACAATGTGGCAATGTCACCAAAGGTCCCTCAATTACACAGCCATCCACCGGTAAGACGTTCAACATTCAGGGACACTTCTCCTGCCTTTCCAGCTTCGTCGTCTATCTTATTAAATGCCCCTGTGGCCTTGGATATGTTGTGGAAACAATTTAGAAAATCAAGGATCGTATATCCCAACATAAATCCAACATACGTACCAAAAAGACAGAGGCCCCCTTAGTACAACATTTCATTACACACAACCATGGAGTCAGTCAACTTCTTTTTTAGGTTATAGATTGGATACCCCCCCTAAGACGAGGTGGTAATCGTGAACTGCAGTTACAGGAGAGAGAGATGTCGTGGATCCGACGTCTTAATACCCTCCAACCAAATGGACTCAACAAAGACTATGTTTTAGAATATTAAATTACTTTATTCTTCTTGTTTAATAAACATGATTTTTTCCTTTTCTTTCCCTTCAGGGCCAGAGCCGTCTAATAACGGGTGGCGACACCCGTGAAGCACGCCCTTGTCTCGTTGGTCAGCAGTGCTGGCATACACCTCTCCGTCATACTGGCATATCGGTATCTGTTTAATGTGGTTGAAACAAATCGCATATGTACAATTGAAACATTTTGGTTGTACATTTACAATTTGCTAATCAAAAGAACATGCAATGCCACTCTGTATTTGTCCATCACAACTGTATTTGGTTTTCACACATTGTTGTACGTTATGTATTTGATGCATACAGGATGCCCATTATTACTCATGCTGTACAACTCAGACATCACTATTTTGTCTCTTGCAATGATGCCTACCTGTAATGCACAATTAGTAGTATGCATGTGCCATATACATTTCTCCTTAACCCATATAGCCAGTTTCCAGCACTCACCTTTTTATATCAACGAGATTTTCCCTAATCTAAGATGGCCGCCTTATTCCTTCTGGTTTATATTGCGCATGCGCGCTGAAGCGCATCACCCCCATACCACCTGACCGGTCCTGTAGAATCAGGAGATGTGGTGCGCTCTCCGTGGAAGGTGCAGCACGGACAGCGTCCGGATCCAGGACGCACCAAGGTACTTTAGGAAAACGAAGAAAATGTCCAGCATGTCATGATTAAGGATCGGTATTTGTAACAGAGATCCGAAACGCTTAGACGCGACATGTATCCCGCTGTTTTTATCGCTTTGAAATAAAGAACGAGTTGGTGTATGAAGCTGGACATTTTCTTCGTTTTCCTAAAGTACCTGACCGGTCCTGTACCTATCAGAGACACTTCTTGCACGACGCGCCCGTCCCCCTCCTATGAACATGGTGAAGATGGCGCGAATTTACCTATTTAAGCAGCGGAAACCCGCGCAAATGCCATACCGGCCATCCGCACCTTGTGTGTACCAACCTAGGTAAGCAAAGATACATCCCTAGATATTCTGCTACACAATTTTGCACTCATTATACTTGGTGATAGGTCCACTTACTAAAAACAACGCGGCCATTTTCCATATAGACGGCTCTCTTCCCTACATAGCTCTACCTCACATAGGATTACTCTATATTTATAAATACCTTTCCTTATATAGAAATAACCTTGACCTTATGGGAATATCTATACCTTCCTGTTGCCTACACACTAGACACTTCTGCTGTGTATATATAACTATCACTATACTTATTGCTCTCCATTGTTATACACAACGTGTGATTTGTTGCCACCTGGTGGTCCTACCATATTTATGTGTAAATTTTGTCATTTTTGAGTCAGAATATGTACCTTTAGATATGAGTATGTATCAAGGTATCTAGTTGTATTAATTTAAGATGTATTCATCTTATCACTGATCTGGCCCCATGAATGGAATGGGAGCATTTACTCCATTTGACTCATATGTATTGATATACTTACTTCTATATATATGTCCTATTGTATGACCCATATACTTATGGACCAATGTACTGATATATATATTATTTTCTTTGCATCAGCCTGATGAAGGGCATTTTGTTTGCCTGAAACGTTGCTTCATGTACCACCATGTCCGGATAAACAAATAAAAATCAACTACAACAAAGTTTTGGAGTGCCGTCTGAATTGCCTTATATAACCTTGTTTGGGGCTACTGGAACACCCAGCTGAGCAAAGCAATGTAACAGTTTCTGTAAATTACTTGAATGACCCCCTGGTGGTTCGATCAAGAGGAAGTCGTCCAGGTAATGGATGACATGCTGACAAAGACATGAATGCTCTAAGATCCAATGCAAAGCTTTCGCCAGTTGATCAAACAACCAGGGACTACTCCGGGAACCGAAGGTGAGTTTAGTGGCAAAGTAATAACTATCTCTCCATTTAGTTCCATGCCACTGCCAAAGTTCGGGTTTGATCGGGAGTAACTTGAAAGCGTCCGAAATGTCAGCTTTAGACAACGCAGTACCTGGACCTAACTGTAAAATGAGTGTGATTGCTTGATCGATGGATGCATACTTCATACTAACCACTTCGGCAGGAATAAGGTAGTTAAGGCTAGGGATATGGGAGCCATGTTGAGCGGATAAATCATATATCATCCTTTCTTTTTTGCTGAATTTCCCTGTCACCACCCCTATCGGGCTAACTCTCCATCTATCAAACGGAGAAGCTGAAAAGGGGCCTATAACGAAGCCTTTATCTAACTCAATTTGTAAAAGTCTGTCTATTGAGGAAGGATTTTTACCCGCAGACTGTAAGTTTTTACATTCACAAAGTGAGCTCTGGTAGGGCCACCAGGCCAGTATGAAAACCTGAACTAAGACCAGAAAAAAGAAAATCAAGAAAACATGGATCTGGATGCTTTAGTAAAAGCGACTGTAAGGAGGAATTCACATTAATAACAGTCATGTAATTTTTATCTGCTTTTAATGTACATATCACCTTGGGGTGCACTGAAACAGTTAAGACAAATATATAGGAGCCGACATTGACTATAATTACAATTCGAGAAATTGTAATTATTGCAAATTTGCGATCTCCCTAGATACTTGACCGGACGACCAAGCTTATCCACTGAGATCACACTTCTACTGCTGTACGATGAACCAGCTAACGGAGTATTCGTATTAAGAGCAGCACTGGTAGCTACATTATGACACCACTCTGAAGAATGAAATATGGATTGGCATGATGAGCAGGCAGGAGCTTTAAGCCCTGAAAAATGCCTGCAGAACAATTCGGTATCTAACGCTGCCCAACTGACTGAAAACTGAAATTGACTCAGCGCTGCTGCCGCTTTGGCGGAAAAAGAGCAATGATAGTCATAAAACGCACATCCTCCATATTTGTATCCTAACTCGGTAACTCTAAACATATAGAGATCCAATTCCTCTCTTCTCTCCGGTTGGTTGAGCAAATTACATATCTGAATAGGCTGAAAGCCAGTACAATTTCGGGGATGGTCAATTTCCTATTCAATCTATGATCACGACCCTTGAGAATAACAGACACGTCACCACAAGCAATGACTCTATTCTCAGATAAATCGCGAGTGGTGATTACCCTCCAAGATATCTTTCTTGATATTGGGAGGGATAAAATGTGCCAGAGTGATATTAGGCATACTAGCAATACCACCAGACGTACTTGCTACAGGTACAAGCGCGGTTGACACCTCCGGAGATGAGCTGGACATGGCCGTCACCCTAGACTCCACTGATTCCAACCTTGCTTGCATATTTGTTATAGAAGCTGTGACATTATTTAACATAGCATGCAGCTGAGTCAACGAAGTCTGGACCGTGGCCATAGACACCTCCTCCTGATTTTACTGAGCGGGAGCAGACACTAAAAGACGATAAAGTTCTGCCTTTTGTGCAATAGCCAGGAAAGGAATACACCTCCTGGTTAACTCTGACATGAGTCTCGGGACAGTCCAGTTCAGTAGTGAAGGAATGCTGCCAGTTTCCGACATCCTAGATCCATTATCTTCCACAGAAGCATCCACAATGTCAGACCTATGAGACATAATAGCTGTAGAATAAAATACGTGTTTAATGGTATCTTGGAACAGTGACTGACTGATACCATCACCACACCTCTGTGAACAGACAAAATACGCTCGGACCGAACCGTAATGTGAACCAGACAACTAGAAGCTCCGAAAAAAGACTTGTGAGCATTGGATGTTTGTGATAATCAGAAGGCCTACCAAATGTCGCCCGCAAAGATACTTTGAGAAATCCAAACAGACCAACCGAGAAAAACCTGCCCAAAGTAAAACATATATTTCCTTATCATAAGGAACATACAGAAACATATGAGATTGTGCATGAGTCTAATGTATACACGACATAATACATTTCCATTTGAAAGCACAGTGATCCCTAGCTGGCTAAAAGCACGGCGGCCCGTGCCAGACATTAAAGAAGTACAAACGTATTAATTTTTTTTTTTTTTTTACAGAGACCATCTTTGAATCAAGACCATATTATAATCAAAACATGCAGCACTGAATAATAACCAATGAGTTCAGCTAAACTGTGCCAGTAAAGCCAGCGGAGCTCCAGGGCCCCCCTAGAGATACCCCAGGCTCATGACCTGACCCTTGTATTTCCCCCCCAGTGAAGCACCCCACCTCTCTCCTCCCCCCATAGTACAACAAACTTAAGCAGCTTTGGTACATAATAGCACAAAACAATTGCTCACCTTAAAATTATTCCAGCAACACCAGAGCAGCCTCGGGGTCCCCAGAGATGACCCAGGCTCATAACCTGTCCCTTGAATCTTCCTCTTTCCTCTGAAGCAGCCACCCTTTCATCTTTATCAAAACGCACTAAACCCCCCGGCCCGCACATGAGCTACTTTACCAGCAGTATACTAAACCTAGACATAGAGTCTCGCTGACTGCTGCATCCTAACGTGGCGATCACGTGGGAAGCCGAACAAGACTTCCAGATCGGCCGCTGCTCCATCTTACCACAGGAGCCGACACTGCCGGCCGGACTAGGGAAACGAAGGATGTTTCCACACCGGCTACTCACCTCCAAGGCTGCTCACCGCCGACCGGACACCCAGGTGACCGGAAGTACCAATGAAACAGGCCGAACGCTCAAAACGAAGCGCTGACCCCCGTGTACTGCTGCTGGTTTATAAGGGCAACAGGCCCCCCCCCCCTAAAATGCGGGCCAACATGTTGGCCTTAAAACTTATCAGACCAGGCCATCTTCCATTGCTCCATTGTTCAGTTCTAATGCTCGTGGGCCCATTTTAAGCTTTTTTGGTGGTGTACAGGAGTGAGCATGGGCACACTGAAAGGACTGCCGCTGCACTTTGCAATATGCAGCACAAAGCAATGCACTATGTGTTTTAACAGCTTTCAATTATAGACAGAATTATCTTCTTTTAGTCTTTGCTTTCCATGTCCATCTCATGTCCTTCCTTATACCACTTTTGGTAGGCGTTATATCATCAACCTGTGCCTGACGCTGTCCCATTCTCCCGAGTAGGCATAGTTGCTGCTTTGATCACCTTTGTTCTCTTGCTCTTGTGCCTGGACCCGCCAGCTTATTTCTGCAACTTTGTAGCAGATATATCTGGCTGTTCTTCTCTGCAGGCCATAGCCTGCTACTTGCCGGCAAGGCCTCTCCCCTTTGCACCTTAATTCATAACAGTCAATGGCTGGTCACCTTGGGATACTTAAGACACTTTCCCCTATGGAAGAGGGCTGAGCTTCCTAGCTTGCTGGTTACTGAAAAGGTGTGCTGTATACATCTGTCTGCCCATGTACTGACTTCTACCTATTTCCTGGATGTTGACTCTCCCCTGCCTGACCTGACCTGTGCTTGACCTCTGTATTGACCTTTTACTGCCTGCCATGACCTTGGACTGTTTATCACATTTCTCTTACTCTGCTTCCCCTTAACCTGGTATTTCTCTGACTACAGTTTTGCCTGATTTCATTGGTGCATTGGTAACTCTGCATCCCCATGGGTCACCTTTCAATTTTACAGAGACTACTTTGCCAGGTAGAAGCTTGGTCATTCCCCTGTAGCAAAGTCTAGATCCTTGTACAGGAGTAAAATGAGAAAAATAGGGTGCTGTCGCCCTTGGGACTATCCCAAAGTCAAATCTGTTGGTTGACAAATCTGTTGGGTGGTTCCATATCCACTGATGCAGCATTAGGCACTAACTACTGCATATCTGGAACACCTGTTGGCTAGGAGATGCTGTGACCCAGTTGTCTAGCCATCATAATTTAGCCTTTCAAAGTTCCTCAGATCTTTCCTATTCTTTCCTTTTTTCCTGCTTCCAACATATTCAAGAACTGTTTATTTGGTGCCTATTATATTTCAGCACTTGACACATACCATTGTCACAAAGTAATTAGTGTTATCTACTTAACCTGTTAGTTGTTTTAGGCTGCCAGTGCCCGGGAGTAGTGTTGGGCGCAAATATTCGAATTGCGCATTTTAATAGCAAATTTGTCAACTTCGAGAATTTGTGAATATTTAGAATATAGTGATTTATATTGGTATTTTTGAATATTCAACTTTTTATTTAATCAGTAACCTCCCATTTTGCTTGTGGGCCAATGAGAAGGCTGCAATGTCTTTGTCTGAGCATAGCAACATCCCTAGCAATGAATAGGAAAGTTGCCTTCCCCTTTAGTATATAAGAACCTCCCCACAGCCATTTTCTACAGTTAATTAAAGTTCTGAGAGAGACAACAGTGTCATTGTTGTGCTCTTTGCTTTCCACTCATTACATTAGATAGTTAGATAGCTTATACATATATATATATATATATATATATATATATATATATATATGTATATATATATATATATATATAATACAGATAGTTAGTGGGAGATAGTGTAGGTTAGATTGTGATATACTGTAGTGTTCCAGTGCAGGGTGTTACGTAGTGTGCTGTCCATACATACATGGTACATACATACATACATACATAGTCCTGTGATGTCACAAGTTCACAACAATACATAGTGCACCAATCACTAATATGTAGTCAGACCTGCTAAAATGTGAAGTTGCACGTATTACGCAAAAATATGCACATCATCAATTGCCGATTTGCTCAATCGCGAATATATCAGAGCACTGTATCTGCATATAAAGCTATTGTAATGTTCTGCCGTGCCAACCATTTTCTCCAGTCTCAGGAAACTTCTAGCAGCTTGAAAAATTTAGATATAGTCACTCAAGCCTGTATTGCACGCGCATTACACGTATATTACATTGCCAATTTTTGCAATCAAGAAAATAACCATGAATTTGCGCATATAGGAGGAATATTCTACAAAATGTTTGCGAAAATCGCGAATTTGAATACTGCCCCTGCCACTCATCACTTCCCAGGAGCAGGATCCACATTGAAATCACTGCTATTTTGTACAGTAGCGACAACAGTTAATACATTTACCTAAATCAATGCGGAGTTGACTTAATGCATAGAACCTCTAATTTTTATTCAAGATCAGGGACCAAGCATACCTCAGTCCCTACTGAGTTTTTATACTCAGCAGCTGCTTTGAATTAAAAGAAATTAAATGGCTAATTGTTTTTCAAGGCCTTGGAGTCCCAATGAGATCAAACAGAGGCAGATGAGATGCTAAATATAAAAGTAATTTGCAATGATTTAGGTGATACCTTATAATGTTTAGCATTTTATCCTCTCACCAGATGTTGGTATAATGTCTCCGTTTATCGTAAACGATTTTAAGATGCCATTAATAACTTGTAACTGACCTCGCAAATATGTGTTTGATTTGATAATCAATAATTATATAATCTGATACAGAGGTGGAGGAGGATGATAAAATAGATATTTATAGTTTAAATAATGTGAAGGAGGAACAGGTTTCTTTTACCTCTTATTATGGACTACACGTAATAAAGGACTGTTAAGGAAATTGTGAGTGTGAGCATTAAAGGGGTTGTCCAGTAATACTAAATTTCTAACAGTTGGTAGTGGCCTGCGTCCCATATTGAAAGGATCATAATTACCTGCTCCCTGCCACTCTGATCCTCCACGCTGGCTCCCACATCTCCATATTCTGGTGTGATTTTTTTTACTTCCTCCTCTGTATGGGCATGGTCACCTGATCCTCTTCAGTTAACCACTGGCTTCAGTGGTGATGTGTTCACAAGAGGGTGATTGGGTAAAAAGCATCAGGTTACCATGCCCATATGGGGATGAAGAAAACAAACTCCAGACTGGAAGATGGAGATGTAGGCGCCAGCGCAGAGAACTAGAGCGGTTGGAAGCAGCTACATATGATCTTTTCAGTATGCGAAATAGGGTGCAAGCAACTGTTAGAAATGTATTCTGGAACAATCCCTTTAAGGACGGGTTCGTCCTTGTGTTAGGGTATTCCGTTATAGGTTTCGTTCATAACGGAACATAATGGAATTATCGGATAGAATGCAAAACAGAAACCTTTAAGAGGCATTCCATTTTGATCCGTCATAATAGAAGTCTATGGGAAAACATAACGGATCCATCTGGTTTCTGTTATGCAAGATGGAAAACAAAGTCCTGTAACTTCTGATATACAGACTTCACAAAGAATTTGGAAAAAGACCTTAGCAATTAAAAATTTTAAATTACTTTATTAAATATATCAACATTCACATACATGTATAAGAGAGACAACACAAGCAAGGAGAACATCGATAAAGACAAGTACCTAAGAGGGGGCTGGGGGATCAGCATGCATAGGGGCATAAGAAAATAAGCAAGGAACCACACCAAGCTTAAGGAAACAAAGTAACAGCACAAGGGCAGAAAATAATAAGCAAAGTGTGGAAATAGTCAGTAAGTATACACACAAGTAGCACACAGATCCCTCAGCCACCTCCTCCCAACAGCGTTTCGCTAGATAGCTGGCTTCTTCCCCGGAAGAAGCCAGATCATACATAATGCCGTGCAGTCAGCCAATCTGCTGTTAGCCATCCCCTTGTCAGGTCACAGCCCTATAAAAATCTCATCTTGTGCGGTCTGGCCATTTCACTGTGAGCTGAGCATAGGGAGAGAAGAGGCAAGCACTCATGCGCTAGGGACAGTGTGGCTGAAAACTGTTTAAAAAATAACTTTGGATAGGGAGAGTGCAGGGACAATGCAGGGAGATCGTAGGTAGAGTTCTTTGAGACTGTGAGGAGACAGCAGGGAGACTGTAGGTTTATCTATCTCTCCATCTTACCCACTCATCTGACCTCCTCCTCAGATCTGTTCTTTCTCCAAAAACACACAGCCACCTTGTACTCTCTCTTACTTCCATCTACTAACACTTTCTCTGCTTCTCATTACTGCTTGCAATATTTCTCCCAATCCTGGGCCTCCTCAGCAGATCCCCACAATTATATCTACAAATTTCTGCAACCCCTTAAACCTGAAAAACTGACCCCTTTGTCCCTCGTGCAGGAGCATTATGGAACACTTGCTGTGTCTGTAACAAACTTATTAATTCTTGACATCTTTTTCATCTCTCACAAACTTTCCTTTCTGGGTTTAACAGGTGTTGATTGTACGCACACACTCCGCCCTGGCAGCAAACATGGTGGAGGAGTCAGTCTTCTCCTGTTAAACAATTGCTCCTGTAGCACAACTCCACTGCCACCCTCCATTATGGTCCCTTCACTGGAAGTACCCTCTGTCTGCAGCTACTCTCCCTCCAACCTCCAAGTAGCTGTCATCTAGCACGCACCAGTCACAACTTTCTTGACCACTTCAACATGTGGATCCTACACTTTCTTTTTGCTGACATACCCTCTATCATCATGGGTGACTTCAACATCTCCATTGACACTTGCCACTCAACTGCCTCTAAGCTTCTAGCACTCATTTAATCCTGTGGTCTCTCACAGTGGTCCTCCACTCCCACCCACAGAGATGGTCACACACTGGATTTTATCTTTACCCGCCTCTGCTCCCTATCTAACCTTTCTAACTCACCTCTCTCCCTATCCAATCACAATCTACACATTTTCTTCACTGGTCTCTTCCGCTGCTCCCCCAGATGACACACTAGCACACCCTTGCAAGAACCTTAAACAGCTTGACTTTTGCTTGCTTTCTACTCTCTTCTGCTGCTCCATATCAAATGTTCCCTCCAGGATGCAGATGCTGCCACCACTATGTATAGCACCACAATAACTACAGCTCTCACACACACAACAAAATTTGAAAAATCAATAGACAACCATGGCATACCAGCCTGACTAAATAACTGTGACAAACTTCCAGGGCTGTATAGCAGCTATGGAAGAAATCCAATACTAAGGAGCACTTTACCACATACAAACAATCCCTCTTCAACTCCTCACTCACTGCTACAGGCCTAATTCACATCTCTCTTCCCTGTATTAACACCCTAAACAACTTTTTAACACTTTTAACTCTCGTCTCCATTCCCTGGTGCCCCCACCCTCACCTCTAATCTCAGCTGAGGACTTTGTCACACACCTTAAACAAAAGATTGACAACATCTGAAAAAGCTTCAGCCTACAGTCCCGACAGCCCCTCTATACAACTACTTAGTCATTCCCCCCCCCCCCAAACAAACTGCTTTTTCCATCATTACAGAGGAAAACCTTTCCACTCTACTTTCCAAATACCTGTCACTACCTGTACACTTGACCCGATCCCATCCCACCTTATCCCCAACTCATTGTAGTGTTTATCCCAGCCCTAACTCATCTATTCAACAATAAACACTGGTGTATTCTCATCTGGTTTTAATTATGCTACCATTGCACCCATCCTCAAAAAGCCTTCCCTTGACTCATCATATTTGTCTAGTTATCACCCCATATCACTTCTCCCACATGCCTTAAAGCTACATGAACAACATGTTCACATTTAACTTTCCTGTCACCTCTTTTCCTGCTCCCTCTTTGATCTGCTACAATCTGGCTTCTAACCCCACCTATCAACTGAAATTACCCTTACTAAAATCAACGACCTGCTAACTGCCAAAGTCAAACAACATTACTCTGTCAACCTCCTCCACTCCTGCATTACATCATACCCTACAGACTCAACATGGTGTCATAATTACCCATATAATAAATAACTCAACTACTGAATCGTCTTTATATAATTATTTATTTTATTTAACTGATAATATTATATTGGCCACGGTGCTATAATATTAAACTATATAGTTATTTTAATTAACTCATTAAATATACCATTAACTGCCAATACCTTATTAATTATTAATCCAACATTCAATGAATAATAATAATCTAGTCCGCTCAACGAGCAACCCAACTGCCATACATCCAAATTTTTGGGCTATGGCGAAACACCGTAATGACCCCAGCCAATTTCTAAAATATTTTGAAAACTGGTATTAAAAATGTCTAAAACAATGTCTGATAAATTTTTTCTATCCCGAGCATACAAACCAGATACAAAGCCACCAGTTCAGCGTGTCTTAATGACACTTGCCCATGTTTTTTTCATGAATTTTTCCATATTTTTTGATTCTAATTTTTTCCATAAATTTTAAGTTTGAGAAATTCCATTCCCACTTTGGAAAGATTTTGGAAAGTGCAATTTTGTGGAGGGAAATATTTTCATAATATCTAGTATGGAATTCTTGAATTCATTAATTAATAAATAGGTGGAAACTTTACCTAAAACGGTAGTACCCACATGGAAGATCAGAATGTTCGGGATCGGCCATATTCTTTGAAGTTTTAAACGAAGCGAGACAATGTCATGAATGCGTAAACCAAGAATTCCTCTCCAAAATGTAAATATTTTATTACCCATACCCAGGTTGTTCAATTTAAATTTCATCATCTATCTTGTAAATGCATCAGATATGATTTCGGAGCCCAGGATCCAAACGATTTTTGAATCTGGAAAAAATCAGTATAACAAATCAGGTCGGATGTATAGCTTATACCTGTCGGATTTCCATCCACCGATCTTTTTGATTGTTTTTACTGAACGTAAAAACAATCAAAAAGATCGGTTTGAACAAGCCATTTTGTAAACATGTGTGGCTGCTCCAATGTGGAGATATTTTTTCCTTTGTCAATTGAAATTGTTCTTTACATTTTTTTAATATGAAGTTGAATTGGTATTTTGTTAATCGTGAGCCATCTTGATGTATAAAGGACCTTCGGAATATTTTCTACAAGCTAAATATTTACGGAAGGCGAATACTGGACAAATAATATAGTCTTTAACTCCTTGCCGACCGCCGAACGCAGGATTGCGTCCTGGCGGCGGTCGGTTTGTTCCTCTTGGACGTGCCGAGGCGTCATCTCGCGAGATGCGATATTTCCTGTGAACGCGCGCACGCGCGTGCGCGTGTTCACAGGATCGTGTCTGGAAGAAGTTAAACTACAGCCTGCCAGCGCTGATCGTGCGCTGGCAGGCTGTAGAAGTTTAAAAAAAATCACATATCAGACGCTGTTTTGTTAACAGCGTCTGATATGCTTGCTGTTCATTCCTTTGGTGGTCCCTTTTGCTTGGGACCACCAAAGGAATCTTTTGTAAGTGCACCAATCACCACACAGACCCCCCCCATCCATCCCCCGCCGTCACTGATTAACCCCTGATTAACCCCCGATTAACCCCTGATCACCCCATGTCACCCCCCTGATCACCCCCTGTCACCCCCTGTCACTAATCACCCCCCCTGTAAGGCTCATTCAGAAGTCCGTATGTGTTTTGAGGATCCATGGATCCGCGGATCCGCAAAACACGGACACCGGCAATGTGCTTTCCGCATTTTGCGGATCCGCACATTGCCAGAACTATTTAGAAAATGCCTTTTCTTGTCCGCAATTGTGGACAAGAATAGGACATGCTCTGTCTTTTGCAGAGCTGCGGCCAGATGTTTGGGGGCCGAAACCCGGAAGTTTGCGGCCGCAGCTCCGCAAATGCTGATGCGGCGAGCACATAGTGTGCTCTCCGCATCACCGCCGGCCCCATTCACACTGAATGGGTCCGCATCTATTCCACAGAATTGCGGAATAGATGTGGACATTTTTGAGGACGTGTGAATGGGGCCTTGCTACTTTTTTTTTTTGCACATTTGTTGGCAGAGATTTTTTCATCCACATTGATTGATGCGAATGAGGAAATCTGTGCCGTTCATTTTTTTTTTTTTTTCAGCCCAGAGGCTGAACGGTAAAAAAAATCTCATTACCTGTATGCTCAATATAAGGAGAATCGCAGAAACTCCTAATTCTGGCCATACGTGTAATGATTGCGGAGACCCTCAAATGCCAGGGCAGTACAAACACCTCACATGTGACCCCATTTTAGAAAGAAGACACCCCAAGATATTCCGTGAGGGGTATGGTGAGTTCATGTAAAATTTTATTTTTTGTCACAAGTTAGTGGAAATTTGAGACTTTGTAAAAAAGAAAAAAAAATATCAATTTCCGCTAACTTGTGCCAAAAAAAAAAAAATTCTGTGAACTTGTCATGCCCCTCACGGAATACCTTGGGGTGTCTTCTTTCCACAATAGGGTCACTTGTGGGGTATTTATACTGCCCTGGAATTTTAGGGGTCCTAAAGCGTAAGTATCCAAATGCGTAAAAATGCCCTGTGAAATCCTAAAGGTACTCATTGGAATTTGGGCCCCTTTGCGCATCTTGGCTGTAAAAAAGTGGCACACATGTGGTATCGCCGCACTCAGGAGAAGTAGGGCAATGTGTTTTGGGGTGTATTTTTACATATACCCATACTTTGTGTAAGAAATATCGCTGTAAACGACAACTTTTTAAAAAATGTTATACAAAGTTGTCAATTTACAGAGATATTTCTCTCACTCAGCATGGGTATATGTAAAAATACACCCAAAACACATTGCCCTACTTCTCCTGAGTATGGCGATACCACATGAGTGACACTTTTTTGCAGCCTGGGTGCGCAAAGGGGCCCAAATTCCAACGAGTACCTTTAGCTTTTACATGGCTGCTCACAATTTAGCCCCGCCCAAAATGCCAGAACAGTATAAACACCCCACAAATGACCCCATTTTGGAAATAAGACACCCCAAGGTATTCACTGAGGGGCATAGTGAGTCCATGAAAAATTTAACTTTTTGTCAAAAGTTAGCAGAAAGGGAGACTTTGTGAGAAAAAACAATAAAAAATCTATTTCCGCTAACTTGTGCCAAAAAAAAAACATCTTCTATGAACTCGCCATGCCCCTCACTGAATACCTTGGGGTGTCTTCTTTCCAAAATGGGGTCACATGTGGGGTATTTATACTGCCCTGGCATTTTAGGTGCCCTAAAGCGTGAGAAGAAAAATGCGTAAAAATGCCCTCCTAAAAGGTACTCATTGGTTTTAGGGCCCCTTTGCGCATCTTGGCTGCAAGAAAGTGTCACACATGTGGTATGGCCGTACTCAGGAGAAGTAGGGCAATGTGTTTTGGGGTGTATTTTTACATATACCCATGCTGTGTGAGAAAAATATCTCTGTAAATTGACAACTTTGTATAAATTTTTTTAAAAAGTTGTCATTTACAGAGATATTTCTCACACCCAGCATGGGTATATGTAAAAATACACCCCAAAACACATTACCCTACTTCTCCTGAGTACGGCGATGCCACATGTGTGACACTTTTTTGCAGCCAAGATGCGCAAAGGGGCCCTAAAACCAATGAGTACCTTTAGGATTTCACAGGACATGTTTACGCATTTTGGATTCTCACGCTTTAGGGCTCCTAAAATGCCAGGGCAGTATAAATACCCCACATGTGACCCCATTTTGGAAAGAAGACACCCCAAGATATACCGTGAGGGGCATGGCGAGTTCACAGAATTAATTTTTTTTTGGCACAAGTTAGCGGAAATTGATATATTTTTTTATTTTTTTACAAAGTCTCATATTTCACTAGCTTGTGACAAAAAATTAAATTTTACATGAACTCACCATACCTCTAACAGAATACCTTGGGGTGTCTTTTTTCTAAAATGGGGTCACATGTGGGGTATTTATACTGCCCTGGCATTTTAGGGGCCCCTAAAGCGTGAGAAGAAGTCTGGAATCCAAATGCAAAAATATGCCCTGTGAAATCCTAAAGGCACTCATTGGAATTTGGGCCCCTTTGCGCATCTTGGCTGCAAAAAAGTGTCACACATGTGGTATCGCCGTACTCAGGAGAAGTAGGGCAATGTGTTTTGGGGTGTATTTTTACATATAACCATGCTGGGTGTGAGAAATATCTCTGTAAACGACAACTTTTTAATTTTTTTTATACGAAGTTGTCAGTTTACAGAGATATTTCTCTCACCCAACATGGTTATATGCAAAAATACACCCCAAAACTTATTGCCCTACTTCTCCTGAGTACGGCGATACCACATGAGTGACACTTTTTTGCAGCCTGGGTGCGCAAAGGGGCCCAAATTCCAACGAGTACCTTTAGATTTTACATGGCTTCTCACAATTTAGCCCCGCCCAAAATGCCAGAACAGTAAACACACCCCACACATGACCCGATTTCCAAAAGTAGACACCCCAAGGTATTCACTGAGGGGCATAGTGAGTCCGTGGGAGATTTTTTTATTTTTTTTGCCAGAAGTTAGCAGAAATGGAAACTTTATTATTATTTTTTTTCCTCAGAAAGTGTCATTTTCCGCTAACTTGTGAAAAAAAATGAAATGATACATGAACTCACCATGCCCCTCCGCGAATACTTTGGGTTGTCTTCTTTCTAAAATGGTGTCATTTGGGAGGTATTTATACTATCCTGACATTCTAGCACCTGAAGAAACATGACAGGTGCTCAGAAAGTCAGAGCTGCTTCAAAATGCCGAAATTCACTTTTTTGCACCATAGTTTGTAAACGCTATAACTTTTACCCAAACCAATAAATATACACTTATTGGATTTTTTTTTATCAAAGACATGTAGAACAATAAATTTTGCGAAAAAAAATTACAACAGAAAGTGAAAAATGGCATTTTTTTGCAAAAATTTCGGTCATTTTTGATTAATAGCAAAAAAAGTAAAAATGTTAGCAGCAATGAAATGCCACCAAATGAAAGCTCTATTAGTGAGAAGAAAAGGAGGTAAAATTCATTTGGGTGGTAAGTTGTATGACGGAGCAATAACGGTGAAAGTAGTGTAGTGCAGAATTGTAAAAAGTGGCCTGGTCATTAAGGGTGTTTAAGCTAGGGGGGCTAAAGTGGTTACCTTTTTTTAGACGTATCCAGGTTCCTCTGCCCAATTGATCTGTTTTGGACTTCTTTTTTATGAATATGTGAAATTTATTGTGGGATAAAAAAATACCTTAAAGTGTAAGGGGGGTTTTGCTTTCTTATTTGCAGCTGTAATTTCGCTAATACGAAGTGCTCCATGAAAAATTATTAGGAAAACTGCTTTGAATAGAGAAGTTTTGTATACGGATGAGCAGATAACAGATAAATGTCCTACGAACTTTCTTAAATATTCTAAAGATAGAGGGCTAGTTCTAGGAGCTTTAGGAGCATCTTTCTTAGATCCTTTTATTATTTGTTTTACCAAGAGGTTTGCAGAAAAGGCGGGTATATCCAACAACTTTTGAAAAAAGGAGATCTCGGCTACAATTTTTTTTATAAACGCCCCTTTTCTGCCGGATCTTAAGAGGTTGTGTATGAAATGGATAAATTGCTAAATATTATGTTTGTCATGTTTATATTTATGTGTGAAGCAGAAGGAAATCCATAAATTCCATGCAGCCAAGTTTGCGGCCTATGTATTTGGTGCTAATGCCTTACAAATAAAGTTGTTGATCATTCGCCAATTAATTCCCATAACTCCGCTGGACAAGAAATTGCAATTTCTTCTGCCTCTGGTACTAGTTGTTTGAATAAGGTAATTTTCTGCCGAGATAAAGAGTCAGCGATAATGTTAGTTTTACCTTCTACGTGTTTGGCTTTAATCCACAATTTGTTGTTTAAGGATAAAAGAACCAGTTGTCTTAGTATCATTACTACTTCCTTTGATTTCGCAGTTAAGCAATTGATAGAGAATACTACTCCAGTATTATCAGATAGGACTAAAATATGTTTGTTTTTGAATTGTTCTTTCCAAATTGTTTGAGATACCAAAACTGGGAATAGTTCTAAGAAATTTATGTTTTTTATGAATGGTTTGTCAAACCATTCGGGTGGCCATCTTTTAGCGGACCATTTATTATTGTAGAAAGCTCCATAACCAATGGATGCTGTGGCATTAGTATACAGTTGCAAGGTGTCCGTGTCAATAAAGTCCGATTGCCACATTGTTTTGCCATTGAAATTATTTTAAAAATGTAACCAAATAAAGATATCATCCTTTAAACTTGTTGTTAAACGAATATGATCATATGAGTTTTTTAAACCTGCTGTTGCAGTATATAGCCATTTAGAAAATATTTTCCCCATAGGTATAACTCTTGAAATAAAGTTAAAAAAACCAAGAGTGGATTGTAACATTTTCAATGTTGTTTTTTTTAGATTTTAGCAAATGTGTAAGAATAAATTTTGTTCTGTTAATTTTTTAATCTGGAATTCTAAATTCCATATTAATTGAGGCAATTTCTATCCCTAGGAATGTGATACACCTTGTCAGGAATACAGTTTTCTCATCCGCTAACGGTATGTTAAAATAAGCAGATATCATTTGAAATGTCTTTATTAAGTTCAAACAGTCCATAGATGATTCTTTTCCTATAAATAGAAAGTCATCAAGATAATGAAGGATATATCCTTCACTATATTGAGATTCGACTGTCCACTGAGGGAAGGTGGAAAAACATTCGAAATAAAAGCATGATAGGGTAAAACCCATAGGTAGTGCTCTATCAAAAATAAGAATTTTCCATCGATATGAAATCCTAACGAGTTGTAACCACATGGGTTTATATAGGTAATAGGCGAAAAGCAGATTTTATGTCTGCTTTTGCCAGTAGGGCATTCTTATCAGCTTTCCTAAGTAACATTAAAGCCTGGTCAAAAAATGTGTAATGTACTGATGCCGAATTCTTGTCTATGCAGTCGTTTAAGGAGTAATCTATTGGGTAGGATAAAATATGTATGAGTCTGAAACTGTTAGACTAAACCTAATGGCGAAATACGGAAATTACTAAAAGGTGGAGATGAAAATGGACCTGCTACCTGGTTTTCAAATAGTTCTCTATTTATTTTCTCCATAAATATTTGTTTATTGAAATTAACAGATTTTTTTTTTTTTTTACAATTGAACAACCTGAACCAGTGAATGGAGGAACATAGAAACCAAAAGAGAAGCCGTCAATATATCCTTGTCTGGTTATAATTTTAAAATTTGAAGAAGCCTTGGCAAATTCAGAGGAGTCACCACCTCTTTTGACGTCTTTGTTATTGGATTTTTTTTTAAATGTTGTTGCTGGGTGATTTCCAGCGCAGAATGTGCATTTGTGTCTATATTTGCAGCTAGACTGATATCTACAGGTTGCCTCATTGAAGGCGAAGCAGATTCATTCTTTTAATACCTTGGGGACGAAAATTAGAGGATCATTGAGGAAGCATTAAATTTAGCCATAAACTGACATTTTCTTGTCCCCATTTTAAATTTGGGTAAGTTGCAAGTTTTTGGCGAAATGTTTCGTCATAGTTAAACCAAGCTGTTCTGCCAAAATTTCTATACGATTCCAGTATGGAGTCAAGATAAAGAAAAAGACCGCTACATAAATTAGATTGCTTTTCGCCTATTACAGCTACATAAATGCAGTAGGCTTGAATCCAATTAAAGAAAGTTTTCTGAGGACCTCTTTTTCTCTCCTCATCCTCCTTTTTATCAAATTGTATTGTCTCCTTTGAGGATGGGAGCAGAGAAAATAAGTCCACAAATTTGTTGTTCCAAATGGTCGCTTTGATTGTTTTTGTTAGATGAAAACCTAAAGGCGATATTTGACATGGCATAGATTCTTTGAATGATGTTTCTTTTATGCCATCACCGGATTCCAATGACGGCACAAAAGGTTTGTCACATAAGGTGTGGCATGAATCAGGGAGAAATTGGCATTCTGAATCAGAAACGCTGCTTGCAGTGGACCAAGCAGATTCCTGATTCATACAAGTATCTTTCTGTCACAAGAAGGATAAGAATTCACTAAAAAGTTTAATCTCATCCTGGGACAAATGTTCGTTAAGTGTGTTAACTTCTACTCTGGCTGTTTTAGTGCTCTGTGTGGTACAATCACTATTTACTTGTAATATGTTTATCTCACCCTCTTGAGTGACGTCTGTTGCATTTTCTTTTTCTTTTGCAGATGTCCCCTTTCTTCTGACGGTTGGAGCTGGGGACCGTTGCTGAGGCAAGTATTTGTGGTTGCTCCTTGCGCCATGTGACCCAGAGACATTCTTCTTACTGCGATTTTCTTGAGCCTGTTGGGGAGAAAAGGTTCTTCTTTCTTTTCTGATTCTCTTTCTGGGTGGCGAAAAGGGTAGAGGATATAAAGCTGCGCTGGCAGGCACCGCAAAGCGCTCGTAGTTCCCTCCCTGCCATGTGCTCACTGATTCATTAGGAGCGCAGGCAGAATGAGATGATTGCCGATGTGGATCGTCTTCAACGCAGACCTGTTGCAGGTAGGCTCATCGTAACTCACAGACTGAACATTAAGTGTCTTTTACTCTCACACCACCTCCTTGTCACATCTCCTCAAGGCTCTGACCTAGGACCCCTGCTCTTCTCAATCTACACCTTTGGCCTTGGACATCTCATAGAGTCGCTTGGATTTCAGTATCACTTTTCTGCTGACGACACGCAAATTTACCTCTCTGGTCTAGATATTAACACCATACTATCCAGAATCCCACAATGCCTATCTTCTATATCCCCCTTCTTCTCCTCTCATTTTCTAAAACTCAACATGGATAAAATAGAATTTATCATCTTTCTCCATCTCACATAACCCCCCCAACAGACCTCTCTATCACGATCAATGGCTGCACACTAGAGCTACACCATATGGGAGTTTTGTGCGATTAGGCCCCTAAAAATTGCGATAATGATATGCGATGCGATATTTTGAGGGAGTTGTGCTAGAGGTCTATTTGCTTGGATTTTCCCGTCACCCAGGTAGCGTATTTTTCACTTTATAAGACGCACCTGATTATAAGACACAACAAGGAATTTGAGGAGTAAAATAAAAAAAAAAAAGATTTTGAACCAGAAGGTGTGCTTTTGGTGGATTTTGAACTAATGGTGGTCTGGGTATGACATTGTTATGGGGAATCTGTAGATGGCACTGTTATGGGGATCTGTGGTTGGCACTGTTATGAGGGATTCTTTGGAAGGAACTGTTATGGGGGACCTATGGATGAGGCACTGTTATGGGGGGGGCCTCTGAGGATGATGCACTGTTATGGGGGATTTGTGCTATGACACATAGGGCCATGAGGGGGCCAGCATAATATGCTATATGTGTGAATGACACACATATAGCATCTTATGCTAGTCCCCCTCATGGCCCTATGTGTAACAGCATTACTTTATCAATGTCCCCTTATGTGTCATAAACCTCGCACATAGCTCTCTTTGTATAAAAAGTCTTTATTTACTGCTGAAACAGACGCTCTCCTATTGATAAACTACTGTTGAAACTCCTATTGATAAAATCGCCAGCCTCTGTACTCACTATGAATGCACTGCAGCGAGCGGTCCGGCCGGCGCGTGACTGACGTCACTCAGTCAGTCACGCTCCTCCCACTTCATTAATGAAGAAGGAGCGCGACTGACTGAAGTCATGCACCGGCCGGACCGCTCGCTGCAGTGCATTCATAGTGAGTACAGAGGCTAGCGATTTTTTCAATAGGAGTTTCAATAGGAGTTTATCAATGGGAAAGCGATTGTTTCAGCAGTAAAGAAAGACTTTACATACAAAGACAGTTATGTGCATGGGGCCCGCTCCGATTTGCCTCCAGCCCCTCCTTCCTCCCCGTACTGTAACTGATGTATCGCTGGCCGCACTGTGCAGCATAGTGGCAGGCGATACATCAGTGTCAGCCACGTAAAAAGTCAACCATCGATTTAAATCGCAGGATTTTTGGGTTGGCCAAATCGACATATCGCAATCGGCGATTATCGCGTTACAATTGCTTTGGTGATATATTGTGCAGGCCTACTGCACACTCTCCTCAGTCAACTATGTTCTCTGCCTTGGAGTAACCTTTGATTCTGCCCTGTCCTTCAAACCATACATCCAAGCCCCTTCTACCACCTTCCACCTCCAACTCAAAAATATCTCTCACATCCGCACATTCCTCAGCAAGGAATCTTCAAAAATGCTTGTACATGCCCTTATTATCTCCTGCCTAGACTACTGTAACAGCCTCTTCTGTGGCCTTTCATCTAGCATCCTTGCACCCCTCCAAACTATCCTCAACTCTAATCCACCTCTCCCCTCTGCCAATCCCTTCGCTGATTCCTAATTGTCCAGTAAACTCAGTTTAAAATACTAACAAATACATATAAGGCCATCCACAAACTGTCCCCTTTGTGCTTCTCTGAGATACTTTCCTGATACAGTCCCACACGTAATCTCCAATCCTCACAAGACCTTCTTCTCTACTCCTCTCATATCACGACTTCCCGCAATCACCTCCAAGATTTCTCCCATGCATCCCCTATTCTCTAGAAGTCTCTACCCCAACATATCAGACCTCATCTACATTCGAAACCTGAAAACTCACTTAAGACAAGACTACAATCTTTAGTGACCCTGCTGCTGCTATACCCCTATGACCAGCTTTGCTCTCACCTAATGTGTCCTTCATCCATACGCTGTAGATTGTAAGTAGAGGGGAGCGAATCGAAGCAGACGAAGTGGAATTCGAACCGAATTTCAGGAAAATTCACTACAAATGCGAATTTCTTCGCGCTTCATGGTAACGAATCGCAATTTTTCCTAAAATGGCAGCCACGCATGTGAGAACTGAGGACATGGGGGCAAGAAACTCTGGGAAGGCGGAATCACCCAGATTAACATGCATGCATGCAGACAATCAGCAACCAGCCAGCCCTGTCATTTCTCAGCCCTATAAATACGGCAGCCATCTCAGAATCAGACATTTTCCAGTGTTCTGAGTGCAGGCCACTGCAAGGGACAGACGTGAGACAGCGATAAGGACAGCTATTAGAAAAACCTCCTTGTGAGAAAAAAAAACAGAAAAAACAATTAACAAGTGTAGTGAAAGAATAGGGAGAAATCATTTCACAGCATCTTAGTGCAGGGAGAAACATCAGAAGGCGGAAGGGACAGTGCTAAAAAAGCGATTTACAAGTGCACGGAAAGATTATTTGGGGATCCAAATAGCCATTAGACAGCTCTGTTATTCCAGCAATTTGTTTTTGGGGTGCAAGTGCTATGTTGAAAAGCCTTTAGTGGCTTATATCTGTGGAAAAATAAAAATATATACACAGTTTACATCTGCAGTTATTTGAGGTTAAAAGCATTTAGTGACGTATATCTGTCCTCCAAGAAAAATATATGCGCACTTCTGCAGCTATATGTGCTGAGAGCGTTTAGTAACGTATTTCTGTACTACAAGAAAAATATGTATGCAGTTCACTTCTGAAGTTATTTGGGGTTAAAAGCGTTTAGTGAGGTATTTCTGTTTTACAAGAAAAATATATACGCAGTTCAATGTTGCCATTATTTGCGATAAAAGAGTTTAGTGGCCTACTTCATTACAAAAAGAAAAATATATACGCTGTTCACTTCTGCACCTATATGTGCTGAGAGCATTTATTGACATATTTCTGTACTACAAGAAAAATATATACTCAGTTCACTTCTGCAGTTATTTGGTGTTAAAAGTGGTTAGTGAGGTATTTCTGTACTACAAGAAAAATATATATGCAGTTTACTGTTGCCGTTATTTGCGGTAAAAGCGTTCAGTGCCCTACTTTATTACAAAAATATATTAGTTGCTTTAAGGGTGTTTTAATTTGTTTTTGATTTATTTTGTTCAGCTAAAATTATGTCTGACAGAAAAATGCCAGGCAATGCACAGCGGATTGGCAGAGACCTAAATGTTTCTGGCGCTGGCAGAGGTTGCAGCAGAGTAAGGGGGTGTGGTATCATGGGTCGCAGTGAGAGGCCTGAGCTCCCGGTGTCATCTAGCGGTCGTGTCTTGACCAGCAACCCAGCGGTTCTTGATTGGATAAATGGGTCATCCATTTCATCCTAAGTTACATCAGACACCCCCAGCCAACAGTCGGTCAGTTCGTCACCCTTAGTTGGCATGGTTTGGGAACAGGCCCTGTGCCATCACCTCTCCTCAACCTGCCTCTGTCCTTTGATGCTCCATCACCAAGAGAAGTAGTATATGTTGTAGGCTCAGCTACACTTTTCAGTGAGGAAGAGCTACTAGAGGACAGTCAGCAGCTACTGCCCAGCCAAGATCTGGAGGAGACATCCGCCTCTTCCTCTGCTAGGCGTGCAAGTAGTGATGAGGAAAGTGGCATTGGTGGTGGTGTTGCGAGTGGTCAGGCTTCTGATCCAGAGGCTGTTGAGTAGGACATCAGTGACGCGAAGACACTGCCGATCACAATTGGGAGCCGGTGCAGAATGTGCTTCATCATCATCAGGAGAAGAGGGTGGCAGCTTGCCCTTGAGGCAGCTTGCCATTGAGGCAGTGGCAGAGCAAGCAAGGTGGTAGCATGGCTGGGAGTCAGCAAGGTTGAAGCAGTGGGAGGTCGGGAGCCAAGCGTGCCAGGGGTAGACCACCTGCTGCCCGGGAAGTAGTGGTGCAGGGGTTCACGGAAGCAGCGGCGGTAGCAGTCAGTAAGTCCAGACTGTTGGGGGAAAATCACCTACTTGGAGGTGTGGCAGTTTTTCTTTCAAAGCGCCAGAGGAGGTGAACGTGGCTATATGTCGAATCTGTGGGCAGAAAGTGAAGCGTGGCCAGGGTGCCAATGTTGGCACTATGGCCCTGTGTTAACATATGCAGCATTGCCATACAGTGGCCTGGGAGAATCGTGGCTCTGATCTGGAGGTCCAGCCTGCTGCAGCAACCGCTGCATTACCCAGTGGCACGCACATGGGTTTCGGGCAGTCAAGGCTCCAGTACCAGCCCTGCAAAAATATGTAGAACAGAATAGTATTGGGTGCAAATATTCGAATTGCGAAACTTTTCCGTGAAAATCGGCACTTGGAGAATTCATGAATATTTAGAATATAGTGCTATATATTCGTATTCGAGAATATTCATCATTTTTTTCCATCAGAACACATCATTCCTCCCTGCTTCTTGCTTGTGGGAAGGCTGCATTGTCTTAGTCTGAGCTTAGCAACATCCCTAGCAACCAATAGGAAAGTTGCCTACCCCTTTACTATATCAGAACCTCCCCAGCAGGCATTTTCTGCATTCTTTTTAAAGTTAGTTGGCCGCTGCCTATCTGCGCAATCGTCCATCCACTCGTAGAGCTGACCGGGGGGGCCCTCTGTGCTCATGTTCCCTTGCCATGGCTGCTGGGGAGGGGTGGGGTGGCAGGTGCAGTACCAGCTCAATCAGCAGCAGCTTGAGTCTCAAGTCTCAAGTCACTGATGAGTAGCTTTCTAGTAAAGTAGTAAAGAAACTTCGCACCAGGAGCAGGAGCAGGTAGACCTGGAGCAGGACCTGAACCATCAGGTGGTGGCATATTTAGACAGCACCCTGCCAACCCACATTGAAGATCCGCTGGACTACTGGGCAGCCAAGCTGGATTTGTGGCCGCAACTGGCAGAAATTGCCCTGGAAAAGCTGTCCTGCCTGGCCAGTAGTGTGGCATCAGAGTGGGTGTTTAGTGCGGCGGGGGCAATAGTCATAGGATCAGCCAGGATTTCCACCCACCAATTCCTTATTCATCTGATTAGATCATCCATGACGCCGCCTCACCCAATCCGTGAAAAAAGAGAACGGTTTCTTCTGGCTACCTGCCTCAGCTACTACTCTGATGCTGCCACACATCTGATGACAAGTGCTCCTTTTTTAACCTACCTTCATCAGCGGGTACTGGTATTGCCACCCACCACCCCACTCTGTCACCGGGTCAATTTATGGTGTTCTGATGCTACTGCTGCCATCTCCACACCATGTCACCTTGCCACTCTGTGGTATCCTGATGCTGCTGCTGCTGGCATCTCCACACTATGTCACCTTGCATCTCTCTGTGGTATCCTGCTTCTGCTGCCATCTCAACACTATGTCACCTTGCCACTCTGTGGTATACTGATACTTATGCTGCTGCCACCTCCAAACTCTGTCATTGTGCCACTCTGTGGTCTCCTCATGCTGCTGCCACCTCCACACTTGATCATTGTGCCACTCTGTGGCCTCCTCCTGATACTGCTGCTGCCGCCACCTCCAGACTCGGTCATTTTGCCACTCTGTGGCCTCCTGATTCTGCTGCCACCTCCAGACTCTGTCATTGTGCCGCTCTGTGGCCTCCTCATGCTGCTGCCACCTTCACACTTGGTTATTGTGCCACTCTGTGTCCTCATTCTGTGGCTGCTGCTGCCACCTCCATACTTGGTCATTTTGACACTCTGTGGCCACCTGATTTTGACGCCACCTCCAGACTTTGTCATTGTGCCACTCTGTGGCCTACTCATGCGGCTGCCCCTTCCTCACTCTGACATTGTGCCACTCTTTGTCTTCCTCCTGATGCTGATGCTGCTGCCACCACCTCCAGACTCTGTCATTGTGCCACTTTGTAGCCTATTCATACTACTGCCATCTCTAGACTCTGTCACTGAGCCACTATGTGGTCTCCTCATGCTGCTGCCACCTTCACACTTGGTCATTGCGCCACATGTAGCCTCCTCCTAATGCTGCTGCTGCTGCCGCAACCTCCTGACTCGGTAATTGCTCCACTCTGTGGCCTACACATGCTGCTGACACCTCTAGACTCGGTCATTGTGCCACTCTGTGGCCTCCTCCTGATGCTGCTGGCACCTGCAGACGTGGTCATTTTGCCACTCTGTGGCCTCCTGATTTTGACGCCACCTCCAGACTCTGTCATTGTGCCACTCTGTGGACTACTCATGCTGCTGCCACCTCCACACTCTGTAATTGCGCCACTCTGTGGCCTCCTCCTGATGCTGCTGCCTCCACCTCCAGGCGTGGTCATTGTGCCACTCTGTGTCCTACTCATGCTGCCACGACCTTTAGACTCGGTCATTGTGCCACTCTGTGGCCTACTCATGCTTCTGCCACCTCCACACTCTGTCATTGTGCCACTCTGTCGTCTCCTCATGCTGCAATCACCTCCACACTTGATCTCCCCCTGATGCTGCTGCCGCCACCTCCAGATTCGGTCATTGTGCCACTCTGTGACTTCCTCCTCATGCTGATGCTGCTGCCCCCATTGTCATTGTGCCACTCTGTGGACTACTCATGCTGCTGCCACCTCCACACTCTGTAATTGCGCCACTCTGTGGCCTCCTCCTGATGCTGCTGCCTCCACCTCCAGACTTGGTCATTGTGCCACTCTGTGTCCTACTCATGCTGCCACGACCTTTAGACTCGGTCATTGTGCCACTCTCTGGCCTACTCATGCTTCTGCCACCTCCACACTCTGCCATTGTGCCACTCTGTGGTCTCCTCATGCTGCAATCACCTCCACACTTGATCTCCCCCTGATGCTGCTGCCGCCACCTCCAGATTCGGTCATTGTGCCACTCTGTGACTTCCTCCTCATGCTGATGCTGCTGCCCCCACCTCCAGACTAGGTCATTGCGCCACTCTGTGTCCTACTCATGCTGCCGCCACCTCCAGACACGGTCATTGTGCCACTCTGTGGCCTACTCATGCTTCTGCCACCTCCAGACTCTGTCATTGCAGGTGATTGCAGCATGAGGAGACGACAGAGTGGCACAATGACAGTGTGGAGGTGGCAGATGAGTAGGCCCAGAGTGGCACAATGACTCGAGTCTAAGGTCTGCTGCAATCACCTCCACCTTTAGACTCGGTCATTGTGCCACTCTGTGGCCTACTCATGCTTCTGCCACCTCCACACTCTGTCATTGTGCCACTCTGTCGTCTCCTCATGCTGCAATCACCTCCACACTTGATCTCCCCCTGATGCTGCTGCCGCCACCTCCAGATTCGGTCATTGTGCCACTCTGTGACTTCCTCCTCATGCTGATGCTGCTGCCCCCATTGTCATTGTGCCACTCTGTGGACTACTCATGCTGCTGCCACCTCCACACTCTGTAATTGCGCCACTCTGTGGCCTCCTCCTGATGCTGCTGCCTCCACCTCCAGACTTGGTCATTGTGCCACTCTGTGTCCTACTCATGCTGCCACGACCTTTAGACTCGGTCATTGTGCCACTCTCTGGCCTACTCATGCTTCTGCCACCTCCACACTCTGCCATTGTGCCACTCTGTGGTCTCCTCATGCTGCAATCACCTCCACACTTGATCTCCCCCTGATGCTGCTGCCGCCACCTCCAGATTCGGTCATTGTGCCACTCTGTGACTTCCTCCTCATGCTGATGCTGCTGCCCCCACCTCCAGACTAGGTCATTGCGCCACTCTGTGTCCTACTCATGCTGCCGCCACCTCCAGACACGGTCATTGTGCCACTCTGTGGCCTACTCATGCTTCTGCCACCTCCAGACTCTGTCATTGTGCCGCTCTGTGGTCTCCTCATGTTGCTGGCACCTGCAGACTTGGTCATTTTGCCACTCTGTGGCCTCCTGATTTTGATGCCACCTCCAGACTCTGTCATTGTGCCACTCTGTGGACTACTCATGCTGCTGCCACCTCCACACTCTGTCATTGCGCCACTCTGTGGCTTCCTCCTGATGCTGTTGCCCCCACCTCCAGACTTGGTCATTGTGCCACTCTGTGTCCTACTCATGCTGCTGCCAACTCCACACTTTGCCATTGTGCCGCTCTGTGGTCTCCTCATGCTGCAGCCACCTCCACACTCTGTCATTGTGCCATTCTGTGGTCTTCTTATGCTGCTGCCACCTCCACACTTGGTCATTGTGCCATATGTGGCCTCCTCCTGATGATGCCGCCACCTCCATCCTTGGTCATTGTGCCACTCTGTGGCCTACTCATGCTGCTGCCTCGTCGAGACTATGTCATTGTGCCGCTCGATGGTCTCATATTGCCGCCACCTCCAGACTCTGTCATTGTGCCGCTCTGTGGTCTTCTTTATGCTGCTGTCACCTCCACACATGATCATTGTACCACTCTGTGGCCTCCTCCTGATGCTGCTGGCACCTGCAGACTTGGTCATTGTGCCACTCTGTGTCCTACTCATGCTGCCGCCACCTTTAGACTCTGTCATTGTGCCACTCTGTGGACTACTCATGCTGCTGCCACCTCCACACTCTGTCATTGTGCCATTCTGTGGTCTTCTTATGCTGCTGCCACCTCCACACTTGGTCATTGTGCCATATGTGGCCTCCTCCTGATGATGCCGCCACCTCCATCCTTGGTCATTGTGCCACGTCGAGACTATGTCATTGTGCCGCTCGATGGTCTCATATTGCCGCCACCTCCAGACTCTGTCATTGTGCCGCTCTGTGGTCTTCTTTATGCTGCTGTCACCTCCCTACATGATCATTGTACCACTCTGTGGCGTCCTCATGATGCTGCTGCTGCTGCCGCCTCCTCCAGACTCAGTTATTTTGACACTCTGTGGCCTCCTGATTTTGACTTCACCTCCAGACTCTGTCATTGTGTCACTCTTTAGCCTACTCATGCTGCTGCCACCTCCACACCCTGTCATTGTGTCGATTTATTGTCTCCTAATGCTGGTGTCACCGCTATACATGAGCATAGTGCCACTCTGTGGCGTCCTCCTGATGCTGCTGCCGCCACCTCCAGACTCGGTCATTTTGCCACTCTGTGGCCTCCTGATTTTGACGCCACCTCCAGACTCTGTCAGTGTGTCACTCTGTGGCTTACTCATGCTGCTGCCACCTCCACACTTGATCATTGTGCCACTCTGTGGCCTCCTCCTGATGCTGCACCTGCTGCTGCCACCTCCAGACTCGTTCATTGTGCCACTTTGTGGCCTACTCATGCTTCTGCCACCTCCACACTCTGTCATTGTGCCGCTCTGTGGTCTCCTCCTGTTGCCGCCACCTCCAGACTCTGTCATTGCGCCACTCTGTGGCCTACTCATGTTGCTGCCACCTCCAAACTCAGTCATTGTGCCGCTCTGTGGTCTCCTTGGCTGCTGCCACCTCTAAACTAGGTCATTATGCCACTCTGGGCTCCTCCTGATGCTGCTGCCGCCTACTCCATACTCGGTCATTGTGCCACTCTGTGGCATACTCATGCTGCTTCCATCTCCACACTTCCATGATTGAGCCATTCTGTGGCTTCCTTATGTTGCTGCCACCTCCACACTCTGCCATTTTGCCTTTCTGTGGCTTCCTAATGCTGCTGCCACCTCCAGACTCGGTCATTGTGCCACTCTGTGGCATCCTCTTGATGCTGCGGTTGACGACACCTCCAGACTCTGTCTCTTTGCTGCTCCGTGATCTCCTCATGCTTCTGCCACTTCCAGACTCTTTCATTGTGCCGCTTTGTGGTGTCCTCATGCTGCCACCACCTACAGACCCGGTCATTGTGCCACTTGGTGGTCTACTCATACTGCTGCCACCTCCAGACTCTGTCATTGTGCCACTCGGTGGCCTACTCCTATAACTGCTGCTGCTGTTGCCACCTACAGACTCTGTCATTGTGCCACTAAATTGGCTCCTCATCATGCTTCCACCTCTAGATCCTGTCATTGGGCCATTCTGTCGTCTCCTCCTGCTGCTTCTACCTCACCACTATGTCATAGGTCCACTCTATGGATTTCTCATGCTGTTCTCACCCTCCTCACTTCATGACTGATCCACCTTTTTGGCTTTCGGCCTGGCTGACATCATCATTTATTTGACACTTCTGCTGATCTGACAGAAGAAAGGAAAAATGAGACTAACAATGGATTCTGTCTGTGAAGCAGCTTTAAAACTTGTATGGTCCCATCAGAATTGGCTTATGATTTGGTAGCCAAAAGCAGGAGTGGGTAGAAAACACAGAAGACATCTAAATATTCTATTCACATGTCATCTCTGTTTTAGATCCACTCCTATTTTTTTGCCTTTAGCAGTACTGATGGATTATTGAGCAAATGCTGACCGAGTGAGGGTGTATGCTCCACAGACAGGATCCGTTTTTTTTTGTGGGTTATTTTTTTGGACGGATCAGAGAATGGGAAAAATTAATCAGTGATGTCAAAACAAATGTACTGCTGAAACCCTCTCCATTCTGTCGGGGGGCTCTACGTGTATAAGCATTTAATAGAACAGGTTCTGTAGACATATATGTGGAATCAGCTGACGCGGGCAAAAAAGGAGTGCGTTTATTCATGACGCTAACATCTACCTGTAAGGCTGAGTTTTGGCCCCGTGACTGCCCAAATAAGTGAAGTATGCAGTGATTCTAAGAGCGACATCTGTCATGTGCTTGTCATACTGACTCACAGTATTGTTTCACTACCACAGCAGACTGCCTATGCGTGTTACTGCAAGGCACAGTATTCTACACCCCAATAAAGGCTCTCTGCAGCCCGGAAATAGCTGTTTTTTATTGCGATTCGCCACAAATAAATTTGTATCGAAGCTAATTTTTTCGAAAAAATTTGGCGAATCGGCAGAATCGAATTTTTTAAAAATTTGCTCATCTCTAATTGTAAGCCTTTGTAGGCAGGGTCCTCTTTCCTTTTTTACCACTTTGTAACTCGTCTTATTCATGCTCATTGCATTTGATTTGTATTATGTATGTGTACCACTTTTCATATGTACAGCACCATGTAATGAATGCCACCTAAATAATAAATAATAATAATAATAATATATTACCATCTGCTTCTTGTTCAACTGCTGCAACATTCATAGTTAATCAATTTCTTTATTGATAGACTTACTGTGCCTCAGTATTAAAGAGCAGTCTAATATATCGCCTTGTGCATCTTGTTCAGCTGCTTCCACATTCATAGTTAATCCATTACTTTACTGATAGACTTACTGTGCCTTAGTATTAACCACTTCAGCCCCCCTAGCTTAAACACCCTTAATGACCAGGCCACTTTTTACAATTCCGCACTACACTACTTTCACCGTTTATTGCTCCGTCATGCAACTTACCACCCAAATGAATTTTACCTCCTTTTCTTCTCACTAATAGAGCTTTCATTTGGTGGTATTTCATTGCTGCTGACATTTTTACTTTTTTTGCTATTAATCAAAAATTACCGAAATTTTTGCAAAAAAATGACATTTTTCACTTTCTGTTGTAAAATTTTTCAAAAAAAACTACATTTCTATATAAATTTTTCTCTAAATTTATTGTTCTACATGTCTTTGATAAAAAAATCCAATAAGTGTATATTTATTGGTTTGGGTAAAAGTTATAGCGTTTACAAACTATGGTGCAAAAAGTGAATTTCGGCATTTTGAAGCAGCTCTGACTTTCTGAGCGCCTGTCATGTTTCTTCAGGTGCTAGAATGTCAGGAAAGTATAAATACCCCCAAATCACACCATTTTAGAAAGAAGACACCCCAAAGTATTCGCGGAAGGGCTTGGTGAGTTCATGTATCATTTCATTTTTTTCACAAGTTAGCGGAAAATGACACTTTCTGAGAAAAAAAAAAAAAAAAAGTTTCAATTTCTGATAACTTCTGGCAAAAAAAAAAAAAATCTCAGACGGACTCACTATGCCCCTCAGTGAATACCTTGGGGTGTCTACTTTCCGAAATGGGGTCATTTGTGGGGTGTGTTTACTGTTCTGGCATTTTGGGCGGGGCTAAATTGTGAGCCGCCATGTAAAACCTAAAGGTACTCGTTGGAATTTGGGCCCCTTTGCACCCAGGCTGCAAAAAGTGTCACTCATGTGGTATCGCCGTACTCAGGAGAAGTAGGGCAATGTGTTTTAGGGTGTATTTTTACATACACCCATGTTGGAGTGAGAGAAATATCTCTGTAAATTGTCAACTTTGTATAAAATTTTTTAAAAGTTGTCGTTTACAGAGATATTTTTCGCACAAAGTATAGGTATATATAAAAATACACCCCAAAACACATTGCCCTACTTCTCCTGAGTACGGCGATACCACATGTGTGCCACTTTTGCAGCTTGGGTGCGCAAGAGGCCCTAAAACCAATGAGTACCTTTAGAATTTCACAGGGTATTTTTACGTATTTGGATTCTCACGCTTTAGGACCCCTAAAATGCCAGGGCAGTATAAATACCCCACATGTGACCCCATTTTGGAAGAAGACACCCCAAGGTATTCTGTGAGGGGTATGGTGAGTTCATGTAAAATTTTATTTTTGTCACAAGTTAGTGGAATATGAGACTTTGTAAAAAACAAAATTAAAAAAACAAAAAAACAATTTCCGCTGACTTGTGCCAAAAATAAAAATTCTGTGGACTCACCATGCCCCTCACAGAATACCTAGGGGTGTCTTCTTTCCAAAATGGGGTCACATGTGGGGTATTTATACTCACCTGGCATTTTAGGGGCCCCTAAAGTGTGAGAATCCAAATGCATAAAAATGGCCTGTGAAATCCTAAAGGTACTCATTGGTTTTAGGGCCCCTTTGCGCATCTTGGCTGCAAAGAAATGTCACACATGTGGTATCGCCGTACTCAGGAGAAGTGGGGCAATGTGTTTTGTGGTGTATTTTTACATATACCCATGCTGCGTGTGAGAAATATCGCTGTAAACGACAACTTTTTAAATTTTTTTATTCAAAGTTGTCAATTTACAGAGATATTTCTCTCACCCAGTATGGGTATATGTAAAATTACACCCTAAAACACATCGCCCTACTTCTCCTGAGTACGGTGATACCACATGTGTGACACTTTTTTGCAGCCAAGATGCGCAAAGGGGCCCAAATTCCAATGAGTACCTTTTAGGAGGGCATTTTTACGCATTTTTCTTCTCACGCTTTAGGGCCCCTAAAATGCCAGGGCAGTATAAATACCCCACATGTGACCCCATTTTGGAAGAAGACACCCTAAGGTAATCCGTGAGGGCATGGCGAGTTCATAGAAGATTTTTTTGGCACAAGTTAGTGGAAATTGATTTTTATTGTTTTTCTCACAAAGTCTCCCTTTCCGCTAACTTTTGACAAAAGTTAAATTTTTCATGGACTCATTATGCCCCTCAGCGAATACCTTGAGGTGTCTTCTTTCCAAAATGGGGTCACATGTGGGGTATTTATACTGCCCTGGCATTTTAGGGGCCCTAAAGCGTGAGAAGAAAAATGCGTAAAATGCCCTCCTAAAGGTACTCATTGGAATTAGGGCCTTTGCATCTTGGCTGCAAAAAGTGTCACACATGTGGTATCGCCGTACTCAGGAGAAGTAGGGCGATGTGTTTTGGGGTGTATTTTTACATATACCCATACTGGGTGAGAGAAATATCTCTGTAAATTGACAACTTTGAATAAAAAAATTTAAAAAGTTGTCGTTTACAGCGATATTTCTCACACACAGCATGGGTATATATAAAAATACACCCCAAAACACATTTCCCTACTTCTCCTGAGTACGGCGATACCACATGAGTGACACTTTTTTGCAGCCAAGATGCGCAAAGTGGTCCTAAAACCAATGAGTACCTTTAGGATTTCACAGGACATTTTTACGCATTTGGATTTTCACGCTTTAGCACGCTTTAGCGGTGGGGGGGGGGGGTTGTGTGGTGATTGGTGCACTTTGATATTTTTTCTCTGGTGGTCCCAAGCAAAGGGACCACCAGAGAAGCGGGCAGCAAGCAGATCAGACGCTGTTCACAGAACAACGTCTGATCTGCGATTTTTTCTGCCATATACAGCCTGCCAGCGCACGATCGGCGCTGGCAGGCTGTAGTATAACTACATGCGAGCGCGCCGATGGCGAGAGATGACGCGCCGATGCGTCCGATCAGAGCTACAGGGCCGCCGCCAGGACGCAATCCTGCGTGCGGCGGTCCTGTAGCGGTTAAAGGGTGGTCTAGTATATCGCCACATGAATCTTCTTCAACTGCTGCCACATTCCTAGTTAATCCGTTACATTACTGATACAGTTACTGTACAGTATGGTCAACAGACAGTTGCACTGAACCTGTCTCTTGCTTTTGATGTTCCTTCGGCTAGCCAAGTAATGATATCTGTGGGAGCTGGGTGAAGAGTAGTGTTGATCACGAATTTCCGAATTGCGAATTTTAATCGCGAATATCAGCACTTCGAGAATTCGCGAATATTTAGAATATTGCAAAATATATTCGCAATTGCCATACATTCGAAAATTCGCAAATTCGTAATCTCCAGACAATATTTTCTTGTTTGTGAAAATTCGCATAAAAAATTCGCATAAATTAGCATAAAAATTTGCATAAGCTGGTATTTAAAAGGTATCTTTTAAATGCCAGTTTATGCGAATTTTTATGCTAATTTATGCAAATTTTCAATGCGAATTTTCACAAACAAGAAAATATTGTCTGGAGATTACGAATTTGCGAATTTTCGAATGTATGGCGAATATTCGCCCAAATATTCGCGAAATATCACGAATTCGAATATTGCCCCTGCCACTCATCACTAGTGAAGAGGAAGCATCATCATAATCAAGGGGGAAGGGTTGCTGCATGCTCGTGAAACAGCAGGGTGGAAGCGTGCCCCTGACATAGCAGGGGGGAAGCAGTCGGAATCCACTCGGAATCCACTGAGCCACACTGGGGAGGAACTGCTCAGTATCATCAATAAACAAATCAAACACGAGTTGTCTCCTCGCCAATTGGAGATAGGAATTTTGTCTGCGCTGACCCATGCAAACGTCTTCAATCTCATTGTCCCCCGGTTCATCAAGTCTTCCACTGAACTGCAACAGCTGTTAAAAATGTCAAGGAAACTGTGCATGCACTTCAGTCACTCTTGCCGTGCAAAACACGCCCTCCTTGAGCTGCAAAGATAAAATGCTCTTCCCCAACACCATCTAATATGCGATGTTTCCACCCATTGAAACTCCACTCCCCATATGTTAGACAGCCTGTAGGAGCAGAGGATGGCAGTCAACGATGCAGCAGACGGACAGGTCTACTCCCCGGTGTAACTTCCACATTAGCCAGAAAGCTAATGCGTAACATGTGCCGTTTGCTCAGGCCCTTTGAGGAGGCCATTTTATTTGTCAGTCGGCAGAACTAAGGCATATATTATGTCATTCCACTCCTTCGTGTCCTGGAGGGGATGCTGACAAATCTGATTAGCGAGGGGATAGAAGACATGGCACCTACATCTCACAACCACCTGAGTCCTGAGGAGGATGAACTGGCAGAGAAGGAGGAGGAGGACAAGAAGGAGAACATAAACGCCAAGAGGTTTATCTGCTCAAGCAGCAGGAGAGGACCAGAAGGAGCATGAGGAGTGGGAGGGCAATGACAAAAACAACGCAGATGACCCCGACAGGTGGTGGCATCATGCAGTGGCGATGGAGGCAGGGAAGCTCCCTGAGTAAGTGGATAGATGCATGCTGTCATGTTTGTGTAGTGACAGCCGCATTGCCAGGATTTGGCAGAGGGATGACTACTGACTATCCACATTGTTACATCCTCTCTACCGGTCAAAAATGGGGGCATTTTTTAGTCCTTCTGAGAGGAATGCAAAAACGGACTACTATAGAAACATGCTATGTAATCGCTGCCTATGAGCACCATCGCACGTCCTCAGATTAAGTGCTCATGCACACGGATGTTGCCCCACCATGGCCGTATTGCGGCCTGCATACGGTGGGTCTGCATGACACGGGGTATCGGCCGTGTGCACCCCTTGTATGGGTCCACAAACCCAGAGATGCAGTGCTAAAGCACAGATCGGAACCCCATGGAAGCACTACAGAGTGCTTTCGTAGTGTTTCTGGCCGTGCTTCCGCACTGCAAAAAAGTAGTGCATGCACTACTTTTTTGAGGTGCGGACTGTCGGATGCGGATTGCGGACCCCATTCAAGTGAACGGGTCCGCGGTGCGCATGCAGCTTCCCCATGGCCGGTGCCTGTGCACATGGTCGTGTGCATGAGCCCTAACTACTAATGTGGGTGCACTAGAATTTAATGCACACGGTGATACACTCTTCCTGCACTCCTCCTGCTATTTAACTTCCAAACCTTCACACTGAGATTGGGCCACCAAGTGGGATGAATATGATTAGGGAAAGTGGCCTGGGTATACCTGATTTATAACGATTCATTACTAATTAATTCGTAACTAATCATATTTCTTGTTGAAGTTTGGCGAATCGGTAAAATTGAAGTTTTAAAAACTTTGGTAGTCTCTAATATATATTCAATCTCTCGCCCACTTATGTCGCCTGCCCCTAAAAAACATCTCTAGAATCCGCCCCTTTCTCACTATTGAAACAACAAAAACTCTCATTGTTGCCCTGATCCATTCCTGCCTCGATTACTGTAACTCACTATTAATTGGCCTCCCCATCACCAGACTTTCCCCTCTCTATCCATCCTTAATGCAGCAGCCAGGGTCATCTATCTTTCTAACCGCTACTCCAACGCCTTCACTCTGTGCCAGTTATTGCACTGGTTGCCCATACATTCTAGAATCCAATTGCTGTGGATGACTCAGGGCTCGTATACTCAGCACAGCTGCACCTTTGCACGGCGTTCTATGTACTGACTTAGGTCGTACTCAGCCCACTTCCAGATTCAATATCTCTGCTTAATACTGTGTGCAATAGTCTGTCCATATATGTTGAAATGGTGGACACTGGGAAAATAAACACAGCACCAATCCAGCACCATTTCAAAATATGTGGACAGACTATTGCACACAGTATTAAGAGATATTAAATCTGGACGTGCGTACGACCTAAGAACGCCGTGCAAAGGTGCAGCTGTGCTAAGTATGCGAGCCCTAAGTCATCCACAGCAACGGAATTTTATTTAGTATCCAGCAAATTAGATATACAAGAGAAAGTGCATATATTTAAAAATTCATATACAGAATCCTGTTTACAAGAGAATATCCCATTAATTCTACAGCCGCTTGTTATGTTTTATTTTATTTTTATTTTTTAATGTGAGACCTCCGCATCTAGGGACTTAGATCATCTGTTATACAAATACGCAAATTTTATACAAGGTTCTAATAATATGTGAATTGTACAGTGTTTTTTTAAATATAAAAAATCACAGAATGTTCGTCAGGTTTTTGTATGTATAAAGGGGATCTAATAAAAGACACAAACAAATAACTGTAAGCAAGCCAATTTTATTTGTAAATCACAATATACACAGTTTTAGGCGCTCCCTAAAAACACATCTTTTTAGGGTGGCCTATCACATCCCCTGATCTAACTCCTCTCCACATATAGCTCATTTATCATTATTTCCTGAACCTGATAATCCACCAAACTCTCCACCCCTCTCATGCACCCAAAAGCACTACAGATATCGGTTGGTGACTGGTTAATGCAGCTTTATATTTACTCCCCTATTTCCCAAAGATGGCAGGACAATTTTACTTATTTATTTAGCATAGATCCCCCTTATGCTGCAAAAACAGCACTGACCCATTGTAGTATGGACTCCAAAAGACCTCAGAAGGTTTCCTGCTGTATTTGGCACCAAAAGGTTGGCAGCAGATTCTATTAGTCCATTAAGTTGCATTGTGGGACTTCCATAAATTTTACTTATCTATCATGTACTGTACCACAAATGTTAGACTTTCCATTTATTTCTGTCTCCACACAGTTACAATTTTTTTTTTCCATGGAGGTGACTTTAGAGTCTGACAGGATTCCTCCTGCTCCTCCTCCTGGAAGCTCCAAAGAAGGATTTCAGTGGAGTCCTCTCAACCTTCGCTGCCCCTTCCTAGTGGGGAGCCTTCCTTTTTCCTAAGAAGTAGCAAGAAAACCCCACCACACCCTACAGAAGATACTCAAGAGAGTCTTCCTGTTGATGACTTGTGTGAGAGCAGTCAGTGTTTGCACTGCCCTGAGGAGGCGGTTGAGGAGGAGGCTGCAAATCCCAGGCATAGCTGTGTTGATGCTGATAGTAGTGGCACCCTTAGCCACATAGGGGGCAGTGACAGTGGTAGTTGGGTCAAATGCAAAGCAGGGGAAGGGGGTCATAGAACCCACCATGATATCCCACAATGTGAGAGAAGTGGCAGGGAGGATTAGGACTGAAATGACAAATGTGTGCTGGAGGAGGCAACATTAGAGGGGGAGGGTACTGACAGCAATAAAGAGCGGAGGCCACGTATCTCCCAAAGAACAGTTAGGGCCATATCTACTTCAAGATTTGGTGACGCTGCTGTCAAAGTGGGTGTGTTAGACCCAACACATGCCAGAGCTAAGCCAAGCTCGGCTGCCACTAGCTCTGCGTGGGTATCTCCAATCTGGCAGTTTTTCTCCACGCTGCCGAAAGACAAAAGCATTGCCCTTTGCAGGTTCTGCAAGAAAAAATTAAGACGTGGGTAGGCAAACACAACCATAGGCACCACAGCTCTATTGATCCACATGAAGCAAAACGTGGAAGAAATACCAGCACTCCTTAATCCTCAATATTCTTCTTTTATTCCACCAAAAAACGACAACAACGTTTCAACCCGAAGGTCTTTATCAAGCTCAACCATACAATCACATAGTGCCTTTAAATAACCCCCAATCTCCTCTGATTGGTCCCCACATTTATCACTTAATTAACACTTTAAAACATGTCCTAGAACCAAAATTTTCACATATCCCGATACATTATAGCACACTTACATATTCCGCACTGGATCACCATAAGTTCCACCTTCAATCGCTTCAATAATCGCCAAATTCTTACTTGGCGTTATTCCCTTGCTACTGCGCATGTCCGGAACTGTGTACGTCATTACCATTCAACCACTCACTGTACGTTGTTTTCAGATGACCTCTATGCATCACGTGTGCGTTCCACGTGTGCGTGCCACTGACGTCACTTCCATCTCCAACTTCCGCGACTGCATCGAGAGCGGGAGGAGGCGCATCATCATGTGACTTAGTCACATGACCGGAGAATTTCAAAATATCGCGATTTAAAGGTTTTACGATGGTGTTCCAATTTATATTATTAATTGGAGGATAGTTCTGTGGGGGTTCACGGAGTGTATTGTACACTTATCACATATATTTCAGCAAAAATTCATCAAACATAGTGGGATACACTGATTGCAGCAAAAGTTCGAGCCCTACCCTTACATAATCATTCTCGCAGAGTATTATATATTCTAACACTAATGGCAATACTAGTCACCAAAATTAACATTAAAGATCAATCTAAGCCTCACCCTTACGTCATCATGACTGCAAAGCATCCTATACTTAAATACCAAAAAATTCGCCACTGATGGAAAAAATGATCGCCAAAAAACGAACATTCAATTATCAAATAAAGACATTAAAGAGTAAACAAACCATTACTCCTATCATTTCACAAGGGCAACAAAGGTCCTATATTGTGTACAATCTAAATAATTCCCACCTCTGGCAAATATATTGGAAAAGTAGTAGCAGTGCATTTTAATGCCTACATAACCATGAAACATGATGAACATATCATTACCAATCACATTTTTTACAGAACATACAATCTTATTGCTCATTACCAAATCATGGGTGGCCCTTAGTTTACTGCAATCAAGGATCCCCTCGCATGTACAGTTAGTGGTGTACACTACCCGTGTCCCTACCACAAAGTCCATCCTCCCATGATACATTTCTGTATTGGGTCTCGGATGTTGCTCCTCCTAGTGCAAAAAATAGGAAAGAAGGACACGAAATTAATAACTTCACGGCTATTAGCCGGGCAACATTACTTAAGGGTATACATACAGAGCACATATCCTTACTGTTTCAATACAATGTACCCACTTTGAACTCCCTATTTAACCCTTTCGGTTCCAGTGTATCTAACTCAAAGATCCATTTGAGCTCCTTCCTTTTCAAAATTCTTTCTCTATCACCTCCTCTCCTCAAGGGCAGTACTCCATCAATTATTCTGAACCTCATTTGTGCGATGTTGTGGCGACATCTCACAAAATGCTCTGGGACTGGTAATTCTGTTTCCACAAATCTCTCTGTTTCATTTTTTGCCATAAGTTTACGTATATTATAGCGGTGCTGGTTGATCCTGTTTTTACATGCCTGTGTGGTCTCCCCCACATAGAGGAGTCCACACGGGCATTGAATGACATAGATAACAAAATCTGATGCACATGTGTAGAACTCCTCTATTTCATATTTTTTACCTGTTCTAGGATGACAGAAAGAGCTACCCTTGATTAGGCTCCCACAATTGCAGCAGCCCAAACATGGGTAACACCCCTTCTTTTTAGGGCGTAGCTTTGGTTTTTTTGTGTCAGTTCTTATCAATATGTCACCCAGACTTCTGGGACGACTGTAAGACATTAGAGGCGGATTCTTAAACTCATCTATATCTGGAAACGACTTCGTCAAAATCTGCCAATTACTTCTGAGAATGTTTGCAATATCTCCACTCGCCTCTGAAAATTTAGATACAAATGGTATCCTCTTTATTTGTTTTTCTTTGGCCTGACTTCCTTTGAGTAGTTGTTCTCTATTCTTATCTTCCACTTCATTCAATTGTTTCTCTATCAGTTTTTTAGGATATCTTCTCTCTTCAAATTTCTTGGCCATATTTACTAGTCTCCCTTTCAATCTGGCTTCCTCTGAAACTATCCTCTTTACCCTCAAAAATTGACTATATGGGAGGGACTCTTTAGTTCTTTTAGGGTGTGCACTCTGGTAGTGCAACAAACTGTTGCGATCTGTAGTTTTAATAAATAGATCTGTCTCTAATTTGTTATTATTCACATATACCATCGTATCCAGAAATTGTAAAAAATCCTGTGATTGCACTATGGTGAACTTTAGATCGTTATGGATCTGGTTAATGAAACCATGAAACTCTAACAAGTCATCATCCGTTCCTCTCCAAACGAGGAATATGTCATCTATGTACCGCATCCACCCCCTCACAAATTGGAAGAGGGTGGATGGGTACACATGACATTCCTCGATGGATGACATATATATATTCGCATATGTCGGGGCCATATTAGACCCCATGGCCGTACCCCTACATTGTACGTAAAACGTATCCTCAAATAAAAAATAGTTGTTCAACAATAGAATCTCCAACAGAGATAAGAGGAATTCTTTTTTATCAGGGTCCTGCTCAGTTTTATTAAGGGCCCATTTCACCGCTTCAAGACCCAGTTCATGGTTTATGCTGGTGTACAGACTGGTGACATCAAATGACACCAGTCTGTCGCCAATATCAAACTCAACCATTTCCAGTTTATTCAAAAAATCTGTGGTGTCCTTAACATAGGACTCAGTCCCTATGGCTAATGGTCTCAGTATTCTGTCCAGATAGATAGCAGCTCCTGAAAAGACTGAATCCGTGCTGGCCACTATTGGACGCCCTGGTGGATCCACAAGACTTTTGTGAATCTTAGGCAGGACGTACAATAGTGGCGTGATCGGATGACTGGGTATAAGGTAGGAGTGGAGTGTTTTCATCAATGAGGTCAATTGCGAATGCGTTATCCACCAACAGTTTCATTTTCCTTAGTATGTCCCATTTAGGATCTTTGTTCAGAGGTTTATATACCTCTGTATCTTGTACCTGTCTCATTACTTCTGCCTTGTACTTATCGGTATCCATCACAACGATGGCACCCCCTTTATCCGCTTTTTTAATAGTTAATTCCTCTCTTTTCTTAAGCGAGGACAATGCTCTTTTCTCAGATCTATTTAATTTCGTCTTTTCTCCACCTTCAACCATTTGCTTCCTCAAATCCTCTATCTCTTTCTTCACCAGGGAGGAAAAGGTATCAACAGCACAGTTATTTACAGGTGGTTGGAAACCACTCTTTATGAAAAGACCACTTTCTTTAAGTGTCAACCTATCCCCTCCTGGTGATACCTCATCAACATTTCCTGTTACCTGTTCACCAAAAAACACTCTTAATTTAATTCTTCTAAGAAAATTATGCATGTCCATTTCAACCTGAAACCAGTCACTGGGTGCTGACGGGCAGAACGATAATCCCTTATTTAATAGAGACAGTTCATCTAAAGACAGTTCATGAGAAGATATATTTACCACCAAGGATTTTTGTTGTACTTCTCTGTGTAAGTCCCTCATTGTGTCTCCCGTTGCACCATCTGACTGTCCCCACTCGGTGGCTTCTTTGATCTCGTATTTCTCTTTTGTGCATCCTCTTTGCTCGCTTTGTCTCTTTTGGAGCCTCCTTCCTCCCCTTCTGGTCTTCCTCCCTCTGCTTGTCCTAAAAAATCCCGTTCAGTGCTCTGCTCCCGTGAAGAGTCTGTATCAGTCCAGTTTTCTCTCCGTTTCTTTGTCTTATTAATTTTTTGTCGTTGCGTGTTATTACGACGATTCGATCCATATTTAGGAGTTATTTTATAAATGTCGCCTTTAGTATAGTCCTCCAGGTCTCTATTCCATTTCTGTCTCTTTGTACTTTGTATATTTTCTCGGTATTTCTTGAAATCGACCATCTTATCCTCCTTCATTTTCATGAATTCCTGTTTACCTAACATTTTTTGTAACTGGTTTTCATACTCCACAATTTTCGCTTGGATCTCAATCGTATCTTTCTGTAGATATTCCAGAGCATCATATCGAAGGCAAATCGATTTGCTAAGAACGTAAATTTTTTCAGGAATTCACTATTCTCAGGGAACAGAATAGGTCTAAGATGAGTCCTGAGACCTCTTGGAATACGTTCTACCTTATAGTATTCACGTAAGGTTGATAGATGAAGTTCTATATTAATCAATTGCTTTTGTTCTTGTTCCCATTTTTTCTTTATATAATCACTGGTAGGCTGGTTCAAAAAGGTACCTTCATCGGTGTTACCTTTCAGGATATGTGCAATCTGGTCACTTGTATATAAAAGGCTTTTTTGTGAAGCCATTTCGTTTAGAAGAGCCACTTTGTCACTGCATTCTATGTAACACGATATGCAGCGTGAGTGTGCTAAACCCCAGGCCTCTTGAACAAATAGAAAAGTATATGGGTGGGTAGCACTACTCACTCCCACAATTGCAGCAGCCCAAACATGGGTAACACCCCTTCTTTTTAGGGCGTAGCTTTGGTTTTTTTGTGTCAGTTCTTATCAATATGTCACCCAGACTTCTGGGACGACTGTAAGACATTAGAGGCGGATTCTTAAACTCATCTATATCTTGAAACGACTTCGTCAAAATCTGCCAATTACTTCTGAGAATGTTTGCAATATCTCCACTCGCCTCTGAAAATTTAGATACAAATGGTATCCTCTTTATTTGTTTTTCTTTGGCCTGACTTCCTTTGAGTAGTTGTTCTCTATTCTTATCTTCCACTTCATTCAATTGTTTCTCTATCAGTTTTTTAGGATATCTTCTCTCTTCAAATTTCTTGGCCATATTTACTAGTCTCCCTTTCAATCTGGCTTGTTTTAAAGTGTTAATTAAGTGATAAATGTGGGGACCAATCAGAGGAGATTGGGGGTTATTTAAAGGCACTATGTGATTGTATGGTTGAGCTTGATAAAGACCTTCGGGTTGAAACGTTGCTGTCGTTTTTTGGTGGAATAAAAGAAGAATATTGAGGATTAAGGAGTGCTGGTATTTCTTCCACGTTTTGCTGCATGAATCTGAGTCCCTGAGGCCGGAGACTGACAATACAAGCACCGCCACGAATTGGAAGTCTGCTGGTGAGCAGTGAGTAGTGCTACCCACCCATATACTTTTCTATTTGATCCACATGAAGCGGCATCACCCCATCCCGTTGGCAAGCAATAGTGGCAGCCAGCTACCGCAACAGGAGTTTCCTCCTTCTTTCAATTCCCCTTTTGGCAGCCAGGCCGCATCCACAGGCAGTAGAGTGTCTTTCACATCATCATCATCCCTTTCTGCTTCTCCCACTCAGACTCCGCCTCCTCTGCTCCATCGTCACCCATAAATAACAAAATGTGTGGCCAGGAAACATCTATATACGCCCAGCGATCTGCTGGTGTGCAAGCTAAATTCTTGCTTGGCCAAGTTTCTGGCTGTGAAGTTGCTGCCGTTCTATTTAGTCAAGTCTGCTGCTTTTAGGGAGCTAATGGCGTGTGCTCGACCTCTCTGGAAGATACCTAGCCACCATTATTTCTCCCAAAAAGCCATCCGTGCCTTGTACTCTCACATGGCAGAGAATGTAGACCCGCTCCCTGCAATTCTCGCTCTGCGGCAAGGTTCACACCACAGTGGACACCTGTAGCAGCTCTTACGGGCAGGGACGGCCCAACAAAGCCAGTTCCTTTTGACACCCCCCATGATTGTGTGAGCCTGGATCCCACACCAGGCACTTATCCACCTCCTCCATCTTCTTTTACATGGAAACTGACCCATTCACAACAGCAGCATGCCATGTTGGAGCTGATTGGCCTGGGCTAGAATAGCCACAAAGGTAACACCCTGCCGACTTCAACTAGGAAAGGTGGTCAATGACAATGGCTGTAATGTCCTGGTCGTCCTGAGCCTGGGGGAAATAACATATGCTCCCTGCATGGTTCACATTATCAACCTAGTGGCACTATGCCTTCTAAATAAGAAGACTTACTTGTGTGAGGCTCTGCAATGTCCAGGAGACTGTCCTTGTATTTCTGGCATTCTTGCATGGCGAGGAACACTCTCCTAGACTTACAGCAACCGAACGGCCTGCCGCTACACTACTTAATGCACAACTTACCAAGTTGCTGGAATTCAACATTGCACATGCTTGAGCATCTGTACAAGCAGTGGAAAGCCGTGAACTAGTTTGTCATGCACCAGACTGCCTCAGGGACCATGTGTTGCTTTGAGGTTAGGCAGGGTCAATTCTTTTGACACGCCTATCAGGTGCTGAAGCCTTTTGAAGAGACCTCAAAGTTTGTTAGTAGACACAAATGCGGCATGAACAATGTCATCCACCTCATATTTATCTTAGAACAGACTCTGACAGTCATAAGGCAAAAGACTGTACTGTATGCTCTCTTGTTTAAACAGTGACAAACGTATCATGACATCAAGCAGTCTGATTATTACTGGATATCCAACCTTTTAGACCATCACTGTCAAAGCAAAATAGGGAAATGTTTTCCTCCCGCAGAAAGGGAGGCAAAATTACGTTATTACAAGGAAACACTGAGTATGCAGCTGTCATGCCCTGCTCTAATGAGGTGCGGAGGTCTGTCAGGTTGGCAGCACGTGTGTAGTGTTTTCTGTTTACTTGGAGTGAGCTGTACATGCCTCCCTTCAGGTGCACTGGGTGGGGTCGTTTGTGTGAGTTTAAATCACGCACCTACCCAATGTGCTTTGCGGGTTATAGCTTCTTTCTCACTCTGAGGAAAGGTGGATTGCTGTTTCTGCTCTGCTTTAAAGATAAGTGTGTTTTTGGTTTCCATTTGTGTTCTGTCAGGCTGTTAGTTAGACACCTGCAGGATTAGAGGAAGCAGGCTGCCTTTTTTCCCCCTTGTCCACTATCTCAGAAACTATAGGGTTAATTCAGTCTTAGGCACGGGGGCACGTTTATTCCCTTCTTTGGGGTCTAAACGTGTGCACAGCAGTCTAGGGTCAGCTGATAGGATCTTGTCAGGAGGTGACCATTATCCCCAGCTTTTGCCTAGACGCTTGTTTATTGTATCTTGTACCCTTCCCGGCGTGACAGCAGCTTGCCACAGCTTTTGACAAGCACACAAATACTTAAATACTAAGTAGAGATGAACGAACCTGTTGAGGTTCTGTTCAGTTCAGGTTCGCCAAGACCTGAATCGGTTCAGACCGAGCCAGATTTGCTCCAATTGCCTTGGAAATTAGTATATAGCACCCAATGGTCTCCTAAGACTATTTTTAGGAAAACCTGCTATCTTTTTTACTTGTTTTATAAAAATTTATTTTTGCTTTTTCTACCCCCCTTCAAGAACGCAATGACTGCAATAGTAAATAATGTCTGAGTCACAACTGACATAGCTAGCTATGAGTTAAGACATGTTTGACTGCTCTAACAAACAGCCTGTTTGAAAACACACTGCGCTGTCACATATGTTATACTTTTCATATTCCAAAGCTTACAGACATTTTCACTTCTAAGGTGCAGATGATGTTTAAACACGCACCGTGTTATGGGATAATTTTTTTTTTTTTTAAATGGCTTGTTGGGGGACCACGTGCCCAAAAATTATGCCTTGACAGGGTCAGAATGCCTGCCCATACAACTTGCACAAGTGTTAATTATTACAAGCAAAAGTGGCTCATTGTGAAAAGGACCTCTCTTTTCAGACATGCTAGTTAAAAGCTTGTCAAAAGCTGCAGAATGTTGTGTACACAGTGTTTCCTGGTAATAACATAATTTGGCCTCTCTTTTTTGCGGGGAGCAAACATTCCTCCATTTTGTTTTGATAGCGAGGGTCTAAAAGTCTGGCTATTCAGTAATCATCGGACTGCTTGATGGAATGATACGCCTGTCACTGCATAAGCAAGTGAGCGTACAGGTCGCTATTCTGACCAGCATGCCCGAGGAGCAAGTTCTTTCTGGCTCTGTCCCCCCACTGAGAGACTGGGTGTCATGGCCGGTACCATTGTCATCATCATCCTCTTGCTTCTCCACCTGCACAACACAGCTTTCTGCTGCTCGTACAAACAATCGAGCATGTGCAATTTTTAATTCCAGCAAGTTGGAACGTTGTGGAATAAGCGATGTAGTGGCAGCCGTTCTGTCGCTGCAAATGGGATGTTTGCTACTTGATGTACTTCATCAACTGCTCACCTCTGTGTCTACTCTCGCCTAGACCAATCAGCTCCAACATGACATGCTGCTGTTGTGAATAGGTCAGTGTCCATGTTAGAGGAGGTGGAGGAGAAGGATAAGTGCCTGGCGTGGCAGCCAGGCCGACACAATCATGGGGATGTCAAAAGAAACCGGCTTTGTTGCCGGTGTGCTGCCTCACCACTGCTGCAAAAAACATTGACCCAGTGGGCCATGAAAGACATATACTGTCCCTGCCCATAAGAGCTGCTCCAGGTGTCCACTATGGCTAGAACCTTGCCACACAGAAAGAGTCACAGGGAGCGACACACATTGTCCGCCATATGAGAGTACATGGCATAGATGGCTTTTTGGGAGAAATAATGGTGGCTAGATATCATCCAGAAAGTACATGGCATCATCTCTCTAAAGGCAGCAGACTCGACTACATGGTACGACAGCGACTGCACCGCCAGCAACTTGGTTAGGTGAGAATTAAGCTTGTGCACCATCGGATTACTGTGCGTGTAGAGTTGTTTCCTGGCCATGCATTCCATCGATGGCTGACCACGGAGTGGAATTGGAGGAAGATTCTGAAGAGGAGAGGCAGAAAGGGATGATGATGATGTGAAAGATACTGTACTGCCTGTGGATGTGGCCTGGCTTCTGCAAGGGGGACAGAGAGAAGGAGGGATCTCTTGTTGTGGCAGCTGGCTGCCACTATTGATTGCCCATAGGATGGAGTGATGCTGCTTCACGTGTTTGCCTGCCCACATCTTAATTTGTTCTTGCAGACCTTGCACCAGGCAATGCTTTTGTCTTTCAACAGCGTGGAGAAAAACCTCAGATGGGAGTTACTCATGCAGATTTAGTGGCAGCCAAGCTGGGCTTAGCTCTGACATGTTTTGGGCCTAACCCATCCACTTTGTCATCCTTTTTCACCCTAAATACCGAAGCAGAAATGGCCCTGGCTGTTCTTTGGGAAGTATGTAACCTATGCTCTTTATTGCTGCCGCCACCACCCAACTCTTCTACTGTTGCTTCCTCAGCACCCCATACAACTCCCAGGTCCTGTCCAACATACAAACATCATCAGAGTCCTTATCTTCCCTGCCACTTTTAGCAGACTGTGAGATATCATGGTAAGCTACCCTGCTCTGCATTTGCCCCAACTGCCACTATTGCTTCCGCCACCACCAATAACGTTGCTTTGGGTGCAACTACTACCACCACCAAAAAAGCTATACAAGGGGTCTGCAGCCTCCTCCTGAACCTCCTCCTCAGTGCAGTACAAATGCTGACTGCTCTCACACAAGTCGTCAACAGGGAGACTCTATTAGCTATCTGCTGTAGGATGTGGTGGAGTTTTCTTGACAAGGAAAAAGGAAGGTGTCTCACTAGGTTACTCAGCAAGAATAATCATATATTGTTACCTTTCTTGTATTTTATGGTTTTGTATGTTATACATTTTATTCGTATAATTGACTTGACTCAACAAATACAACAACACGCTCTCAAAATTATCATCAACATATAAGATAATATTACAATTGTCAACGTTTATAACATAAATGTATGTCTTTAAATTGAAAATTAATAAAAAATACTTTGTTGCAAATGGCAGCAAAGACTCAGAGGACTCCACTGAAAGCCTTCTCTGAGACTGCAAGGATGAAGAGCAGGAGAAACACTGACACCTGGCTCCATGGCACAGTGTCAGACTCAGAAGTCACCTCCACATCATCATGCTGTGACTGAGAGGAGTGAGCCATCCAATCCACAATCTCATCCTCTTTCTCATCAATGATAATGTTGCGCTTTTGCAAACCCAACAGGGACAACTGTGGCCTGCTACTACTACTACTACTTGTGGTTGGATAGCTGGTGCTACTACTACCCATATTCTGGACCTTCGTCCTTCGTTTGGAACCCTTCCGTATCCCTGATATTTTTGGGCCTAAAAGTATACATACACACAAAGTTTTTTGACATTTAAAGACTGATGGTATAATATGATTTCTTTCCCTTTCCATAAACATACTGAAGACTTTACAAATAATGCTGATGTCACTAACAGATTTGGTCTTATCGCCTGTCTTTTGGGCATTAAAATATGCAGATTCGAAAAATCTGTGTAAAATACAAGTTCTCAACCTACTATGCAATTATTTCTTCCCTCCCCCCCATCAAACCAACAACTGAAGTCCCTGGAGATGCACCAATACAGATTTCAGCCTAGTTTTTCACGTTATCACTCAGACATGTAAACTTTCCTTTATACTGTGTATTGTAAGACACACATATTCGATTTTTCTAAACTTTAACCCAAAAAGCAAAATTTTAACAGTGTGGAGATGCATTCAATATAGATTTCTGCCTAATATTTCACGTTATCACTAAGAGATATAATCATCCGCTGCCTGTGTATTGTACAAACCTCGTATGCTATTTTCCCTAACTTCAACAAAAAAAAAAAAAAATACATTTCAACTGAGTGGAGATGCACCAACATGGATTTTGGCCTAGTATCTCACGTTACCACTCAGAGATATAATTATACATTACCCATATGCTATTTTCCCAAACTTCAACAAAAAAAAGACATTTCAACGGTATGAAGATACACCAACACGGATTTCTGCCTAGTATTTCATGTTATCACTCAGAGATGTAATTGTCTGCCACCCTGTGTGTTGTAAGACAAGCTATTTTCCTAAACTTAAACAAAAAATAAAATTAACTGTCTAGAGATGCCCTGACTCTACCTCTTCCCTATTCATTTTTAATACAGATGGATCCATAGACTCAAATTGACTCTATCAATGCTTAGAGTATATATTAATTTCAAACCATTCTTTAAATGTCATTTAAGCTGCACAGATTATGGTGTGTCTGACTTGTTAGCGCAATTCATGTGCTTCACACCTTCTTTGTGTGGTGCCAAATTAAATAGAAGTTATAAGTATGTGTATACCATACTGCTTTCATAATGAGACCAGACGCACAAGTTGGTTTCTTGAAAGCATCTTATCATCACCCCATAGCTGGTAGAAGAGAGACTCTTTATTCAAGTGACATAAACTTAAATACCAGACATGACACATAAGGGGTGTTTCTTAAGAAAAGGTAATTGGCACCTTAACTTCGTAGGAGTGGTTTTAGCAACTTCAACTCTGAGTTCATAGGTAGATTTGAAAACTGCAACCTAATTCCCCCTCCCCTTCACAGTGACCTTACACACATCTGGATAGCGGCCATCTTGTGGACAAAAATGTGTACTAAATGATGTTCTCATTATATTCAAAAATCCTATCTCTCACAAATCCCTCCTTTTGTGGGAAATAGACCAAAGGTGAACAGGCAAAGTGAGGTACTCTCCCAACGCCCTAAACAGTGAAGAGCTGGACTTTCCTTATTGCTTCACCAGGTCCCCTCAACTCCCTTTTGGGTTTGCCTTCACCTTGTCCTATTTACAACCATCAACAAGGTTTTATTTACTTCAGGATGGAATGATCTTTGTCTTTGACAGGGGCACAGCACATACACAGTATACATAGTATGAGCATGGATGAATTAAACATTTCCAAAACAATTTTCCTAATAGAAAACTATACAGCACCCTTTTAAAACCAAATGCTAAAACACTGTAGTTCCCAACACTGAACCAGTTCCCAAAACATTATTCTGATCATAATATGATTAATTTCAGAATTTCTCCCATCAGTTCATTTGGTGAAGTCCATCAATTTCTCCAGATCCTTGCTGATCCTTCTATCAGGGGCAATGTTGTCCAGAATGTTGATGCAGCAGGAACTTCCAACGATCTTGTAGACCCCTCCTTTTTCTGCTGTCAAGGACCAGTCGGTTCTGTAAAGTCATCACTGGAAAAGAGTTTAGTTGTTCTGCCATTCTCTTCGCAGCATCACAGGTGAAATTCACAAATGTCTGTTGATGACAATAGAGATGTTAATCCAATCCACTATTTTATTACTACTAATCGTGGGAATTAATGACTCAAATCCTGCAGCTATCTGACTTTTTGCTTTAAATTAGTCAGAAACTCTTCTACACACTCTTATAGCATCTATGTATATATGTGAGTCAAAGGATTATGTTTACAACTGTTTGGTGGTGTTCCCTTCAGGACAGTCATTCTTTGTGACAAACCTTCACCTTTACTGACTCTAGAGGTAGTTTCCACTGGTTTATATTCCCAACACTATATATTGGTGTTCTATCCTGTTAATCTCCAATATCCACAGTTGGTACAGTCATCTCTAAACACAATTACCATAGACTGGGTAAGTTCCGGTCACACGGGTGTACTTATCAGACCAAAACCAATTGTCCTATTTGTCATCTGTCTTACAGTCCACTATACTGCAAAAGACAACTTAGTTGTTCCTGAATCATCTTGATAATATAACTCCGTTGGAATTTGATTTGACTGTGATTTCACCCTTGTACAATATGAAACATATAATTTGACATGCAAAAACATGATGGCTCTTATAGTCCTGGTTTCAGGCCCTCATCTCCAATGCTTTATACCATCTGCTCACCTTTAAGCCATCACTGCAATGATTTATGGGGTTTGCTAGGCTTCAGGCCCTCACCTCCAATGCTTTATACCGTCTGCTCACCTGTAGGCTATCACTGCAATGTTTTATGGAGTTTGCACACCTTCAGTCCCTCACCTCCAATGCTTTATACGGTCTGCTCACCTGTAGGCCATCACTGCAATGTTTTATGGGGTTCGCTCACCTTCAGTCCCTCACCTCCAATGCTTTATACGGTCTGCTCACCTGTAGTCCAACACTGTAATATTTTATGGGGTTCACTAGGCTTCAGGCCCTCAACTCCAATGCTTTATACCGTCTGCTCACCTGCAGCCCATCACTGCAATGTTTTATCCGGTTCGCTAGGCTTCAGGCCCTCACCTCCAATGCTTTATACTGTCTGCTCACCTGTAGGCCATCACTGCAATATTTTATGGGGTTCACTAGGGTTCAGGCCCTCACCTCCAATACTTTATGCCGTCTGCTCACCTGTAGGCCATCACTGCAATATTTTATGGGGTTCACTAGGCTTCAGGCCCTCACCTCCAATGCTTTATACCGTCTTCTCACCTGTAGCCCATCACTGCAATGTTTTATTGGGTTTGCTAGGCTTCAGGCCCTCACCTACAATGCTTTATAACATCTGCTCACCTGTAGGCCACCACTGCAATGATTTATGGGGTTCGCTAGGCTTCAGACCCTCACCTCTAATGTTTTATTCAGTCTACTCACCTGTAGGCCATCACTGCAATATTTTATGGGGTTCACTAGGCTTCAGGCCCTCACCTCTAATGCTTTATACCATCTGCTTACCTGTAGGCCATCACTGCAATGTTTTATGGGGTTCGCTAGGCTTCAGGCCCTCACCTCCAATGCTTTATACCTTCTGCTCACCTGTAGGCCATCACTGCAATGATTTATGGGGTTCGCTAGGCTTCAGGCCCTCACCTCCAATGCTTTATACCGTCTTCTTACCTGGAGGCCATCACTGCACTGATTTATGGGGTTCGCTAGGCTTCATACCCTCACCTGTAATGTTTTATAGGGTCTTCTTACCTGTAGGCCATCACTGCAATATTTTATGGGGTTCACTAGGCTTCAGGCCCTCACCTCAAATGCTTTATACCGTCTTCTCACCTGGAGGCCATCACTGCACTGATTTATGGGGTTCGCTAGGCTTCATACCCTCACCTGTAATGTTTTATAGGGTCTGCTCACCTGTAGGCCATCACTGCAATATTTTATGGGGTTCTCTAGGCTTCAGGCCTTCTTCTCCAATGCTTTATAGGTAGAGTTGAGCGAACACCTGGATGTTCGGGTTCGAGAAGTTCGGCCGAACTTCACAAAAATGTTTGAAAATGTTAAAGTCAATGGGGACCCGAACTTTTGGGCACTAAAAAGGCTGTAAAATAGCCCAGAAAAGGGCTAGAGGGCTGCAAAATGTAGGTAAATCCCCTGCAAACAAATGTGGATAGGGAAATGACTTAAAATAAAATAAATAAAAATTAACCAATATCAATTGGCAACTTGGAGGAGGAGGTGGAATAGGAGGTTGGGGTGGCGTCAGGTGGGAATGCTATGGGAGTTGAATTTCTCATTACAGCCAAAAAGGATCCATGTCTGCCTGCAGTGCCACAGGCCTCATTCACAGACTCAGGACCATGGCAACCATACATGGGAGTTGAAGTTCACATCACAGCCAAGAAGGATTCATTTCTACCAGCAGTGTCACAGGCCTCACTCACAGACTCAGGCCAATGGCAACCATACATGGGAGTTGAATTTGTCATCACAGCCAAGAAGGAATCCTGTCTGCCTGCAGGGCCACAGGCCTTATTCAAACATTCAGGCCCACGGAACCCACAAAGAGGAGAGTTAAAATCACGCCAAGACAGTATTGATTTCACCCAGCAATGCCACAGGCTTCATTTACAGATTCAGACCCATGGCACCCACAAAGAGGAGAGTTACAATCATGCCAAATCAGTATTGATTTCACCCAGCAGTGCCACAGGCCTCATTTACTAATTCAGGAGGACCATGGAACCCGCAAAGAGGACAGCGGTCCCGTAACAGCGTAACAGCAATACAGTCCTTAGGTCAACCTGCAATGGAACAGGCTATTATCATTTATGTAGGCCCCTGACACCCAGACAGAGGAGAGGTCATTTGACAGTAAAAATAGTTTAATGTCTCCCACCAAGACAGCAAGCAATTAAACGAAATATAGGCCCCTGACAACCAGACAATGTAGAGATCATTTGACAGTATAAAGAGTTTAATATCTCCCACCAATGCAGCAAGCGATGACACGAAATATAGGCCCCTGACAACCAGATAATGTAGAGGTCATTTGACAGTATAAAGAGAAAAATGTCACCCAACAAAGCAACAAATGATTAAATGACATACAGGCCCCTGACACCCACACAATGGGGCAGTCATTTGACCGTAAAAAGAGTTAAATGTCTCCCACAAAGACAGCAAGCAAGTAATCAAAATATAGGCCCCTGACACCCACACAATGGGGCGGTCATTTGACAGTAAAAAGAGTTTACTATCTCCAACCAAGACAAAAAATGATTAAACGACATATAGGCCCCTGACACCCACACAATGGGCAGGCATTTGACAGTAAAAAGAGTTAAATGTCTCCCACCAAGACAGCAAGCAAGTAAACGAAATATAGGCCCCTGACACCCAAACAATGGGGCGGTAATTTGACAGTAAAAAGAGTTTAATCTCTCCCACTAAGACAACAAATGATTAAACGACATATAGGTCCCTGACACCCAGACAATGGGGTAGTCATTTGACAGTAAAAAGAGTTAAATGTCTCCTACCAACACAGCAAGTAAGTAAACAAAATATAGGCCCCTGACACCCATGGCAATGGGGCGGTCATTTGGCATTAAAAATAGTTTAATATCTCCCACCAACACAGCAAGTAGGTAAACAAAATATAGGCCCCTGACACCCATGGCAATGGGCGGTCATTTGACAGTAAGAAGAGTTTAATATCTCCCACCAAGACAACAAATGATAAAATGACATATAGGCCCCTGACACTCACACAATGGGGCAGTCATTTGACAGTAAAAAGAGTTAAATGTCTCCCACCAAGACAGCAAGCAATTAACCAAAATATAGGCCACTGACACCCAGACAGAGTAGAGATCATTCAACATCAAAAAGAGGATAATGTCATCCACTAAAGCAACAGGCGATTATCTGAAATGCACCTGGCACCCAGACAGAGAAGAAAGGTCTCATAGCAGCAAAAGAGGCATCATGTTACCCACCATTGGAACAGGCCACTTTCAGTAATTTAAGCCCCAGCACCCAGACAGAGGAGAGAGGTCCCATAGCAGCAAAACAGGCATCATGTTACCCACCAATGGAACAGGCCACTTTCAGATATTTAGGCACCTGACACCCAGACAGGTCATTTGACAGCAAAAAGAGGTTAATCACATGCACCAAAGCAGCAGGCGATTAGCTGAAATGTAGGTCCCTGGCACCCAGACAGAGGAGAGGTTCATTCAACTTGGTGTTGCGCCTAAAAATAATGGTACAATAAAAAAAAGAGGATTCAAAAAAGAAGTGCCCTGGAGTGCAAAAATGTATGGTTAAGGGCGAGGCAGTTATAAATGTCTATAATGCACAAGGGATGGACAAGTCCTGTGGGATCCATGCCTGGTTCATTTTTATAAACGTCAGCTTGTCCACGTTGGCTGTGGACAAGCGGCTGCGTTTGTCTGTAATGACGCCCCCTGCCGTGCTAAATACACGTTCAGACAATACACTGGCCGCAGGGCAGGCCAGCACCTCCGAGGCATATAAGGCTAGCTCTGGCCATGTGGACAATTTGGAGACCTAGAAGTTAAATGGGGCCGAACCATCAGTCAGTACATGGAGGCGTGTGCACACGTACTGTTCCACAATGTTGTTGAAATGCTGTTTCCTGCTAACATGTTCCCTATCAGCTAGTGGTGCAGTTAGCTGTGGCGCTGTGAAAAAACGTTTCCACATCTCGGCCATGCTTACCCTGCCTTCAGAGGAGCTGGCCGTGACACAGCTGCATTGGCGACCTCTTGCTCCTCCTCTGCCTTCGCCTTATGCTTCCACTTGTCCCCCCGTGTCAGTTGGGAATGCTCTCAGGGAGCGCGTCTACCAGCGTGCGCATTTCCCTATCACGCTGCAGTGCGTGAATAAGGTGGGCATGTTGTCTTTGTACCGGGGATCCGGCAGGGTGGCCACCCAGTAGACAGCACACATTAAAAGGTGCACAACTAAGCTGTTGTTGCACAGGCACTGCAGCATGTAGTCGCTCATATGTGCCAGGCAGCCCAGAGGTAAGGACAAGCTGTCCTTTGAGGGAGGCGTATTGTCATCGTCCTCAGTTTCCCCTTAGCCACGCACCAATGATGGGTCCGAGCTGCATTGGGTGCCACCCTGCTGTGAACATACTTCATCCTCATCCTCCTCCACCTCCTCCTCATCCTCATCCTCCTCGTCCTCCAGTAGTGGGCCCTGGCTGGCCAAATTTGTACCTGGCCTCTGCTGTTGCAAAAAACCTCACTCTGAGCCACTTCTAAAAGACTGGCCTGAAAGTGTTAGAAATGACCCCTCTTCCTCCTCCTCCTCCTCCTGGGCCACATCCTCATCCATCATCGCCCTAAGTGTTTTCTCAAGGAGACATAGAAGTGGTATTGTAACGCTGATAACAGCGTCATCGCCACTGGCCATGTTGGTGGAGTACTCGACACAGCGCAACAGGGCACACAGGTCTCGCATGGAGGCCCAGTCATTGGTGGTGAAGTGGTGCTGTTCCGCAGTGCGACTGACCCGTGCGTGCTGCAGCTGAAACTCCACTATGGCCTGCTGCTGCTCGCACAGTCTCTCCAGCATGCGCAAGGTGGAGTTCCACCTGGTGGGCACGTTGCATATGAGGCGGTGAGCGGGAAGGCGGAAGTTACACTGTACCGCAGACAGGCGAGCAGCAGCAGGATGTGAACGCCGGAATCGCGCACAGACGGACCGCACTTTATGCAGCAGCTGTGACATGTCGGGGTAGTTGTGAATGAATTTCTGCACCACCAAATTCAGCACATGCGCCAGGCAAGGGATGTGCGTCAAACCGGCTAGTCCCAGAGCTGCAACGAGATTTTGCCCATTATCGCACACCACCAGGTCGGGCATGAGGCTCACCGGCAGTCGGTCTGTTGTTCTATACCCCACCACAACTCCTGCGCGGTGTGGGGCTTGTCCCCCAAACACATGAGTTTCAGAACTGCCTGCTGACATTTATCCCGGGCTGTGCTGAAGTTGTTGATGAAGGTCTGTGGCTGACCGTATGAGCAGGTGGAAGAACAGGAGGAGGAAGCTGAGTAGGAGGAGGAGGCTACAGGAGGCAAAGAATGATGCCCTGCGATCCTTGGCGGCAGAAGGACGTGCGCCAAACAGCTCTCCGCCTGGGGCCCAGCCGCCACTACATTTACCCAGTGTGCAGTTAGGGAGATATAGCGTCCCTGGCCGTGATTACTGGTCCACGTATCTGTGGTTAGGTGGACCTTGCCACAGATGTTGTTGCGCAGTGCACACTTGATTTTATCCGATACTTGGTTGTGCAGGGAAGGCAGGGCTCTCTTGGAGCAGTAGTGGCGGCTGGGAACAACCACCACCATCAGCTGTTTGAAGCTGTCACTTCAGGCTCTGATGGCACAGCATGCAAACCACTCGGGTCCTGTCGTCAGCACATTGTGTGAAGAAGTGCCATGCCAGGGAATTCCTTAAAGCTGCCTTTGGTGTGCTCGGTCCCTGGTGGCGTTGGCCAGTAGCAGGCGAACTCTCTTGGCGATGGCTGTTCTGCTTTTGCTCCCTCTTTTGCTACGCTGTTGGCTCGGTCTCACTACTGCCTCTTCCTCTGAACTCTGAAAGTCAGTGGCATGACCTTCATTCCATGTGGGGTCTAGGACCTCATTGTCCCCTGCATCGTCTTCCACACAGTCTTCCTCCCTGACCTCCCGTTCGGTCTGCCCACTGCAGCAGTTGGCACCTGTGTTTCGTCATCATCAGAGACGTGCTGACTATGCTGATTTGGTATTCCCATGTCCTCATCAGGAAACATAAGTGGTTGTGTGTCAGTGCATTCTATGTCTTTCACCGCTGGGGAAGGGCTAGGTGGATGCCCTTGGAAAACCCTGCCAGCAGATTCTTCAAACAGCATAAGAGACTGCTGCATAACTTGAGGCTCAGACAGGTTCCCTGATATGCATGGGGGTGATGTGACAGACTGATCGGCTTGGTTTTCAGGCGCCACCTGTGCGCTTTATGCAGAAGACTGGGTTAGAGATAATGTGAACCTGCTGGATCCACTGTCGGCCGCCCAATCGACTAGCACCTGTACTTTCTCAGGCCTTACCATCCTTAGAATTGCATTGGGCCCGACCAAATATCGCTGTCGATTCTGGCGGTTACTGGGACCTGAGGTAGTTGGTTCACTAGGACGTGTAGCTGTGGCAGAACGGCCACGTCCTCTCCCAGCACCAGAGGGTCCGCTAACACAACCACGATCATGTCCGCGTCCCGTATTAGATGTTTTCCTCATTGTTACCGTTCACCACAATAAGTAAAAACTTATTTGGCCCAATGTATAAAGTTCAAATTAAGGCCTTTATTTATAGGCACCTAACACTATCTAGCTATCTATTTATGTACCGTATTACACTACTACAGGCACAGCAGAAACCACAGATTTAGGCCCTGGCTGAAAGGTATTCTTTTAAGGACAGAATTACACTTGGAGATGCACAATAGCGTGTGCAAATATAGAATGTTACGCTTTCAGGCCTTGTATTCAGACACTTAGTGTAATATACTCTTTTACGGACAGAAATACACTTGGAGATGCACAATAGCGTGTGCAAAAATAGAGGATTACGTTTTCAGCAGTTGTATTTAGACCTTGATTGTAATATACCCTTTTACAGACAGAAATACACTTGGAGATGCACAGTAGCGTGTGTAAATATAGATTATTTATTTTTCAGGCCTTGTATTTAGACGCTGACATGCTGAATGTAATATACCCTATTGTGGACAGAATTACACTTGGAGAGGAACAGCGGAAAGCACAGATGTTTAGGATTTCTATTTCAGGGATTTTATTTAACCCCAGAAAAAAATCTATCCTTTGACGGACAGTATTAAACTTAGCCAGCCACAGCTGGAACACCAAATTTAAGGGATTGGTATTTTGGCAATTGAATTTAACCCCAGAAAAAAATTGTTCCTTTGACAGACAGTATTACACTTGGCCAGCCACAGCTGGAACCCCAGATTTAGGGGATTGTTATTTTGGCAATTGAATTTCACCCCAGAAATAAAATCTATGCTGTTATGCACAGTATTACACTTGGCCAGCAACAGCTAAAACCACTGATTTAGGGGATTTGTATTTTGGCAATTGAATTTCACCCCAGAAAAAAAAATCTATCCTTTGACAGACAGTATTTCACTTGGCCAGCCACAGGTGGAACCCCAGATTTAGAGGATTGTTATTTTGGCAATTTGATTTTCCCCCAGAAAAAAAATCTATCCTTTGACAGACAGTATTACACTTAGCCAGCCACAGTTTGAACTCCAGATTTAGGGGATTGTTATTTTGGCAATTGAATTTTACCCCAGAAAAAAATCTATCCTTTGACGGACAGTATTAAACTTAGCCAGGCACAGCTGGAATACCAGATTTAGGAGATTGGTATTTTGGCAATTGAATTTCACCCCAGAAATAAAATCTATCCTTTTACGCACAGTATTGCACTTGGCCATAGAAACATAGAAACATAGAATTTGTCGGCAGATAAGAACCATTTGGCCCATCTAGTCTGCCCAATATACTGAATACTATTAATAGCCCCTGGCCCTATCTTATATGTAGGATGGCCTTATGCCTATCCCATGCATGCTTAAACTCCTTCACTGTATTTGCAGCTACCACTTATGGAGGAAGGCTATTCCATGCATCCACTACTCTCTCAGTAAAGTAATACTTCCTGATATTACTTTTATACCTTTGCCCCTCTAATTTAAAACTGTGTCCTCTTGTAGCAGTTTCTCTTCTTTTAAATATTCTCTCCTCTTTTACCGTGTTGATTCCCTTCATGTATTTAAAAGTTTCTATCATATCCCCTCTGTCTCTTCTTACTTCCAAGCTATACATGTTAAGGTCCTTTAACCTTTCCTGGTAAGTTTTGTCCTGCAATCCATGTACTAGTTTAGTAGCTCTTCTCTGAACTCTCTCCAAAGTTTCAATATTCTTCTGCAGATATGGTCTCCAGTACTGCACACCATACTCCGAATGAGGTCTCACTAGTGCTCTGTAGAGTGGCACGAGCACCTCCCTCTTTCTACTGTTAATGCCTTTCCCTATACACCCAAGCATTCTGCTGGCATTTCCCCTCTGCTCTATGACACTGTCTGCCCACCTTTAGGTTGTCTGATATAATGACCCCTAAATCCCTTTCCTCAGATACTGAGGTTAGTACTGTATCACTGATTTTATATTCTGCCCTTTTACGCCCCAGGTGCATTATCTTTCACTTATCGACATTAAATTTTAGTTGCCAGATTTTTGACCATTCCTCTAGTTTTCCTAAAATCCTTTTCCATTTGGTGTATCCCTCCAGGAACATCAACCCTGTTACAAATCTTTGTGTCATCAGCAAAAAGACACACCTTACCATTGAGGCCTTCTGCAATTTTGCTGATAAAGATATTAAACAATATGGGTCCCAGAACAGATCCCTGAGGTACCCCACTGGTAACAATACCATGGTCTGAATATACTCCATTGACTACAACCCTCTGTTTTCTGTCCTTCAGCCACTGCCTAATCCATTCAACAATATGTGAGCCCAAGCTCAAAGACTGCAGTTTATTCATAAGCCTTTTATGTGGGACAGTATCAAAAGCCTTACTAAAGTCCAGATAAGCGATGTCTACTGAACCTCCACCATCTATTATTATAGTCACCCAATCAAAAAAGTCAATAAAATTAGTTTGACATGATCTCCCTGAAGTAAACCCATACTGTTTTTCTTATTCAAACCATGGGTTTTTAGATGTTCCACAATCTTCTCCTTAAGTATGGTTTCCATTAATTTCCCCACTATTGATGTCAGGCTTACTGGCCTATAGTTGCCCGATTCCTCTCTACTACCTTTCTTGTGAATTGGCACAACGTTTGCTAATTTCCAATCTCCTGGGACGACTCCTGTTCCAGTGATTAGTTAAATAAATCTGTTAATGGATTTGCTAGTACACCTCTAAGCTCTTTTAATAGCTTTGGGTGGATCCCATCAGGCCCCTGTGATGCCAGCAACAGCTAAAACCAATGATTTAGGGGATTGGTATTTTGGCAATTGAATTTCACCCCAGGAAAAAATCTATCCTTTGACAGACAGTATTAAATTTATCCAGCTGGAACACCAGATTTAGGGGATTGGTATTTTGGCAATTGAATTTCATCCCGGAAATAAAATCTATCCTTTTACGCATAGTACTACACTTGGCCAGCAACAGCTAAAACCACTGATTTAGGGGAATGGCATTTTGGCAATTGAATTCCACCCCAGAAAAAAATCTATCCTTTGACGTACAGTATTAAACTTAGCCAGCCACATCTGGAACACCAGATTTAGGGCATTGGTATTTTGGCAATTGAATTTCATCCCAGAAATAAAATCTATCCTTTTACGCATAGTACTACACTTGGCCAGCAACAGCTAAAACCACTGATTTAGGGGATTAGTATTTTGGCAATTGAATTTAACCCCAGAAATAAAATCTATCCTGTTATGTACAGTATTACACTTGGCCAGCAACAGCTAAAAGCACTGATTTAGGGGATTGGTATTTTGGCAATTGAATTTTACCCCAGAAAAAAAAATCTATCCTTTGACCCCACCAAAGGCATCAGGCAAGGGATGTGCTTCACACCGGCTAGTGCAAGAGCTGCAACGAGATTTCGCCCATTATCGCACACTACCAGGCCGGGCTTGAGGCTCACTGGCAGCAAGCAACCACTCATCAGTCTGCTGTTCTATGCCCCTCCAAAGCTCCTGTGTGGGGTTTGTCACCCAAACACATGAGTTTTAAAATCGCCTGCTGACGTTTACCCCGGCCTGTGCTGAAGTTGGGGGTGAGGTTCTTTTGATGACCGAATGTGGGGCTGGTAGAAAAGGAGTAGGAGGAGGAGTAGGATGATGCGGAGTAGGAGGAGAAAGCAACAACAGGCAACGAATAATGCCCTGCGATCCTCGTGATGGAAGAACTTGCACCAAACCGCTATCCGCCTCGGACCCAGCCACCACTTCTTTTACCCAGTGTGCAGTTACGGAGATATAGCGACCCTGGCCGTGCTGACTGGTCCATGTATCTGTGGTTATGTGGACCTTGCCACAGATGACGTTGCGCAGTGCACACTTGATTTTATCTTCCACTTGGTTGTGCAGGGAAGGAACGGCTCGCCTGGAAAAGTTGTGGCGGCTGGGAACAACGTACTGGGGGACAGCCACCGCCATCAGCTGTTTGAAACAGTCCGTCTCCACCAGATGGAATGACAACATTTCAAAGGCCAGTAATTTTGAAATGCGGGCATTCAGGGCCAGGGCTCGAGGGTGGGTAGGTGGGTATTTCCTCCTTCTCTCCAATGTTTGGGAGATGGACAGCTGAATGCGGCCGTGTGACATGGTGGAGATGCTTGGTGATGGTGTCGTTGGTGGAACATCCTCTGTTTGCTGGTCACCAGGTGCCATGGTGATGCCAGAGGTGGAGGGAGAGGCCAAGCCAGCAGTAAAAGAGGGAGCAGGAGGAACATGAGAGAGTTCCTTGTTTTTAAGGTGTTTACTCCACTGCAGTTCATGCTTTGCATGTAGATGCCTGGTCATGCAGGTTGTGCTCAGGTTAAGAACGTTTATGCCTCGCTTCAGGCTCTGATGGCACAACATGCAAACCACTTGTGTCTTGTCGTCAGGACATTGTGTGAAGAACTGCCACGCCAATGAACTCCTTGCAGCAGGCCTTGGTGTGCTCGGTGCCTGGGTGCGGTGGACAGTAGCAGGCGTACTGTCTCTGGAACGGCCGCTGCGCTTTTGCACCCTGCTCCCTCTTTTGCTGTGCTGTTGCCTCTGTGCGACAACCGCCTCTTCCTCAGAACTGCATGCCTCACTAGCACGAATTTCAGTCCAGTCTGGGTCTAGGACTTCATCATCCTCCTCATCATCTTCCACCCATTCATGACCCCTGCCCTCCTCGTCGGTCTGCACATTGCAGAAAGCCACAGCAGTCGGCACCTGTGTTTTGTCATCATCAGAGACATTTTGTGGCAGTATTCCCATGTCCTCATCCTGCAACAAAAGTGGTTGAGCATCAGTGCATTCAAGGTCTTCATCTTCTGGGGCAGGGCTAGGTGGATGGGCCAGGGAAACCCTGCTAACAGAGTCATCAAAAACCATGAGACTTTCCTGCATGATTTGAGGCTTGACTGCTTGGCTGATTTGCAAGGGGGTGAGGTGGAAGACTGATGGGCATGGGCTGCAGGTGCCAACTCTGAGCTTTCTGCAGAGGACTGGGTGTTAGATACTGTGAAGGAACTGGAGGCACTGTCAGCCACCCAATCTACTATCGCCTGTACATGTTCTGGCTTCACCATCTGTAGAGCGGCATATGGGCCTATCAAATAACGCTGCAGATTCAGTCGCCTACTTGAACCAGAGGAAGGCGTTTGACTTGGAGCGGTAGTTGGCGCTGAACGGTCACATCCTCCCCCAGCAACAGGAGCTCCTCCAACACCACCACGACCATGCCCACATCCCTTATTTGATGTTCTCCTCATTATTTGTGTTCACCCACCAAGCTGAAAGATTGGTCTCTCTCTGGTGTCAATTTGCCTGCCACTAGTCGACAATTACCGTCGCTAAGGCAGTGCCCATGTCATGTTTTTTTTTTGTGGCCAAAATACACAGATTCTCAATTTCTATGCGGAAATGTAAATTTTTTGGGGGTATGCTGTATGCACAAGTGGTTTGTGGAACAAGACAATTATTTTTGTAATAAAATACAGAAAATTTGTATTTCACTGCTGTCAATTGAAATTAATTATTTAAACGACGGATTCACCACTGTTTTTCGGTCTAAAGCACAGCTTTTTTCAATAAAACCACAAAATGCAGTCATTTACTGCTGTACATCAAAAGTAGATATTTATACTATGTATGGACACTAGATTTGGGGACCCAGAACATGGATTTGGTCACTAAAATTCACAAATGCAGTACTGAACTGCTATGTATTGGAAATAATTATTTAAACGACGGATACACAACTGTTTTTTCAGCCTAGGCTAAAACACGGCTTTTTTCAATTAAACCCCAAAATGCAGTTTTTATCTGCTGTACATCAAAAGTAGATATTTATACTATGTTTGGACACCAGATTTGGGGACCCAGAACACGGATTTGGTCACCAAAATTCACAAATGCAGTATTTAACTGCTATAAATTGTAAATAATTGTTTAACCGACGGATGCACAACAGTTTTTTTCAGCCTAAAACACAGCTTTTTTCAATAAAACCCCAAAATGCAGTTTTTTACTGCTGTAAATTTAAATTAGATATTTATACCGTGTACGTACAACTGCTTTGTGAAGTAGGAATTTTGCTTTTTTCACTCAAAAAAAAAGACTATTTCTCAGCGTTAATGTGAAATCGGTATTTAGGAGGTGTATTTCAAGATGCTCCGTGGATCAGGATTTACACTTTTTTGTCCAAAAAATACACTTATGCTGTATTTCACAGCAGCAATGTCAAATAGGTGGTTGTAATGGGTATTTCAGACTGTTTGGTGGACCTTAAATAATGTTTTTTTTCTATAAAAAACAAAGAAGCACTATTTCAAAATTACACGGATTCTCTATTTCACTGCAGAAATGTCAAATATATATTTTGGCGGTGTAAAATAGGCTTGGTGGATCAGGATGACTTTTTTAACTAAAATACACTGATGCACTATTTGATAGCTGAAATGGAATATACGGTTTAGTGCATTGTATACACAAGTGCTCTGTGGCACCACAGATTCCAGGCTAGACAAATTGACTTTGTCACCCCTTAAACATACAAAAGGCAATATAAGGGACTTAAGCAGCCAGAAAAAAAAATAAAATTTCCTTTACTGAGCTACAAAATAGGATTAGGCTGATGTCCTTGGCTGGTTGGCACACATGCAGTACACTGCAGTGGCTAATATGGCCGCCGAGTACCACCTCAGTAGCAGATGGATTACAAAAAAAGATTTCCCTTGCAGTGGCTGGGTACAGAAATGTCAGATTGCTGAAGCTTACTCCCTCTCTATTTGCTGTATCTTGTGGATTTAATTAGCACAGGTTCTTCTGATTTCTGACCTATTCTGTCCCTGATCGCAGCACCAACATCCTCTCCCTAAGCTCAAATCAGCAGAGTGACGTGCAGCAGTACGTGACTCCAGCTTATAAAGAGGTTGGGTCACATGCTGCACTCAGCCAATCACAGCCATGCCATTAGTAGGCATGGCTGTGATGGTTTCTTAGGGCAAGAAGTAAAACACTTGCTGATTGGCTGCTGTGCAGAAAGCGGTAAGAAATCGCTGAACAACGGACCCGAACCCAAACTTTTTTTAAAATGTTCGGGTTCGGGTCCATGTCCCGAACACCCCAAAATTCTGTACGAACCCGAACTATAACGATCGGGTTCACTCAATTCTAATCACAAACTCAATGCAGGCCTTCCCTTAAACCTTTGATTTTTTTGAAGAATATGGACTGATTTCTAATTTAAAAATTAATTGTGATAACTCAGAAGCCCTAAATGTGTATTTTCCCCTGACTCCATTTCAAATGTCATGGCTTCCTCTCCTTTCAAATGACCCCCCATTGCTATTAAGTCTTTGGGCATAATGAACCAGGCACACTTTGCGCTTTTATTTCAATTAAACTATGTCCTTTTATTTACTAAGTTTAAATCATTTTTAGCTAGTCTCAGTTACATAGGAAAAACTTATAAACCACTTCTAGAGGTATTTCCCTATGTTCTGCTTTATAAGACACACCTGTTGTTAAGACGCACCCCAGGTTCTAAAGTAGGAAAATAAGAAAAAAATATTTTTCAGCAGACCTCATTTCAAATTCTCAGATCAGACCACCATATCAGAGCTTTAGATCAGACCCCCATATCAAATCCTCAGATCTGACCCTCAAGACATTACATGAGACCCCCATATCAGGACATTACACTAGACCCCATATCAGGACATTACATGAAACCCCCATATCAGGACATTACATGAGACCCCTATATCAGGACATTAAAAGAGACCTTCATATAAGATGTTCATCAGAATCCCATCAGACCTTCTTCAGACCTCATATCAGCCCTCCATTTCAGACCCCCGTCAGACCTCAGATCAGACCTTAAAGTAAAAAAACTTCTGTTATCTCTCCTGCGCCGCAGCCTCTTTAAAAGTCAAGCTCCCCTGTCTTTTCTGGACGGTGCTGCACAGTCACCTGACTTCGTGCAGTGTCGGGTTATAGCGTGCGCACTACGTCCTGACACTGTATGCGGTCAGGACAATGAGCCCCTGGTCCCAGGAAGGAAGACCAGGGAGGGTAAGTACAGGAAGCGCTAGCAGCACTTCACTCCCCTCTCCCAGCATCTAATGCATACTAGTGAGCGCTTCCATAATTGAAGTGCTCACTAGTATTCACTTTATAAAACGCACAGCCATTTTCTCCCCACTTTTGGGGGGAAAAAAGTGCATCTTATAAAGCGAAAAATATGTTATATACAGTATGTGCTCTCCCTATCATTTTACCTCATAGATATTGCTCTAATTACATAAGCTTATTTATTAGATTTTTATCGCTCAATAAAAGACCCAGACTGGCGTATGCATTGTTAACTCAATGAGCTAAACAGGGTGGAATCTCCTTACCTGACTTATTTCAAGGCCATCCAGTTGGATAGATGGACCCAGCTGTCCAGGGCAGATGTAATTGTCTTACATGTGTACATAGAAAGGTTGCTGATGGGACAAAACTTTGCGTACCTCCTCTAGGTGAAGGCTCCAAGGCCAGTAAGAAGCTAATTGAAAGTGATTTAATGAGTATGTTGATTTACTGTTATCAGACAAAGGCCCTTAATCTATGACAGGGGTGGCCAACCTAAGGCTCTCCAGCTGTTGCAAAACTACAACTCCCAGGATGGCCAGCCTACCTACAGCTATTAGCCTACAACAGGGCATGGTGTAAGTTGTAGTTCTACAGCATCTGGAGAGTAAAAGGTTGGCCATCCCTGGCCTAGGATCTGAGTTACTATCCCCATTAGCTCCTTTAGTTTCATTGCAAATTTTTTTTAAAATCCTAATCTTACTCATTTATCTGAACTGGGTCTTCTTTGTCCACTGTTTCCGACATGGTGAGAATCACGGCCACTGCCTGTAATTCATTGAATGTCATTCAACACACGGACTTTGAGACTACCTGCCGGATAAAACACACCTTGCTTTTATCCTTGCCCTGTTTGGTTAGAGGAATACTTGTAGATTGTAAGCCCCCATGGACAGGGCCCTCTCTCCTTCTGTACCAGTTTGTAACTTCTCTTGTTCATGCTATTGTCGTAATTATGTATGTATACCCCTTATCATATTTACAGAGCCATGGAATGAATGGTGCTTTAATAATGAATAATAATAATAATAATACAAAATGTTTATCCATTAAAGTGTTATCCATCTTCTACAGATTTTTACTTAGATAGATCAGGCTTTCTTCAAACCACCTTATCTGACTCCCTGGGAAAAGGTACTAAAGATGTGGCTGTGATCTGTGGAAGACCAGAAGTTTGTACTGAATCATTCACATGGATTCTCCAGATGTATTTGAGTTCAATATCCTGATGGTATAGGACACCAGCATTCCTTATCCACTTGAATCTGATATTTTCCTATCTGTGCTGAAGATGTAATGCTGACACAAGCAGTATGACTCATATATGGTGGTCTTGTCCTTTAATTAAACTGGGATGAGGTAGGAACCACAGTAAAAAAAAGTTTATTCCACCTAAATTTAACTTACTGGTTCCCTGATTTTACTATGGCTGACTTGGAGTAACTTCATGCCCTTCCATAAAATCTGTTAATATGTCGTATGTTAACCATAACAAAGTAACTTGTCCCCATGAAGAGGCGAGATATCCCTCCATCTATTTCTATGTGGTTCTGTCACATTGACCACTTTTGTCACTTGGCAAGCTTTTTTTTTTATCATGGCAATTTTGGCTGGAGTTCTTTGCCAGGAAACTGTAAATATTACTTGACACTTGACGTTAGTTTGGATTGTGATATGGTATACACCTTTGCCTTCCAACCATGCTGAGGAGTTTATACCCCCTCTTCATGACATTTTGATCAATGGAAATGACACTATACCTACTCCACCCATTTAATTTGTTGTGTCTTTTGTATTGTTATTTCATTCTTTTTGCACTAACACAGGAACTTACCTTATTCTTGGATGCAGAACTTCTAACTGGCATCATACATACTTATGAGTTGGATGAAATATTTTCAGCTATAATTCCTTGACTGTGTATGCCCTTTCTCATTATTGCTTTACGCCTGACTGTTTCTTGGATTAGGTATCTTCCTGTAACATAGAGCTGTCATTTAAAAAAATTCCAACTTGTCTCGCATAAAATGAACCTTCACATGGCTATGTCATATATGGAAAAATTTAAAAAAAAGTTATGGATTTTGAAATGTGGAGATTAAAAGATGAAAAAGAAAAATCCCCATGTTTCTTAAGTACCAAACTGGTGTGTGTTCTTAAAGGAGTTGTCCAGGACAGCACTGCAGTTAGTACATAATGTAGCTGTGTAGTTCTGGTGTCAGAACTATGTGGTCACATCACCATAGATCTGATACTAATGACCTATCTAAAGGATAGATTATAATTAAAATCCTTGACAAGGGTTTAGAATAAATTATATGCACTTTAGCTATATGAAAATCAATGATGTTATGGAAGCAAGGACTGGGCTTTATTCATATTTTATACCATAGGACATCGGATCAAAATCTATTGTCTTGGATTTCTTGCATTTATTTTCACATGTTTAAACAAGGGACAGATTAATGTAGGCCATCGCTGTGCCAAAATTATTGCTTCTGGTGTACCAAAAATTGTAGCTAAACGCTGTGTGCAACATTTATTTTCTGTTTTAGGCACTTTTTACATCTTGCTAGATATTTTTCAAAAGTATTTAAAAAGGGAGGCATGAAAGTGGGTCATAAATTGTGACAGGTTGATTGACGTACTGAATCAACCTTTTGGTGCAAACTACTGGTCTATGTCAGTCAAGAGGTGGGGTGAAGAAAAGTGTCTAACATGTGCCAATTTGTACCAAATCAAACAAAGCAAGTCTCAGTGATGTGTTCAGCGCATCTTTAACCTATCTCCTATAGGTCTAGGTGATATTTATTTAAGCCATTTTTTAGGATTCAGGAATAAGAATAAACACTAGACTGGGGAATCTGTCACCTTCAAAATATGTTTCAAGGCACCTAATTTACAATACTTGGTGATATGCTTACTTGGAAAATTAACTGCACCTTTGTAGCAAAAATGCAGTCCTTTAATCCTGAGAAATACCTTTTATTTTTATGCAAATAAAGTTTCCAGTGCACCATTGGCACCTGGCTTCCCCAGCATTCTAATGTCAGGACAGTCAGAGGAACTGGGAAGCATTATGGTGAAGCAATGGTGCATTAATCTGAGCATCCCTTCCCATGGTGTACCAAAGACCTTATTTGCATAAAAATAAAAAGAAGCATTGATCATGATTGGGCCGATGGATTTTCACAACAAATGTACAGTTATGTTTCGGGGCATTGATCTTATTGTGGTATGCTAACTCTGCCAATAATCTTGGAGGTGACAAACTCCCATTAATTATAGACCACATTGGATGAAGGCAGATGGTTTAGTTATAAAGCATCCACATAGGTCATTAGATGGTTATGTTTTCAGCTAAATACTGTGGTTAACATTATTGTGAAAAAGTAAGTGATGAAGATTGTTCTTCCATGTTTGTTATAGGTAGATTGAGAACAAGTTGTAGCTGGCATATACCTTCAAGACAAAAAAAAAAAAACATCTAGTTAACAGAGTCAAGTGAAGGCTTACAATACAAAATGTGCACTGGTACTGATAGAAACATCCTTCAATCTTGACAAGGCCGCCTGGCTCTCCATTTGGAATGATTTCGGGCACAAGGGGCCACTGATATAGATAGAGACATTATTTCCTCACTGGGAACAGTGACAAGCTCCATTCACAGTTCAATCAATTTTTGTATTGAGAATATTGGAATATTACCAACACAACTCTCTGAAGCTTGCCAACAAAGCTTTTAAATATTGAAATACCTGTTCCTTTTACATCATAGGAAATTATATTATCACCAGCTCCCTCTTTTATTATCATGATGATTTATTAATCTCATAGTGAAAACACAGATGTCAGATGGAGAAGGGGGCTTTCATTAAAGATAGCCTACTTTGGACTGTAAACTCTTGTCATTTTTTAAGCTTTGGCAAAGCAACATCAAGCTTAAAACCGCAGGGTCATTTTTCTTGTTATATGGTAATAATGAGTAAATTGTATGTAATAATTCCTTGAAAAAGTAGTTTATTTATAGCACCTTATTACAGAGTCAGAATGGCCTAAACAAATAAAAGACACACACTCACCGATCCCCCAGAGCTCCCATTAGTGTAACTTACTGGATCCCCTGCCAATCTTTACTTCTTAGTCCCTCTTGACATGGAAATGTGACTGCTCAGTCAATCACTGGATGAGGAATGTCAGATCTGTGTTAAAAGGGACCAGACAGTAAAGACTGATGGATGGATTGAGGTGAGCAAGATGTATTTTATTTTTTAAACTTTTTATTATGACCCTTTTTAAAAACGAATAAAAACAAAATACAGACCAGACAACCCCTTTAATGCTTTAGTGTTATGTGGGCCCCATTACAGTACATACTGAATTATATTAGTAAGTGATTCTCTACATAGCTTATGAAGAAGCTTAGATGGGAGAGGTACAGGAGCAGGTAGTTAGATGGGAGAGGTACAGGAGCAGGTAGTTCCTGGCAGCAACACAGGGTATCAGTGGACAGATCAGAGCCATACAGCGGTTCCATATAGCTGTTCCATGTAAAATTTCCTCAAAAGACAAGGGTGTACTAACTCCGTCTTGAGAAGAAAAAGTTCAGTCTCCAGAGATGTCAAGGCTTCTTTACTATAAGAACTAGTCTACCTCAGAACATGGTTACAGCAGGAACAGTGAACAGAAAGACTTAAAAAAAGATTAATTCTTAAAATTAAATAAAATAATGCTTATGACAGTATCTAAAAGTTTGGCTCTCATTCCCCTTTCATAAAATTTACATCCCTACCCATCACATGGTTGAACTTGATCGACTTGACATTACATTCTGTTTAATCGGAGATTAAGCATCACCTTCTTGAAGTAGCTGATAGGAAAATATTTCGCCTTAAAGGGATTCTCCGGGAATGAAGAAAATTAAAATACTTAAATATTACTTTATTATAAATATATTCTCAAATACCTTTTATTAGTTTTGATGGCTCATTTTGTCTGGGCAGCAATAATCAGGGGAAACAAAATGTCCGCTGTCCCTTACGTTCACACAAAACCTGTCCTGATCATACATGAAGGCAAGTTACTTTACAACACTGAGGTAAAGAGCTACCTCCTCCGGCTCTTCTCTACTTGTCATAGATTATGATCCAAAATACAGATCATAAGAACTTTAGCTGAATTTCTGGGGAATTACTTCATGAGGAGACATGAAGAACAGAGAGAACGGACAAGACAGACTGTGGTAATGGTGACTGTAAACAAGTGCTTCTGCTTATTAGCCACACCTCACTTTCCTCTCAGCTTTACCTGTATTCAGGATCATGATTCCTTACAAGCAGAGCAGAGAGGAGGATGAGGCAGCACTATGGCTCATTGTGGTGAAGTAACTTGTCCTCCTGTGTGATTAGGACAGGTTTTGTGTGTACTGATTGGACAGCGGTCATTTTATTTCTCTAAATGATTGCTCCCTATACAAAACAAGCCATTCTAAGTAATAAAAGGTATTTGTGAATATATTTATTATAAAATAATATTTAAATATTTTCATTTTTTTAATTCCTGGAGAACCCCTTAAAAGCGAAGTTTGATTAGGGAGAAAAAGCAGGTCATCTGCTTTTAATTATATCAAAAGCGCAACAAGTGTCTCTTATATTAGTTCCATGTAATCCTCTACTGGTCCAATAATCAATGGAATTCTCACTATTTTGGGGGTACTAGAGAATGTTTAATCCTTTATATGCCTCAAAAATAACAGTTTCAGATTCTAATATTTTAGATTTTCTTGAAAAGGATAGAATTCCAAAACTGTCATAGTAAGCTAGAAACTTCTAATAGACTTCTTTAACCGCTTCAGCCCCCCTAGCTTAAACACCCTTAATGACCAGGCCACTTTTTACAATTCCGCACCACACTACTTTCACCGTTTATTGCTCCGTCATGCAACTTACCACCCAAATGAATTTTACCTCCTTTTCTTCTCACTAATAGAGCTTTCATTTGGTGGTATTTCATTGTTGCTGACATTTTTACTTTTTTTGCCATTAATACAAATTTAACGACATTTTTGCAAAAAAATGACATTTTTCACTTTCTGTTGTAAAATTTTTCAAAAAAAACTACATTTCTATATAAATTTTTCTCTAAATGTATTGTTCTACATGTCTTTGATAAAAAAAAGTCCAATAAGTGTATATTTATTGGTTTGGGTAAAAGTTATAGCGTTTACAAACTATGGTGCAAAAAGTGAATTTCCGCATTTTGAAGCAGCTCTGACTTTCTGAGCACCTGTCATGTTTCTTCAGGTGCTAGAATGTCAGGATAGTATAAATACCCCCCAAATGACACCATTTTAGAAAGAAGACACCCCAAAGTATTCGCGGAAGGGCTTGGTGAGTTCATGTATCATTTCATTTTTTTTCACAAGTTAGCGGAAAATGACACTTTCTGAGAAAAAAAAAAAAAAAAAGTTTCAATTTCTGATAACTTCTGGCAAAAAAAAAAATCTCAGACGGACTCACTATGCCCCTCAGTGAATACCTTGGGGTGTCTACTTTCCGAAATGGGGTCATTTGTGGGGTGTGTTTACTGTTCTGGCATTTTGGGCGGGGCTAAATTGTGAGCCGCCATGTAAAACCTAAAGGTACTCATTGGAATTTTGGCCCTTTGCGCACCCAGGCTGCAAAAAGTGTCACTTATGTGGTATCGCCGTACTCAGGAGAAGTAGGGCAATGTGTTTTAGGGTGTATTTTTACATATACCCATGTTGGGTGAGAGAAATATCTCTGTAAATTGTCAACTTTGTATAAAAAATTTAAAAGTTGTCGTTTACAGAGATATTTTTCACACAAAGTATGGGTATATATAAAAATACACCCTAAAACACATTGCCCTACTTCCTGAGTACGGCGATACCACATGAGTGACACTTTTGCAGCCTGAGTGCAAAGGGCCCAAATTCCAATGAGTACCTTGAGGATTTCACAGGGCATTTTTACGCATTTGGATTCCAGACTTCTTCTCACGCTTTAGGGGCCCCTAAAATGCCAGGACAGTATAAATACCCACATGTGACCCCATTTTGGAAAGAAGACACCCCAAGGTATTCTGTGAGGGGTATGGTGAGTTCATGTAAAATTTTATTTTTGTCACAAGTTAGTGGAATATGAGACTTTGTAAAAAAATAAATAAAAAAAAAAACAATTTCCGCTGACTTGTGCCAAAAATAAAAATTCTGTGGACTCACCATGCCCCTCACGGAATACCTTGGGGTGTCTTCTTTCCAAAATGGGGTCACATGTGGGGTATTTATACTCACCTGGCATTTTAGGGGCCCCTAAAGTGTGAGAATCCAAATGCATAAAAATGTCCTGTGAAATCCTAAAGGTACTCATTGGAATTTGGGCCCTTTGCGCACCCAGGCTGCAAAAAGTGTCACTCATGTGGTATCGCCGTACTCAGGAGAAGTAGGGCAATGTATTTTGGGTGTATACCCACCCAAAGGGCCCAAATTCCAATGAGTACCTTTTAGGAGGGCATTTTACGCATTTTTCTTCTCACGCTTTAGGGCCCCTAAAATGCCAGGGCAGTAGAAATACCCCACATGTGACCCCATTTTGGAAATAAGACACCCCAAGGTATTCCATGAGGGGCATGGCGAGTTCATAGAAGATTTTTTTGGCACAAGTTAGTGGAAATTGATTTTTATTGTTTTTCTCACAAAGTCTCCCTTTCCGCTAACTTTTGACAAAAAGTTTAATTTTTCATGGACTCATTATGCCCCTCAGCGAATACCTTTGGGTGTCTTCTTTCCAAAATGGGGTCACATGTGGGGTATTTATACTTCCCTGGCATTTTAGGGGCCCTAAAGCGTGAGAAGAAAAATGCGTAAAAATGCCCTCCTAAAAGGTACTCGTTGGAATTTGGGCCCCTTTGCGCATCTTGGCTGCAAAAAAGTGTCACACATGTGGCATCGCCGTACTCAGGAGAAGTAGGGCGATGTGTTTTGGAGTGTATTTTTACATATACCCATGCTGGGTGAGAGAAATATCTCTGTAAATTGACAACTTTGAATAAAACAATTTAAAAAGTTGTCATTTATAGCGATATTTCTCACTCGCAGCATGGGTATATGTAAAAATACACCCCAAAACACATTGCCCTACTTCTCCTGAGTATGGCGATACCACATGAGTGACACTTTTTTGCAGCCAAAATGCGCAAAGGGGCCCTAAAACCAATGAGTACCTTTAGGATTTCACAGGCCATTTTTACGCATTTGGATTCTCACGCTTTAGGACCCCTAAAATGCCAGGGCAGTATAAATACCCCACAAGTGACCCCATTGTGGAAAGAAGACACCCCAAGGTATTCTGTGAGGGGTATGGCGAGTTCACAGAAAAAAAAAAATTTGGCACAAGTTAGCGGAAATTGTTTTTTTTTTTACAGTCTCATATTCCACTAACTTGTGACAAAAAATAAAATTTTGCATGAACTCACCATACCACTCACGGAATACCTTGGGGTATTTCTTTCTAAAATGGGGTCACATGTGGGGTTTTTGTTCTGCCCTGGCATTTGAGGGTCTCCGCAATCATTACACGTATGGCCAGCATTAGGGGCCCCTAAAATGCCAGGACAGTATAAATACCCCACATGTGACCCCATTTTGGAAAGAAGACACCCCAAGGTATTCTGTGAGGGGTATGGTGAGTTCATGTAAAATTTTATTTTTTGTCACAAGTTAGTGGAATATGAGACTTTGTAAAAAAAAAAAAAAAAAAATTTCCGCTGACTTGTGCCAAAAAATAAAAATTCTGTGGACTCACCATGCCCCTCACGGAATACCTTGGGGTGTCTTCTTTCCAAAATGGGGTCACATGTGGGGTATTTATACTCACCTGGCATTTTAGGGGCCCCTAAAGTGTGAGAATCCAAATGCATAAAAATGTCCTGTGAAATCCTAAAGGTACTCATTGGAATTTGGGCCCCTTTGCGCACCCAGGCTGCAAAAAAGTGTCACTCATGTGGTATCGCCGTACTCAGGAGAAGTAGGGCAATGTATTTTGGGTGTATACCCACCCAAAGGGGCCCAAATTCCAATGAGTACCTTTTAGGAGGGTATTTTTACGCATTTTTCTTCTCACGCTTTAGGGCCCCTAAAATGCCAGGGCAGTAGAAATACCCCACATGTGACCCCATTTTGGAAATAAGACACCCCAAGGTATTCCATGAGGGGCATGGCGAGTTCATAGAAGATTTTTTTTGGCACAAGTTAGTGGAAATTGATTTTTTATTGTTTTTTCTCACAAAGTCTCCCTTTCCGCTAACTTTTGACAAAAAGTTTAATTTTTCATGGACTCATTATGCCCCTCAGCGAATACCTTGGGGTGTCTTCTTTCCAAAATGGGGTCACATGTGGGGTATTTATACTTCCCTGGCATTTTAGAGGCCCTAAAGCGTGAGAGAAAATGCGCAAAATGCTCCTCTAAAAGGTACTCGTTGGAATTTGGGCCCCTTTGCGCATCTTGGCTGCAAAAAGTGTCACACATGTGGCATCGCCGTACTCAGGAGAAGTAGGGCGATGTGTTTTGAGTGTATTTTTACATATACCCATGCTGGGTGAGAGAAATATCTCTGTAAATTGACAACTTTGAATAAAACAATTTAAAAGTTGTCATTTATAGCGATATTTCTCACTCGCTAGCATGGGTATATGTAAAAATACACCCCAAAACACATTGCCCTACTTCTCCTGAGTATGGCGATACCACATGAGTGACACTTTTTTGCAGCCAAAATGCGCAAAGGGGCCCTAAAACCAATGAGTACCTTTAGGATTTCACAGGCCATTTTTACGCATTTGGATTCTCACGCTTTAGGACCCCTAAAATGCCAGGGCAGTATAAATACCCCACAAGTGACCCCATTGTGGAAAGAAGACACCCCAAGGTATTCTGTGAGGGGTATGGCGAGTTCACAGAAGAAAAAAAAATTTGGCACAAGTTAGCGGAAATTGATTTTTTTTTTTTTTACAGTCTCATATTCCACTAACTTGTGACAAAAAATAAAATTTTGCATGAACTCACCATACCCCTCACGGAATACCTTGGGGTATTTCTTTCTAAAATGGGGTCACATGTGGGGTTTTTGTTCTGCCCTGGCATTTGGGGGTCTCCGCAATCATTACACGTATGGCCAGCATTAGGAGTTTCTGCGATTCTCCTTATATTGAGCATACGGGTAATGAGATTTTTTTTTTCCGTTCAGCCTCTGCGCTGAAAAAAAAAAAAAAATGAACGGCACAGATTTTTTCATTCGCATCGGTTAATGTGGATGAAAAAATCTCTGCCAAAATCAGTGACTGCGGTGCGGTGGGCTGGGCTCTAGCTACCTAACAAGTAGCTAACTAACTGGCGGTGATAAGGGACCCTTATGCCCCATTCACACGTCCGAAATTCTGTTTGCGGAACGGAATTGCGGACCCATTCATTTCTATGGGGACAGACTTTGTCCCGCTCGGATCCGGAATTACGGATCCGCGCTTCCGGGTCTGCACTTCCGTTCCGCAAAAATATAGAACATGTCCTATTCTTGTCCGCAATTGCGGACAAGAAAAAGCATTTTCTATATAGTTCTGGCAATGTGCGGATCTGCAAAATGCGGAAAGCACATTGCCGGTGTCCGTGTTTTGAGGATCTGCGGATCGGATCCACGGATCGGCAAAACACATATGGACGTCTGAATGGAGCCTTACAAGGGGTGTGATCAATGACAGGGGGTGATCGGGGGTCTAGATGGGGTGATCAAGGGGTTAATAGGTGAGGGGGTTAGTGTAGTGTTTGGTGCTACTTTGCTGTGTTACCTGGTCCTCTGGTGGTCGATCCTAGCAAATGGGACCACCAGAGGACCAGGTAGCAGCTATATCAGACGCTGTTCACAAAACAGCGTCTGATATAGCTGTTTGATGCGATTTTATTCGCATCTACAGCCTGCCAGCGATGGATCATCGCTGGCAGGCTGTAGCCTAACTGCCGTGCCGCGCTTCTCTGTGAACGCGTGCACGCTCGCGCGTTCACAGGAAATCTCGGCTCTCACGAGATGACGCGCCGACGCGTCATCTCAGAGCTACAGGACCGCCCGCAGGACGCATCCCTGCGTTAGGCGGTCCTGTAGCGGTTAAGTTTAGAACAATTGGAAACATCAACTACCAATTAAGATATATAAAAGACACAAGGATGTTTTGCATCCTTAAATTACTAGTTCCAGTTCTCTTTTGAACAAGGAGTTTTGCCACCATCCATGCAGCAAGCCATAATTATTGTATTGCCCATACCAGGTAAAGAAGGATCCAATGTTACCTGAATCGTGTCAACCAATCTTCTTCTTTCAGCAGATGTTAAAATCTTGGATAAGGCCCAGGCTATTCGACTAACTAAGGTTATAACATCCAAATTTCAGGCCAAACTGGCGTTATGCCTGAAAAGTGTATAGCTATTAATGTGAGATTCTTCTTCTTGAGTCTTCAGACCATATCTGATAATTGTGGTGATAGAGCTGTGTTTTCACTTTAAACACATGCCTAGAGTTGAGCGGACACCTGGAAGTTCAGCTTCGGTGGATTCGGCCGAACTTTGTCGCAAAGTTCAAGTTCGGGACCCGAACTTGACCCCGAATCCGAACCCCATTGAAATCAATGGGGACCCAAACTTTGGGACACTAAAAGGGCAAATTCATGGAAAGGGCTAGAGGGCTGTAAAAGGCATCAAAATGGGGGTGAGAGCAGGACAATTGCCCTGCAAACAAATGTGGATAGGGCAATGACTTTAAATAACATAAAATACATAAAAATTAAAAATAATAATCTTGAACTAGGAGGAGGTCCATATGGAGTATGTTGTTATTGTTTTGTTTTTTTTTCAATTTTTTTTCTAAGTTTGGGTAGACCCCAAAACATTGGGAAATATAAAAAAGAAGACAAGAGAAAGTGCGCTGGTATAACAATGGCTGGTTTGAGGCCGGTATACATGTATATTTTGCACAACGTTCGGACAAGTCCTGTGGAATCCATGCCTGGTTCATTTTAATCGATGTGAGCTTGTCCATATTGGCCGTGGACGGGCGGCTGCACTTGTCTATGATAACATAACGCCCCCTGCCGTGCTAAACACACGTTCTGACAATACACTGGCTGCAGGGCCCAATTTGGAGACCCAGAAGTTGAATGGGGCAGACCCATCAGTCAGAAAGTGTAGGCGTGTGCACATATACTGTTCCACCAAATGCTGAAATGCTGCCTACTGCTAAGACGTTCCATATCCACCAAGCTTTTCCACATTTTAGCCATGCTAACCCTGCCTCCTGAGGTGCTGACGGTGCCCCAGCTGCGTTGGCGATTTCTTCCTCCTCCTCTGCCTTCGCCTTGTGCTTCCACTGAGCCGCTGCTGTCAGGTGGGAATGCCATCAGCAGAATGTCTACCAGCATGCGCTTGTAGTCGCGCATCTTCCGATCATGCTCCAGTGACGGAATTAAGGACGGCACGTTGTCCTTGTAATGGGGATCCAGCAGGGTGGCCACCAAGTAATCAGCACTGGTTTGAATTTTGGCAACTCTGCTGTCGTTGCACAAGCACTGCAGCATGTCGTCGTTCATGTGTGTCAGGCTGCTCAGAGGCAACGACAAGCTGTCCTCTGTGGGAGGTGTATTGTCTGTGCTCTCTGTATCCCCCAGCCACGTTCCAGTGATGCCCATGAGCTGCGCCGGGTTCCACCCTGCTGTGAACACGGTTCCTCCTCCTCCTCATCCTCCTCATCCTGCTCATCCTCCAGAACTGTGTCCTGGCTGTACAATTGTGTACCTGGCCTATGTTGGTGCAGGAACCCAACCTCTGAGCCAGTTGTGAATGACTGGCCTAATAACCGTGGAAATGATCCCTCTTTCTCCTCCTCTTCCTCCTGTGCCACATCGTGTTCCATCATCGCCCAAAGAATTTTTTCGAGAAGACATAGAAGTGGGATAGTAACGCTGAGAACAGAGCGATCCGCACTGGCCATGTTGGAGTACTCGAAACAGCGCAACAAGGCACACAGGTCTCGAATGGAGGCCCACTCATTGGTGGTAAAGAGGTGCTGTTCCTCAGAGCGAGTCAGCCGTGTGTGCTGCAGCTGAAATTCCACTATCGCTTGCTGCTTCTCGTGCAGTCTCTCCAGCATGTGCAAGGTTGAGTTCCACCTTGTGGACATGTCGCATATGAGATGGTGAGTTGGGAAGGCCGAAGTTACGCTGCAGCGCAGACAGGCGAGCAGCAGTACGGTGAGAAGGCTGAGTACGGTCAGCGCTTTCTGCAGCAGCACTGACATATGGAGGTAATTTTTCAGTATTTTCTGCAACACCAAATTCAGCACATGAGCCAGGCAAGGGATGTGCGTCAAACCAGCTAGGCCCAGAGCTGCTACGAGATTTCGCCAATTATTGCACACCACCAGGCCAGGCTTGAAGCTCAGTGGCACCAACCACTCATCGGTTTGTTGTTCCATGACCCTCCACAGCTCCTGCGCGGTGTGGGTTTTTTCCTCCAAACAGATGAGTTTCAAAACAGCCTGCTTTTGTTTCCCCCTGGCTGTGCTGAAGTTGGTGGTGAAGGTGTTACGCTAAGTGGATGCGGAGGTGGTAGAGGAGGAAGCGGAGTAGGAGGAGCAGGCAACAGGAGGCAAAGAGAAATGCCCTGCAATCCTCGGTGGCAGTAGGATATGCGGCAAACTGCTATCCGCATCAGGCCCAGCCGCCACTGCAATTACCCAGTGTGCTGTAAGGGAAATATAACGTCTCTGCCCGTGCCTACTGGTCCACGTATCGCTGGGTATGTGGACCTTGCCACAGATGACGTTGCGCAGTGCACACCTGATTTTGTCTGCCACTTGGTTGTGCAGGGAAGGGATGGCTCGCCTGGAAAAGTAGTGGCAGCTGGGGACCTTGTACTGTGGGACAGCCACAGGCCATATTGTTTATAAAAGTCTCTGTCTGCACCAGACGGAATCACAGCATTTCAAAGACCAGGAATTTTGAAATGCTGCCATTTAGGGCCAGGGATCACGGGTGGGTAGGGGGGTACTTTCTCTTCTACTGTGGAGATGCTTGGCGACGGTGACGGACGTGGTGGCGTTGCTGCCACATCCTCTGTTTGCAGATTGGCAGGTGCCACTATCACTCCTGAGGAGGAGGAAGAGGCCGAGACTGCAGCAGAGGAGGGAGCAGGAGGAGCCTTAGAACTTTCTTGGTTTTTGAGGGGTTTACTCCACTGCAGCTCGTGCTTTGCATTTAGATGCCTGGTCCTGCAGGTTGTGCTCAGGTTTAGAACGTTTATGCCTCACTTCAGGCTCTGATTGCACAGCGTGCAAACCACTCGTGTCTTGTGGTCAGCACATTGTCTGAAGAACTGCCACGCCAGGGAACTCCTTGGAGCTGGCTTTGGTGTGCTCAGTCCCTTGGTGCGGTAGGCAGTAGCAGGCATACTGGCTAGGGGACGGCTACTCTTCTTTTGCACCCTGCTCCCTCTTTTGTTTTGCTGGTGGCTCTGTGTGATCACCACCTCTTCCTCCAAACTGCACACGTCACTCGCATGACCTTGATTCCATGTGGGGTCTAGGACCTCATCATCCTGCACATCATCTTCCAACCACTCTTCAACCCTGCCCTCCTTGTCAGTCTGCACACTGCAGAAAGCAGCAGCAGTTGGCACCTGTGTTTCGTCATCATCAGAGACGTGCTGACAGTGGCGTATCTATCACGAGGCAAACAAGACATTTGCCTAGGGCGGCACTTCCAATGGGGCGGCAAGATGCCTTGTTTGCCTCAGTGATAGATTTTTTTTTTGTCCGGGCTGCGCTGCTGGGGGTGCGCCGGCGCCGCTCCTCCCCGCCCAGCGCCGTTGTAGGTAATTTATTCACTCCACTTGCCTGAGAGAAGCGCCGGAAGACTCACACAGGCGCACTGGCAGAGGCATTGAAGTGCGCATGCACCTGCCAGTGCGCCTGTGTGAGTCTTCCGGCGCTCTTCTCAGGCAAGTGGAGTGAATAAATTACCTACAACGGCGCTGGGCAGGTAGGAAATCTGTGGAATCGGATGACACTGGGGGAGAAACTGTGGATGACACTGAGGGGGAATCTGTGGATGACACTAAGGGGGAATATGTGGATGACACTAAAGAGGGGGATCTGTGGATGACACTGAGGGGGGAATCTGTGAATGACACTGAGGGGGAGAATCTGTGGATGACACTGAGGGGGGAATCTGTGGATGACACTAAGGGGGAATATGTGGATGACACTAAAGAGGGGGATCTGTGGATGACACTGAGGGGGATCTGTTGATGACACTGAGGGGGAATCTGTGGATGACACTGAGGGGGAGAATCTGTGGATGACACTGAGGGGGAATCTGTGGATGACACTAAGGGGGGAATATGTGGATGACACTAAAGAGGGGGAATCTGTGGATGACACTGAGGGGGGGGGATCTGTGGATGGCACTTAAGGAGGGGGATCTGTGGATGGCATTTAAGGGGTGGATCTGTCTGTGGATGGCACTTAAGGGGGGGATCTGTGGATGACACTTAAGGGGGGGGATCTGTGGATGACACTTAGTGGGATCAAGGGAGGGGTGTGAGGTGTGGCTGTCGTTATTAACTTTTAAATACAGGAATACAGGAAAGGATGGAGCCTAAAAGGAAGGGCGGGGTTTACAGAGAAAGGGGTTTGGCCTTGACAGGAAGGGGCAGGTCAAATTTATATTAGGGGGTGCCCGAGTTTAGTCTCGCCTAGGGCAGCACAAAACCAAGATACACCACTGCGTGCTGCGCTGGTCTTTCCATGTCCACATCCGGAAACATAGGTGGTTGGGCATCGGCGCACTCAATCTCTTCCAGTTCTGGGGCAGGGCTATGTGGATGGCTAACAGAAACCCTGCCAGCAGAGTCATCAAAAAGTATAAGAGACTGCTGCATGACTTGGGGCTCAGACTGCTTGGCTGATTTGCAAGGGGGTGAGGTGAAAGACAGATGCCCATGGGCTGCAGGTGCCAACTCTGATCTTTCAGCAAGGGACCGGGTGGGAGACAATGTGAAGGAACTGTAGGCACTACAAAATAGTGCTGAACGTTCTGTCGCCTATGCGCACCAGAGGAAGGTGTTTAATTTGGACGTGTAGCTGGCACAGATTGACCATGTCCTCTCCCTGCAACAGGAGCTCCACCAACACCAGCAGCACCACAACCAAGGCTACGTCCTTTATTTGACGCTCTCCTCATTCTTTGCAGTCACCCACCGAACTAAAAGACGGATTTACTAAATTTATTTCCCTGTTAGGTATGCAGTGCAGGTGTACTTAAAAAAAAAAATGGGTATATGTCACCCAACAATGTAACAGACGGTTTTACTAAATTTATTTCCCTATTAGGTATGCAGTGCAGGTGAAATGCGTTTATGTCACCCAACAATGTAACAGACAAATTTTAGAAATGTATTTCCCTGTCAGGTATGCAGCACAGGTGTACTTCACAGCAAAAAATGTAAATGTGCCACCCCACAATCAGATGGATTTACTGAATTTATTTCCCTGTCAGGTATTCAGTGCAAGTTTACTTTACATTAAGAATGGCAATATGTCACCCACCGAACTAACAGATGGATTAACTATCTAAATTACACTGTCACGTATGCAGTGCAGGTGTACCTCATACAAAAAATTCGCTATAGGACACCCACAGAATAAACAGCCGGATTATTACTTATATTTCTGTGTCAGGGGTACAGAGATGGCGGATTGCACCCACAAAAATTCACTATAGGTCAACCACAGAATTAACAGCAAGATGAATACTTATATTTCTGTGTAAGGGGTTTGGCGGATTGCACCCACACAAATTTACTATAGGTCACCGACAGACTTAACAGCCAGATGATTACTTATATTTCTGTGTCAGGGGTTTTGCGGATTGCACCCACAAAAATTCACTATAGGTCACCCACAGAATTACAGTAACAGCCATATTATTACTTATATTTCTGTGTCAGGGGTACAAAGTTGGCGGATTGCACCCACAAAAATTCGCTATAGGTCACCCACAGAATTAACAGCCAGATTACTACTTAGATTTTTGTGTCAGGGGTACAGAGTTTTGGCGGATTGCACCCACAAAAATTCGCTGTAGGTCACCAACAGAATTAACAGCCAAATGTTACTTATATTTCTGGGTCAGGGGTACAAAGATGGTGGATTGCACTCACAAAAAAATTGCTATAGGTCACAGAACAAATAGCCAGATGAGATTCCTTCCTGATGTGGGCGGTGTTACATGTGATCCAGCTTTTATCCAGCTTTTATAGAGGCTGGGTCACATGATGCACAGGCCAATCACAGCCATATCATTAGTAGGCATGGCTGTGATGGTTTCTAAGTGCCCGAAGCTTAAAAGCTTGTTGATTCATTGCCCTGCAGCCTTTCAACAACCTTTATTAAACGCCCTTTTACTGCAAAGTTCGGGTTTGGGTCCAGGTAACGAAAATCGTAATGTTCGGTTTCGCTCCATACTACACATGAGCTTTGGAAATAACTTCATCTCTTGGGTGAAAGTCCTCTATTCCAACCCATAGGCTAGGATAAGGGAGAACAGCAGATTTTCCAAGCAATTTAAACTATCTACCGGTACGAGAGAGCGCTGCCCCTTATAACCATTATTGTTAGTCATTACAATAGAACCGCTATCAGCCGTTATATACATCTCATTAACCATTAAATGAGTTATCCAAAGTCTAAAATATCCCCCCAACGCCCAGGCCCCTCGTATACATTATATTTACCATGTCGCTCCATATCCTTGACAGAGGTGGGGGTGGGGAGGGGGAAGGGTGCATCCCTAGCAGCTTGCAGTCTGCATGCCGGATAAGGCTTGTGGCAATATGGAGTTGGAGTGGAACTACTGGGGGCAATACACGTGGCTTTTACAAATATTGGGGTTGCTACATGGGGGCGTCACAATTACTGGAGGCACTAAAGGGGCCAATATATCTACTGAGGGCACTACAGGGTGCATTATAACTATTAGAGGTGCTATGAGGAGCATTATTATTGGAAATTATATTGAGGGTCCTGTATGAAGACTACAGATGGGAGGATATCATAAGGTAGCAAGTGACACACTACCATTAGGGAGGACCAGTTTGTGCATTGCTTCTGGCTGGATTCTACACCTGCATCTTATATAGTGACATTATCAGTGGTAATTATGACAGGGATGCAGCCGGATATAATTATTGCTGTGGCCATGTTTATCCTCAGTAAGGAAGTTATCTCTCTTGGTGTAGACGTTAGATGTCTTGTGCTGAAGGTCCTGTCACTGAGGACAGTGGTTTAAACTGTTCTGATTTAAAGTGGACCTGTCACGTCTCCTGGCATGCTTGTTTTGTCCGTCCTCTCTGCATTTCATGTCTCCTTATGTCCCCATTCCCACAGAGATTTAGCTGAAGATCATATTAAACTGTATTCAGGATCATAATCCTTGACAAGTAGATAAGAGAAGAGGATAAGGCAGCTCTTTAGCTCAGTGTTGGGAAGTAACTTGTCCTTCTGTTTGATTAGGACAGTTTTTGTCTGAACTAATGGGACAGCGGCCATTTTATTTTTCCTAATAAGTGCTCTCTAGACAAAAAGAGCCATTATAACAAAAGAAAGGTGTTTGGGAATCTATTTAAGTATTTTCATTTTAAGTATTTTCATTTTCTTAATTGGCTAGGAACGTGGCGTTTGCAACTGAGCGGTTTACGAATCAATCTACGGACGAAAATAGAGATAAGATGCAGAAAGCTAGCCGCTCTCTTGAGGAATATGTAGTTGAAAAGGCAAATCATAGTTTATTTTTTAAAGGACAAAAACATTTCTCAGAGTCTGGCCGCCCTGGTAAGCTCCTTGCCAGAATAGTTTCACAACAGGAGAAGAAAAAGAAGTCTATAACTTTGATTCGTAGTCCAGACGGCGTAAACATACATGAACCTGAGGGAGTTAGAGATACTTTCCTGCAATACTTTTCACAAATATATAAGGCATCCCCTAGTGTCACATTGGATTTGGCGAGGTGTTTCCTGGACGGAATTTCTCTGCCGTCCTTAGCAGAGACTCAAAAAACTCTCTGGAAAGAAGTGACCCTCCTGGAGCTCCAGGAGGCTTTGAGGTCCGTCTTGGGGAACTCCTCGCCGGGTCTAGATGGCATTCCGTATGAGTTTTACCGTAAGTATAGTGAAGATATTCTTCCTCATTTGTTGGAAGTATTTTCCCACGCGTTGGACGAGGGAAATCTCCCAACTTCTATGATGGAAGCCTTAATAGTTTTAATCCCAAAAAGGATAAGGATCCGTCGGATTTGAGCTCTTATAGGCCTATCTCACTATTAAATACGGATGTTAAGTTATTGTCAAAAGTTATGGCTAGGAGACTTTCTAGGGTCTTGCCTTCGGTTATTCATCCAGACCAGAACGGTTTCATGCCGGGAAGGGGCACACATTATAATCTGCATAGGTTCTTTTCTAATATTCAGACCTCCGGGAGTGAGGCCCGCTCCATTCTGTCACTAGACGCCACAAAGGCGTTTGACAGAGTCGAGTGGGTTTTCCTCTGGGAAGTGATGAGAAAAATGAATTTTGGTCCTAAATTTATAGCAATGATACAGCTGTTATATAAATCCCCAACCGCTAGGATTAGGATCAATGATATGTTAACTGAGAGTTTTGAACTAGGGAGAGGTACCCGACAAGGATGTCCCCTTTCTCCTCTGTTGTTTAATATTTACATTGAGCCCCTTGCAGTCAGTATAAGGCAGGATACAGGGGTGGCTGGTTTCGGGGTAACGGGAGAACAGGATCGCATCTCTCTTTATGCGGATGATATCCTGTTTTTTATCCAACAAACAGATAGTACACTTCCCGAGTAATGGAGTTAGTTAATCTTTTTGGGAATTCTTCCGGGTTGGAGGTCAATTGGGCCAAGACGACTCTCCTTCCAGTGGATGAAATGCGAGGATCCACGGGTCTGCTGACTAGTGGATTATCGGTTTCGGAGACGTTGAAATACCTGGGGATGACAGTTTCTGCTAACATTCAAGACTATCTACAGCTCAACCTGTCTCCTTTATTACAAAGATTGAGATCCAAAATTAAGATATGGCAAAAAATCCTGTTCGCTAGAGCGGATAGAGTTTCGTTAATAAAAATGGTGGTGCTGCCCCAGGTTCTCTACGTTCTTCGTAATTCCCCTATATGGATAGAGGATAAGTACTTTAAATTAATTGACCGGATGTTAAATGATTTACTATGGGGGAGGAAACGGGTGAGACTAAAGGCTATGTATTTTTCTATGCCCTATAGGCAGGGAGGTCTTAATCTCCCTCACTTTAAGGGCTATGCTATGGCTTCTCAACTCTGTTTTTTTAACGATTGGGAAAATAGCCACCTCTGCAAGAAGTTGGTTAAAGACTCAGGTTTCTCAGACTTCTTTACAGTTTTGGAGTCTGATTATTTACGTAAGATACAGGATGAATATAAACCCTTCTGCAGAATGGCTATGAAAGCATGGAGGGTTATTAAAAGTTGGATGAAAGTTAGTGCATCATTGATTTGTACCCCATTGTGGCATAACCAAAAGTTATTGAGCTTGGATGACTTAAATTGTCAGCAATATTGGAAGAATAAGAATATCTATTTTTTGAGTCAAGTGATTAAAAATGGGCAGATTCTTACTCGTTTGGAGCTAGAACAAGAGGAGAATGTAGGTGAGGTGGTTTGGTATGCATACTTTCAACTTCGTTCGGCACTGCTTAGTATTTCTGATAAGCACTTATTTAATATAGACACTCCTGAATTTTTACACAAGTTGATTCAAAAGAAGGGTGGTATGAAAGTTAGAATCTCACATTGTTATAGGTACCTTATAAAAATTATTTCACGGATTGTTTATCTCCAGGGCAAAGATCCTGGTCTACTTTACTGTCAGATTCGGGTTCCCGGATTGGGAGAATGTAGGTGACAATTTAAGTTGGGTTTCGCACAATTTTAATCACACGGTAGTACAGTTTAATATTATGCATAAAATATATGTAACACCTCTGTGGCTTCATAGGATAGGATTAAGAGCTTCCTCTGAGTGCCCCCGCTGCGGCAGTCCCGGGGCAGACCATTTACATCTGTTCTGGGATTGCCCATCGGTGAGCAGATACTGGAAGTTGGTTCAAAGAACCTTACTCCAAAGACTAAATGTGGATATTCCTTTTTCTCCCAAGGTATGGATTTTAGGGGACCTATCGGAGGTTAGCTGCCAGGTTTTGAAGTCCCGATTGTTGACTAAACTTTTGTTTTTAGCTAGGCTTTTTATAGCTAGAAAATGGTTTTCTCCCTCCGCTCCAGACTGCAAAAATTGGCTAAACTTAGTCACTAAGGTTAAAAGTTATGAAAAAATTTTGTACAGACAAAGAGGATCTTATGAAAAGTGGGATAGTATCTGGAAGGAATGGGGTGTTTGATTAATTTAGTGTTTTTTTTTTTTTTTTTTCTCTGCAAGGCGGGGGGGGGAGGGGTGGGTTGATTCTGCAATTATGTTATTATTTTGTAAACTTTATATGTTGTTAATATTGAAATAAAGGATTAAAATATAAAAAAAAAAAAAAAAAATTGCTAGAGAACCCCTTTAAGTTTAATTTCAGATTGTTAAGATATATGTAGTTAAGATCAGTTTTCATAACAAAAAGGAAAAAATAGCAATTGAACCAAGAGGGACACTCACCGCATCAATGATAATTATGTCAATTTAGCATAATTGGAGGAATATTTATAAATATATTACAAAAGTTTAATTTAACAATTATGTTTGTACATCAATTATTCAACTAATGTCTTAAAAAAAACGGAAAGAGACAGATGGATTTATGCTCAAGGTGTCATCTCACTTGGAAATGTCCTCAAGGAAGGTTGTTATTAAGTTATTAGAAAAGACATTTCAGGCATGTAGCCCCCCCCCCCACCCCCCCCCCGCAAAATGTCTTTGTTCAATACTGGCTTTCCAGCAACTCTCCCAGAGTTAATCTTAGGGAAACAAACATGAGTAATTTTCTGTTTAATTAATTCAAAATACACAGCTTAAAAAGTATATTTTATGCAACTTTGGTACCCAGTATGAATTTTTTTCCCCTATTATATAAATTATGTCTTATTTATCATCTATATATGCATGAAATTTGAAAATTAAATTGTGAAACCTCCACACACAAAAATATAAAAATAAATGTACTCAATAGATGACATGGACAGCTCAACTGCTTCTGTGTTATTAATTTAGTTGGACTATATTTGTTTTTTAGTTGTGATTTAGATAATAATGAGACCACATTTTATTAGAAACTAGAGATGAGCGAACACCTGGATGTTCGGGTTCGAGAAGTTCGGCCGAACTTCCCGAAAATGTCCGGGTTCGGGATTCGAACTCGAGCCGAACTTTGTCCTGAACCCGAACCCCATTGAAGTCAATGGGGACCCGAACTTTTAGTCACTAAAAAGGCTGTAAAATAGTCCAGGAAAGGGCTAGAGGGCTGCCAAAGGCAGAAAAATGTAGGTAAATCCCCTACAAACAAATGTGGATAGGGAAATGAATTAAAATAAAATAAATAAAAATTAACCAATATCAATTGGAGAGAGGTCCCACAGCAAGGAATCATGCGTCATATCACCCACCACTGGAGAAGGCCACTCTCATTTAGTTCGGACCAGCACCCAGACAGAGGAGAGAGGTCCCACATCAAGGAATCATGCGTCATATCAACCACCACCGGAGAAGGCCACTCTCATTTATTTCGGACCAGCACCCAGACAGAGGAGAGGTTCATTCAACTTTGGGTTGCACCGCAAGATCATGGTAAAGTTAAAAAAATGAGGATTCAATAAAGAAGTGCCCCGGAGTACAAGAATACATGGTTGATGGGGAGGCAGTTATAAATGTTTATTCTGCACAAGGGAGGCACAGGTCCTGTGGGATCCATGCCTGGTTCATTTTTATGAACGCCAGCTTGTCCACGTTGGCTGTGGACAGGCGGCTGCGTTTGTCAGTAATGACGCCCCTGCCGTGCTGAATACACGTTCAGACAAAACGCTGGCCGCCGGGCAGGCCAGCACCTCCAAGGCATAAAATGCTAACTCTGGCCACGTGGACAATTTGGAGACCCAGAAGTTGAATGGGGCCGAACCATCAGTCAGTACGTGGAGGGGTGTGCAGACGCACTGTTCAACCATGTTAGTGAAATGCTGCCTCCTGCTAACACGTTCCGTATCAGGTGGTTGTGCAGTTAGCTGTGGCGTGGAGACAAAACTTTTCCACATTTCTGCCATGCTAACCCTGCCCTCAGAAGAGCTGGCCGTGACACTGCTGCGTTGGCGACCTCTTGCTCCTCCTCTGCCTTCGCCTTGGGCTTCCACCTGTTCCCCTGTGACATTTGGGAATGCTCTCAGGAGCGCTCTACCAGCGTGCGCTGAACTCGCGCATCTTCCTATCACGCTCCAGTGCAGGAAGTAAGGTGGGCACATTGTCTTTGTACCGGGATCCAGCAGGGTGGCAACCCAGTAGTCCGCACACGTTAAAATGTGCGCAACTCTGCTGTCGTTGCGCAGGCACTGCAGCATGTAGTCGCTCATGTGTGCCAGGCTCCCCAGAGGTAAGGACAAGCTGTCCTCTGTGGGAGGCGTATCGTCATCGCCCTCCGTATCCCCCCAGCCACGCACCAGTGATGGGCCTGAGCTGTGTCGGGTGCCACCCCGCTGTGAACCTGCTTCATCCTCATCCTCCTCCACCTCCTCCTCATCCTCCTCGTCCTCCAGTAGTGGGCCCTGGCTGGCCACATTTGTACCTGGCCTCTGCTGTTGCAAAAACCTCCCTCTGAGCCACTTCTAACAGACTGGCCTGAAAGTGCTAAAATGACCCCTCATCCTCCTCCTCCTCCTCCTCCTGGGCCACCTCCTCTTCCATCATCGCCCTAAGCGTTTCTCAAGGAGACATAGAAGTGGTATTGTAACGCTGATAACGGTGTCATCGCCACTGGCCATGTTGGTGGAGTACTCGAAACAGCGCAACAGGGCACACAGGTCTCGCATGGAGGCCCAATCATTGGTGGTGAAGTGGTGCTGTTCCGCAGTGCGACTGACACGTGCGTGCTGCAGCTGAAACTCCACTATGGCCTGCTGCTGCTCGCACAGTCTCTCCAGCATGTGCAAGGTGGAGTTCCACCTGGTGGGCACGCCGCATATGAGGCGGTGAGCGGGAAGGCCGAGTTACGCTGTAGCGCAGACAGGCGAGCAGCGGCAGGATGTGAACGCCGGAAGCGCGCACAGACGGCCCTCACTTTATGCAGCAGCTCTGACATGTTGGGGTAGTTGTGAATGAACTTCTGCACCACCAAATTCAGCACATGCGCCAGGCAAGGGATGTGCGCCAAACCGGCTAGTCCCAGAGCTGCGACGAGATTTCGCCCATTATCGCACACCACCAGGCCGGGCTTGAGGCCCACCGGCAGCAACCACTGGTCGGTCTGTTGTTCAATACCCGCCACAACTCCTGCGCGGTGTGGGGCCTGTCCCCCAAACATATGAGTTTCAGAATGGCCTGCTGACGCTTACCCCGGCTGTGCTGAAGTTGGTGGTGAAGGTGTGTGGCTGACTGGATGAGCTGGTGGAAGCAGAGGAGGAGGAAGCCGAGTAGGAGGAGGAGGCTACAGGAGGCAAAGAATGATGCCCTGTGATCCTTGGCGGCGGAAGGACGTGCGCCAAGGAACTCTCCGCCTGGGGCCCAGCCGCCACTACATTTACCCAGTGTGCAGTTAGGGAGATATAGCGTCCCTGGCCGTGCTTACTGGTCCACGTATCTGTGGTTAGGTGGACCTTGCCACAGATGGCGTTGCGCAGTGCACACTTGATTTTATCGGATACTTGGTTGTGCAGGGAAGGCACGGCTGTCTTGGAGAAGTAGTGGCGGCTGGGGACAACATACTGTGGGACAGCCATGGACATCAGCTGTTTGAAGCTGTCTATGTCCACCAGCCTGAATGACAGCATTTCAAAGGCCAGTAGTTTAGAAATGCTGGCATTCAGGCCCAGGGCTCGAGGGTGGCTAGGTGGGAATTTACGCTTTCTCTCCAAGGTTTGTGAGATGGAGAGCTGAACGCTGCCGTGTGACATGGTGGAGATGCTTGGTGACGCAGGTGGTGGTGTCGGTGGCACATCCTCTGTTTGGTGGGCGGCAGGTGCCAACATTCCTCCCGAGGCGGAGGAAGAGGCCGAGGCAGCAGCAGAAGAGGGAGCAGGGGGAGCCTGAGTGAGTTCCTTGCTTTTAAGGTGTTTACTCCACTGCAGTTCATGCTTTGCATGTAGATGCCTGGTCATGCAGGTTGTGCTAAGGTTCAGAACGTTAATGCCTCGCTTCAGGATCTGATGGCACAGCGTGCAAACCACTCGGGTCTTGTCGTCAGCACATTGTTTAAAGAAGTGCCATGCCAGGGAACTCCTTGAAGCTGCCTTTGGGGTGCTCGGTCCCTGGTGGCGGTGGCCAGTATCAGGCGAACTCTCTTGGCGGCGGCTGTTCTGCTTTTGCCCCCTGCTCCTCTTTTGCTACGCTGTTGGCTCGGTCTCACCACTGCCTCTTCCTCTGAACTATGAAAGTCAGTGGCACGACCTTCATTCCATGTGGGGTCTAGGACCTCATCGTCCCCTGCATCGTCTTCCACACAGTCTTCCTCCCTGACCTCCTGTTCGGTCTGCACACTGCAGAAAGACGCAGCAGTTGGCACCTGTGTTTCGTCATCATCAGAGACGTGCGGACTCCGATGAGGTGGTATTCCCATGTCCTCATCATCAGGAAACATCAGTGGTTGTGCATCAGTGCATTCTATGTCTTCCACCACTGGGGAAGGGCTAGGTGGATTTCCTTGGGAAACCATGCCAGCAGAGTCTTCAAACAGCATAAGAGACTGCTGCATAACTTGAGGCTCTGACAGTTTCCCTGATATGCATGGGGGTGATGTGACAGACTGATGGGCTTGGTTTTCAGGTGCCACCTGTGCGCTTTCTGCAGAAGACTGGGTGGGAGATAATGTTGTGAACATGCTGGATCCACTGTCGGCCACCCAATTGACTAGCGCCTGTACCTGCTCAGGCCTTACCATCCTTAGAACTGGCATTGGGCCCCACCAAATATCGCTGTAAATTCTGGCGGGTACTGGAACCTGAGGTAGTTGGTTCACTAGGACGTGTGGCTGTGGCAGAATGGCCACGTCCTCTCCCAGCACCAGAGGGTACACTAACACCACCACGACCGCGTCCTCGTCCCTTACTAGATGTTTTCCTCATTGTTACCGTTCACCAAGCACCACAATAAGGAATAAAATATTTGGCCCAATGTATTGATTTCAAATTTAGGCCTTTTTTTTTTACAGGCACCTAACACTATCTGCCTATTTGTTTATGTAGCGTATTACACTAATCCAGGCACAGCAGTAACCACTGATTTAGGGGAATATCTCTTTTAGGGCTAGTAATTAGGCCCTGGATGAAAGGTATCCTTTTATGGACAGATTTACACTTGGCCTGCAACAGCTGGGACACCAGATTCAGGGTATTGCTATATTGGCAGGTTAATTTAACCCCAGAACAAAATATATGTGTAAGCAGACACTATGAAATCAGTCCTGCAACTGTTTGGACACCAGATCCAGGGTATTGCTATATTGGCAGGTTAATTTAACCCCAGAACAAAATATATGTGTAAGCGGACACTATGAAATCTGGCCTGAAACTGTTTGGACACCAGATCCAGGGTATTGCTATATTGGCAGGTTAATTTAACCCCAGAACAAAATATATGTGTAAGCGGACACTATGAAATCTGGCCTGAAACTGTTTGGACACCAGATCCAGGGTATTGCTATATTGGCAGGTTAATTTCACCCCAGAACAAAATATATGTGTAAGCGGACACTATGAAATCGGTCCTGCAACTGCTGGGACACCAGATCCAGGGTATTACTATATTGGCAGGTTAAATTAACCCCAGAACAAAATATATGTGTAAGCGGACACTATGAAATCTGGCCTGAAACTGTTTGGACACCAGATCTAGGGTATTGCTATATTGGCAGGTTAATTTCACCCCAGAAAAAAATATATGTGTAAGCGGAAACTATGAAATCTGGCCTGAAACTGTTTGGACACCAGATCCAGGGTATTGCTATATTGGCAGGTTAATTTAACCCCAGAACAAAATATATGTGTAAGCGGACACTATGAAATCTGGTCCTGCAACTGCTGGGACACCAGATCCAGGGTATTGCTATATTGGCAGGTTAATTTCACCCCAGAAAAATATATGTGTAAGCGGACACTATGAAATCTGGCCTGAAACTGTTTGGACACCAGATCCAGGTTATTGCTATATTGGCAGGTTAATTTCACCCCAGAACAAAATATATGTGTAAGCGGACACTATGAAATCTGGCCTGAAACTGTTTGGACACCAGATCCAGGATATTGCTATATTGGCAGGTTAATTTCACCCCAGAAAATAATCTATCCTTTGCCAGACAGCAGACAGTATTATACTTGTCTAGCCAAAGCTGGAACACCAGATTTAGGGGATTGGTATTTGGGCAATTGTATTTAACCCCTTAATAAAATATAGAAATTGCTGTCCTGAGTTTCTAGGGGTGACAATTAGCACAGCCAAGCCCCTGATGTAGGATATAGCAAAAAAAAACTAGTATTGATGGATTGATGGACTTGGTGGCCGCTTCTTCTGGTGCACCACAAGTCACAAAATGGCCGCCGATCAACCCAGAAAATAAGTGACAGAAAAACGCTCTGTGCAGCCTAAAAACCAGTGAGCAAGTAACTAGCAGAAGTTCAATGATTCTCAGCTGTAGATCGATCCGTTCATTAGGTGCTGTTGCTGACTTTAACCTGCCTAATCTCGCCCTGACAGAAGCTGCGTCCTCTCCCTACACTAGTAAGAGCAGTGTGACATGCGGCGCTACGTGACTCCAGCTTAAATAGAGACTGGGTCACATGCTGCACTTGGCCAATCACAGCCATGCCATTAGTAGGCATGGCTGTGATGGGCTCTTAGGGCAAGAAGTAAAACGCTAGCTGATTGGCTGCTGTGCAGCCCTTCAGAAAGCAGGAAGTAATCGACGAACACCGAACCCGAACCCAAACTTTTTTGAAAATGTCCGGGTTCGGGTCCGGGTCCCGGACACCCCAAAATTCGGTACGAACCCGAACGATGCTCGAACTGTTCGCTCAACACTATTAGTAACCAAAGCAGAAATCCAAGTAATTTAAAATGGTTCACTTACCTGTTCTTGCAATTGTAGATTGAAAAGAAAGAAAAACTTCAGCCACCTCTAAGGAGACTAGGGGGGCTTACTGCATTTAGCTTCTAAGCTCCCCTTCGTGTTATGTTTTAAATGTATGTCTGAGCTTGGGATTCATTTATCATATAAAAATATAAACAGCAAAAATGATGTTTATTTTCACCCCACCTGACAAAAAACTTTCCTGGAACATTATACGCAACATTTAATGCTTCCATTATAAAATACAAAATATTCTGCAAAAAAAGAAACATATATGACGACAGAAAACTAACAAAAGCTATAGCTCTGAGAGGGCGGGGATAAAAACAAGAATATGAAAAAATGTAAAAGGTTTTCCAAGATCCTTTTACTGATGACCTAGGTCATCAGTATCTGATTAGTGGGGGTCCGGCACCTGGGACTCCCGCTGATCAGTAGTATGAGAAGGCATCGACACTCACAGTAATGACTTTGGTCTACTCGCAACTTTCCCTAGGCCATGTCATGTCACGTTCATCGGTCACATGCCCTAGGCGCAGCTCTGCCCTATTCAAGTGAAGCACAGCCACTATTAAATGGATGATGCTGTACTTGGTGACCGGGGAGAAGTCCGTGGAGCTCACGGGAGCGCTGCTGCCTTCTTAAAACAGCTGATCGGCGTGGTAACAGGTGTCAGACCCATACTGATCAGATACTGTTTTGGGAAGGGGTTAATAGATCCTATAATAAAGCCAGCAGTGTTGGCCTCAGTAATGGGTCTGGAAGATCCATTTGTATGATCAGCTGCAACATATAAATGCCCGACTGTAAGCTATATTATATTACAACAATATTACAGTTTAGATAAATATTCTGAAAGAGCAAAAATGTACAAAATTACTAAATCTCCATTGGTACTAACAACCTTTTATTTTACATCATTACAATTTACAAATTCAGTTAGGCTCATTCACCCAATACTCCCAACAAGAATTTAAGATGAAAAACACACGTAGCACAATAAAATCACTCTACGTTTCCATTTATGGGTCTGCTTTTTTTCTTAGATACTACTATTTCCTGTCCTTGATTACCCACATGAAATAAACCATTCTATTGTCAGCACCTGCATTGTGCACATTCTTATGTGACGCTACACTTTGTCATTGTGTAGAGGTGAGAAACATTGAACTCCGTTAACTAAAGAGTTCATGCGCAGACCCGCTAGTCATAAACTTCCCATGTTTTCTACATAAAAGTTTATTGTGCAGGCACAAAAACAGATTTCTGTTGAGTACATCTTCATGATTATTTCGGATACTATTCCACTATTTTCCTCTAGGGTCTGTGTTTCTATTGTCGCAGTCTTATTCACATGAATGACAAAATGACGGTGTCCTGAAGATAAAAATATGGAAATATGAATGTATACATACGCATATTTTATTTGTGCCAGGAATAGCACTTATAAGTACTGTGTGCATAGTAGTCATCATTCGCCCAAGGACGCCATGCTCTGCAGCGTGCAGTGAAAAAACACTTCCATCAGAAAGTGGTATTTTGTTAAATCCGGTATTCATAGAAGACAAATTGTTTAAGAATTTTTTTCCCTTTTTTATTTTTCATTTCAGCAGTACTATGTCTTTGAAAATAAAATACAAAATATTATCCTTTTGCAGCAATCAGCAGATGATAAAACCTTCCATATATATATGTATTTCATTGTCAGTTTACTGCTGCCGTAAGGTGAACATATTTTTAGAAGGGTAATTCTCGTAATAATAGTAGGTGTAGAATTGGGATAATAGTATGACAGCTTTATTGTTCTCTTGATAGGCATAAATAAAGATGCTTACAGAGAAATATTGCATTGATTAGCGTAATGTGTGATGCTCTATGGAGTCACTGCTGGGGAATCTCATTTATGAGCTGACTAAAAAAGTTAAGCAAGACTGTTTGTCCAAACAAGAAGAAAGCTAAAGGGGTTTTCCTGGCTACAGATCATTAATATCAGATTGAAGAAAAAAATCCAGCTCCAGCAGTGGATGGGATAGAATAGAATTTCAGTCTTCATTAAGCGATTAAAAACTCCAAGTCATATTGACATCATTCATGCCAGTATTGTCAAAGCATTTCGGACGAGATAGTATGTACAGTCCTTCCCCATGACAGACATAGTGAGTCTGGGAGGACATCAAGCTGATATACCCTCCCCCATCAGGTAACACATGTGTGAGGGAGGAGGACACAGCAGAAATGAACCCTCTCACCAAATACTCACTAGTACAAAAAAGCTAGTCAAATTTAAAAAGAACACAAAAATTTAACATATATAAAAAACATTATAATGAAAAGCTACAGTAATCCAGGGGCATATAAATAATGTGTGATCAAAATACTACCATAATAGGTGCAAATACAAACCGGATTCCAAAAAAGTTGGGACACTAAACAAATTGTGAATAAAAACTGAATGCAATGATGTGGAGATGGCAAATGTCAATATTTTATTTGTAATAGAACGTAGATGACAGATCAAACGTTTAATCCGAGTAAATGTATCATTTTAAAGGAAAAATATGTTGATTCAAAATTTCACGGTGTCAACAAATCCCCAAAAAGTTGGGACAAGTAGCCATAAGAGGCTGGAAAAAGTAAATTTGAGCATAACGAAGAGCTGGAAGACCAATTAACACTAATTAGGTCAATTGGCAACATGATTGGGTATAAAAAGAGCTTCTCAGAGTGGCAGTGTCTCTCAGAAGCCAAGATGGGTAGAGGATCACCAATTCCCACAATGTTGCGCAGAAAGATAGTGGAGCAATATCAGAAAGGTGTTACCCAGCGAAAAATTGCAAAGACTTTGCATCTATCATCATCAACTGTGCATAACATCATCCGAAGATTCAGAGAATCTGGAACAATCTCTGTGCGTAAGGGTCAAGGCCGTAAAACCATACTGGATGCCCGTGATCTCCGGGCCCTTAAACGACACTGCACCACAAACAGGAATGCTACTGTAAAGGAAATCACAGAATGGGCTCAGGAATACTTCCAGAAACCATTGTCAGTGAACACAATCCACCGTGCCATCCGCCGTTGCCAGCTGAAACTCTACAGTGCAAAGAAGAAGCCATTTCTAAGCAAGATCCACAAGCTCAGGCGTTTTCACTGGGCCAGGGATCATTTAAAATGGAGTGTGGCAAAATGGAAGACTGTTCTGTGGTCAGACGAGTCACGATTCGAAGTTCTTTTGGAAATCTGGGACGCCATGTCATCCGGACCAAAGAGGACAAGGACAACCCAAGTTGTTATCAACGCTCAGTTCAGAAGCCTGCATCTCTGATGGTATGGGGTTGCATGAGTGCGTGTGGCATGGGCAGCTTGCATGTCTGGAAAGGCACCATCAATGCAGAAAAATATATTCAGGTTCTAGAACAACATATGCTCCCATCCAGACGTCATCTCTTTCAGGGAAGACCCTGCATTTTTCAACAAGATAATGCCAGACCACATTCTGCATCAATCACAACATCATGGCTGCGTAGGAGAAGGATCCGGGTACTGAAATGGCCAGTCTGCAGTCCAGATCTTTCACCTATAGAGAACATTTGGCGCATCATAAAGAGGAAGGTGCAACAAAGAAGGCCCAAGACGATTGAACAGTTAGAGGCCTGTATTAGACAAGAATGGGAGAGCATTCCTATTTCTAAACTTGAGAAACTGGTCTCCTCGGTCCCCAGACGTCTGTTGAGTGTTGTAAGAAGAAGGGGAGATGCCACACAGTGGTGAAAATGGCCTTGTCCCAACTTTTTTGGGATTTGTTGACATCATGAAATTCTGAATCAACATATTTTTCCCTTAAAATGGTACATTTTCTCAGTTTAAACTTTTGTTCCGTGATTTATGTTCTATTCTGAATAAAATATTAGAAGTTGGCACCTTCACATCATTGCATTCAGTTTTTATTCACGATTTGTATAGTGTCCCAACTTTTTTGGAATACGGTTTGTATATATTATACTGTTTCCACCGAGCACCAGGGGCAGACACAAATGGAAAAGGGGAAAATCCTCTCAATATTGAAGTATGAGGTCCAAGCGCTTGTTCAGACCATGAGGTTGTCTGGTTCCTAATTTGAAGATCCAGAATGCTTCCCTATTGAGGAGTTGCCTCCTGTGATCTCCCCCTCTTGGTGGTAACGAGACTCTTTCAATACCTTGGGCTCGCAGATGCGATATATCCCCTGCATGGATAATCGCAACATGCGAACTTACCACTGATACATTGCGTTTGTCAAAACATGGGACATCTGAAAGATGTCTACAAATTCTCTTCTTTAGGGGACCTGTCGTACATCCAGCATATTGAAGTTGGCATAAACTGCATGTAATCAAGTATATAACATATTTGGTATTGCAGTTGATGAATGATTGTATGACAAATTCCTTGTTATTGGTTACAGATGTAAAGGATCTGTTCACTATAAGGTGAGAACAGCATATGCACCTCTGGTGCCCACATTTGTAACAGCCTTTACAATTTAACCAGGTAGAATTCAAATTTGAACTAGATGTGAGAAAGAGGCTGGGGCTGATTAAGTTGCCCACAGTGGTGGCTTTCCTAGCTGCACACCTAACTCCTCCGGACACGATGTCTGACCATTGTTCGTCACTTGCCAGAATTAGGAAATATTTTTTAATAATTTTGCAAATAGCAGGATATTCTTGGCTATACTGTGTAACAAAAGTAGTAACTTGTTGGCTGTGAGGGGAAGGGTCAGACATCCTGTTCGTGGGCGGAAAAATTAAAGACTCTCTATCTAGAGATGATGCTTTTTTATGTGCACGATCTATGGTCATATGAGAGTATGCTCTATTTTGCCTGTAGAAGCAATGCTCTATGTTACCTGTAGAAGCAAAACAGCCCCAAAGCATGATTGACCCCCCGCCATGCTTCACAGTAGGCAAGGTGTTCTTTTCTTCATAGGCCTTGTTCTTCCTCCTCCAAACATAGCGTTGATCCATGGGCCCAAACAGCTCTAATTTTGTTTCATCAGTCCACAGAACACTATCCCAAAACTTTTGTGGTTTGTCCACATGACTTTTGGCTTACTGCAGTCGACTCTTCTTATTCTTTGGAGACAGCAAGGGGGTGCGCCTGGGAGTTCTGGCATGGAGGCCTTCATTACGCAGTGTGCGCCTTATTGCCTGAGCAGAAATTTCAGTACCTGCATCTGACAAATCTTTTTTCAGTTCCTCAGCAGTCACACGGGGACTTTTCTCCACTTTGCGCTTCAGGTAGCGCACAGCAGTCGAATTCAGCATCTTCTTTCTGCCACGACCAGGTAGCGTTTCAACAGTGCCCTTTGCCTTGAATTTGCGAATGATGCTTCCTATGGTGTCTCTTAGTATGTTTAACATCTTTGCAATATTCTTATAGCCATTGCCCTTCCTGTGAAGAGAAATCACCTCTTCTCTTGTCTTCCTGGACCATTCTCTTGACTTCATCATGTTTGTAAACACACCAGTAGAGATGGCCCGAACTATTCGCTGGCGAACAGTTCCTGGCGAACATAGCTTGTTCGCGTTCGCCACGGCAGGCGAACATATGCGATGTTCGGTCCGCCCCCTATACATCATCATTGAGCAAACTTTGACCCTGTACTTCACAGTCAACAGACACATTCCAACCAATCAGCAGCATACCCTCCCTCCCAGACCCTCCCATCTCCTGGACAGCATCCATTTTAGATTTATTCGGAAGCTGCAGTCTTAGTGAGAGGAGGGACAGTGTAGCTGCTGCTGATTTAATAGGGAAATCGATAGCTAGGCTAGTGTATTCAGTGTCCACTCCAGTCCTGAAAGACTCATCTGATCTCTGCTGTAAGGACAGCATCCTGATAGCACCCCAAAAAGCCCTTTTTAGGGCTGCTACATTAGTCTGCTTTTTTGTTTTTTTCTCCATATATATATTGAAGTTGCCTGGCCTGCCCGTGTGTGGAGCTGCAGGCCCACAGACTGTAGTGTGCCCACTGCCAGAGCCCACCACTCATACCGGGTGGCACAGGAGTTTACATAAAAAAAGGCATTTCATTTTTACACTTACACTAGTTTAATTTCAGTTGCTTGCCTGCTGCCAGTGTGTGTCAGGCCGACTTCCACTGACTGTAGTGTGCCCACTGCCAGTGCCCACCACTCATACCGTGTGGCACAGGACTTTGCATCTAATAAAGGCATTTCATTTTTACACTTTAATCTAAGGTTAGTTGCCTGCCAGTGTGTGTCAGGCCGACTTCCACAGACTGTAGTGTGCCCACTGCTAGTGCCCACCACTCATACCGGGTGGCACAGTAGGTTGCCGATAAATAAGGCATTTAATTTTTACACTTTAGTCTAATTTCAGTTGCTTGCCTGCTGCCAGTGTGTGTCAGGCCGACTTCTACAGACTGTAGTGTGCCCACTGCCAGTGCCCACCACTCATACCGGGTGGCACAGGACTTTGCATAAAAAAAAAGCATTTAATTTTTACCCTTTAATCTAAGGTTAGTTGCCTGCCAGTGTGTGTCAGGCCCACAGACTGTAGTGTGCCCTCTGCCAGTGCTGCCCATCAATCATACCGTGCGGCACAGGACTTTGCCTAAAATAAGGCACTTTATCTGTACACTTTAATCTAATTTCAGTTGCCGGCCGGCCAGTGTGTGTGTGTCAGGCCCATAGACTGTAGTGTGCCCTCTGCTAGTGCCCAACACTCATACCGGATAGCACAGTACCTAGCACGCGTAGTACCACTTATCTAAAATCCATTCAATACACTTCCTGATAGGGGACGTAACAGGGATTAAACTGATGAGAATAGTACTACATAAAATACCACTAATATCGGGTGTGACAGTAAATTGCACAGCACAGACGCAGTGACCGTGGATTAAAACAAAGGGGAGGGAGCCAGCGTTTTTTTAACAATCTCCCCGTTCAAAAAATCAATTCAATAAATGAACCCCAGATTGGGGACGTTAGAGGGATTAAATTTATGAGAATAGCACTACAGAAAATAACACTCATATCGGGTGTGAGAGTAAATTGCATTGTGCAGACACAGTGACCGTGGATTAAAACAAAGGGGAGGGAGCCAGCGTTTTATTAACCATCTCCCCATTCGAAAAATCAATTCAATTCACCTTTCAGGGACCCTTGGTGTTGTACGTGGCTGGGTGGAGGAAGAAACCTTCAATGACATCACCGGGACATGGCTAGCTTGGTATCCAACCTTGTGCAAATAGGGAGTTTGCGGTTGTGCAAATAGACGGTTTGCAGTTGTTTGCGGTGCATTAAAAGGGGAGTTTGGTCTGTCAATGTCTGTGAAGCGGGCGTAACCCTTACACTACCTGATCGATACAACATCATACCTGATCGGATACATACACTGGATGTTTTAAAGCATGTTATTCCAAACAATTTAGGAATGTTAGTTGATTTATGTCCTTTATGGATTAAAACCCGACTCTGCGTCCACTACGTAATTTTCCATGGGAGTTTTGCCATAGATCCCCCTCCGGCATGCCACAGTCCAGGTGTTAGTCCCCTTGAAACAACTTTTCCATCACTATTGTGGCCAGAAAGAGTCCCTGTGGGTTTTAAAATTCGCCTGCCTATTGAAGTCTATGGCAGTTCGCCCGGTTCGCGAACATTTGCGGAAGTTCGACGTTCGCGAACGGAAAATTTTATGTTCGCGACATCACTACATACTAGTAAATGTCTAGAAGGAGCTGAATATCACAGTCATTTTAAATCTGCCTAATTGGTGCTTAATATGCTTGATTGCTGCTCCTTGACATCCACAGGTGTTTTCAATACCTGATCGAAAACACTTGAATGAACCTCTGTTTTTAAGAGTGGTAGTCTTTAAGGGGTTGAATAATTGTGTCAATGAAGAAATCACAAAAAAACATTTAATACTGTATTACAAAAACAATTGATGTCATTTTAGTTGCATTTGGTTCTTTAAAAAGTCCTTGTAAGATTTCATTCTGAACACAATTACAAATGTACACTAAATTCCCTAAAACCCTTTACAGCACTGGGGGTTGAATAATTTTGAACACAACTGTACCTGTTTGTATAAAATACTGATTGAGGGGTGCGATATACCTGCTTCCACCAAATATTGATTCAGGGGTCTTTATACCTGCTTCCACTAAAAACTGTCTGAGGGCTGCGATATACCTGCTTCCACCAAATATTGATTAAAGAGTTGTATATACCTGCATCCACAAAATATTGATTAAGGGGTTTGATATACCTGCTTCCACAAAATACAGATTGAGGGGTGCAATATACCTGCTTCCACCAAATATTGAATCAGGGGTTCTATATACCTGTTTTCACAAAATACTGATTGAGGGGTGCAATATACCTGCTTCCTCCAAATATAGATTCAGGGGTTCTATATACCTGCTTCCACAAAATACTGATTGAGGCCTGCGATATACCTGCTTCCACAAAATACTGCTCTTCCCTAGTGAATTTGGCACAGGGTCATTTTGATAATGACAGGCAGAGGAAGAGGCAGGCCATTCCGCAGGGGTGGTAGGGGTCGGGCGGGTGCACCAGGCCATAGCCTAAGTGGGAATTTGGAGAAGGTGTGTGCGATTACATCAAAGGACGCGCCAGAGTTGGTTGAGTGGCTCACTCAGCCTTCCGCTTCTGCACCCTCCTCATCTTCTGTATCTGTACCCTCCTAATTTTCTGCTGTGCGCACCACCAAAGACACCACCACCACAATAGCCCCTTCACTTGAGTCAGTGGAATTATTTTCCCATCCATTCCCAGACCTTACTGATGCGCAGCCATTCTTGGCATTGGATGAGGAAGATGAGATAGCAATGGCTGCCAGCCGTACCTAGATCAGCCCAAGGAGGGAGGTCCCCACTGTTGCTGCCTACTCTAAGATCTCTAATGACAGTGGTGGTGAAGGGGACGATGATGACGTGTCGATGGACGTCATGTGAGTGCCCACAAGAGAGGAAGAGGAGGGGAGTTCAGAGGGAGAGACGGAGAAGCAGAGAGGGAGTAGAAGGAGGAGAAGCAGGCAGAACCTGCAGTGCACAGGAGGGAAAAAGCAGACTGCAAATGTATCCAGAGCGAGTCCTTCACCACGCACGGTCACATCTGGCACTCCCAGGATGCCGGCACATGGCTGGGCAGTGTGGCCTTTTTTGACCTGTGGCCAGAGCTGGCACAATTTGCCAGGGAACTCTTGGCTTGCCTCTCATCAAGTGTCCTGTCCTAGCAGACATTCAGCGCGGCAGGTGGGATCGTGGCCGATAAGCACACTCGCCTAGCTCACGACATTGTGGACTACCTCACATTTCTAAAAATAAATGAGGCATGGATCTCGGAGGAATTCAACACCTGTGACGACCATGTTTAATTGATTTGCCAGCCCACACATATCTGCCACCACCCAGAAAAAAGAATGGTCCTTGTCTTATGTATATACAGTGGCATAAAACGCCTTTTCTGTCAGGTGAAGGCCTAATTTTTGGGTCTGTCCTCCAGTGGCCTACAGTAAAATTTTTATCCAGTGACAACCGAAATGTACCTCCAGACAAATAATCATTAGTTCTTTTCTGTCAGGTGAATGCCTAATTTTTGGGGCCTGTACTGGCCTACAGTAAGATTTTTAGCTGGTGACCGCCTAATCTACCTCCAGCCACATCATCGCAAGTTCTTTTCTGTCAGGTGAATGCCACCTAATTTTTGGGGTCTGTAGCGGGCTACAGTAAAAATTTTTGCCGGTGAACGCATGAGCACCAAAGGTATAATATGGGTGCGTTATTGTTCCTGTATTATGGTCCGAACACCGAACCTCCTGTAGTTAATCAGAAAATGAGTAAGAGCACCATAACTCTGGTTCTGATAAACTGCAGAAGGTTTGGGTGTTGTATACATAATATAGACACAAAAAAGAGCCCGTCTGAAAAGCGGATGCATTTTTATTATTTTTTTAACTACGGTAATTGAGAACAATCGTTTATGGTGACAGACAATGAGTGAAAATGCCTTTTTTGACTGACAAAAATAATTTCCATCTATCAGAAGTATATTAGATTCCTCTCTAGTGAAAATCATTGTCACTGTTTCTGTGGATTGTAACTGGTATCTCTAGAAGATGGGTCTGACTGTATATTTTATGGTAAAAACTGGGTATGGACAAGATAATGACAGTGTAAAATGTAAACTTTAATTACATTTTTGTGTTTGTGGTGTGTTGGTGCGACTTATTTGAGCCGTGATCTGAAATATGGTTAATGTCTGAGCATGGCATCAATAAATAGCCTAATTAGGTGCAAAGTGGTGATTAGATGAGCAAGTGCTCATCTTCACATTTCTTTTCTGGAGGAAAATAGACCCTCCTATATGTGACAACCAGAGAAGTATGGTCTGATAACATGCATAGAAATTCATGTTACTCTCCCCCTGGGACCATGTACAGTTACACAGAGGGAGAGAGAGAGAGAGAGAGAGAGAGAGAGAGAGAGAGAGAGAGAGAGAGAGAGGAGAGAGAGAATCTATGGGGCAGATTTATCAATGTTGGCACAATTTACACCGTAACTAACTTTTAGAGCTGAAGAAAGTCGTGAAAGTCAAGACCAAATTAATGAAATGTCATAGAAAGCATAATAAATTAAATATAGAGCAGATTTTTAACACTTTAATGGAAATTGCAACATTTTCCAACAATTGTCACATTTTAATGCCAATTTGTGGTAGAAGAGTAGGAAGTACTGAATATGGCCAAGTCTGCAGGAACATACAACTTTTTTAACAAAAAGTTTTGTTACAAAGTGTGACTGTTCATGAGTTTTCAGTTGTCTGGGGTATGTTTACAACAATGCCTATATTTGATCCTGAGAACACATTCATAAATTAGATGGTCCTAATGCCATTACCCAGGCCCACTTTTTCTGCAGATTTCCATTTTGGTGTGTATCCTTCTTTATGGAGTGAATACTGATGTTGGTAGGTGATAAATTTGTCGCAGACTGTATGGCTTGTAATTTTGGCACATTTTACACTTTTTTGGTGCACATTGATAAAAATACACCTATTGAATAATTAAAACACTGGGTACTCTCCGATACTTGGAAAATTTAATTTAAATTTATTAATCCTAGATAAAATAAAACAAAATAAAAATAAAAACGTGTCAGCAATGTCTCTAAAAAGCTGTCTGCCAACCATCCAACTTAAGATCAAGGGAACAAGAGTACAGTAAAAAGCTGGCAAATAGTGAGAACAACCACAAATCCTTCTTCAGATACTATTAAATATCGACCTCATCAAGGGGGATAGAGTCCGTATCACTATCCAGCTTGGAGATACATAGACTCCGTGAGTACTTCCAGAATATCTGTGTAAAGGCACTGTCTGGCGCGCAAAAGGACGGCATCACTGAACAGGACAGATTACTATAAAGAGGTCCGTGTGCAGCTGCCGACGTGGTCAAGACAGACGGGAGCAGCTCGGAAGACCTTGGTGTGCTATGTACAGTGAGAACACCAGGTCTAGAACCGAAAATTAAACATATGTCTTCCCGGTAAGACTGTGGCATTTCTACTATTGATATTTGGAAAAGCATTTGTTATTTGGAGATCTAGCGGGACGCCGCTGGCCCTAACAATATAGCGGGATGCCGCTCTTAACATTGGGACATCACTACAATATTGGTGATATCTACATTGCAATGCCCACAGTGGCTTAATTAAAGCTGGATTTATTAGTAACTGCGATACCTAGTGAATTGAGTTATAAGGCCATTAGAGAAGAACATTGGAGATATACCACCCCCAAGGTGGATAGTGATACGGACTGTATCCCCCTTGCTGAGGTCGATATTTCTTATTATCTGAAGAAAGATTTCTGGTTGTTCTCACTATTTGCTGGCTTTTTACTGTACTCATGGTCCCTTGATCTAATGTTGGATGGTTGGCAGACACCTTTTTGGAGACATTGCTGACACGTTTATATATATATATTGTAACGGATCGCCTGGCACCCCGACTGGGTACCTCCGTTGAAAGATGCTCCTAGCGTTTCCTGAGGACTCCAAGCGCTCTAGCCGACACCACAACCACCGAACCTGAGAAGCATACGAATCCTCTCAAGCCTCTGAATGCTGTAGACAGTTGAATAGGAACCCTACGAATAGGTTTGCACTCCTAGCAGTCAGACTGGAACAGCATCCAATAACTCCTCCCCCAATAACGAGACGACACTTCACTTTGAGGGTCAAACAGGACCACTCTCCTGGGGCATACAGCCTCTTTTATTTACACTCCACAAACATAGTACGGCCCACAGGGGTTTGAAACACAGACACTCCCACACAAAATACAGCGACCAATCAACATACAGCCAGATATATCACAATCCCACATGGCTGGTCCATTGTGGGTGCTGATTAGGTCACAGCGATGTCCATTGTGAATGGTGATTAGGTCACAGGTAATGTCCATTGTGAATGTTGATTAGGTCACAGCAATGTCCATTGTGACTGTTGATTAGGTCACAGCAATGTCCATTGTGAATGCCAACTGTCATTGGGGCCATAGTCGCAGGGTAAGAGGCTAGCAAGCATGCCTCTCCAATGCCCAGGGATACATGGCAGTTTGTCACATATCTCCCTTTGGGGGAAGACTAACCAGGCACCTGACCTCCTGTCGGTCAGTGCCTACGTTAGTCGATCCACCAACCCACAATAGACAAATGCCAGAATAGCCCACCCACAACAAACAGGTACAAGAGTGACCCACCCACAAGAAGCAGTTACTGCACCCGGATATTCCTCTGGGGTGCTGGGGCAACATGCTGTGGGGACTTGAGGGAGGGCAGAGGCCGACTGCACTCTGCCCAGCTGCCAGCTCTCCTACTGGTATAACCTGCAGGACCTCAGGCTCTGGACAGGGGACAAAGGGAGGGCAGAGGCCGACTGCACTCTGCCCAGCTGCCAGCTCTTCTACTGGTATAACCTGCAGGACCTCAGGCTCTGGACAGGGGACAAAGGGAGGGCAGAGGCCGACTGCACTCTGCCCAGCTGCCAGCTCTTCTACTGGTATAACCTGCAGGACCTCAGGCTCTGGACAGGGGACAAAGGGAGGGCAGAGGCCGACTGCACTCTGCCCAGCTGCCAGCTCTTCTGCTGGGGGCTGGGAACATAGTCCGGCTTAGTAGCCAGGGGAACATGGGCGCCAGTGGGGGTTAACATCGCCTCTGTTAACCCTGGGGCCAAGTTAGGTGTTAGCTGGGGAGGAGAGTTTGTACTTACCCCCTCCTCCTGTTGTCCCGGTGCGGGTAGTTGGGGATCTGGACAGGCTGTCCAGCATCCTTGTAGGTCAGGCACAGAGACCACGGTCCCATCTGCGCCGTCTGGGAGATTGGTGTCTCCCCTTGTTAGGAGTAAGCTGCCGCTGGGGAGAGGGGGTGCTGTGTTCCTCTCCCTGAAACACAGGCTGCTGCTGGAGTGGGAGACCGCCTGTCTCCACTCCCGTAACATTGTCCTGCTGCTGGGAGAGAGACCAACTGTCTCTGCTCCCTGTAGGACACACTGCCGCTGGGGAAAGGACGACACCTTCGGCCCCCTGGACTTCACACTGCCGCTGGGGGAAAGGACGACACCTTCGGCCCTCTGTAACTCACACGGCCGCTGGGGAGGAAGGACGACACCTTCAGCTCCCTGGGGTACACACTGCCGCTGTGGAGGAAGGACGGCACCTTCAGCTCTCCGGAGCGCACTCAGCCGCTGGGGAGGGCGGACGATACCATCTGCCATGAACTGCAGGTACTCTGCTGTTATCCTCCTCACGAACTGTACAGATTTCTCCGGGGGTTGGGTCCGAAGAAAATCAGCCGTGATCTCAGCTCTCTGTCAAATTCCTCCTGCGTGTAGCTGGGTGCCATGCTTGTTCTCCTGTGAGTCTGGATCCCAGCGCTGCCAACCAATGTAACGGATCGCCTGGCACCCCGACTGGGTACCTCCGTTGAAAGATGCTCCTAGCGTTTCCTGAGGACTCCAAGCGCTCTAGCCGACACCACAACCACCGAACCTGAGAAGCATACGAATCCTCTCAAGCCTCTGAATGCTGTAGACAGTTGAATAGGAACCCTACGAATAGGTTTGCACTCCTAGCAGTCAGACTGGAACAGCATCCAATAACTCCTCCCCCAATAACGAGACGACACTTCACTTTGAGGGTCAAACAGGACCACTCTCCTGGGGCATACAGCCTCTTTTATTTACACTCCACAAACATAGTACGGCCCACAGGGGTTTGAAACACAGACACTCCCACACAAAATACAGCGACCAATCAACATACAGCCAGATATATCACAATCCCACATGGCTGGTCCATTGTGGGTGCTGATTAGGTCACAGCGATGTCCATTGTGAATGGTGATTAGGTCACAGGTAATGTCCATTGTGAATGTTGATTAGGTCACAGCAATGTCCATTGTGACTGTTGATTAGGTCACAGCAATGTCCATTGTGAATGCCAACTGTCATTGGGGCCATAGTCGCAGGGTAAGAGGCTAGCAAGCATGCCTCTCCAATGCCCAGGGATACATGGCAGTTTGTCACATATATATATATATATATATATATATATATATATATATATTTATCTTGGATTAATAAATTTAAATTCAATTTTCCAAGTATCGGAGAGTACCCAGTGTTTCAATTATTACATTTTTTGATTTACATAGATTGGGTGAATCTATTTCACTGTGAGCACCTCGGAGTGGTAACCTATTGCTCTTGTTGCGACACTTATCATTATCATTTAAAATCCACCTATGTCTCTCCACAGTGCAGCCTGTCAGCGTGTCGCCTACTAGCCCCACCATTCCTCCCCCACGGAGGCTGACATTATAGCCAGTTTGAAGGCAAGAGGGCTGTTTTCTCCTGGAATATCATGGACTGCATAGCAGCTACAGATGTGAGCCAGGTCTTTTTTTAAAGCTGACAATATAAGTTTCAAAACAAGACCAAGATCGTGAGTTACAGTCCTTAAAAATCAGTTCAAGAGTTAGAGCTGCACAGGTTAATGCAGCTTTCAGTAGGACCTATTTCTAGCTGCTACAAATAGTGATATATCTCTGCTATTCATAAAGAACAGATTTTAATGTATAAATTTACTGCTGAGAGTGAATCTTTTACCATAAAACTATATATTAAACTGTTCAGCTCCTTCTGCTCTATAATATGCTGTCTGCACATTGCACTGCATTTCGTGGTTACAGGTTCTACTTATGTGCATTGCGCTGCAATATAATCTATACAAATTATATGGTATCTCTGCAGTTAAATAATACTGTCCTTTTAATAGTCGCAATTGCACCATTTCTGATCTGTGCCATTATTATACATTGCCATGTAATCAACTCTACAGCTGTCTTTTTTTCATATAATACATGAAAAGAAGTAAAATCAATAGCTCAGCTGAAAGCTGTGTGCAGGGACTCAACAAGGGACCACAGAGAAGACAAGAGATGCACACTGTGATTCAGGTTGGATGCCTTCATTGATCACAGGCTGGTCAGCAAGGAGCCAGCTCCACATTCTTAAGTCCTTGTTTCCTCTGATGTTTAAAACTTCTTCAACACTGGGAGGTTCTATAAAAGGACATGTGCAATTGTATTAAAGCTGCTTAACCAGGTGCATATAAACAATATTGTCAAAGAACTTAAGGAATGTTATGTAAGATTCATTTATTTTTGTATATCTGCAAATATAAAACTTACTTAAAGGGGTTGTCCAGGATTTTGATATTGATGACCTATTCTCAGGATAGGCCATCAATATCAGATCCGCAGAAGTTTTACCTCAATAAAATCAGTGCTGCAGTTACCAGCTACCCTGCTATACAATGAAAAGAATTGTGTAGTTCTGGTGCTGACTTTCAGCCCCATTGACTGCTCCCACTGACTACTCTTGAGGATAGACCATCAATATCAAACTGCTGGATAATCCCTTTAAGGCTTTTTTACAAAGGCCAATGATCAGATAAATAGATGTTTTATGAATGTTCATTTATGATCAATGCCCCATGTAAACAGCCCACTGATCAGTTGACAAATAAACAAACTCAACTTTTTCAACTGATAACATAATTTATGCGGCCATAAAAATCATTGTTTGTTGGAAGAATACATTGCTTCGTATAACCCGGAATGTACTGCTGATAATAAATTATATACGCCCTAATAATTTCACAAAGGATAGTTTGATCACATACAGTACTGAGGTTTGCTCCATGCCCATGAGTACTGATCAGTAGAGATGGCCCGAACTATTCGCCGGCGAACAGTTCCCGGCCAACATAGCTTGTTCGCGTTCGCCTCTGCCGGGCGAACATATGCGATGTTCGGTCCGCCCCCTATACATCATCATTGAGCAAACTTTGACCCTGTACCTCACAGTCAGCAGACACATTCCAGCCAATCAGCAGCATACCCTCCCTCCCAGACCCTCCCACCTCCTGAACAGCATCCATTTTAGATTCATTCTGAAGCTGCAGTCTTAGTGAGAGGAAGGAGAGTGTAGTTGCTGCTGATTTAATTGGGAAATCGATAGCTAGGCTAGTGAATTCAGTGTCCACTCCAGTCCTGAAAGACTCATCTGATCTCTGCTGTAAGAACAGCGTCCTGACAGCACCCCAAAAAGCCCTTTTAGGGCTGCAACATTAGTCTGCTTTTTTTTTCCTTTATATACATATTGCAGTTGCATGGCCTGCCTGTGTGTGAGGAGCTGCAGGCCCACAGACTGTAGTGTGCCCACTGCCAGTGCCCACCCCTGTCATCCCATGTGGCACAGGACTTTGCATCAAAAAAAGGCATTTAATTTTTACACTTTAATCTAAGTTTAGTTGCCTGCCAGTGTGTGTCAGGCTGACTTCCAGTGACTGTAGTGTGCCCACTGCCAGTGCCCACCCCTGTCATCCCATGTGGCACAGGACTTTGCATCAAAAAAAGGCATTTAATTTTTACACTTTAATCTAAGGTTAGTTGCCTGCCAGTGTGTGTCAGGCCGACTTCCACTGACTGTAGTGTGCCCACTTCCATTGCCCACCCCTGTCATCACGTGTGGCACAGGACTTTGCATCAAAAAAAGGCATTTAATTTTTACACTTTAATCTAAGGTTAGTTGCCTGCCAGTGTGTGTCAGGCTGACTTCCAGTGACTGTAGTGTGCCCACTGCCAGTGTCCACCACTCATACCGGCTGGCACAGGACTTTGCTTAAAAAAAAGGCACTTAATTTTTACACTTTAATCTAAGGTTAGTTGCCTGCCAGTGTGTGTCAGGCTGACTTCCACTGACTGTAATTTCAGCTGCTTGCCTGCTGCTAGTGTGTGTCAGGCCGACTTCCACTGACTTAGTGTGCCCACTGCCAGTGCCCACCCCTGTCATCCCGTGTGGCACAGGACTTTGCATCAAAAAAAGGCATTTCATTTTTACACTTTAATCTAAGGTTAGTTGCCTGCCAGTGTGTGTCAGGCTGACTTCCAGTGACTGTAGTGTGCCCACTGCCAGTGCCTACCACTCATACCGGCTGGCAGAGGACTTTGCATCAAAATAGGCATTTAATTTTTACACTTTAATCTAAGGTTAGTTGCCTGCCAGTGTGTGTCAGGCTGACTTCCAGTGACTGTAGAGTGTCCACTGCCAGTGCCCACCACTCATACCGGCTGGCACAGGACTTTGCATAAAAAAAGGCATTTAATTTTTACACATTAGTCTAATTTCAGTTGCTTGCCTGCTGCCAGTGCGTGTCAGGCCCACTTCCACTGACTGTAGTGTGCCCACTGCCAGTGCCAACCACTGATACCGGGTGGCACAGTAGCTTGCTGATAAATAAGGCATTTCATTTTTACACATTAGTCTAATTTCAGTTGCTTGCCTCCTGCCAGTGTGTGTCAGGCCCACCTCCACAGACTGTAGTGTCCACTGCCAGTGCCAACCACTGATACCGGGTGGCACAGGCTTGCCGATAAATAAGGCATTTAATTTTTACACATTAGTCTAATTTCAGTTGCTTGCCTGCTGCCAGTGCGTGTCAGGCCCACTTCCACTGACTGTAGTGTGCCCACTGCCAGTGCCAACCACTGATACCGGGTGGCACAGTAGCTTGCGATAAATAAGGCATTTCATTTTACACATTAGTCTAATTTCAGTTGCTTGCCTCCTGCCAGTGTGTGTCAGGCCCACCTCCACAGACTGTAGTGTGCCACTGCCAGTGCCAACCACTGATACCGGGTGGCACAGTAGCTTGCCGATAAATAAGGCATTTAATTTTTACACATTAGTCTAATTTCAGTTGCTTGCCTGCTGCCAGTGCGTGTCAGGCCCACTTCCACTGACTGTAGTGTGCCCACTGCCAGTGCCAACCACTGATACCGGGTGGCACAGTAGCTTGCCGATAAATAAGGCATTTCATTTTTACACATTAGTCTAATTTCAGTTGCTTGCCTCCTGCCAGTGTGTGTCAGGCCCACCTCCACAGACTGTAGTGTGCCCACTGCCAGTGCCAACCACTGATACCGGGTGGCACAGTAGCTTGCCGATAAATAAGGCATTTCATTTTTACACATTAGTCTAATTTCAGTTGCTTGCCTCCTGCCAGTGTCTGTCAGGCCCACCTCCACAGACTGTAGTTTGCCCACTGCCAGTGCCAACCACTGATACCGGGTGGCACAGTACCACTTATCGAAAAAAAAATGACAGGCAGAGGCAGGCCACCCCGCAGGGGCCGTCGTGGTCGTGGTGCTGTGATTTCCACTGTCCCTGGAATAATGCCTAGTGTTCAGAGGCCATGTACCCTGAACCCGAAAAATTCTGAGGACGTAGTTGACTGGCTTAGACAGGACACCCAATCTTCAACAGCTTCCGCTAAGAACCTTGACGCACCATCTTCCTCCAGCTCAGCTTTGGTCACCTGCTCTCAAGTTACCACGCACCCGCCCGCCGCTGATAGGAATAGTTCTAGTTAAGACACCACTCATATAGGGTGTCACAGCACATTGCTCTGTGCACGCGCAGTGCCCCAATTTGGGAGTATGAGGACCGACCAAGCTGCTTTTTCCATCTCCCGGTTCCTGAAATCAATTAAGTTTGGTGTATGAGAGTTTGGTCTGTCATTGTGAAGGCAGTCGAAGGTACCAGGCCTAAATTTTTTTTCACAAAAGGCAATCCCTGATATGGGATGTAACAGGGATTAAACTGATGAGAATAGTACTACAGAAAATACCACTCATATCGGGTGTGACAGTAAATTGCACAGCGCAGACGCAGTGACCGTGGATTAAAACAAAGGGAGGGAGCCAGCGTTTTTAACCATCTCCCGTTCGAAAAATCAATTCAATTGACCTTTCGGGGACCCTTGGTGTTGTACGTGGCTGGGTGGAGGAAGAAACCTTCAATGATATCACCGGGACGTGGCTAGCTTGGTATCCAACCTTGTGCAAATGGGGAGTTTGCGGTTGTGCAAATGGACTGTTTGCGGTGCATTAAAAGAGGAGTTTGGTATGTCAATGTCTGAGAATCGGGCGTAACCCTTACACTACCTGATCGATACAACATCATACCTGATCGTATACACACACTGGATGTTTTAAAGCATGTTATTCCAAACAATTTAGGAATGTTACGTGATTTATGCCCTTTATGGATTAAAACCCGACTCTGCGTCCACTACGTAATTTTCCATGGGAGTTTTGCCATGGATCCCCCTCCGGCATGCCACAGTCCAGGTGTTAGTCCCCTTGAAACAACTTTTCCATCACTATTGTGGCCAGAAAGAGTCCCTTTGGTTTTTAAAATTCGCCTGTCTATTGAAGTCTATGGCGGTTCGCCCGTTCGCGAACATTTGCGGAAGTTCGCGTTCGCTGTTCGCGAACTGAAAATTTTATGTTCGCGACATCACTACTGATCAGCTTATCATTGATTGCCACACATTATGAGCAGGGAACCTGGCAATGTAAATGCACCTCGAATAGACTTCAATCCTTAATTCTGTGTGCACAGGAGAGTTGGTGAGGGGGGTGTTCATACAATAGCAGGGCTATTGAAGCAATATTCTGTGCACTTAGGAGAATTGACTGGGAGTAGTCACACAATAGGGAGCTGAAGAAGGAGCACTCTGTCACATACAGTAGTAGAGTGAGGAAGCAACATTTCAAATTATTTTAGGGACACTTTGGGTATGACAGAGTTTGTTAGAGCAGGGTTTGTCAGAATACATTTATTTCAGAATATTTCCTGTGTAACATGCTTAATTTAAGTACTCTACAGTGAGGACAGTATAGAGGGAGAGGAATGTCTGTAATGGTGATTTCAGATGCCATTTTAAGTTAGAATTATAATCTTTATAAAGGTGAGTTAGCCTCTTTAAAGTGCACTGAAACTTTCATTTTATTTCCCATAATAAAATAGCAAAGGCGAAAAAAGTGAACTTTAAAATATATTTGATTTATAAACTGCTTGTTTCTGCAGTTATCCCCCCACCCCCCACAATTCCACTACTACTACTGGAAGTCATACACAGGAGATATCAGCTTACAGAAGACAGAGACCAGACAGAGCTGTGAGAGATTAATTATCTCACCCAAGAGGTGGATAATGTTTTATCTAATAAACCTGCTCTGGGGTGAGATAAATCCTCAGTAGTTGCTATAGCCATGTCTGACCTCCTACTGCTCTTACTCTACTCTGTGTGCCTCAGCTGCTCATCCTCCTCCTCACCCCATCCCTCTGCATATACCTCAATGGGCTGTGTACAGACTTCTATGTACAGATTTAATGATTCACTTCAGAGACATTGATTAGTGCGGGGATGGGTGGGTTGGAATATGTAGGCACTTTCCTTTAATAAAATATACTACCAAGTTCACAATTACCACAAACTATTGATTTATAAAAAATAAAAAATAAATAAAATAAAAGTTTAGTCACACTTTAACGCAACCAAGACTCCTAATTATTCCAGACCCAGGCTAGACATCTGAGTGATATCGAGCATGCTTGATTCCATTGGATTGGATCTGCTAAATAACCATCAACTGAAAAGAAAACACAGCACTGTTTGTGTGGCAGTGCGACATGAATTTGACAACACACCCATTAAAAAATAGGGAATCCCTACAAATTTAGAACTGTTGGCAAGTATAGTATAGATTGGAATGATTGGTTTAACACATATGAAAGCTTGAGAAGAAGTGATGTTGCACATCAAACAGCTGAGAATGAATGGCCCAAAACATATGAAATCTATAAAAGCATTTGCCAAGTACATACAGTCCTTATACGAGAACCTTATAAGTTATCTACCCCAACATGTTCAGTCAGTGTTAGAGAACATGTTGAGACATGTCTGGATATGCAACACACCCAGTAGCAGTTCAGTCTGATGAAGGCACTAGAAGTGCCAGGATGGCAAGTGCAGTACAGTGCTTGTCTACAAAGAAAGTTAGGGATTTGGAGCTTTGTTTTGAGATTAAAATCCTTACAAAGGAAGAAAAGAAGCCTAAAGAAATCCATGAAAGGATGATTGCTGTATATGGTGATGATGCAGCTTCCTACTACCAAGTAAAACTTTGGGCTAGGCAGTAGTGATGAGCGAGCACCAAAGTGTTCGGGTGTTCGGGTACTCGGACATAAAACATAGCGATATTCGTGCACTCGGCCGAGCACCCGAGTCTAATGGAAGTTAATGGGAGACAACCAGGCACACCCTGCTCGGATGAGGGGAGGGTGCCTGTTCCATTGGAGAAGGTCAGAAAGTGACAGAAACAGCACGGAAATGGATCTGGAACAGCATGGGGAACATGTCTGGGTGCATCTTGGACTCCAATGTCGCTACTGGGAACCATATTGTCCGCCACTTTTACATAGCGACAAAATCATGCCCAAAATCCCGCCCCTCCCCCCCCCAAAAAAGAGATTTTTAGAGGTAAAATTGTTAGGAAACATTGTTTCCTGTATATTGAATTGTATATACGGAGCAAATGCTGGCAAAAATTACAAGGAAGAAGCTGTCACGGCGTGGAGTGAGGCAAACCCCCCACCGTGCATCGTCCACGGCCGCTGGGACAGCTAACAGGAAAAGGGAGCTGATCACCTAGTGAAGCATCCCTATAGAGCCCTGGCCTCCTAACTGTATGGGCCAACCTTGAGGGTAGGAGGGCCCATACCTCAGGAACCTGGAGCCCTAAGAATCCCTGCTTAACCCTGGATATAATGAAAGGGCAGAGACCACCTGCTCATCCAATACCACAGATGAGCAGGAGTCTTCAGAGGCCCCTCTACAGCCGGGAACCAGACAGTGTACGCCCGCACGACAGGTAAGTAACAGAGCAAGTCACTGTCACGACCGCTATCCCAGCAGCGGTCGTGTCGCACCAGACGGAGGGGAAGGGGGACCCTTATCTACGGATGGGAAATAGAACGGCCATCCCTGACAAACCCTAAGCTGGCACCTGTCTGCCCTGATACCCTAGACGGGGTGTGAACCCGTGCGGCGAGCAGGATGCCTAAACCCTGAGTCACCCTCAGAAGACTAGACTGGGGAAAGGCAGATGGGAGCACTAGTCACCATCACTCATGTCTAGGAGAACAACAGGGGAAGACAGCAACAAACAAACAATCTCCAGCAGAGATAGACTTATCCAGTCACGAGCAGAGAAGATGATCCCAATAACGACAGTCCACGCCAGACAAGAGCTCCACAGCAATACCGTCAAACGATCTCCTTCAAAGGTCAATATAGCACTGGAAGTAAGGACTATATCTGGCAATGACTGCAAGTGAAACTGAAACTAATATAGTAGCTGGGAGTGGCAGACAGCACTCACCTGAGAAGAATGCCTACAAACTCCCAGTCAGGACAAAAAGGTTCACAAGGCAAAACCCGGATGACATACCCTGAACCACGGAGCAAACTCACAAGCTATCGCGAGTAGCAAGTCGCTGCGACCTTCTCCTCCCAGACCTGTCTGGATCAGTCACAGTCGTGACAGTCACATACACAAAGCCTACACTTACCTGCCGCACTTGAGAAGCCGAACCAGCACCAGGATCTCCTGGACCCCCATACGGACACCAGATGCATGGAGAAGATCCTGGCAGGGCAGCACACCATCTGGAGCAACAAGCAACAAGCAACTAGGACCACACTCCAGACAGACCCACACCATAACAACAACACAAGTTGGGGATAAGCAAAACAAGCACACTGGAGGGGATACACCAAACAGACAAGATAAACAATGGACAATAAAACCAATATAACGAATAAGGGTGGTTTACGCAGACATAACAGTGGAAACACAAAACAAGCTCCAGCACACACTCTCACTGTGGCTGGACAAACAAAACTGACCTCAGGCTCCAAACACACACACACATAAGGAGGCCTGAGGTCACAGCCACTACACACCCATTAACTCTGTGCACACCACACCCAGCACAAAGACATTAACCCTATGTGCACCACACACAGGGAAAAAGCACACCACACAGATGTGAGTGTCTCGCATGCTCTAGACACAAAGTTGCCAGCTGGCAAAAGCATGCGAGACAGAGGAACACAACCTCAACATAGGTCGTGACATACCAGTTGCCGCCGGCAACGGCATCTAAAACAAGAGTCACAACCCACCGCGGGTCATGACAAACACAACCTCAACAGAGGTCGTGACATACATGTTGCCAATGGCAACCGCATTTAGACACAAGGGTCACAACCCCACCGGGGTCGTGACAGAAGCACTCTGATACAGCCCATATATCACATAAAGGAGGGCCTTATTCACATGGTGCTACAATTGTTCAGGTACACTGCTGCACTCATAAAGCCTATGCACTGTGAGTGAAAGGGCTGCCAAAAGATACAATGAACCGACACTCCAATATACCCTTTATTACACATAAAGGAGGGCATCATACACACCCTTAAAAAATTATCATTGATGACCTACTGGTGACCCTCAAAAACATTTGGAGCAAGGGCGTGCTGGTTACCCTCTAAAACATTATAGTTGAGGGCCTGAAGGTGAGTGGACCCTATAAAAAATTGTAGTGAGGGCCTGAAGGTGAGTAAAGGCCATAAAACATTGCAGTGATGGCCTACAGGTGAGCAGACCGTATAAAACATTAGAGGTAAGGGCCTGAAGGTGAGCGAACCCCCTTAAACATTGCAGTGATGGCCTACAGGTGATCAGACCATATAAAGCATTGAAGGTGAGGGCCTGTAGCCGAGCGGATCTCATAAAACATTGTAGTTATGGCCTACAGGTGAGCAGACCATATAAAGAATTGGAGGTGAGGGCCTAAAGCCTAGCGAACCCCATAAAACATTGCAGTGATGGCCTACAGGTGAGCAAACCGTATAAAGCATTGGAGGTGAGGGACTGATGGTGAATGAACCCCATAAAACATTGCAGTGATGGCCTACAGGTGAGCAGACCGTATAAAGCATTGGAGGTGAGGGCCTGAAGCCGAGCGAACCCTACAAAACTTTGTAGTGAGGGCATATATATTCTGTATGGAAGAGGCAGAGGAGGAGGCGGATAAGAAAACAAGATTCAAACATATACCCTTTTTTTTTTTTTGCAGTGAAAAGGGTGCATCTGAATCTTGTGGATTGAGTACATTATAAAGCATACATTTAAATTGCGTTTTTGTTCCTCATTAGCTCAGCTTTCCTCTGGTGGATTGGAGAAGTCAGGGGCAATCCAGGCCTTGTTCATTTCTATCTGAGTCAACCTGTCAGCATTGTCAGTGGACAAGCGGATATGCTTATCTGTTATAATGCCACCAGCAGCACTAAATACAGGCTCAGACAATACGCTGGCGGCAGGACAGGCCAGCACCTCCAAGGCATAGAGCGCAAGTTCGTACCACATGTCCAGCTTGGACACCCAGTAGTTGTAAGTCACTGAGGAATCATTTAGGATGCTGACATGGTCTGCAATGTATTCCTTCACCATCTTCCAAAACGTTTCACTCTTTGTAGCACGAGGCCGCGCTTCAGGGTGAGGTTGCTGGCGGGGTGTCATGAAAGTGTCCCATGCCTTGGAAAGTGTTGTACTGCCTCTGTTGGAACTACAGTGTTTTCCACTTGTCTCGCTTCCTCGGTTGCCTAAGGAAGTACGGACTCTGGCAGCCGCATTGTCAGATAGAAAATTTTGGCGCAATCTGTCAACAAGTACCTTCTGGTATTGCACGGTTTTACTTGTCCTCTCCACCACAGGAATGAGAGATGAGAAGTTCTCTTTGTAGCAGGGGTCGAGAAGGGTGAACAACCAGTAATCTGTGTTACCTAAAATGCGTATAATGCGAGGGTCGCGGGAAAGGCAGTCTTACATGATGTCAGCCATGTGTGCCACAGTACCAACAGGCAAGACGTCGATGTCAACTTCAGGATGACTCTCCATACCCTCATCATCCTCCTCTTCTGCCCATACATGCTGAACAGATGGAATTAAAGTTCCATGGGTACTAGCCTCTGTAGCAGAGGCAAGTATCTCCAGATTCTCCTCCTCCTTATGGCCCAAATCGCGCTGAGAAGACGAACTGGGGAGGTCTAGGTCTGGTCATCACCCTGTGTCATCTCCTCCCACATTACCTCGTCTGCCACATTCAAAGCATCCTCCTTAATTGTGAACAGCGATCATTTGAGTTACGGCCAAGTTACGGCCATTGTCAGACACAACCATGCCTGATTGTAGGTTGAGTGGCGATAGCCACAGCTCTGTCTGGTCCCTTATACCCTGCCACAGCTCTGCGGCAGTGGGCTGTTTGTCCCCTAAACAGATCAGCTTCAGCACGGCCTGTTGACGCTTACCCACAGCAGTGCTAAACTGCTTCCAGCTAGAGTCTGATGGCTGACTGCTGTTGGAGGTGGAAGTGGAGGAGGAGGCGGTAGAGGAGTAGAAGTGGGGGTTGGAGGCAGTAACATGGAAGTAGGGCCGGCAATCCTGGTCGTGGGTAGCACCTGTGCGTCCCAGGGTACGACTTACTCCCGGCCTCCACAACATTCACCCTGTGTGCAGTCAGGGAAATGTAGCGTCCCTGGCCACCAGCACTTGTCCATGTGTGCGTGGTGAGGTGGAACTGCCCAGTAAGTGCGTTGGGCACGGGTGATGTTCTGGGACACATGCTGGTGTAAAGCGGGCACGGCACACTGTGAAAAATCGTGGCGGCTGGGGACTGCTTACCAAGGGATGGCCGCCGACAACAGGCTGCGGAAGGCCTCAGTGTCCATAAGCCTAAATTGCAACATTTCAAGGTCCAGTTATTTAGAAAGTTGCGCATTTAGTGCTATGGCCTGTCGGGTCGGTGGATGGATGAATATTTGCGCTTGCGTTCAAATGCCTGTGTTATCGACATTTGGACACTGCGCTGGGACAGGAAAGTGGATGTTGTTAGTGATGGTTCATGCAAAGGCAAGGTGCAGGGCGAGGGGCATACAGGCCTGCGCCTTTGACAGAGGAATGACCAGCAGTGCGTAGCACAGAGGAATTGGAGGCAGCGGTGGGACCTGCAGATGCAGAGTGTGGACCCAGGCATTCGGCCCACTTATTAGGGTGCTTGGATGCCATGTGGCGGATCATGCTGGTGGGGGTGAGGTTGCTAGTGTTCACGTCCCGACTCATTTTGAATGGCACAGGTTGCAAACTACCACTCTTTTGTCGTTGGCAAGGTAGATTTACGCATGGGGGTGCTCGGTGTAAAGGTTGCGGCCTGTTTGGTGTGTGTTGACGTCTCCCTTTTGCAACCCACTGCCTCTTCCAGACTGTTGCGGTGCTACGGATCCCTCCCCCTCTGTACTGCTGTCCTCACTCGGCTTTTCACCTTCACATGTTGTGCCTGTAGATGTGACCCTTATCGTCCACCACTTCCTCTTCCACTTCCTCACTCTGCTCATCCTCCTGACTTGACCTAACCACCACCTCAGTGATTGGCAACTGGGTCTCATCATCATTCACCTCGTGAACGAATGATTGCCGTTCATCACTGTCATCTTCTTGAGACTGTGAAGGCTCAAGAGGTTGGGAATCAGGGCACAATATCTCAGGTACCTCTTCTAGCGTGCTTGGTGAGAGAGCCAAACCAAGTACTGGTGATGAAAAGACATGGTGGGAGGAAGGAGGATCAGAGTGAGGATTCGGTTGACCAGACTCTTGGCTACAGAGACTGGATTTCGTGGACGAGAAGTTGGTGCTTAACCGACTGGAAACATTATCTTCTGCAATCCAACCGACCACCTGTTCGCACTGGTCCGACTTGGACAGTGTTGTCCTGCGCCGCCCAACTAAGTTGGACATGAAGCTAGGTAAGGTGGATTTTTTAGTTTTTTCTGGTGCACTGGCAGCAGGCACAGTTTCATTGCGCCCAAGGCCATGGCCTCTGCTTGCACCATCAGCATTATGCCCAGAGCCACAGCCTCTGCTTGCACCATCAGCATCATGCCCAGGGCCACGGTCTCGGCTTGCACCATCAGCATCATGCCCACTTCCCTCTCCCTTTGTGCTCGCCTTCTACATATTAATGGTTTTGCCTGTAGATGTGGCGCAGAGTGTTTTACTGTCAGCTAAAGACACAGTTTTCTGATGCAGGACAGTACTGGATACAGAAAAATACAGATTTTCGGCACTACACTAGCCCAGATATAATGTAATTTTTACACTACACACTGTATTGGCTTGCTGTAATTTACTGGATAGAGGAAAATACAGATTTTCGTCACTACAATAGGCCACAGATAATGACATTTTTACACTACACACTGTATTGGCTTACTATAATGTTCTGGATACAGAGAAATACAAATTTTCGGCACTACACTAGGCCACAGATAATGACATTTGTACACTACACACTGTATTGGCTTGCTGTAATGTACTGAATACAGAGAAATACAAATTTTCGGCACTACTCTAGGCCACCGATATTGAAATGTTTACAATACACACTGTATTGGCTTGCTGTAATGTACTGGAGACAGAAAAATACAAATTTTCGGCACTACACTAGGACACAGATAATGAAATTTTGAAAGTACAAACTGTATTGGCTTGCTGTAATGTACTGGAGACAGAAAAATACAAATTTTCGGCAGTACACTAGGACACAGATAATGAAATTTTTATACTACACACTGTATTGGCTTGCTGTAATGTACTGGATACAGAAAAATACAAGTTTTTGGCATTAAACTAGGCCACAGATAATTAAATGTTTACAGTACACACTGTATTGGCTTGCTGTAATGTACTGGATACAGAGAAATACAGATTTTTGGTACTACACTAGCCCAGAGATAATGTAAGTTTTACAATACACACTATATTGGCTTCCAATAAGGTACTGGATACAGAAAAACTAAGATTTTTAGCACTACACTAGCCCAGAGATAATGTATTTACAATACACACTGTATTGGCTTCCAGTAAGGTACTCGATACAGAAAAATACAGATTTTCGGCACTACACTAGACCAGAGATAATGCAATTTTGAAAATACACACTGTATTCGGATGTAGTTCTATATTGGATACAAATTTGTCCCAAATAAAATGTATTGTCTTCGGGAATACTGTATATACTGTGCCCAATACTAGTTAACTATGGCCAAAATATAAATCACTCTCTGCTGGAGTAATTAATATAACAGTTGCAGATTTAACACACACACAGATGTGGCACAAGTTAGGTTAATTTCCCCAGAACAAATAATTTCTCTGATGGTGCAGTGTATATCCCAGTAGCAGGCACACTGAAGTGAATAAGCCCCTTTTTATAATGTCTGCCCAACACACTGCTTTATGATGGTGCAGTGTATATCTCAGTACCAGGCACACTGTAGTGAATAAGCCCCTTTGTATAATGTCTGCCCAACATACTTCTTTATGATGGTGCAGGGTATATCTCAGTACCAGGCACACTGTAGTGAATAAGCCCCTTTTTATAATATCTGCCCAACACACTGCTTTATGATGGCGTATTATAGATGTCACTAATCTGAAATCTTTCTGTCTTTTAGAAGTTAAAAAAGCGATTTTCAAGCCCTGCACTATCTTTCCCTTCCTGGTGACACGTGTTCCTGATAGTGCTGAAGCAAACCCCTCTTAAAATTTTTTTTTAAAAGGTGCTGCACTGCTGTCAAACACTCACTGTAGTCCTTAAGAGGACGGTTAGGTCTTTCAATAAGGTTTTTGGAGTAAAATCAGTAAGTTTAGAGCAAAACGCTATCTGTCCCTGCCTACTGTCTGCTCTCCCTGACGCTGAATGAGCCAAGCGCCGGTGTAACGTTAGCTTTCCCTACTTCGTGAGATTTCCCTACCGGTTGCACTGGAAGTGACATTAGTAGGCGTTCCTGGCGTTGTGACGATCTGCACATGCGCAAAAGGACATTGTAGGGAAAATCTCACAGCGGAGTTCGGCTGCACACGGGACACTTGCGCATGCGCCAGAGAGCCTCAGTAGCCTCTGCGCCTGCGCAGTGTGTGGGTAAGGAAAAATTACGGCACAGTGCGCAAGCGCGGAGGGGAGATCTGATGTCCATTTTTTCTGTTAAATAAATATATATATATATATATATATATAGGGGTTGTCTGTGCATTATATAGGGCACACCTCCCTATATAATCCGCAGACATCCCCCCATAAACTGGGCAGACCACCCTATATAATGCGCAGACATCCCCCCATATACTGGGCAGACCACCATTTATAATGAGCAGACAACCCCTATATATATATATATATATATATATATATATATATATATATATATATAGTGTAAGGATTTCCCAAATGGTAGCTTCCAGATAAACACACAGCAGTCTTTTCGTGGTGGAAATCAAAGTAACAACTGTCTTTTATTGTTGGCACACAACAATACAGCAGACATCCGGGATCAGCTGGCTTTAGCCAACACTTAAAACAAAACAATACACTCCATAATCCAAAAGAAATCACACAGTTCTGTTTAGGGCACAGTACCGTAGTCCTCCCAGAGTGTATGGGAACTTGCTTTGGTCCTCTGTCTCTCAGCAGAGACCCTCCGGCTTTTGCTCGGCTCCAAAACTCACCACCATGCAGAGCTCCACCATCAGCCAGGTGAACACACACCCACCTGACTCTGCTGGCTGACTTTTATAAGCCGGTCAAAACCCGGCCTGGACCGTGGGGAGTAGTCACCCACCCAGCACTATGACTACTCCCAGTAAGAGCCGTCCCGGATTAGCTTTCTCAGCTATGCTAAATAACCAAATTGTCAGTCAGCTACTGCTGCTGACACACATACTATAGGCTCCTACTTCACCGAGGCCAGGAACCTCGGTGACACATATCTGCCATCTATGATGGTCCCTTGTGCCTTGCTACATATCCCCCTCTGCCCAAGGCCGGGGGTCTGGGCAACTCCAGTAAACATGCAGTGTACTCTGGACAGGGCATCTGCATTCCCTTGTAGCCTGCCCGGCCTATGCTCAACAGAAAACCTAAAGTCCTGTAGGGCTAAAAACCAGCGGGTGACACGGGCATTCCTACCCTTTTCTCTCTTAACCATTTTAGAGGGGCATGATCAGAAACCAGTCTAAATCTCCGTCCCAGGAGGTAGTATCGGAGATAATCAAGGGCCCACTTAATGGCCAGGCATTCCCTTTCAATTATCGAATAGTTCCGCTCTGCCGGGGACAGTTTTCTGCTGAGGTAACACACGGGATGTTCCTCCCCACTTATCACTTGAGACATTACTGCCCCTAGGCCTACCTCTGATGCATCGGTTTGAACAATGAATTCCTTGGAGAAGTCAGGGGCTACCAAGATGGGCTGTCTACAGAGGGCGGACTTAAGTTTTTGGAAGGCCTCTTCAGCCTCTGGGGACCACTTGATCACAGCAGACTTTCCCCTTTTGTAAGGTCAGTCAGGGGTACTGCCATCTCTGCAAACTTAGGGACAAATCTCCTGTAGTATCCCACAATACCGAGGAAAGCTTTGACCTGTTTTTGGTAAGTGGACGGGGCCATTCTTTGATAGCTTCCACTTTAGATATCTGGGGTTTTATTGTTCCTCTTCCTACGATGTATCCCAAGTACCTAGCCTCTTCCAACCCCATGGCACACTTACTTGGATTTATAGTGAAGCCAGCCTTTCGTAGCGCATCTAGGATGTTTTGAACTTTACTGAGGTGACTCTCCCAATCTTGACTGAAGATCACTATATCATCCAAGTAAGCGGCAGTATATTCCTTGTGTGGGCGTAAGATCTGGTCCATAGCTCTCTGGAAGGTAGCGGGGCCCCCTGTAACCCAAACGGCATCCTAACATACTGGAAGGACCCGTCTGGTGTAGAAAACGCTGTTTTCTCCCTAGCTTCTCTTGACAACGGAATCTGCCAATATCCCTTTGTAAGATCCAGGGTCGTTATGTAGCGGGCTGGCCCTAGTCTCTCAATGAGCTCGTCCACCCGGGGCATAGGATATGCATCTACTTTGGATACCTCATTTAATTTGCGGTAGTCATTACAAAACCGCCATTCTCCATTGGGCTTTGGGACTAGCACGATAGGACTGGACCACCCACTTTTCGATTCCTCAATCACCCCTAGTTTTAACATTCTCTGGACCTCCTTAGAAACTATCTCCCTTCGGGCCTCGGGAATCCTGTACGGTTTTAAATTTACTCGCGCATGAGGTTCCGTTACAATGTCATGTTCCACGACCTTGGTTAACCCGGGGTTTCTGTAAATAAGTCCCTATTTTGCTGCAAGAGGAGCTTGCATTGGTGTCTTTGGGAAGGGGACAGGGCTTCAGCAATTTTCACCAGGTCTATGGCAGCATCTGGTTGGGTCATTAGACATGGGCTCTCAGGAGGGTCCCTATCCTTCCATGGTTTAAGCAAGTTAATGTGGTAAATCTGATAGGGCTTTCTCCTACCTGGCTGATGTACCCTATAGTTAACTTCGCCCACCCTCTCAGTTATTTCATAGGGCCCTTGCCACTTAGCCAGGAACTTGCTTTCTACTGTAGGGACTAGGACTAGAACCCGGTCCCCTGGACTGAACTGTCTAAGACGGGCCGTCCTGTTATATATATTTGCTTGTGCCTCTTGTGCCTGGAGCATATGCTCTTTCACAATGGGTGTTACCTGAGCTATTCGCTCCTGCAATGTAGTGACATGTTCAATGACACTTTTGTACGGCGTGACCTCACTCTCCCAGGTCTCCTTAGCAATGTCTAACAGGCCTCGAGGATGCCTACCATACAATAACTCAAAAGGCGAGAAACCTGTTGACACTTGGGGTACCTCTCTGATTGAGAACAGTAGGTAAGGTAACAGGTAATCCCAATCTCGGCCATCTTTTTCAACTACTTTTTTCAACATTGCCTTCAAAGTCTTGTTGAAACGTTCCACAAGGCCATCTGTCTGGGGGTGGTACACCGAGGTACGCAACTGGGTTACGTGCAATACTTTACAGAGATCCTGCATGACCTTAGACATGAACAGGGTACCTTGGTCGGTCAGGATCTCTTTGGGCAGCCCTGTTCTGGAAAAAATCTGGAACAACTCTCTGGCTATGACTTTAGAGGTGGCCTTTCTCAAGGGCACTGCCTCAGGGTACCGGGTGGCGTAATCCATTACCACTAATATATATTGGTGCCCCTAGCGGACTTCACCAAAGGCCCGACTAAATCCATCGCAATTCTCTCAAAAGGGACCTCGATAATAGGCAATGGTATCAGAGGGCTGCGGAAGTTTGCGACTGGAGAGGTTATTTGACATGTAGGGCAGGATTGGCAATAATCCTTAATTTCCCTGTAACATCCTGGCCAATAAAACCTTTGTAAAACCCTTTCAAGGGTCTTATCGGCCCCTAAGTGTCCCCCTAAGACATGGCTATGTGCCAGGACCATTACCATGCGCCGGTATGGCTTGGGAACCACGAGCTGTTCCACTAATTCTTCTCGGATTTTAGTCACCCGGTATAGCAAATTCTCATTCGTGGCAAAGTGAGGGTACCTTTCGTCTGCCCCTGGCTCTTGAGGTGCCCCATTGATTACCCCCACATTGTTTAAGGCCCCTTTTAGAGTCTCATCTCGGAACTGAGCGGTCCCAAAGTTTCCCCGAGACACTTCTAAGTCAGGGACTGTCTCCTCAGGGACAGACTCCTCCTCCTCGCCTACCATGGCGGAGAATGGAAAGTCAGGTACCACCTCAGTGTCAAGGGGCACAGGGCTGTCTGCGTCTTCCGGGCGTTTTTTAGGTACTGCTTTGGCCCACAAATCCCAGAATACAGGACAGTCTCGGCCAATAATCATCTCGTGCATCAGCCCTTGCACAACGCCTGCCTGGTGATACACCATACCCTCTTCTGTTTTTAAGGTGACCTGGGCTATTGGGTAGACCTTGGTATCACCATGAATGCAGGTGACACCTAAGGTCTTCCCAGGAACCAACCTATGAGGGATACGGGCCGTTATAAGCGTAACCAGGCTCCCTGAGTCCAGAAGTCCCGTTGTGGGGTTCCCATTAACATTAATTGCACAATAAGGAAGTCCCTCCTCAACATTTGGAATTGCACTACAGGCAAACATTGAGGTTCGTCTCCCCACAGAACAGTCCATTTGTTCTAGGCTGGTAGGACATTGGGCTGCCATATGTCCCAGACCATGACACCTCCAGCAGGTGACCTCTCTGAAGGAGGGTCGTGGTGTTGACTCTGGTAGGCTTTGGGCCTCATGTCGTCCACCCCGGAGGGGTTTTACCCCTTTCTTTGCACTTCAGAGTCAACCCGCACCTTCCAGTAAGGTGGGGTCAGGGATCCTGAGGTAGCGAGGGTGGGCTCCACAGCATAGTACCTCTCTACCAAGCCTATTAAGTCATCTGCAGTCTGTGGGTTTCCCTGTGCAACCCAGCATTGTACCGGCTTAGCGAGAGCATGCACGAATCTATCCATTACGACCCGTTCCACCATTTTGGCTGGGGAACAGACATCCGGCTGCAGCCATTTTTGGACAAGGTGCAGGAGGTCAAACATTTGAGACCTGGGAGGCTTGCCTCTCTTAAACCCCCACTGGTGCACCCTCTGTGCTCGGACGGTAATGGTAACCCCCAGACGTGCCAATATCTCTGCTTTTAGCCTGGAGTATTCCCGTGCATCCTGCAACGGCAAGTCATAATATGCCTTTTGGGGTTCGCCGGAGAGAAGGGGGCCAGCACCTCAGCCCACTGCTCAGCTGGTAGTCTCTCGCGCTCAGCGACCCGCTCAAAGACAGCAAGGAAGGCCTCTACGTCATCCTCTGAGGTCATTTTTTGTAGTGCGGACTGCACACGTTTCCTTGCGACTGAATCCTGTTCAGCCGCATACCGCACTGGTTGTGCTGCCATCCCGTCTCTTAGGGCTGTTATTTGCTCTGCTAGCAGGCGGTTTGTCTCCTGTTGTTGAGCATTAGCCTGCCGTTGAGCCTGCAAAGCCTGTTGTTGCTGCAGATTGCTCTGCACCATCTGCTTGATAAGTTCCTCCATTTTTACAGACTCCGGTTTAAGCTCCGCTGCTGCTTTAACCCAGGACATCAATTGGAGAACTTCCTCACAACAAAAAAAAAGTCCATTCAATACTTTAGGTACTGGCCCTTTAAGAGTCCAACCAGAGAAAAAAAAATAGCTTCTGGCGTTTTAAGTTTAACTTGTTGCTGCTTCAAGCAATCCTGGGAGTTGCCCGCATCCGACACCAATTGTAAGGATTTCCCAAATGGTAGCTTCCAGATAAACACACAGCAGTCTTTTCGTGGTGGAAATCAAAGTAACAACTGTCTTTTATTGTTGGCACACAACAATACAGCAGACATCCGGGATCAGCTGGCTTTAGCCAACACTTAAAACAAAACAATACACTCCATAATCCAAAAGAAATCACACAGTTCTGTTTAGGGCACAGTACCGTAGTCCTCCCAGAGTGTATGGGAACTTGCTTTGGTCCTCTGTCTCTCAGCAGAGACCCTCCGGCTTTTGCTCGGCTCCAAAAACTCACCACCATGCAGAGCTCCACCATCAGCCAGGTGAACACACACCCACCTGACTCTGCTGGCTGACTTTTATAAGCCGGTCAAAACCCGGCCTGGACCGTGGGGAGTAGTCACCCACCCAGCACTATGACTACTCCCAGTAAGAGCCGTCCCGGATTAGCTTTCTCAGCTATGCTAAATAACCAAATTGTCAGTCAGCTACTGCTGCTGACACACATACTATAGGCTCCTACTTCACCGAGGCCAGGAACCTCGGTGACACATATCTGCCATGTATGATGGTCCCTTGTGCCTTGCTACAATAGATATCTGCTGCCCTGGCTCCCCACTACTTACTATGGCAACCAGGACCTTAGTAGCGTCCTGGCTGCCATAGTAACACTGAAAGCATTTTGAAGACTGAGTCTTCAAATGCTTTCAGGTGTCTTGCGCTGTGACAGATCCGGCGGGCATTTCCGACGACGGAAGTGCACGCCGGATCGTCCCAACGCAAGTGTGAAAGAGGCCTTACAAAGGCAAATAAAACACTATGTAACAGCACTCTGCAAACACAAATAAAGTACAATAATGCCATAATTATAGAAAACATTCTGATGCTAATGCTTATTTTGTACATTTGAGATTCTTGGCAAATACATTTTGTACAAAATTATTTGGGCCCGTCTGCCAAATGTCAAAGCGATCACGGGAACACTAAATATTACCTGTTATGTGCCATAATACTACATGCATGCTGGGTCCACTCTGCCTTTTACCATTTTTGATGCCTTAATGACCTCCATTAAATCCAGAGAATGCAGGTACCAACACGTATGCTGATCCCACTCTATACCTCTCCTGATGCCAGACGGCTTCCAATGAATGCAGTGAGAGCAGGCTACAGCTTAAGGCTAAATTTACATGACCGTATGTGTTTTGCGGTCCGCAAATTGCGGATCCGAAAAAAAAAATACAGATGACATCCGTATAGCATCCTTTTTTTTTTGCGGATCCTTTGAAAAAATGCCTATCCTTGTCCGCAAAATGGACAAGAATAGGATGCGGATAGCACATGGTGTGCTGGCCTCATTTTTTGCTGACCCATTAAAATGAATGACAAATAAAACGGAACGGACACGGAAACAAAATACATTTGTGTGAATGTAGCCTTATACTTACACTTATTAAAATCATCCTACGGGGCAGACACGCTAGTCAGGAGTGCAGAACAAACAGGTGTCAGCCACACCTCCAGCTCCAGTACAACTGCAAAAAAAAGGGGGTCAGTCAGCACATCCCAATGTGCAGGTGCATGCTGCCATGGCTAAAAACATACAGGAAAAGAGACAATGCAGCAGCACTCTGCAAACATAAATAAATTAAAATAATGCCATAATTATAGAAAACATTCTGGTGCTAATGCTACGCTTATTTTGTAAATTTGAGACTTTTGTCAAATACATTTTGTGCAAAATTATTTGGGCCCGTCTGCCAAAACACTAAATACTACCTGTTACGTGCCATAATGGCCACCATAAATTTTAGGGAGGGGTTGGTTCCACATGCATGCTGGGTCCACTCTGCCTTTTATCATTTTTGGTACCCTAATGGCCTTCATTAACTCTAGAGAATGCAGGTACTAACATGCATGCTGAGCCCACTCTATACCTCTACTGGTGCCAGACGGCTTCCAGTGAATGCAATGAGAGCAGGCTACAGCTTTATACTTACACTCAATCAAATCAGCCTATCAGGCAGACAGGCTAGTCAGGGGTGCAAGAATAACAGGAGTCAGCCACACCTCCAGCTCTAGAACAACTGCAAAAAGTGGGTCAGTCAGCACATCCCAATGTGTAGGTGCACGTCAGCATGGCTAGAAATATGAAGAAAAAAAACACAACGCAACAGCACTCTGCAAACACAAATAGCATACAATAATGCTATAATTATAGAAAATATTCTGGGGCTAATATTACGCTTATTTTGTGAATTTGAGATTCTTGGCAAATGCATTTGGTAAAAGATTATTTGGGTCCCTCTGCCAAATGTCAAGGCGATCTCTATAAGACGGGAACACTAGACACCAGGAGAGGTATAGAGTGGGCTCAGCATGCAAGTTGGTACCTGCATTCCCTGGAGTTAATGGAGGCCATTATGGCACCAAAAATGATAAAAAGCAGAGTGGACCCAGCATGTTTGTGGAACCTGCACTCCCTGAATTTTATGTTGGCTATTATGGTACATAACAGGTAGGATTTATTGTAAAGTTCCCGCCTTATAGAGATCGCCTTGGCTGACGGGCCCAAATAATTTTGTACATAATATTTGCCAAGAATCTCAAATTTACAAAATAAGCATAGCATTAGCACCAGCATATTTTCTATAGTTATGGCATTATTGCACTTTATTTGTGTTGCAGGGTACTGTTGCATTGTTTTTTTTTTTTTTTTTGTGTGTGTTTCTAGTTATGGCGACGTGCACTTGATGATCTAGCACTTGATAAAATTCTGTATACTTTTTTTGTTCCAAAGTAATTGCAGTGCAAAAGGAAAAGGCAATCCACTACATGGCTGACCTGTGCATTTTGAACGACTACGGTGTTCTTAGTCATGGCAAACACATGGAGTAACAAGTAGCTATTTAGAAGACACTCACATATGCATTGATGAATACATAAACCATGTGTCTGGATACTCGGATGAGAGTAACATCATTCTAATCATATCATTCGGTACCGTAACAATTAAGCTATTACCCACAAATTTGGGTGCTTGGATGCAGTACCGCAATGACATCCAAATTTAATAGAATGGAATGGAATAGAGGCAAGTATATTTTAAGTTTCAATAACACATTAATAATAAAATTACAATTGCAATGCCGAAAAGTTTCTCATCTGTGTACATTAAAAACAAGCGGAGACGGGCAAAAAAGAAAAATTACCAATAATACATAAATCATATCATCACAAATTTATAAAGAATGACTGAAGAATCGTAAAGAAGAGGAAGTTCTGACATAAATATAAATTTGGAAAGAAGCTACAAATATATATTTATAGCTTCTTTCCATATACTCTCTATTTAGTACCTGATGCTTTTTGTCCCTCGGTGATTCATTTAATTTATCTATAGCAAAGGCTTTGAAGGTTTTAGTGAATCTGTTGTGATTTTGAATTAAATGTTTGGCTGCAAGTGAAATATTTACTCTGTTTGGGTTTTCCACATAATTAAGGTGTTCTAAAATTCTAGTCTTGAATTTTCTAGTTTTGCTGCCAACATACAGTACATCACAGAAAATAATGCACAGACTAAGCCCTGACTCTGATATGATAAAATTTAAGAGTGCCCGCCTACCCGCGCCAAGGTGGTCTCAGTCAGGCAGAACCTGCTCTAAACATACCTATGCCTTTGGTCTATGGTCAGGAGAGTAGACTTTGCACACTGCATATGGGAGTACAATTTTTGTTCCCCGCCTATCCCACAGGTGACCTTAATTAGGTGGTACATATAGCTGTCTAGGCTTCTCCTCTCATTGGTTGCTTGATGCACACAGAGGTAACTAGGAGCAGCACACTATATGTGCAGGGTCTGCTCTCCTGAATGTAGATGGCATAGATAGGTTTAGAGTACGGCATAGATAGGTTTAGAGTAGGTCCTGCATGACTGACACCACCGTGGCACTGGTAGGAAGGCACAGATCTGTTTTGATCAAAATATATTGGCTGTCAGATTTTATTGTATCAGAGTGAGGGCTTCGTCCACATATAATATTTGCATCTATAGTTTTATTAAGCATTTTTTTCTGTAATTTTTCTTCTATAAATTTTGCCATGTACATCTGCATATTCATTTATCATATCGTGCAGTATGTTTTGTCTGTGATTTTTGAGTACAGTTGTTAGGATCTGGACTTGAACCTGGGACCTCTGCTGTGTCTGGCGGTGCCTCTACTTGCTGAGCCACCGGAAATGCTGGACAGCTCCTTAGACAGCTCCTTAGACAGCTCCTTAGACAATTCCTTGAATGATCTTGTCTTGAATCTTGTTTGCCTTGAACCTTGAACTCTTTGCTCCTCCCATGAACTTCCTGATTTAAGCCATGTTTCTGCACTTTCTGGTTGCCAGAATATTGTGCCTTTACCAGCCAATATCTTGCTCCCGTCTATCCTGCTGCCGACCGTTTCTCTGCTACCATCCGTTACTGACATTTGGCTTGTTCCTCGACTACGCTCCTGCTTAATCCCCATCTGCTATATCTGCTACCGAACCCCGACTTGCTCACCTCCTGCTGGGGCTATCCTGAGGACCAAGACCTGGTACTAACACGCAGCAAAGTCCATCTCCATCATCTGGAGCTCTGGTGAATGCCGGTTAGTACTTAGACCCCGCACCTCAGGTGAACCCGTGTCATCAGCCAGGGTGACCAGTGTGAATATCTGCTCCGCTGCTATTGCTACTGGCCTCCGAGCCTGACTCCAGACCGTGACAGAATATTCTGGCCCAAAACATGGAGGCCGCTGTGGCTCCTCTCAGGGTACAAATGTCTGAGTTGCAGGCATTTGGTGTTGACTACCAGGAAAAGTTTGCTGATTTACAAATTGAAATGAAAGGGCTACAAGAGGACATCCTTGATCTGCATAGACAATTGCGGGACTTTCGTTCCCGCGATACTGCTGCCGTAGATACTAACGCACGAATGCCCCTACCACTCAAGTTTAATGGAGACCGTCACCATTACAGACGTTTCCTTAATCAGTGTTGTATATACTTTCAGATGCAACCAGCTGCATTTACTTTTGACAGGAAAAGGGTGCTGTTTATTATCAATCTCCTGACTGAGGAAGCCTTAGCCTGGGCCTCCCCTTATGTGGAGAAAAATTATGTCATCCTGGATAATTTAAATAATTTTGTGGCTGCTATGAATCAAGTTTTCGATGATCCTAACTGCTGCGCTACTGCTGAGGCAAAATTACACAAATTAAGGCAGGGTAGACGCTCTGTTGCAGAGTATACCACGGAATTCCGACGTTGGATCTCAGACACCAATTGGAATCCAGCAGCACAAAAGAGTAAGTTCCGTCAAGGACTCTCTGAACAAGTAAAAGATGAGCTAGCCAGAGTAGAAAGTCCTGAAGACCTTGAGGCTTTTATTAAATGATGTATTCGAATTGATCAGAGACTTATTGAAAGGAGGAAAGAGAGACTGGGAATCCTAGGCAGTAATACTAATGGCAACATGCGTTTTTCTACTAGTCAGTTTACTCCTAAGGGTCCAAGAGTTCTTCCGGATTGTGACAGTCCTGAACCTATGCAGGTGTGTGCTATTAAAAGATCTATTACTACTCAGGAGAAAGAAAGACAACGTTCAGAGAACTTATTGTAGAAACGCTGGACACTACGCAATTAATTGTCCCAATAAATTTAGAAGAACAATTGCGGCAACTGATATTGTATCTGAACAAATAAACTCAATTTCTCAGTCTGTCTCTCCTTTGATTCAGGCAGCAAATAAAGTAAATTCCTTATCAACTCATTTTATTATCCCTATAAAACTTATTGTTGAAGATGGTAAAATACCTTGTTCTGCTATGCTGGACTCAGGGGCCGGGGGAAATTTCATGGACATTGAATTTGCCCAAAACCATAACATTCAAAAGAGAAATAAACTCATCCCTGTTAATATGGAAACTGTGGATGGCTCACCCTTATCTTCAGGACCTGTTACCCATGAGACTGTTTCACTTAAACTCCTAATTGAGACTGACCATCAGGAGACTATCAGCTTTCAGCTGATCACATCACCCAAGTTCCCTATCATCCTGGGCATTCCTTGGTTCTCTATCCATAATCCCTCCATCAACTGGGAAACACGTTCTTTGAGTTTTACCTCTGACCATTGCAAAAAACATTGCAGGGAATCTTATCAAATAAGCCCTCCACCAACCCTGGATTCACAAGCAGTTATGGTAACCACCCAGTCTTATGACAAGCTACCTCCACAATATCTTGAGTTTTGGGACGTTTGTGATAAAAATAACGTTGATCAGCTGCCTCCTCATCGCTCTTATGATTGCCCCAATAAATTGCTTCCAGGGGCAGAAATACCCTTTGGTCACCTTTTTTCTTTATCAGAACCTGAGCTGAAGGTGCTCCGGGAGTGGCTTAATGAGAATCTGGAGAAGGGCTTTATCAGACACAACCTCTCCTGCTGGGGCAGCCTTGTTTTTCGTGGAGAAAAAGGACTCAACCCTGCGTGCGTGTATTGACTACAGAAACTTAAACAGGATCACAATTAAAAATCGCTACCCACTTCCATTGATTCCAGAAATGCTCGAGAGACTCCGCTCCGCCAAGCTCTTTACCAAATTAGATTTACGGGGCGCATACAATCTTGTCCGCATTCGTCCTGGAGACGAATGGAAAACTGCTTTCAGAACCAGATATGGACATTTTGAGTCTTTGGTCATGCCCTTTGGACTGTGCAATGCTCACGCAACCTTTCAGCATTTTATTAATGATGTTTTCCGAGATTTGCTGGATCAGTTTGTAATAGCCTATTTGGATGATATTCTCATTTTTTTCTGATAATTTGGAAGAACACCACAAGCATGTCTGTATTGTCCTCGAGAGACTAAGGCAGAATCAACTTTACATCAAACTAGAGAAATGCGAGTTTGAACAAAGTCAGATCCAGTTCTTGGGTTACATAATTTCTTCTGAAGGGGTAAGCATGGATCCTGATAAGATCAAAGCAGTGGTGGATTGGCCTGTCCCTAGGAATGTTAAGGAGATACAACGATTTGTTGGACTTGCCAACTTTTACAGGAGATTTATAAGGAATTTCTCCAAGGTGTGGTCACCCGAGTCACAGGCTGCCTTTAGTAAACTAAAGACTCTCTTCACTACTGCACCAATACTGGTAAATCCAGATCCTGAACTACCTTTCATCGTAGAAGTTGTTGCTTCAGATTCTGCTGTGGGAGCTATTGTTTTTCAGCGAATTGGAGAAAAAATGCAGCTTCATCCTTGTGCTTATTTTTCTCGACTGATGTCTCCAGCCGAGAAGAATTATGACATTGGAAACAAGGAGCTGTTGGCTATTAAGCAAGCATTTTCTGAGTGGGGGCATCTGTTGGAAGGGGCTAAGCACCCTGTAACCGTTCTCACGGATCACAAAAATTTAGAATTTATTCGTTCTGCCAAGAGGTTGTCATCTAGACAAGCTCATTGGACCCTATTCTTCTCGAGGTTCAATTTTGTTATCTCGTACCGCCCTGGGTCAAGGAATGGTAAGGCTGATGCCCTGTCACGGGAAAGCAACTCTAAATGTACGATCCTGCCTCAAAAGAACTTTCTAGGGGCCATGAGTTCTAAGACCTTTCTTAATCTTCTCAAGAAGGGGTATGAGAATGACCCACTTCTTAATCATCCTCCTGAAGACCTTAACCTCAAGTACAGCAATGGTTTTTGGACTCAAGCGCATTGCCTCTATGTACCTAAATCAGTTCGAGTAGAAGCACTCAGATTGGTTCACGACTCTAAACTTGCTGGTCATTTTGGGGTTTCTAAGACAGAGGAACTCTTATCACGTTCCTTTTGGTGGCCTGGGTACAAGAAAGATGTCAAGAGTTATGTGGCTTCGTGTCAAACCTGTGCTCACAATAAGATACCCGATCTTCTCCTCTGGGGTTACTTCAACCACTGCCCGTCCATCAAGACCATGGAGGTCAATTTCGATGGACTTTGTGGTCGACCTTCCTCTTTCTAAAGGGATGGCCACCATCCTGGTAGTTGTGGACCGTCTCACTAAAATGGCTCATTTTATTCCAGTTGAGGGGGTACTCTCTGCCAAACATACTGCAGAAGTAATGGTCCGGGAAGTTTTTAAACTACATGGAATTCCTGATGATGTGGTGTCTGACAGAGGAGTACAGTTTACCTCTAAATTTTGGAGAAGTTAAAGCTCAGCTTTTCATCTACAGTCTAATGGTCAGACCGAGAGGACCAATCAAACGTTGGAGCAATACCTTCAATGTTTTATGAATTATCTTCAGGATGATTGGGTGGACCACCTTCCTACGGCAGAATTTGCTTATAATAACTCTAAACATAGCTCCACTTCCCAAAGCCCCTTTTTCCTAAACGCTGGGTATCATCCAGTTTTTATTCCAGGTCTACCTATTTCAACTCCAATTCATGTTGTTACCGATAGATTAATTTCATTACAGGAGATCCAGGAGAAATTGATGGATACATTGAAGGAGGCTCAGGAATATTACAAGAAGGCTGCTGACAGACATCGGAGATCAATCCCCACCTTTCAAGTAGGTGACAAAGTTTGGTTATCTACCAAAAATTTGAAGGTTCAGGTTCCATGTGCTAAGTTGGGTCAAAGGTTTGTGGGACCTTTTGAGATTTCTGCTCATATCAACCCGGTCACTTTTCGCCTAAAACTTCCTGACAATATGAGGATTCACCCTGTTTTTCATGTATCGCTACTTAAAACGTTTCATGAAAATACTTTTTCTGGAAGAATTCATCCTCCTCCTCCACCTGTTGAAGTTCAGGGTGAAGAAGAATTTGTGGTGGAGAAAATTCTTGACTCCAGGATTTTTCAATGGGAAGGATATGGGCCAGAATAAAACTCTTGGGAGTCGGATGAGAATGTTCATGCCCCTAGATTAACAAAAGAATTCCACCAGAGGTTTCCTCACAAACCTGGCCCTAAGAAATCCAGTGGATGTCCTGGGAGGACAGGAGTACTATTAGGATCTGGACTTGAACCTGGGACCTCTGCTGTGTCTGGCAGGGCCTCTACTTGCTGAGCCACCTGAAATGCTGGACAGTTCCTTAGACAATTCCTTGAATGATCTTGTCTTGAATCTTGTTTGCCTTGAACCTTGAACTCTTTGCTCCTCCCATGAACTTCCTGATTTAAGCCATGTTTCTGCACTTCCTGGTTGCCAGAATATTGTGCCTTTACCAGCCAATATCTTGCTCCCGTCTATCCTGCTGCCGACCATTTCTCTGCTACCATCCGTTACTGACATTTGTCTTGTTCCTCGACTACGCTCCTGCTTAATCCCCGTCTGCTATATCTGCTACTGAACCTCGATTTGCTCACCTCCTGCTGGGGCTATCCTGAGGACCGCGACCTGGTACTAACACGCAGCAAAGTCCATCTCCACCATCTGGAGCTCTGGCGAATACCGGTTAGTACTTAGACCCCGCACCTCAGGTGAACCCGTGTCATCAGCCAGGGTGACCAGTGTGAATATCTGCTCCGCTGTTATTGCTACTGGCCTCCGAGCCTGACTCCAGACCGTGACAACAATAATCATACAGTACATGTAATCACATTCGCAGCAAACTATAACATAAACTACATACCTACATGCCCAGATTTTTGGCTCATGTAAAAGGGCCCTACCTTGAGGTAAAGGTGGCATTTTAAAAGAGTGCCATGTTTAATGTCACTGAGCTCTTCAGCATGACCCATACTACTACAAAATTTTTGTTTATGGAGATTGCATGGCTCTCTAGTTTTATGTACCACTTTGCAATGGGTGCATTTAAATTGCTTGAATTCAATGGAGATCTTTATACTTTTGCCCATATATGTTGTATAGTAGTAAAGATTAGGGCTTATGAGCACCCTGGAGTCTGCTAGCCATACACTTTACAGTTGTGTTCAAAATTATTCAACCCCCACTGAAATTGAGTGTTTTGGCCAGTTTGACATTGATTTTGATCATTTCAGTCATCTTGTTTACAATTAAATCAAAGAGGCACTTGTAAGTCAGACAAATATAACATAACATTTATAATGAAATAACCACAAATGTCTTTTCTGTGCTCACATCATTATCAGTTTTATTCAACCCCCAAGTAACATTCAATCTTAGTACTTAGTACAACATCCTTTTCCAGTTATAACAGCTTTTAAACGTAAAGCATAGCTTGACACAAGTGTCTTGCAGCGATCTACGGTATCTACGCCCATTCTTCATGGGCGAAAGCCTCCAGTTAAGTTACATTCTTAGGCTTGCGCGCTGCAACTGCTTTCTTTAAGTCCCACCAGAGGTTCTCAATCAGATTTAAGTCTGGTGACTGCGATGGTCACTTCAAAATGTTCCAGCCATTAATCTGCAACCATGCTCTAGTGGACTAGGAGGTATGCTTGGGATCATTGTCCTGTTGAAAGGTCCAACGTCTCTCAAGCCTCAGGTTTGTGATCACATTTTCATCCAATATCTCCTGGTACTGAAGAGAATTCATGGTACCTTACACACGCTGAAGCTTCCCTGTACCTGTAGAAGCAAAACAGCCCCAAAGCATGATTGACCCACCGCCATCCTTCACAGTAGGCAAGGTGTTCTTTTCTTCATAGGCCTTGTTCTTCCTCCTCCAAACATAGCGTTGATCCATGGGCGCAAACAGTTCTAATTTTGTTTCATCAGTCCACAGAACACTATCCCCAAACTTTTGTGGATTGTCCACATGACTTTTGGCATACTGCAGTCGACTCTTCTTATTCTTTGGAGACAGCAAGGGGGTGCGCCTGGGAGTTCTGGCATGGAGGCCTTCATTACGCATTGTGCGCCTTATTGTCTGAACTGAAACTTCAGTACCCGCATCTGACAAATCTTTTTTCAGTTCCTCAGCAGTCACACAGGGACTTTTCTCCACTTTGTGCTTCAGGTAGCGCACAGCAGTCAAAGTCAGCATCTTCTTTCTGCCACGACCAGGTAGCGTTTCAACAGTGCCCTTTGCCTTGAATTTGCGAATGATGCTTCCTATGGTGTCTCTTGGTATGTTTAACATCTTTGCAATCTTCTTATAGCCATTGCCCTTCCTGTGAAGAGAAATCACCTCTTCTCTTGTCTTCCTGGACCATTCTCTTGACTTCATCATGTTTGTAAACACACCAGTAAATGTCTAGAAGGAGCTGAGTATCACAGTCATTTTACATCTGCCTAATTGGTGCTTATTATGCTTGATTGCTGCTCCTTGACATCCAGAGGTGTTTTCAATACCTGATCGAAAACACTTGAATGAACCTCTGTTCTTAAGAGTGGTAGTCTTTAAGGGGTTGAATAATTGTGTCAATGAAGAAATCACAAAAAAAAAACATTTAATACTGTATTACAAAAACAATTGATGTAATTTTAGTTGCATTTGGTTCTAAAGTCCTTGTAAGATTTCATTCTGAACACAATTACAAATGTACACTAAATTACCTAAAACCCTTTACAGCATTGGGGGTTGAATAATTTTGAACACAACTGTAGATAGCTGTTAACCAAATGAAAGTTCAGCAAACAGCTATCTTTCTTGACTCTTCAACATACACATGAGCAATGGGCCTAGAAGAGAGTGTACGTGCTCTTAATGAAGATAGGGGAATAAACCACTGTGAGATACATATGATGTTGGCTTAGCTCCCCTGAGAACAAAAAGATCAGGCATGATCCAACAGCCTGATCCTTCTTTTCCCCAGCATCTGCCATCGAGAGAAATCTAGGACACCCCCATAAATATCAGTGCCTTGGAAATCAGAGGATTTGGACTAAATTAATCTAGTGTGTATAATGATCTTTGTTCATATGTAAAAAGAAAGATTTTTGGGTTCATTTATCAAGATTGATAACCACCTGCACCTTTGAAGGCTGTCCATAATTTATGACACAGTTCATCATAAATTAAGTTGATCCTCCAGCTTGTAACTAGTGTAGATTTCAGTCATCATTTAAGCCAGAAAACTGGTATTAATTAATATAAATATGTTCCATCATGTCCCCTTTTTAGAAAGTTTCGGGGGTAGCGTAGAAATGAATTTTAAAATTCCCGCAATATGTGTTCTGCAGAAATGTTGTTGCTATTGTCATAATACTAATAATAGTCTTCTGGTTGATTTGGCTTTTTCCCTGTACATTGATGCTACAGTTCCCTAGTAAAATAGGACTGTGTTACAGTTCCCTGCAAAGAAGATGGACAGGAGTGCCAGCATGCAAGGAAGATTGTGAAGGTGCATAATCCTGGTGAATGAACCTTCACTGATCATTTCTAATGGGGAGAAAAACACTTTAATGTAGCCCTGTGTGAAACTGATCATGAACTTTTTTTTATCTGCCACTAAAGTGAAAAGACCATGCGGGTATTTAAAATGTTCTTTTAACTTTAAAGGGCATCTGTCAGCAGATTTGTACCTATGAAAATGGCTGGTCTGTTGCATGTGTGCTTGGCAGCTGAAAGCATCTGTGTTCGTCCCATGACTAAAAATTAAGTTTTAATATATGCCAATGAGCCTCTAGGAGCAACGGGGGCATTGCAGTTACACCTAGAGGCTCCACTCTCTCTGCAACTGCTGCGTCCTGTGCACTTTGATTGACAGGGCCATGCAATTAAAACATCTGACAACAATGACTGTCAGTCATAGTGCAGAGGGTGCAGCAGTTGCAGAGAGAGGTGATCCTCTACGAGTAAAGACAATGCCCCTGTTGCTCCTAGAGGCTCATTTGCATATATAAAACTTAATTTCTCTCAGCAATACGGGCACGTATGAAGATGGGACCAACACAGATACTGTACCTTTGGCTGCCAAACGCACATGTAACAGGTGAGCCAGTTTCATAGATGATTACAGATGCCCTTTAAAGAGTTAAAAGGGTTTTCTGACTTATGTGAAAACCTCTCCAGGGTCTCTAAATGTAATAAAATAATAAAAGAAGACACTTACCACTTAAACGCTATTTGATACGTATCTCTGGTTTTTGTTTGCAGGCTGTGGCGGTGACCTACTTGTATATAGCGCTTCACTGCCCTCAATGGTATGAATGATCACTTACAGCTAATATTACATATGCAATAAATGTGGTGCTTCAGCTATATCATTTTGCCTAGCCTGCTTGTATTCAACATATTGTATCTTGTGGACTGTGCTTATACTCTCTGACATTTCTTATGCTTTAGATAATACCATAGATTTATCTCCACCTTCAATGGAGAAGGTTAAAAGGTTGCACAAGCAACTCAGAGGATATTTTCTTTCATTTTTTTATTATTTTAATGCCAAGCAAAATCTCAACCACCACGTATCCATAGCTATATAATTAGCCAGTGCTAAATGTCCCACATTTGATGAGTCAATTCCATGTGCCATGATTTACACTCCTGTGATTTAGTACGATTTGATATTAAAACAAAAGCTCTAAAAAATGCATTAAGACTGAATTAGCTGGAGCCAGGGAGTGGGTTGTGATACCTACCTCTCACTGCAGACATGCCATCTGCTTCCCTGAGTGTCATTGCCTTTATCTTCTCACCATTCATTCCAGATATAGCAATTTCCAACAGTAATGTCCCTCCTGCCACATTTGCCTGGGAATTAAATAAACAGAATAATGGGTCAATTGCCGCTCTCCAATTTGAGAAGCCAGTTTAATAGCTTTGGAAAAAAAAGCACATGGACCATATGCGGCAGCAAAAATATAATGGCTTGGATGTGGAGCGCATGCACAAATGTCGAGGGGGAAAGGATACAAGGATGAGATTGCTTGCCTGAAAATAAACTCATAAGAACTAATGATAGAACGCATAAAGGATATGCTTATGCTAATATGCTCCAAGCAGAATATTGCTTTTTCCTAAATAAGTCGTACCATATAGACATTAATTAGGCAATGTTTCCTTTTCCTGGAATGCAGTCGGTTTGACATTATTAGACCTTATGGCAACAATGTCTAGTTTAGTTTTTCCTCATTTTAAAGCAATACATTATAAATCAGAGCTGCTCGTACATAAATGCATCCAGGAAAGCGTCTATGATAAGCTATGTGGAAGTATTTTATGGCGGATTTATAGAAGAAGCATTTGTGTGGGGAGATTGGCATCAGTTCTCAATAATGCAATCACAAATTATGGCTGAAACAATTTCACACTCTGTCAAATGCTCATAAATGTGCAAACATATAAAGCATCTGGGGCTCAAGATTTTAGGAGAGAATTTAGGAAAATCAAAGAACGTAATTTACAGCATAGCAAATGGCCAAGGTGACATGCACAGTTATCTTTGGTGATGTCATACAACTTAGTACATGTCTAATGTATTGGCTTTCTTGCCAGATATCTCAATGCATGGAGAGAGACATGTGCTTTATGAAGTGGAAAGAGAAATCATCAGGTGTAAAGGAATGTGAATATCAGTAGTACTCTACCAAAGGGTACACATCTTTAAAAAAAAAAAAAAAAAATTGGGAGAATTCGGGAGGTACTATTTCTCCTTATACTGAGCACTTAGTGGACATAAGGAGTTTTATAGGCGAGACAATGCTCCTCTGGGTTTTTGGGAAAAAGATATGGAAATTAGCTCCCTTTCCAAAAGTAAAAGCAAGCGGAGAGTCTGATGCCACCAGATTTAAGGTAGCTATCCTATAAGTGATTGCGTAACCTTGAGGCCTTGAGGTTAAACTTTTTTTTTTTTTGAAAGCCGAAGGAACGTGCTTTCTACAGCCGTGCATGAAAATCGTGCAGCATGCCACACAAAAACTTGCACTACTGTATGTTGTGGTCCATCTCATGCCCTCTCTGTTCCCTATCCCTCTGGGTCAGAAGGCTCCTGCAAGGGAATGGGACAAGTAGCAACCCTCAGCTGAAGAAGAGGGTACGCCGGTCTGTGCTCCGGCTTTCGCCTAGACTGCCCCCCAAGGTGTCAGCCGGAGCTCAAAAAAATTAGGTCTGGACTTTCCCCAGATGAAGAGCCCAGGGGGTTTTGCAGGAGGGTGAGGAACCTTATGGCCATACACGCCATCCTTAGACCTCAGGTGGTTGCCCATGAGGGCGCCGCAACCCTGGAAATCCGAGTGAACAAACAAATATGGATAGTGATCACAGTGAACATGAAAAATAAAGTGAATGTGTGCCATTACATCCCAGACATTCAACAGAATTATATAAATTCCTCATCTTTTCTGGGCCAAAGCTAAGCAAAGAGAGCTGTGTGCACAAATGTGCCATCACTCAGTTGGGATCCAACCCCCATTGAGTTCAGGCACCAGAGGGTCACCACTCCTAGGGCACTTCTGCCCCTTGGGCTTTCATTACAACCCAAACACAACAATAGCTGATCTCAGGGAGACCAGCTACAAAAAACACCGCGGAGCCTCACTTAGGAGTCTCAACACAGCAATCCGAAGTGCAAAGCTCCCTGGGAAACAGGAATATGCAAAATAAATGTGGAGCCCCAGTTATGGGTCTACGACACAATGAAAGCCAGATATCCCTCAAAGGAAGGAAAACCGAGCAAAGGGGTGTCTCCATTACAGAGATCACCAAATCCACCATATTAAGTGGCCCCTATGTCAAAATCCCGCTTTTTTACAAGCTTTAAGGATGTGACAGGGAAAACCTAAGCCAGTTATCCATCCACAGACAGCTGTCTCAGGGTGTTGCCCCTCATCAGTGCGGAGTAGGATTCTGGCTAACCGGGAGCAATGCCTCAGAGACTACTCAAACACAACAATAGCTGATCTCAGGGAGACCAGCTACAAAAAACACCGCAGAGCCTCACTTAGGAGTCTCAACACAGCAATCCAAAGTGCAAAGCTCCCTGGGAAACAGGAATATGCAAAATAAATGTGGAGCCCCAGTTATGGGTCTACAACACAATGAAAGCCAGATATCCCTCAAAGGAAGGAAAACCAAGCAAAGGGGTGTCTCCATTACAGAGATCACCAAATCCACCATATTAAGTGGCCCCTATGTCAAAATCCCGCTTTGCACTTGGGATTGCTGTGTTGAGACTCCTAAGTGAGGCTCCGCGGTGTTTTTTGTAGCTGGTCTCCCTGAGATCAGCTATTGTTGTGTTTGAGTAGTCTCCGAGGCATTGCTCCCGGTTAGCCAGAATCCTACTCCACATTGATGAGGGGCAACACCCCGAGACAGCTGTTGAGACAGAACCCACCTATTTATGATATGTCCTAATGATATGGCATAAATGTCCTAGATGGGATAATCCCTTTTAAGTGCACTTAAAGCCACTGTGTCCACCCTTGCTCCTCCTACTTCCTCAGTCACCCCTTAGCTCTACTTCTTGATTGGCTAAGCCAGGCGAGATGACTATGCAGGAGTCTGGCAATGCGCAGGTTAGGAATGCATACAAATACCATAAGACAGCTTTTATTTATTTTTCACTAGAGTTTGTTCTCTAGTTTTTAGTACCGTTTTCATTATTTTTACTTTAATTACAGCACTAATTCAACCTATCCAATGACTTTTTGCCTTTTTACACCAGTTTATGATTGGGTAAATTATCAGGAACAATCATTCATATGAATGATTGTTCCTGATAACTTGGCAATGTAAAGGTGCTGTCAGTTAACCAACAAGTGAGTATAATACTTGTTTTGTCGGGTGATTGTATCTTTCATGCGGCACAGCCACGTTGCCCTGTTTAATGATGTGGTGATAGAGGGATCCAGATATTAAAATTATTTTTAGGTGATGAGGGGAATGTTGCTTATTGGGAATTGGAGATTTTTGTCTATCACCGTTTTCCGTCCCTTCTATTCTATTCCTAGACCGTTGCCCTTGTTTCCCATAAAACCGGATTATTCTGTGTATTATTACACCTCTTCCAGTACTTCATATACCCCAGGAGTAACATACAACCCTCGCAGATACTTATATATAAAAATAGTTTATTGATAACATAGAGATGACAAAGCAATGGACATTATACATAAAAATACAGATAACACAATACATAGAGGACACCACCACACACAGCCACCTCTACTCTTCTAACAACTCACATCCAGTACCTGACCAATAATACATGTACATATAGAGACTTATGCATAAATAGCATATATATATATATATATATATTTGTGGTCAGGGCTACGGACACGAAAGCCGAAGAGCCCTAGTGGGATGAACACCGAGACCCACCGTAACTGCAAGAACCATCTTACCTAACTAAATGGCTAGTGGTGTGCCTGTAGCCATGTCCGTGGGTAGGCCTATAAAAGGGTGGCCTACCCTGTAGAAGTGAAAAAGAAAGGGAGGGTGGGGCAACTGAGAAACGCCCGCCCCTAGGTGGGGCTGTGCCTGGTTTAAGTAGAGCCTCCGCCCCTCCCACAAATGCAGCCCAAATAGACTGCTATACTTGTGGTCAGGGCTACGGACACGAAAGCCGAAGAGCCCTAGTGGGATGAACACCGAGACCCACCGTAACTGCAAGAACCATCTTACCTAACTAAATGGCTAGTGGTGTGCCTTTAGCCATGTCCGTGGGTAGGCCTATAAAACTGTGGCAAAAACCAGACATGTAGGGTGAAAAGAGACTTGAATGGCCTGTACAAAGAAACCCTTGATCCAGACTGTGAAGCAATGTCTCCCACGAAGTTCGGGTACCTAAGTCAACCATAATGATGCCCGCATCCAGCCTGCGGATAGAGCCAGGACAGAACTCTGAATGTCGCAGATACTGCCCCAATGCACGAGAGAGGAACTGGGAAACGGGAAGCGTTCAGGAGGAAGCGTGGACGATACTAACTAAACCTGAAGACTTAGTTGTGGTGCGAGCACTGACAAATTCCCCCTAGCCTTATGGGACCAGAGAACTGAGCCTAACTGTCTACACTATGTAAGAAGGGCCCGAAAAATACCATGTAGGCCAGGAGAGGATGTAAAGCAATAAGCTAAGCACGTAGTATGTGGAATCCTGTCGATGCCCTCACACGAGTGAAGGAGTGCAATTGCGGTAAGCTGCTAGCGATTAAGTTCGCAGACCTGGCTGATTGAAAAGGTAACCGGCATGGTAATGCAAATGACAATATGAGGGGTAAACAAGAAAATGCCTAAAAAGTGGCCTAAAGAAAGAACAGGCGGGATTACACCATGGGCCTAACCGATGTGATATGCGATACTTAAAATGACTACATTTCCTGAAAAAACCTGACAGGCGCATATCGTGAACACGAGACCAGACCAACGTGGCCGGTGACACCTAATGACGAGAGTAATTCGGTACGAGAACCTGAAAGTAGGTGGCCGATGACACCAATGACTTGAACTCCGGAAATTTACGTCTGGTCCTGGGGGAGCATAGCCAGACAGGTGATCTGTCGACCAGGCAGGAGTTTGTGAGCTGGCCACATTGATTGTTGCACGTGAGAAAAACATAAGCGGGCAACCAACTATGGTGATTGAAAACGTGGGGTTAAGAATGCAACAAGTACAGGCAATAGGTTTAAAACAGAAGCCTAAGTGTGACATAAATAATTGAATGTGGATGATTAGGATGTAATGGGCTGAGGGCGTTGAGTTAGAGAACAAAGGCCTAACAGAATGAACAAGAGCTATGACACCCGGGGTGGCCACGCTCCAATGACAATAATGATACGTTGTATGTGGCGGCAGCGCGCGCCCATCCTAAATGTACCACGATTAAGTCTACGCAGAGAGAACGGAATGGTAACAAGGAGTGACCAGCGAAGGAAGCAATGCAGAAATGAGGAGCAAACGGAAAGAATCCATGCGGCACCCAAAGTCTGCCAGAAGAAGCCTGTCCAGAAGAGGGACAGTAGGAAAGACTAAACCCGAGAGTAAGCATATCCGACTATCCGGTGAAGGTAGCTGTGCGGTAAAAGATTCTCCGGCCGAGGGAGCAGGCAGTAAAGCAAGTGCCCGGCAGAGGGAGCAAAGCGACGGTGGAACCAGCAGGGAGAGTGGTGCCATAAGAGGAGAGTCTGGTGGAAAGCTATGTGGTGATAAAGAGAGACCAGCCAAGGGAATTACGACTGTGAAGCAGAACAAAATGGTGAATAAAAATTATGTTTGCCAAGGGGACTAGAAGAACAGGGAGCGCAATGGCAAGGACTGCCTGGTGGGTGGAGCCGCACGGCGATACCGCCTGTGGTATGCAGAACGAATGCGTATGTACGTGTGATACCTAACTGGCAGACCGCAGGAAGTTATAACTATGATAATTAAAACCGAGGGTCTGGCCTGAATACCGGACCGGCTAATGTAACTGGAAAAAAATCGCCTGACCCGCATGGCAGGTGACCCTAACCAGGCTGAGCTCCATTAAGGAAGAGTACGCCTGGGGAAGCGTGGCAGACAATGGATGCACCACCGACAGACTTTGGAAAAGTGGCCTGCGCCCGGATGAACAAAGAAGCAGATATGGGTGTGCGACATATGGGTCAAATCAACCTGGATGCACGGAAGTTCAACCCACCGGGTAAATCGCCAGGCAGGACGAAAAACAGTCGTCAGTCCCCCGAAACCATGGGGCCGAAGTGGTCATGGTGCCCCCGAAGCCATGGGGCCGAAGTGGTCATGGTGCCCCACGAAGCCATGGGGCCGAAGTGGTCATCGTGCCCCCGAAGCCATGGGGCGAAGCGGTCATTGTGCCCCCGAAGCCATGGAGCCGAAGCGGTCATCGTGCCCCCGACGCCATGGGGCCGAAGCGGTCATGGTGCCCCCGACGCCACAGGGCCGAAGCGGTCATCTTGCCCCCGAAGCCACGGGGCCAAAGCGGTCATCATGCCCCCGAAGCCATGGAGCCGAAGCGGTCATCCTGCCCCCAAAGCCATGGGGCCGAAGCGGTCATCGTGCCCCCGAAGCCATGGGGCCGAAGCAGTCATCGTGCCCCCGAAGCCATGGGGCCGAAGCGGTCATCGTGCCCCCGAAGCCATGGGGCCGAAGCGGTCATCGTGCCCCCGAAGCCATTGGGCCGAAGTGGTCATCGTGCCCCCGAAGCCATGGGGCCAAAGCGGTCATCTTGCCCTCGAAGCCATGGAGCCGAAGCGGTCATCGTGCCCCCGAAGTCATGGAGCCGAAGTGGTCATCGTGCCCCCGAAGCCATGGGGCCGAAGCGGTCATCTTGCCCCCGAAGCCATGGAGTCGAAGCAGTCGCCGAGCCCTCAAGCCATGGGGCGAAGCAGCCTTCGAGCCCCCGAAGCCATGGAGCCGAAGCAATCAGCGAGCCCTCAACGCCATGAGGCCAAGCAGTCATGGGGTCCCCAAGCCATGAAGCAAAGCGAACATGGGGCCCCCCAAATCCTGAGGCCAAGTAATCATATGGGCCCCCAAGCCATGAGACCCGAGCCACTATAGGGGGCCCCCATAGCCATGAGGCCAAAGCAAACATGGGCCCCCAAGCATTGAGGCCACAGAAATCGCGAGGACCTCGAGTCATGCGGCCAAGCAGCCATGGGGCCCACAAGGCATGCGGCCAAGCAGACATGGGGCCCCTAGCGCCATGGGCCCAAGGCAGTCATGGGACCCCCAGCGCCATGAGACCAAAGCAGTCATGAGACCAAAGCAGTCATGAGGTCCCCAAGCCGTGAGGTCAAGGTAGTCCTCGAGACCCTGACGCCGAGGGGCCGAAGCGGTCGTCATGCCCCCGACACCATAGGGTCGGAGCGGTCATGGAATCCCTGCTCCCTGAGGCCAAAGCAGTCATGGGGCCTTCGCGGCCATGAGGCCAAAGAAATCAAGGGGCCGCGGCGGCCTTGCGGCCCAGCAAGTAAGGGGCCCCCGGGGCCATGAGGCCGTCCTAGATGTACGTGATGGGTGAAGGTAAATAAGAATGGGCCCAACATGATGGAAAAAGCAGCAACTAGGATGATTGGGACGTCTAAACGTGGCCTGGAAATGAACGTGATTGTTGACAGGTATGGACATTAGTAATCCGCACCACGGATATAAGCATAAAAACCGAACCCAACCATAAAACTTAAAAATGCAAACGTGGAATAGGAACCGGAGAAGAGAGAACAACCAAAACCTGAGGCATGCGATTTGCAAAGTCAAGTCCCTTGTCGCGACAAACAACTGAAAAACTTGAAAGAAACAGTAGTGAGTAGGAAGCTCGACCCTAATGACCCACTGGCCTCAGCTGAGAGGCTGTTTATTGAACTGGGGCCGTGGGAGCAATCTTAGTGAATACAAACCAGAAGTAAAGCAGAGCAGACAAAAGATTTTTCTTTTTTTTTTTTTTTGCAACTAGAGAAAAGACCCACTTGATGTATACGCGCAGAAAAACCAGATGTAAAGGAAATGACCATTGATGCCTGTCATGTTCGAAAGGAGAGTGGCCCCGGAGCCACCAACTGCCTCAGTGTGACTATCGAGTAAAACAACCGTGATGTAGAAACCAACAGGAGAATGTGGCTTGAATGGGAGCATGGTGTGCCAGCAGATGGGTGACTGTGGAGCTGGAATGAGTTGCAGACCTGAATGTGAGCGGAATAGGATAGCGCCGCGACAGCGAACGTATGGACGCAGTTCTAGCGGGGAATGGAGTGTAGTACTAGATGTAACAGTAAATGTGTGAACTCAGCTGGAGCGTGAAAGGAGTATTAACTTGCTGTAACAGCCGACGTAAGATGCGTCCATGGATGGGCGGGAACATTGGACGTAAACATGAAAGTAAAAACCCGGAGTCACAGCGGTAGTGTGAACCCCAACTCTGGCAATAGGCCAAGCGTAAAATTTGGTATGACCGCAGCCTGCAGTGAACGAGGCATAAACAAACTGTGACGGTGACATGAACGCGTTCTTGCAATGTGACACCGGTCTGAGTATGGTGCAAGCAAACATATAAAGGCAAAAGGGGTATGAGTGCAAAACACAGGATGACAGAAAATAAATAAATGCACAGAGAATAAGACAGATTTACCCGCTGTTGTGACCATGCGTGGAGCGTAAACCTGATGCGAGAGCGGACTAGAGCACCTCTCCGAAAATGAGCATGTTGAAAGAGCAGACATGAGAAGGCAGCGTCTCAACTGACAGGGCGAACCTGGCGTAAAGAGTTGAAGCGTAAACGCAGCCCTGATTGCGGGGAGGGCGGGTCACATGGGAAGTGATTGCTATAGCAAGAGCCGTAACAAGCAACAGCTGCATCCAATCTCCAACATAACATCACATGCAGCCCAGGTAAACCTTCCCTACCGCGTACAGGCTGAAGCAACTTTTCAAAGCGAAACGACGTAAACGTAAAACACATGAGATAGAAGGGGAACTGAATCAGGTTGCCTAATAAACAAAGTGAAAGGAATCGATTAACCGATAAAACAAACCTGAGGCGGACGATTTTGAGGCGATGCCTTCCGCTCGCAAGAAAGTCAGATTCCAGCCGTCCGGAAAGACAGACACGGCTCGATTAACTTACGTAAATGGCGCACGCGTCCCTACGGTGGCCACGGGCAGAAAAAAAGCTCCATTTCAGCTCCATACTGTAATGAAAGAAACCTCCTAGCAAAGGAGAGAGCACCCTGCTGACACACCAGCATCCCCTGTGCAACTGAGAAACGCCCGCCCCTAGGTGGGGCTGTGCCTGTTTTAAGTAGAGCCTCCACCCCTCCCACAAATGCAGCCCAAATCGACTGCTATACATAATCTACACATAATACAATCGCAGACTACAACTATCTATATGTACACATATAAAGTCTACTGGGTTATTATACTTATATACATACACACATATAACCAGATATATACTTAGCTTGCTCCTGAAGTGCTGTTGTTCCTAGGGCTTCCTAGAGAAGAGCATGGCCACCACCCAAGTTTCAACTAATATGTTCCTGTGTCCCAGTCCCCCCCACCATGGACTCCACCATGTGACCACCCAGATATCTTCCCCCATCTATTTGAGAAGAGAATGTCTTTTCCAATGTGCCCTTCCTGCCTTTGATATTCTAACTTGGATACAATGCTACTGGCCATACTGATATCACTCAATGGCTGAATCTTACTGAGTAATATCAGTATATGCTATATCATATTTGAGTGGTCTTGGACTTAAGGTTCTGGCTGGGAACCATATTTTCCGGTAAGATTAGGAGTAGGCAACCCTTCACTTTACATTCCTGTAGGGGGTCATCACCTCTTCCATGTCCTGTCAAGAAATAGGTCAGGAGATTGTAGCAATAAAAACCAGTAAGATGGAACAACTTCACAGAATCAAGAGACCCGTATCATAAAATGTGAAGATATCATGTACAGTACAAGTGTTATACAGACCAGAACCGTTAGAGGGGTCAGGAAAAGGCTAGTGTCCTTTCCACCAAGGTCACACATAAAACCCCTATCTTACAATATATATCAAAGAAATACTTGGACGAGTCCATACTTGAGCCACGTTTTCTCTTCTCCTGAGGACTTAGGCCATGTATATGCTTTTACGGTATCAACGTCAAATAGATCCCAGCTCAGTAACAGGGAGCAATTCCAGCTATCCTGCCATTACCTCCGCCATGTTTAGTACCCACATGTGCGGGACATTCAGACAGAGTGGATGGAGTTAATATGAAATTGATACGGTGAATAGATATTTCAATACAAAGAGTTTGAAGCAGACTTGGTTTCCAGCAAGTGGTCGTAGCCATTACCATACTCCCTGGCATTCCCTGACATCACAGGTGGGGGGATGATACTGACCCTTTTTAACACATGCATGGAGAAAAGCAAACTGTCATTTCTTTGGGGATCACTAGTTTGATGGACTGACCGATATTTATGCTTTCCCAGGCTACCAGACTTAACCGTTGCGTTATGTATTTAATTCTGTTTTTATCCCTTTTATTTTCCAAACTGTTATTTCGCACTGTATATATACGTCTGTATATTTTATATTATATTTTCTATGATAACCCCATTGTTTGTATGCACTGTCCCTTTTTGATATTAAAACTTCACTTTAAAAAGAGCCTTCTTTTGTTCTAACGATTCCATAACCTTAAAAGAAGCGTTACCTAGATTGATTTATTAACCCTGTGAATGCTAGCAGTTGTAGAGAATACTTAGGTGTTATTTCATGCAAGGTGTCTCGTCAGCCTGATATGACGAGTGGTGGCAGCTAAGATTGATTAGTTTCAGATGATAGAGTGCTGACTGAGGGAGGTCCATTGTGACCCTGCAGACTCCCCTCCTTAATCTAAGTCCCTGGTCCTGACAAAAGACATGCAAAGTGAATGGGAGATAAACAATCAGAATAGCAATAATTGTCTTGTATATCATTGTTTGACACTCACTACTGGCCCAACATCAGGCTGTGTACAAGGCCCCTTTGTCTAAGAAACGGATAATCTCTTAACTTCCTACTTCATCTTTGCAATCATAGCTGATCAGTGGCCTCGAAAGTAGCAGTTTTGAACCTGATGCAAAAATGTTCTTTTTGTTTTAAAAATGTAGACTGAGTATGTTTCACTGAGGTGTTCAAGGATAGTAGCTCTAGAATGTTAACCTTCATGACTCTGGTTTTATTGCATACAGTGCTTGAATGCTGCCAATTGTACTGTATTAGTTATTATGCGGATAAACTGCCAGTTACATTATGACTCTGTACAACATTCCTGATAACTTACATTTCCAGCACATCTCTGAGCTTGTTCTATTACTGTTATTAAGGTCACATTCTCATGAGTTGTATTTGTACCAGATTTACATAGGTGAGGGTCATCTAGTCTTTATGTTTGGCTAAGGGTCCGGCTACACGGCACATGTGTTACACAAAAAAATTGTACAGCTACTTGGCAACATTGTCGCAGAACAGTTGCACAACTTTTTTGTAATGACAGTCAATGGTGTCGCAATGTAACATGCGACAATCCGTGGAAAAACTCTAACGGCGACACCATTGGTAATCATTGCGACATCGACTATCATTTCCAAAAATGTCACACGACAAATGTCGCCATGTAGCTGTACCCCTTTTTGTTACTTGCTGTTGTGCGACACATCGCATTGAAGCCTGACCCTTAAAGTTAGTAAAATAAAATAGCTTCCAAACTAATTCAGTTCTGGGGGGCACATTCCTGGGGCTTCTGCTACAACAAACAGATCCAGGATAAGTTCATAAAGTCTGCATACATACATATGTCTCTGACCACCCAAATTTGCAAAAAAAAGGAGTCTTATATTGAGTGGTCTTCTTAAAGAAGACGACCAGAATGCATAATACATGGTGGCACTGAAAATCTGTCACAATTATTCTGGTTTGACATTTGTCAGAATTAATCTGGACAGTTTTTTTCTGTATACTGTAAATCACGGCTTCTTGATCTAATTCTACTGGGGTCTCATCAGCAGCAACATACTTATCAAAACAAAATATGCAATCTCGAGGCTGTGTCTGTTCTGGTATATTTCATGGACACAGAGATTATTTTCATTTCCCTCTGCTGAAATGTTTCAGGTATATGTCTTGGGGGTTTTCCAAAAGACACTGCTCTTCTGGTCAGGGGCAGACATGAGTCTATCTTATGGTCGCCAGCCAGGTACATAAATATTTGATGCTCTCAACATTAATTTATGTAGAGTACTTATGCAACTGGCCAGTGGCCGCAGTGTCGGGCATTTTCATGAGTGTATATGATACCTGATCATATTATGGTCCAAAATAGATGCTCATTGTCTTTAAGAGACAGGCTGAACCAAAGTTTCGCTACACGGCTGGAACAGGCCAAGATTTGAGGTCACACAGACTTCAGCAAAAGTTTATACTGAATACAAAGAACATTGTATTTTAAAAAGTTATTGCCACAGATGTGGGTTTATATGTTGGGAGTATATTAGATTCTCCAGACATGTCCGTCTGAAGAGAACAAGGCCCATTCATATCATTATGGTCCATAGATCAATAGTGTGAGAAACATTCAGAGAGACACCTAGAGGTCTATCTTTAGTTATTTCAAAATGTCCAAGTTAATCCTTCTCTCTGATTTACGACAACGAGGGTCAAATGTATATAATACAAGAGTGCCATAGTTAACTCTTTATAGTATGGTGCTAATAGCTTACACAACAGTGCCATCTGGAGACGGATGGATATCATTACACCATCCTTCATAGTTGCATTATGGGTAAATATGATCTCATAGGATCATTACCATATGAGCGTATGATTGGAAGATCTTAATCCAGGAGGATGTGACATTAGATAAGGGGGGAAACAAGAAGAAGACTTACAAGAAAAGAAGAAGAACATTCCAAGATTCCAGGATTCAGCATCGTCATCATCATCATGATCATAGCCAGAACACCCAAGAGAGAGGGGTCTATCAAGATGAAAGTCATGGTGAGACATGCGATGATGGACCACCCAGCTTTCCTAGGAGCAGAAGTGTGATTCCTACTAGGACTTGGTAAGGGACATAAAGAATGATATTTCATTTTATTAAGACTATTTTGACAATGTGGGTGAAATTATACCATCGATATTGGCAAATAAATAAACACATTAATTAATTGGTCATCTCCATATTGAGATGTAATCTTAGGATATTGTGAGGCTTCATTCTACCTGCAGAAGAATCTAGCAAAGTAATATAGATAGTAGCATTCTTCACCAAGCTAGGTGATAAATTCCCACTGGAAAGACTTGTTCCAAGTTCTTCCCATTTATTTTGTTTATCTTAATAGTCTTACCAAGTCATACATGTGAAAATAGTCCAGGATGGGGTGGAAGGATACAGTTATCTCTTCTAAGTTATATCCTTGGATGGATTTGCCCATTCTTGAAGTCATGTGAGGTGTAGTTGGTTAGAGGGGCGCAAAATGTATTTAGCATTCCATATTGATGTCTAGGATTAGACATGCCCATCCTGATATCATGAGGTTTCCTCCTAACCAAATATTTGATTTGTTATAATGTGACAAATTGTTCCTACTCACATGTATTGTTAAGCTTATTATGCTTTATATCAACGCCGTATATATTAATTTGCATATATAATTGTGTTTATTTATTTATGTTTATAACCTTGTAACCAATAAATCTGCATATTATTATTTAATGTCAAAACTATATCTTTAGCATTAATGTCATCTCACATGAAAATAACTTATTATCTGATGAAATAGTCGGACTCAGATGTGAATTGTATCGATTAGGTTATCTACAATTTACCAGGTCAATTAACCAAGAAGTTATGAAAAATTCATGGTTGATTATTTTTATGACCATAATTAATAATTCTTAATTAAATTATTATAAACCCGACAGCTGGTGCTCTCCTGAATTCAACTGTATTGCCAATGATGCAGGTCCATACTGTGGTGTGGGTAGCAGTATTTTGTGCTGCACTATGATATTTAGTTCTGCTGGGGCGGTATTTTGTTTTGCAATATGATATTGCTGGCCCCGCTTACTTCTCTTGTCTTTGCCTACATGTTTGGTCCAACTTCTGTCAATTTGGACACCTACAACATTGGGCCATTTTTTTTTTTTTTGGCCACTCTAAGCTCTTAGTCCACTCCATCTTCTGGTGCCCACCTAAGTTCATCTCTGGGGTTCAACCAGTCCACAAAAAGATCCAGATGATTCCCTGTTTTACTATCTTTTAAAAACACACATTACAACCATGATCCAAATTCAAGTAACGAACTGAAGAGTGAGCCTGACCATGTGCACTAGTATAATATATCATACACCACAAGGTAGGATCAGTTACATGTTTGGCTGTCAGGGTAACACAGGATAGCTAGGTACAATCCTAATAGCAGTGTATATAAAAATGCTAATTGCAAACACAGCAAAAACCAAGCTCACCCACATTTACGTTTGTCCAACAGCATCATCTAGGGGTGGTTGGTTAAAGTGAATAACAGTTATTTAACATCTGGCCAATCAGAAATTGACAACACTCCGCCTACATAGTGGCACCCACCATATTGATTACATGTGAGTGTTGTAATTTCAAAAAAAAATTCACACCAAAAATTGTACATCACTTGTACAATTGAAAAACCCTCCATTAGTGGACATTTTGGAAGTGCTGCTCTGGGAAGCAAGTGATCAGACCTGTAACTAATCATAAATTAGGCATGTTAAACCATCGGGCAACAGCACCAATAGTTTAATAATTACTATTACTGGCTACATGGGTGTGCTGTTAACAGCATATATGCAGCTGGTAATAGCTAGTGGCCAAGCCCTATATTAATTCTGAGGCTCTTGTGTATACCTGTTTTAGTTGATGTGCCATTTGTGGGTTGTCTACTATATTAGTTCCATATTACTCTCTAACATAGCTCCCCTTATGCAGACTACATTTTTCATTATGCCCTGGGTTTACAGAGACAGAGGGGGCCCAGGTCTCGTTACATTGCACTTGATGTGCCTACGTAAGGGTATCAAGTGATAGATCAGTGACACAGAACTTCTGTACCCTAACTCACACTTCAGAATGCTTCTTCCTGTCTGCATTTACAAGCAGAAAGCATGGGAGAGCAGCGTGAAGCTGTATATCATAGGGTACACTGGAGATTTTGCACACAGCACTCACAGACAGTATGAACAGTGTGAGCAAAGGGTTTTTATAACTCTGCAGCTAATCATTGTTGGGACTCAACTATTACATAACTGCACTCAGTCTTTTCATCAGAACTCTATGCATGGAGGGAAACACAGGGGAACATGGAGGGTGGAGCATATCCAAATATTTATTGGGGAAATATTCACACATGCAAAGCTAATAGTGATCTATCCCCAATGTATTTGCAGATGGACCCTTCTAACAAATAGGAATTGTCTATAGAAGAGAGCACCTCTAATTTCTCTATGATTCAGTGTTATCACAGTAATGCAAGAAAAGAACCAAGGGTGGGAATACTTTTTATAGGTATATCTGAATATGAATATGGTATTCTATCTTGTATCTGAACCCTTTACAAAGCTCAGAAAAAACATCACAGCAATTTCATTAAACTTAGCCTGTGGTTTAGCAGTTCGTTAACAGACTATTACATGAAACACAGTGTGCCCCTCTATTGTAGAGCACAGGCTTTTATTATAAATAGAAGCTGTCAATATAAAATGCTTTCATAATGCTGTATGGAATGACTAGCTGAGTGTTAAAATTCATTTCCATCAATCACAGACTGCCAATCACATTTATAGATCATGATCTCAGAATTCCTCAGGAAGCAAGAGCTAATTATCTACAAGTCCTAGAAGGAATCCAGCTAGCACAAGATTGTAGTCACCTTGAACCTCACCGGCCAGAGCACTAAATCCACAGAGACCTGTGTCAGATTGAGATGGACAGCAAGCAATAAGTTAGCGTGCAGTGACTGAAATGGAGGAAAAAATGATTAACTATAAGAAATGTTTATTTTTTACCGCCCTGAGATGACAGGTCACTGTAGTTTCTTAAATAACATGATAAGAAGCTGTCCAGGGCCCTCTGTACAGATATGTCATGCAGATTGGTTACTGTGAAATACTTTTTACGTCTATTTTACATGACAGAAGGTTAATGGCATTCATAAATAGAGATGGCCTTGCGGTTCGCCCGGCAGTTATTTTGCGGCGAACCTTGCGCATTCGCAATTTGCCGAACATGTGGCGACATATGGCAATGTCAGCCGGTGCCATATTCTTTTGAATTGCGCCAAATTTTGACCCATGACACATCCATCAGGTGGGACAGGACAGCCAATTGAGATGTTTCAGCACATGGACACACCCCCATCCTATAACAGAACCCGATCTGGCAGCCATTTTACATTCTGTGTTTTGCCAGTGTAGGGTGAGGTTGCTTTGTGGAGCAGGGACAGGCTGTTAGGGACACCAAACGCTAGCAAATAGAGCCACAAAAGTCCTTTTTAAGGACTGGTATAGGTGTGTTATCGATAGATGTGAAATACTGAGGAGTGTGCTATACTTATAATATACTTTCTATCATTTGTATTTTGCAGCAGTTGTGTGCGATACCGCAGCTATATAGAGGGACAAACGCTATTGGAACAACTAATTGCAATGGGTGTAATATACTTATTGCCCCCCAAAAAACTGATTGACAGGTGTGATATACCTATAATATACTTTCTAACATAGAAAGTATTTAGTGCATTTGTATTGTGCAGCAGTTGTGCGCAGTGCTGCTGCGATACCGCACCTATATAGAGGGACAAGCGCTATTGGAACAACTATTTGCAACAGTTGTGATAAACCTGTTGCCACCCAAAACAAACTGAGGGGTGTGATACACCTTCTTCCACAAAATACTGATTGAGGGCTGCGATATACCTGTTGCCGCAAATAAACAAGGTGGTTTGATATAACTGCTGTGGCAAAAAAAATATTTGAGGGGTGTGATATACCTGCTTCCACAAAATACTGATTAAGGGGTTCGATATACCTGCTTCCACCAAATATTGATTGAGGCCTGCGATATACCTGCTTCCACAACATACCGATTAAGGGGTTTGATATACCTGTTTCCACCAAATATTGATTGAGGCCTGCGATATACCTGCTTCCACAACATACCGATTAAGGGGTTCGATATACCTGTTTCCACCAAATATTGATTGAGGCCTATGATATATCTGCTTCCACAAAATACTGATTGAGGCTGCTTCCACAAAATACTGATTAAGGGGTTTAATATACCTGCTTCCACAAAATACTGATTGAGGGCTGCGATATACCTGTTTCCACAAAATACTGATTAATGGGTTCGATATACCTGTTTCCACCAAATATTGATTGAGGTCTGCAAAATACATGCTTCGACAAAATACTGATTAAGGGTTTTGATATACCTGCTTCCACAAAATACTGATTAGGGGGTTTGATATACTAGTTTCCACCAAATATTGATTGAGGCCTGCGATATACCTGCTTCCACAAAATAATAATTAAGGGGTTTGATATACCTGCTTCCACAAAATACTGATTGAGGGCTGCAATATACCTGTTTGCATAAAATACTGATTAAGGGGTTTGATATACCTGCTTCCACAAAATACTGATTGAGGGCTGCGATATACCTCCACAAATACTGCTCTTTTCTAGGGACTTAGGCACAGGGTCATTTTGAAAATAGCAGGAAGAGGAAGAGGCACGCCGTTCCGCAGGGGTGGTGGGGTTGGGCAGGTGCACCAGACTGGAGCCTAAGTGGGAAGTTGGAGAAGGAGCATGCGATTATTCAAAGGGCGCACCAGAGTTGGTTAAGTGGCTCACTCAGACTTCCGCTTCTGCACCCTCCTCACTTATCGGGGTTAGCCGATAAGTGGCTAACCCCGCTCAATTTGACAGTTGGTAAAGTGGTGTGCGACAATGGTGGCAATCTGCTGAGAGCACTGAAACAGGGCAAAATGACATACGTGCCATACATGGCACACGTCCTGAACTTAGTCGTGCAGCGATTCGTTGCCAAATACCCCGGGGTCCAGGACATCTTGCGGCAGGCCAGGAAAATCTCTGGCCATTTCACGGCCATGGCTCGCCTTGCCGACGTTCAGCAGTGACACCACTTGCCCTTCAGATGTCTGATTTGTGACAGCCTGATGCGCTGGAACTCCACCTTGTATATGCTTGATAGGCTGCTCCAGCAGTTAATGACTACCTATACGAACTCTGCAGCAGGACAGTTTTTGGGGAGCTTGGTTTCTTTTCACCGGCCAGTGGCTGCTGATGCGCGATGCAAGCAGACTTCTGCAGCCATTAGATGAGATCACCAAACTGGTTAATCCCAGCCAGGGCGCCATCAGTGACATCGTACCTTACGCCTTCTTTCTGGAGCGTGCATTGCATTGTGTCATTGATAAAAGCCGCCGAGGAGAGAGGAGATGGGGAAGTCGAAATACTGAAGGAATTCCCGGGTTGGGGGGGGGGGGGGCGGCGCTGAGACAAATCAACAGGAGTCTGAAGAGGAGTGAGAGGAGGATGGTGGCTGGGGGGAGAAGGAGGAGGAGCAAGAAGAGCAGGCTTTGAGGGGAACTTTAAACTTTTCGGGGATCCCTGGTGTTGTCCGTGGCTGGGGGGAAGAGACCGGGCCTACATTCTCCTGGGCGATGAGCTCCACCGTTTCCAATTTAGTCTTCATGCTCCAGTGTTTGAAGAGGGACCCCCGTATAAAAAGCATAAAGGGAAAGGACTAGTACTGAATGGCAATGTACTTAGACCCCCCATACAAACACCAATTGGTGGACATGGTACCAGCATCACAAAGTGCTGGCAGAATGCAGCATTTCCAGGCCTTGCTGTGAGAGATGCTGCAGTCTGCTGTTGCAGGCGCTGGCAGAGGAATTTCCACCCACAGCGAAACAGGTGCGGGTGCCAATCCTACCGCAGCTGCAAGAAGAGGGCAGTTTGAAGATGTGTTGGTCACTTCGGATATGAGATCATTCTTGCAGCCAATGCATCAACAGACGCCCTCCGGATCCAGCCTTAGGGAACTCATATACCGACAAGTGTCCGACTACATCGGGTTAACGGCCGATGTTGACGCTCTGAGAAGCGAGGAACCCCTGGACTACTGGGTGTGCAGGCTTGACCTGTGGCCAGAGGTGGCACAATTTGCCATGGAACTCTTGGCTTGCCCCTTGTCGAGTGTCCTGTCCGAAAGGACGTTCAGTGCAGCAGGGAGGATCGTGACCAATAAGCACATTCGCCTAGCTCACGACAGTGTGAACTACTTCACATTTCTAAAAATGAATGAGACATGGATCTCGGAGGAATTCAACACCTGTGACGACCACGTGTAATTGAATTTCCTCATGCCAGCCCACACATATCCGCCACCACCCAGAACAAAGAATGGTCCTTGTCTTATGTATATACAGCGGCATAAAAGGCCTTTTCTGTCAGGTGAATGCCTAATTTTGGGGGCCTGTACTCCAGTGACCTACAGTAAAATTTGTATCCAGTGACCACCTAATGTACCTCCAGCCACATCACAAGTTCTTTTCTGTCAGGTGCCTAATTTTAGGGGCCAATACTTCATTATACTCTATTTGGGGGCATTGGGGGGTCATTATACTGTTTGAAGGGCCACTAGTGGTCATTATACTGTATAGGGGCCACTGGTGGTCATTATACCATGTGGGAGCCACAGAGGGACATGTAGATGTACAAAAATGCCTCAAAGGGCCCACTGGGATTTATCGCCCTAGGGCCCACATGAACCTGGAGTCGGCCCTGCCTCCAGCCACATAATCACAAGTTCTTTTCTGTCAGATGAATGCCTAATTTTTGGGGCCTGTACTCCCATGGCCTAAAATAAAAATTTTCTAGGCTTCAGCAGGACACATTTTTGAGAGTTTCCCTTTAAGACGCATAAAAATGGCCACTGATTAAAATACATATTTTTTGTGGGAATTTTTGCCAATGTTCTCCCTATAGTATGTCACTGTCCATGTTGTGGGACTATTTGTGCACCTCCTAGTAAGTATTTGGTGGCTGCAAATATGACGTGAAGGTTTTTCAGGTTTGACTGCCATTAAAGTTAATGAGTCCCACCGCAAACGCGCGGTTCACGAACATTTGATCACGAACGCGAACCGTCCCAGCTGACGTTCGTCCATCACTATTCATAATGACTATCTGAATTTTTTTTTATGGATCACCCTTTTTCTCCTGTGTTTTAAGGGGTTTTCTGAGAGTTTAACCCCTTAGGCCCCTTTCACACGGGCGAGTTTTCCGCGCGGGTGCAATGCGTGAGGAGGACGCATTGCACCCGCACTGAATCCGGACCCATTCATTTCTATGGGGCTGTGCACATGAGCGGTGATTTTCACGCATCACTTCTGCGTTGCGTGAAAATCGCAGCATGTTCTATATTCTGCGTTTTTCACGCAACGCAGGCCCCATAGAAGTGAATGGGGATGCGGGAAAATCGCAAGCATCCGCAACCAAGTGCGGATGCGTTGCATTTTCCCGCATTGTTGCTTAGCAACGGGACTCCAATCTCTATTATTTCCCTTATAACATGGTTATAAGGGAAATAATAGCATTCTTAATAAAGAATGCATTGTTAAATGATGAGGAAGGGTTAAAAATAATAAAGTTAACTTACCTTAGCCACTTGATCGCGTAGTCGCGATCTGTCCTCTCTTCCCTGCAGCATCTATGATCTAAAGGACCTGTGATGACGTCACATCACATGGCCCAATCACATGCTCCATCACTATGGTGATGGAGCATGTGATTGGTCCATGTGACCATGTGACATCATCCAAGGTCCTTAAACACTATCCTCAGGCTGTGGATAGTGGTTAGGACCTTGGATGATGTCACATGGTCACATGGACCATCACATGCTCCATCACCATAGTGATGGAGCAGGTGATTGGGCCATGTGATGCTGTGACATCATCACAGGTCCTTTACATCTTTCAAGCTAACGGAGAGGAGGCCGGGCTTCGCGATCAAATGGAACAGGTAAGTAATTATTAGTTTATTATTTTAACTCATTCTGCACCAGTTTAAACATTAGGGAGATGGCCAAGGGTATTATTTTACATTATAACTATGTTATAATGTGAAATAATACCAGCGGGACAATTTCTGACCCAAACATGCACTTCAGTGAAGAAGTGCAGGTTCGGGTCTGGGTACCAAAAGTGCCGATTTTTCTCCCGCGCGTGCAAAACGCATGACAGCGCTTTGCACTCGCAGGGAAAAATCGTGGCGATTCCCGCAACGCACCCGCACTGTTTGACGGAGTGCACCCGCAACGCCCGTCTGAAAGAGGCCTTAGTCACCAGCCTGTTTTGGGAATACTGACCAAGCATTTTTCTTCCTTTTTTCATCGTCACGTTCCAAGAGCTATAAGAGCTTTTTTATTTTTCCATCTATCTAGCTGTATGAGGGCCTGTTTTTTGCAGAACAAATTGTAGTTTTTAATGGCGCCATTTTGGGGTACACATAACTTTCTGATTAACTTGTATTAACAGTTTCTGGGAGGGAAATGGGAAAAACAGCAATACTGCTACTGTGTTTTTACGTTATAAATTTTACGGCGTTCATTTTTCAGTATAAATAACATAATATATTTATTCTCTGGGTCACTAGGATTACAGTGATACCAAATACATATGTTTTATTTACATTTTACTACTTTTTTGCAAAACCCCTTTTTTTGTAAGAAAAAAACAGTTTTTGCACTTCTGCTTCCTATGACCCATAACTTTTTTTTTTTTTTTTATTTCTGTGGAGTTGTGTGAGGGATTTATTTTTGCGGGACAGCTTATATTTTTCATTGGTATCATTTTAGAGTAAATGGCTCTTTTTGATCGCTTGTTATTACGTTTTGTCAGTGTCAACTAAGAATAAATGAGCAATTCTATTCTTTTGTAAAATAAAAATTTTACGGCGTTCACCGTAGGGGATAATTTACATGATATTTTCGTAGTCCGGGTCGTTACAGACGCGACAATACCAAACATATGGGGCGATTTTTTTTTGCAATTTTGTTTATTGAAAAGTGAATTTTTCATGAAAAAAAAAAGCTTAATTTTTTCATAGGATTTTTTTTATTGAATACATGTGTTTTTTTTTACTTTTTTTTACCACTTAATAGTCCCAAAAGGGGACTATAACAGACAGCTTTTTGATTGATTTTAAAATGCAATGCATTATCTCTACAGTGCAATGCATTTTAATGTCAGTGCTGTTCTGACCTTGACCAGCAGGCACCGCCAGACAGGCGCAGTCTGCTGGAAATTACTCAAAGCTGGTTTGGGGCCTACATCAGATCGCATTTGTGGGGTACTGATGGGAGACAGAGGGAGTCCTCTCCCTCTGTCAGCACTTTACATGCGGCAGGCGCATGTCAGCAGCCTTGTATCCTTAAGGGGGGCAAAGGCTTCCACAGGGAATGAACAACTCCCCCAATCGCTGCTAAGGGGAAATATTCCTGCCCCAAGAGCGCAGCACACGTGTGTTTTCAGCGCTCAGAAGCCATGGTCACATTTGACCACAACATCTGAAGAGTTAAATGTCTGCAATTTGTATTACCAATCCTAGACATTAGCTCCAGCTGTGTGCTGTATGAAACAGCAGGCAACCGGCGGCCATGGCGCTCGCTTCGCTCCAGAACGGGTGCCATTTTTAAAGAGATGACTTACACCATACATGTAGGGGTTAATACTGATGACCTAACCTCAGCATAGGTTATCAATATCTGATCGGTGGGAATGTGACTCTCAGCACTCCCTTGATCAGCTGTTTTAAGAGACCGCAGAGCTCATTTAGCACCGCAGTCTCTTCCTAGGTTAATAACGTCTGTGTTGTCAGGAACTAAGTAAGAATACTTCTGTAATATGGAATGTGATGGAACATGTCTCCTTGTGGTACCATATGGGCCCATAGTCTAAGCAGGCAATGGATGCTATAATTATATGCAGCAAGCCCTTGAAGATCTAGAGCGGAGGATGGGAGCAGTAGTGGCTCGGCTTACAATCACAGTAGCTACCTGATGGTAGCTGGGATGCCCTTGATGTTAGGTGTTTGGATGGGTGCATGGCAGGGCATGCAGTGTGCAATGGCCAGCATTTAGTGTAGGAGTCAGAAAACCAGGCCAGAGTTAGAAGAATAAACACCTGTCTTTACCATAGTGCAAAATACTGTACAAGTAGTAGTACATCCAATTATAATGGTGGCTATAATGTCTACTGGACAGGGGAGCACCCAGGAATTTTGTCTAGGGGGGGCCTGAAAATAAAAAAATGTTCTGCGTGCTGCACACATTTTTTTTATATAGGAGGGGCTTATAAGAACCTGCAGCCTATCAGAAGAACCGGGAAGGTAGACACCTCTCCCTCACATGCCAAGCCGAAGCACAACCTTGTGTATCGCCGTCCATACAGATGAATATGGAGATGAGTGCTTCTACGGTGGAAGTGTTCATCTCCAACTGCCAACCACCGCAGCAATTAGATCCAGGGGCGCGCAACCTAGAGGCTGTTTTATTAGCCCTATAACCGTCCCTGCCCAACACACTATCTTACGATTTAGAGGGGGCTCTGTGTGAGGGGGGTATTATCTGTCTCCATAGGTTCCCCCCGCTTTAGTTACTTCTGTCTGGGTCTATGAGGACCCCTGTCTGAAATATCCCTCCCCTGTCCCACTATGACGCTTGTGGTGATGAATTACTAAACCCCCAGCCTCTCTGGGTGGGTCTCGCGGAAGCAGCATATGAGCTGACCTGCCATGCTGCTCCACCCACCCCCAATAGTCTAATGCTGGCCACTCCTGATATGTCTGAGGATGCGCATGTCTGGACGCCGCATAATAGGGTAGTACTGTAGCAGCTGCATTTTGCCTGAGTAGCTCTGCAGCTCTATCCACCCACCAGTAACCATTGCGCATGCCCATACGCGGCGCAATGATGAGACTAGGACTGCCCAACTGACTGACAGCCCTATATTAGGCCCGCCTACAATGCACGGACGTATTTTCACTTTCACCCCCTTCACAATATAAACATGGCAGCGCGTGCATATGCGCTGCCAACGCCAATAGACACACGGACCTGCTTCTATCCGATGCCCTGGTCCAGGATTGAGGCCATACGCCCACCCTAGGATACACATACAGTTGTGTTCAAAATTATTTAACCCCCACTGAAATTGAGTGTTTTGGCCAGTTTGACATTGATTTTGATAATTTCAGTCATCTTGTTTACAATTAAATCAAAGGGGCACTTGTAAGTCAGACAAATATAACATAACATTTATAATGAAATAACCACAAATGTCTTTTCTGTGCTCACATCATTATCAGTTTTATTCAACCCCCAAGTGACATTCAATCTTAGTACTTAGTACAACATCCTTTTCCAGTTATAACAGCTTTTAAACGTGAAGCATAGCTTGACACAAGTGTCTTGCAGCGATCTACGTGTATATTCGTCCACAGAACACTATCCCAAAACTTTTGTGGTTTGTCCACATGACTTTTGGCATACTGCAGTCGACTCTTCCTATTCTTTGGAGACAGCAAGGGGGTGCGCCTGGGAGTTCTGGCATGGAGGCCTTCATTACGCAGTGTGCGCCTTATTGTCTGAACTGAAACTTCAGTACCTGCATCTGACAAATCTTTTTTCAGTTCCTCAGCAGTCACACGGGGACTTTTCTCCACTTTGCGCTTCAGGTAGCGCACAGCAGTAGAAGTCAGCATCTTCTTTCTGCCACGACCAGGTAGCGTTTTAACAGTGCCCTTTGCCTTGAATTTGCGAATGATGCTTCCTATGGTGTCTCTTGGTATGTTTAACATCTTTGCAATCTTCTTATAGCCATTTCCCTTCCTGTGAAGAGAAATCACCTCTTCTCTTGTCTTCCTGGACCATTCTCTTGACTTCACCATGTCTGTAAACACACTAGTAAATGTCTAGAAGGAGCTGAGTATCACAGTCATTTTAAATCTGCCTAATTGGTGCTTATTATGCTTGATTGCTGCTCCTTGACATCCACAGGTGTTTTCAATACCTGATCGAAAACACTTGAATGAACCTCTGTTCTTAAGAGTGGTCGTCTTTAAGGGGTTGAATAATTGTGTCAATGAAGAAATCACAGAAAAACATTTAATACTGTATTACAAAAACAATTGATGTCATTTTAGTTGTCATTTGGTTCTTTAAAAAGTCCTTGTAAGATTTCATTCTGAACACAATTACAAATGTACACTAAATTCCCTAAAACCCTTTACAGCATTGGGGGTTGAATAATTTTGAACACAACTGTAAGTACAACACTCCACTTTCTGTGGACTTGCTAACTATGGCTGCATTGGTCCACCATTAGGATTGGGCTTTTACTATGCTTCTGTTGCAGATACCTTTATGTCATATTGCTGCAACAGTGGTGGTGTAGCGCTCTATTCTCGAGTCCGGGTCCAATGCCATACGCTTGCTGCGGACAGCATAACACCATCACATTATGCAGTTTGAGCTTACCTTATCCTCCCTAAATTTATTACCCACTTGTGTTTAGCAGGAGTTAGCTCACCAAATAGCCCTTGTGTCCCCTGACGACTCTTAAGGCTTTTACCCTTTTACACGTGAATATATCTTAGCTGCTTTTTCACCTGACCCCAGTATAAACTCACTATAAGGACAGGTGTAAACAAACATAGGTCACTTTAATTTTCCACCTTTTCTTATCCCAGTATATATCTATAGTACTAACCGACACCCCATGCAGGGACCCCTAGGGATTCCAGTGTAGGGTCAGGTTCTGGATGGGGCCACCCCTTGCGGGGCAAGGACCCCGTGTTAGGTTGTGAGGGTCAAACAGGCCAAGTAGAGATCAACAGGGACAGCTCGTCCTTTGGACTGTGCACTGTTGCCCACCGTGGTTGCCTGCTTAACCTCCCCTCCCCTGACAATACAACTGTGTTTTCCACTCTCGGATGGGTGGACTGAGCTGTGTGTATTTCTAACCTGCTTTATGTTTTACCTGGTTAGATAACGACCATTCAAATTAGCAAGGAGTTTCTCTATTTGTCTTTTCTGGTGTCTGACTGGAATTAGAGCGCATCTCTGCACAAGACACTTATGTACAGACATAGCCAGTCTAACTGCTAAAGTGTGCTCATCTCCCCAGACCCAGCTGTTTTATGTTGTAAGGGGCTCCCTTTGATGAATTGTGATTTATATCAAATATTATTAAAAGTTACGTTTTAGCATGTTACTGCCCCTTTTGCAATTTGCCTTCTAGTCTCTGAGCAGCTTGAGGGAAAGGTGCTCACGCAAACATTGTCTCTTTTCATTTTTTTGCCGCCACCTGAATACCACCACCTAGTGCCTGCAGTTCAGCTAATGTACCCATGATGTATGCCAGTTTAAAATACCCCTATATAGTGCCCCAGTAAATGCCCCCATAGTGCTCCTCTCCCCCTTCCCCATAGTGCCCCCATAATGTGCAAGTATAAAATACCCCATCTTAGTGCCCCCAGCACATGCCTCCATTGTGCTCCATAGTAACGCCCATAATATGCCAGTGAAAAATGCCCCTTCTTAGTGTCCCCAGCAGATGCCCCTATAGTGCTCCTCTCCCCCATAATGTGCCAGTAAAAATGCCCCTTTTTAGTGCCTCCCATAATGTGTCAATAAAAAATCCCCCTTCTCAGTGCCACCAGATGCCCCCATAATGTGCCAGTAAAAAATCCCCCTTCTTAGTGCCACCAGATGCCCCCATAGTGCTCCTCTCCCCATAGTGCCCCCATAATGTGCCAGTAAATACTGACCCAAAAGTGCCACCAGATGCCCCATAGTGCTGCTCTTCCCTATAGTGCCTTCCATAATGTGCCAGTAAAAAGTGCCCCCTTAGTGCCAGATGCCATAGTGCGTACTATAATGTGCCAGTAAAGAAATGTCCCTTTAGAGCCCCCAGATGCCCCCATAGCGCTCCTCTCCCCCATGGTGCCCTGCCATAATGTGCCAGTAAGAAATGCCCCCAGATGCCCCCACAGTGCCCACCCATAATGTGCCAGTAAGAAATGCCCCCAGAGTCCCCCTGATAATGTGCCAGTAAGAAATGCCCCCATATTGCCCCCCAAAATGGGCCAGTAAGAAATGCCCCACCAAAATGGGCCAGTACGAAGTTTCTCCAGATGCCCTGATAGTGCCCCCCCAAAAATGGGCCAGTAAGAAATGCTCCCAGATGCCCCCAACCTCCATGATGCTGACAGCGATGCAATGCAGACCTCTTCCGGCCTATGTCCCGCGCTGTGTGCTTCCTGGCTGGTGTGTGCTTCCTGGCTGGTGATCATCATTACGTCTGAGCTGGCATCCTATCAGAAGAAAGGGGGAAGGGAGACGCCTCTCCCTCCCCTGCCCCGCCGCAGCACAGCCATGTGTATCGCTGTCCTCAGGACGGCGATACAGATGAATATGGAGATGAGTGCTTCTACAATGGAAGTGCTCATCTCCAACTGCCAACCACCGCCACAATTAGATCCAGGGCCTGGTCACCTGAGGCAATCGGTGGTGCAGCCCTGAGTGATTAAAACATTTTTTTAATGGCTCTAGGGCAGGGGCCAGCCCCCCCTGTCGCTGCGCCCCTGCTGTGAGATACAGGGTTTTGATGGCATATCTGGCCAGGACATATCCAAGTGTGACGTCTTAATACTGTCCCTCCACTGGAGCATGGTCTGAATGGCTGTGGTCACAGATTACTTTACTGACTTCTATGCTTGGCCATGCAGATTCCAAGTTCTCCATACTTTCTACAGTTGTGTTCAAAATTATTCAACCCCCACTGAAATTGAGTGTTTTGGTCAGTTTGACATTGATTTTGATCAATTTTTAAATCAAAGAGGCACTTGTAAGTCAGACAAATATAACATAACATTTATAATGAAATAACCACAAATGTCTTTTCTGTGCTCACATCATTATCAGTTTTATTCAACCCCAAGTGACATTCAATCTTAGTACTTAGTACAACATCCTTTTCCAGTTATAACAGCTTTTAAACGTGAAGCATAGCTTGACACAAGTGTCTTGCAGCGATCTACGGGTATCTTCGCCCATTCTTCATGGGCAAAAGCCTCCAGTTCAGTCACATTCTTAGGCTTACGCACTGCAACTGCTTTCTTTAAGTCCCACCAGAGGTTCTCAATTAGATTTAAGTCTGGTGACTGCGATGGCCACTTCAAAATGTTCCAGCCTTTAATCTGCAACCATGCTCTAGTGGACTTGGAGGTATGCTTGGGATCATTGTCCAGTTGAAAGGTCCAAAGTCTCCCAAGCCTCAGGTTTGTGATGGACTGCATCACATTTTCATCCTATATCTCCTGGTACTAAAGAGAATTCATGGTACCTTGCACACGCTGAAGCTTCCCTGTACCTGTAGAAGCAAAACAGCCCCAAAGCATGATTGAACCCCCGCCATGCTTCACAGTAGGCAAGGTGTTCTTTTCTTCATAGGCCTTGTTCTTCCTCCTCCAAACATAGCGTTGATCCATGGGCCCAAACAGTTCTAATTTTGTTTCATCAGTCCACAGAACACTATCCCAAAACTTTTGTGGTTTGTCCACATGACTTTTGGCATACTGCAGTCGACTCTTCTTATTCTTTGGAGACAGCAAGGGGTGCGCCTGGGAGTTCTGGCATGGAGGCCTTCATTACGCAGTGTGCACCTTATTGTCTGAGCTGAAACTTCAGTACCCGCATCTGACAAATCTTTTTTCAGTTCCTCAGCAGTCACACGGGGACTTTTCTCCACTTTGCGCTTCAGGTAGCACACAGCAGTCGAAGTCAGCATCTTCTTTCTGCCACGACCAGGTAGCGTTTCAACAGTGCCCTTTGCCTTGAATTTGCGAATGATGCTTCCTATGGTGTCTCTTGGTATGTTTAACATGTTTGCAATCTTCTTATAGCCATTTCCCTTCCTGTGAAGATAAATCACCTCTTCTCTTGTCTTCCTGGACCATTCTCTTGACTTCACCATGTTTGTAAACACACCAGTAAATGTCTAGAAGGAGCTGAGTATCACAGTCATTTTAAATCTGCCTAATTGGTGCTTATTATGCTTGATTGCTGCTCCTTGACATCCACAGGTGTTTTCAATACCTGATCAAAAACACTTGAATGAACCTCTGTTCTTAAGAGCGGTAGTCTTTAAGGGGTTGAATAATTGTGTTAATGAAGAAATCACAAAAAAAACATTTAATACTGTATTACAAAAACAATTGATGTCATTTTAGTTGCATTTGGTTCTTTAAAAAGTCCTTGTAAGATTTCATTCTGAACAGAATTACAAATGTACACTAAATTCCCTAAAACCCTTTACAGCATTGGGGGTTGAATAATTTTGAACACAACTGTACCTTTCTTGCGGTGACAGAAACAGTAACTTTTAGAGAGATTGGTTGGTCTCTGGATCCTGAAGCCTAAGAATAAAGAGCACATAGACTTGCTTCCTCCTCCTCAAGCACTCACTTTATTTTCCTCGAAGATTAGGGTTGGGGCCAGCCCACATCTATCCTCCTACGAGGGCTGAGCCAGGGTTTTTTAAACCTGGGTTTGCAATCCATGCATACTATGCTGGGTGCGATACACAACATGGCAATATAACACATTACATAACGTTTAAGAACAGCCCTTTTTGCAGATACTCCCTGAACTCTGGTACTGCACATACATACATGAATCTGTAATGCAACAAGAGCATGCTTTTATTTTACTAGAGGAAGCTGGGGTACCCAGATATAGGTGAACAATTGAACTCTATGCAGATATGTTCTTTTTGGATTCAACCTAGACATCTGTTCTCTCAATTCAATTAGGTAGGCATTTCTAAAACTGTATAGTGTGGAAAACAGGAAGCACACAATAGGGTAGTATGTCCCAGATCAGTGATGGGCAACGTGCGGCTCTCCAGCTGTTGCAGAACTACAACTCCCAGCATGCAAAGCCTGTCTATAGCTATCAGCCTACTGCAGGGCATGGTGGGAGTTGTAGTTTAGCAACAGCTGGAGAGCCACACGTTGCCCATCACTGTCCCAGATGATATAACTAATGAACAGGACAATAAATGGAGGCTCACCTTAGAGGGTTGTGCTAAATAAGCACAACCCTATTGTAGACTGGTACGTAGATCTGTATCCAGACGCCGGGTATGCTGCTACAGGATAGACCATTCAGATTGAGATGCCCAATCTCTTAAAGAGAATAAGTAATATAAAACTGGAACACTGCTAGGTGCAAAGAACACCGGCCAGGACATATGAGGAATGAATCAATTCTTCTTTTAAAAAATTGAATGCATTAATAATAAAACAACGCGTTTCAGGGATACTCAAATCCCCTTCATCAGGTTAAAAATGCTTGATAGTGGGTTACAGGTTAATTACAAGTATATACAGTATACACAAAAAAATGCCAAAAAGACACATCTGGGGGCCATCCAAAAGAAGTAGGAATGCCCCCAGGTGTCTCCACATTTGCATTTCACATTACACTAAGAACTTATATGTTCACAGAAAGAGAAATTGGATTTAAGAAAAAAACACTGAGATAGGAACATAAACTTAAGTTTCGTCACTTATATTACAAATAAAAATAATCATAGATATTTAAAAATGAAGTGGGACATTGTTGCGTCCACGTGACCTCCTGTTGCTTAGAAACGGTGATGCCAGCTTCAGCTCTCTCCGGCAGGGTTGCGGTCACGTGATCGCTGAGCCCTGACGCTTACAGGGAGCACTTGTTAGTGCCTAGATGCAGGGAGAGAGCTGGGGCACCGTTGCACTCCCGTAAGTACCTGAGGCCACCTTCAGAGGCACGGAAGAGAAGGGGGCATGGTCTTTGGTGGATTTTATATGATGAGCCAATAAAGAACCTTTTTTATTCCATAAGAAGCTGGATTCCATTTTTCCACAGGATATGAAAAATGCATGCTCACATAAGAGAAGGTATAATAAGGGTTTTAAAGACCCGTACTTATGTTCAAGATGGTATATAATATACAAGAAGTATACAAGAATCCATGTACAAAGATGTACATATAGGAGTACTTATAACTGAAGTGGGATTAAATAAATTACATAAAGTATACTTACATACATGACTGCATTTGAATAAAACAAGATACAGAAATGACTAATAAAAGGTTACAAATTGCAAAGTCTATAAAGGGGATAAAAACAATGATAAAAGATATATATAAAAAATATGCATGGAATCTATACGGTATATATTTCAAACTGTGAAAAAAAATCAAGACGGATCCGTCTAAAAATGGAGAGACAGATCCGCACTTGCAATGCATTTGTGAGACGGATCCGTCTCCAAATGCTTTCAGTTGTCATGCGGTATGACAGATCCGGCGGGTAGTGCCGGAGACGGAACTACCTGCCGGATCCTCACACCGCAAGTGTAAAAGTAGCCTAAAACAGATTTAACAAGATTGTGATTCTGGCTATAGGTGGTAATAAAATTCAGATAGTGGAAGGTCTCATTGGTAATCGTTTTTGATCTTGGAAATAAGCACTCAGATTGTGTCAATGCTGATGCACGTTTGTGTGACTCAGTGACCAGGCCATCGGGGTAGCCTTTCTCATGAAATCTTGAATATAGAGTTCCACTTTGTTCTCTGAAATCTTCCTCCCGATTGCAGTTCTGCCTGATCCTTTTAAACTGGCTAAACTGAATATTCCGTTTCCATTTTTTTGTATTGTGTGCTTTTAAAATCCAGATAAGAGTTGAGCGACCCCAAATGCAGCCAATCAACAAGCGTTTAACATGTGTGCCCTTAGAAGCCATCACAGCCATGCTTACAAATGGCATGGCTGTGATTGGCCAAGTGCAGCATGTGACCCAGCCTCTATATAAGCTGGAGTCACGTAGCGCCGCACGTCACATCAGCTCTTATTAGTGTAGGGATAGGATGCTGCTTCTGTGAGGGAGAGAATAGGAAACGATCTGATATCACAACTTGTTGTTAACCAGTGGCGTACATAGAGAAGTAAGGGCCTCATAGCAAGGATCAAACCAGGCCCCCCACACAGGACAGAAGGGTTTCCGCCTAAACCCCTTTCATTGACCCTTGGACCATTTTTCCACTGCCTTATTTGCTAAAAGTTGTTTCTTTAGAGGGTAGAGTCCTGACCAAGTTTTAACCCCCAGTAGAAAAGGGGATGATCCCAAATGGGTCCCCTTTTGCCCTGGGCCCCATAGCAGTCACATGGTCTGTCGCTATGGTAGTTATGCCCCTGTTGTCAGGACTGGTGCAAGGAATTTTGCCGCCCTAGGCAAAAGCTAATTTTGCTGCCCCTTGACTTTTTTGTCGGCCACCTATTTAATGATTGACAATCAGGGAGATTTTAATATCTTCGCTTTGCAGGCAGTATCTTACCCTGTGACAGGATAAGACGCTGCCTGCAAAGTGAAGACATTAAAATCTCCCTGATTGTTCCCATAGATCAGGCAGGAGCAGAGAGTGCAGGGTAATCACAGAGCTTAATCTACCATTTAGTTGAACAAGATATTACACGCCCCCCCCTTCCCCGGCATACAATTTTACACCCCCCATTGCATACAATATTACACGGCCCCCCCTGCATACGGTATTAAATGGCACCCAGCTCTGCACAATATTACTCGTCCCCCCGCATACAATATTATAATGACCCCCACATATAATATTACAGGCCCCCCCCCCCGCATACAATATTACAGGCCCCCCGTATACAATATTACAGGCCCCCTGCATACAATATTACAATGCCCCCGGCATACAATATTACAATCCCCGGCATACAATATTACAGCCCCCGCACACATTAGAGGGTCCCCTCTGCACAGGATATAACAGGGTCCCTCCTGTACACAATATTACAAGGTCCCCCCTGCACACAATATTACAGGGACCCCCTGCACAGGATGGTACATGGCCCCCACCTCTGCATACAGTCTCACACAGAATTCTTCAGCATAAAGTTATCGGCTGCCCTCCACTCGGCACGTCCACACAGCACACACGTGTACCTCCAGCACTGACACACACTCTCTGCCCCCCTCTATGAGTTAAGAGCAGTCACCTGTGACCTGCTCTGCAAACAGCCTGAGCTCTCCGGCTTCTGACCTTTCTATTCACGCTGCCACTGCACTGCCGAGTCCCGTTACAAGAGACGTCAGGGAGTCAGGAGGTCAGTCAGTTTCCTGCACGGAGTTTAGCCTCTACCCTGCTGATAATGCTAAGGCCAGAGCGGCGCCGGCGCCCCCAGCAAGAGCGCGCTCTAAGCAGTGGCCTACTCTGATTATGGGTGGTGCCGGCCCTGCCTGTTGTTAACTCAGCGATCTACAACGATTTTTTTCTTGTGGGTGCAATGCAACTTTGTTTTACCCTGCCCTGAGTCCAGTGACACAAAAAAATAAGTTTTATGCATCTGTCAGTTAGGTGGGTGTCGGCGACCATTTTGTGCAAGTGTAGTGCACTTGCACCTGCATATGTGCCAGGGACAATAATTTAATCCTGTTCTTTTAGTTCAGTGGGCAAGTACCCATTTTTTAAGTGCACCTGCATTCGATATGTGTCAGGGGAAGGGAAAATAATATAGGTAATCCGTCTGTGAGTTTAGAGACCCAAGGAGTGGCATTTTCACATTTTTTTTCTGTGAAGTACCCATGTGAGTGTAATCAATTCAGTAAACTTATCTGTAAGAGTCTGGGGGGACAAATTATTAATATTTTTTTTTTTCTAAAATGTACATTTGCGCCCTGCACTTCAAATCTGATAGTTGAATATAATCACTAAATCCATCTGTTTCACTGTAGGTTAAAAAATCATCTTTTTTTTTCTATAAAGTACCTTTGCAATCTGCACTGCAAATCTGATAGTGAAATAAAATCAGTAAATACAACTGGGACATTGCAGGTGAAAAAAACACTTAAATTTTGGCATAAAATACCCCTGCGGTCTGCGCTGTGTATCTGACAGTCAAATAAAATCAGTAAATCTAGCTCTTATATTGTGAGTGGACATTTCTACGGTTATCAGGCCAGTCATTCACAAGTGGCTTGGAGGTTGTGTTCCTGCTGCACTGCATATGTGACTGGGAAATATATTCTCTAAATTTGGCGGCGTTTAGATTGTTGGGTGATCTGTACCCCTTTTTTCTTTCAACGTACCCCTGCACTGTAAATTTGAAGGCGTTTAGATTGTTGGGTGATTTGTACCCCTTCTTTCTTTCAAAATACCCCTGCACTGCATACCTGATGGGAAAATATATTCTGTAAATTCAGCGGCGTTTAGATTTTTGGGTTTTCTGTACCCCTTTTTCCTTTTACATTACCCCAGCACTGCATACCTGACTGGGAAATATATTCTGCACGCTGGTAGATGCGCTGCTGATGGCATTCCCACCTGACACCGGAGCCTCAGTGGAAGCACAAGGCGAAGGCAGAGGAGGAGAAAGAAGTCGCCAACGCAGCTGGGGCACTGGCAGCACCTCAGAAGGCAGGGTTAGCATGGCCGAAATGTGGAAAAGCTTTGTCAGCATGTCACAAGAAGCAGCACCTCCAGCTTTTATGGAACATCTTAGCAGGAGGCAGCATTTCAGCAACATGGTGGAACAGTATGTGTACACATGCCTACACGTACTAACTGATGGGTCTGCCCTATTCAACTTCTGGGTCTCCAAATTGGGCACATGGCCTGAGCTTGCCCTTTATGCCTTGGAGGTGCTGGCCTGCTCTGTAGCCAGTGTATTGTCTGAACGTGTGTTTAGCACAGCAGGGGGCGTTATCACAGACAAGCGCAGCCACCTGTCCACAGCCAATGTGGACAAGCTCACATTCCTTAAAATGAACCAGGCATGGATCCCACAGGACTTGTCTGTACCTTTGCAGAATAGACATGTATACCGGCCTCACCCAGCCTTTGTTATACTCCAGCGCACTTTCTCTTTGTTTTCTGTTCTATATTTCCCAATGTTTTGGGGTCTACCCAAATTTAAAAACAAAAACAAAAAACAGTGTTGTTGGCGACTACCTCCTTCCACCACCGCTTCCACCTACACCGCCACGTCCACCGCCTCCTCTACCTCCTACTCCATATGGGCCTCCTCCTCCTAGTTCAAGATTATAATTTTTACATATTTTATGTTATTTTAAGTCATTTACCTATCCACATTTGTTTGCATGGTAATTGCTGCCTTTTGCAGCCCTCTAGCCCTTTCCATTACTTTTTAGAGCCATTTAAGTGCCCCAAAGTTCGGGTCCCCATTGACTTCAATAGGGTTTGGGTTCAGGGTCAAGTTCAGGTCCCGAACTCGAACTTTGCGGCGAAGTTCGGCCGAACCCGAACTTCCAGGTGTTCGCTCAATTCTAATTCAGATAGCTATTGCTATCAACTTTCTTGAGGAAAGTGTGAGTCAGGATGTCATTATCCAAATATCCAAATATTCTGTTCTTGTCTGGTGGTATGCTCCTGTAAAAAATATGCCCCATTTATTATTATTGAGGTGTGATATGAAGTTTTCTATGGTTATTTTGTCTCCCTTCTAGATGAAGATCAGATCATTGATGTATATTCCGAAGAAAATTATATTATCTGCCCAAAATTCGGTTTTGTAGATGTGAGTTTCCTCAAAGAGACCCATAACCAGATTTGCGAAACGAGGGATAAATCTAGTGCCCATATCGGTCCCTCATATTTGTTTGTATATTTGGTCTTGAAATTCGAATGTGTTGTGGGTCAGTATAAACTTGATGCCCCTTAGGATGAATTATTTTTGCTGAATTGGCATGGACTCATCTTCCATTAGGAAATGGGCAGTATATTTTAAACCTAGTTCATGTGATATGTTAGAATACAATGTTGAAACATCTTAAGTTCGCCATTGATAATTTTCTTGCTATCTGATTTTCCTTAGTTCCTTAATGAAGGCCATAGAATGTTTGATATATGATTTGAGGTTAACCACATATTTCTGGGGGATTCTCGAGATTTTTTTTTTAAAAAAATGCTAAATTATACTACTGTATGTAGGATAAAGCTATTTATTTGCATCTATACTATATGCAAATGTTTTACAATGTGGCATTTGTGTTTCCCATGTATTTTGTATTACAAGAAGAAGAGAGGTACAGCCAATGCAGACATTACTGGGTGCACCCCATTAATGAACTACACCCCCAAAGGGGTTCATTAAGTTTAACATAATCAATTTAGAGTGATTCTATCCTTATCCTTTTCCCAAAAACTGTTGTATATGTATGGTTAATTCCGGGTTTTTAAACATGGCACCCACTCAGGGGCTGAGCAGGTTCTATAGCCAGCAGATGCCTGCTACACAGCAGACATCCACCAGGCACGTAACCAAAAATGGACGTTTAACCACTTGTATTCTGTGGTCAATTATGACCACAGCATTTGAGAGGCCATTTAGATGAATATGGCTGGTTGTGATCTTCGAGTGGCACCCCCGTGTGCAGAGCATGGAAACTGTTTGCTATTGCAAACTAGGGCCTTCTAAAATCTCCTAGGCCTGCCAAAGTGCCAGGGCTTTTAGAATATAATTATTTAACCACAGACTGCTATGCTGTTTCATTGCACTCTCTGCTAACTGATGTGCATGTTCAAATACACTAGGGAAACCCAAAATAAAGTTTAAAGAAGGGGGAGTATTTAACCCCTTCCCGATTTCCTTTTTTTTTTTTTTTTTACACCTGACCTTCCTGAAGCCATAACTTTTTGAATTCTGTGTGAGGGCTTGTGTGTTGGCAAGACAAGTTGTACTTTCTAATGACACCATTTAATATTGCATATAATGTGGGAAGCTAAAAAAAATGAAAAATAAGGTGGAACTGGAAAAAAAATTCAATTCTGCCATGTTCTTATGGGTTCTTATGGTTTCCCATGTGGTAAACATGAAGTTAACTTTATTCTGTGGTTCAGTACAATCATAGACCTATAATTTTTTTATAGTTTTTCTTGAGTTTTAATACTTAAAAATAATTAAAAAAAATAAAACTTTGAAAACAAATTTTTATTTGCATTGTCATATTCTAATCCCTATAATATTTACATGGAGCTGTGTGAGGGCATTTTTGTGGGGCAATCTATATTTTTCAGTGATATCATTTTGGGGTGTGTATGACTTTTTATTCAGTATGCCATTTTGATTTTTTCATCATCTGCCATTCACCATACAGGATTAATACTTTTATGAAAAATCTATATTTTTATTTCATATTTTCATTTTTAAAATGGCAAAAGGAGGGTGATTAGAATTTTTTTAAATTTTACTCACCTTTTTTAACTATTATTTTTTGTCCCCCTGGGGGACTGTAACATGCATTGTTTGATCACTGTTCCTATATACTGCAGTGATTTACCATAAGCAGGGCTTGGCAGGAACTTCACTATGACAGGCCTCAGAGCCTTCAGAAGGCCCAAGGCTGCCATAGCAATTGAACAGGTGTTGTGATCTTGTTACGGGGGGACATTAATTAATCAATTAATGGCATCTAAGGGGTTAAAAGTCCATGATCAGCATTATTGCCAATTGGCATTATTAGCACAGCACTCTACAAGTAGGTATCTGCTATGTAAAACAGCAGGCACTCAGTGGTTATGGCCAACTTTTAAGACCTGACATCTACAGTACAGAAGGGGTTTAAAATATATAAACAATAAACACATGAAAATTTAAAATAACATCTTTTCCCCTTTTAACTAACAAAGATGAAGCAAAATATAACAATTGTTTCACCACACCTGAATATGCACCAGAAAAAAAAAAAAAATATCTAAATGTCTGAATCACCATTTTGTGTTCACTTTGGCCTCTTTCACACGGGCGTCATGTTTGACACCCAGATAAGAGGTGGGTGCGTTGCGGGAATATGCGCGTTTTTCCCGTGCGGGTGCAAACGTTTGTAATGCGTTTTGCACGCGCGTGAGAAAAAACCCCATGTTTGGTACCCAGACCCGAAGCCGGACTTCATCACTGAAGTCCGGTTTCGGGTCTTCTGGAGAATTGATTATTTTCCCTTATAACATGGTTATAAGGGAAATAATAGCATTCTTAATAAACAATGCTTAGTAAAATGAAGAGGAAGGGGTTAAAAATAATAAAAGTTAACTTACCTTAGCCACTTGATCGCGTAGTTGCGATCTGTCCTCTCTTTCCCAGAATCAGCTAACAACTAAAGGACCTGTAACGACGTCACATCACATGGTCCAATCACATGGTCCATCTTACCATGCTTGCGATTTTCCCGCAGCCCCATTCACTTCTATGGGGCCTGCGTTGCGTGAAAAACGCACAATATAGAGCATGCTGCGATTTTCACGCAACGCAGAAGTGATGCGTGAAAATCACCGCTCATGTACACAGCCCCATAGAAATGAATGGGTCCGGATTCAGTGCGGGTGCAATGTGTCTTCCTCACGCATTGCACCCGCGCGGAAAACTCGCCCGTGTGAAAGGGGCCTTTGCCTCCCCCGAAACATTGAATAAAAACTGTTCAAAAAGTTATGCGTACCCAGAAAATGGTATCCATAAAAACAACATCTCACCTCACAAAAGAGCCATCACACAGCTGTAGATGGAAATATAAAAAATATGGGTGCCAGAACATGGCAATCAAAGAACCTTTTTTATGTGTATTTTTTTTAAGAATTAAAACATAACAAAACCTAAATTTCATATGTCTAGTATTATGTTGATCTGCAAAATAATGGTAATGTGTCAAAACAGCTGATTTGATTATTATGGCGCTATGAGTATGAACATCATGCAAAGTGATATAAACTATTAAGAGGCCGCAGCGCTCTCAAAAACATTGTAGTCCCTTTAATAAGCTGATCAGTGGGGGTGTTGCAGTGATCTATCATTGCTAAAGGGTTAATGCTGTTATATTCAGGTTCCCTATGTTAAAAAGTTAACTGTGATTTTGGGATTCATGAAGGCTCTGTATGGGAGGAAGTTGTTAATCTGGCAGCCTCATTAACCAGTCCCCAGAGTAGTGGGAAGGTCACATTTCCCCTGACGAGTTAGGGAGTTCTAGCGAGACCGTTTTGGTGTGCTCTGCCAAATAGGCCAAGAGAGAACTCTTCTCCAGGAGGACACCGACACCCGTGAGTGAATGCTGCCAGGAAATGCAACTTTACTAAGAAACAACCTCTGAGGAAAGAAGCATCATTTTATATATAGACAGTTGAAGACCATAAGATCATGCATGGACTACACAGTAAAACAGACCAGAATCGATTGTAATGCCAAAACATCCTAAAAACGATTAAAACACAGTACGCGTGGTGGACTGGATGTATCATGCATATAAATAAGTCAGCAACCAATATTAGGACCCAAATGTATCCACAATATACACAGAGCAGACCTCAAGTGGGTATCAAATCATGAAAACAAAAGAGGCCACTGTTTCAGGATCCGAACACACATTTTGCCATCAGCTTTCTCAAGGGATACTTTCTAATCGTGCTGGACCTTATGGTGAGACATACATTAATGATGATAAACATCAATGTTCTTTCTAGAATTACGACCGACTACAACAACAACAAGATTGCCCCTCCACTCTGAAAGAAGAAAAGCCAATCAATCTCTCAGATATTCTGGTCATTGCCATTATACGCCTGCATTTAGCCCAATGATTCTATTCATGAGATAATAGCCCAATACAATGCAATACTTACAAAATGACCCATATCTATGTTAATACATGACTGTGCCTTGGAGAAGAAATGTGAGAAAATATTGTAATTAGCATAATATTTGCATCTATTCTTCTTACTGTATGTGCCAAGAAGAATAAACAGCCTTCAAAATAGGAATGGCATTAAAAGGGGCCCAGATTTCTAAAACATAAGATTAGAACTCCTATCCGTTGGTGTTAATGCACGCTGCAGCTGACAAAATTTCCATTACCATTACAATATGAGGTATTCAGCAGACAGCTGTAAACAAATCTGCCGTGGCAGAAATACATAAAAGACATAACCCATCAATGTTTAATAGATTAATGGGGATTGCAAAATGCAATCAAACTTTACTAATTATTAGAAACTGCTTCTCTATGTTGTGCTCATATGGAAATAGCTACTGGAATTTATTATTATGCAAAATAGTTTACCCTAAGGGCTCAAGCACACAAACATAGTTTTGGTCCACATCCGATCCACAATTTTTGTGAATTCAACGGGGCCGCAAAAGATGCGGACAGCACACCATGTGCTATCCACATCCATATGTCCGTTCCGTGACCCAGCAAAAAAATAGAATGTCTTATAAATCTTGTCTGGATAGGACGGTTCTATTATGGGTCTGACGTTCCGTTAAGCAAAACTTAACTGGTTACGGTTGTGTGAATGAGCCTTAACGCTTTCACACAGTCAGTGTTTGGTCAGTGATTTCCATCAGTGATTGTGAATTTGTGAGCCAAAACCAGGAATGTAGTCTACACAAAAGATAGAGTATACTGGAAAGATGTTTATATATAAGCAAAGGAGCAATCAGGCTGTTGCCTTTACACCTAGAGGCTCAGCTCTCTCTGCAAATGCTGCACCCTCTGTACTTTGATTGACAGGGCCAGGTGTCATGACATTTTCACTGCTTAGCCATGTCATTCAAAGTGGAGAGGATGCAGCAGTTGAAGAGACAACAGAGCCTCTAGGTGTAATGATAACGCCTCTGTTGCACCTAGAGGATCATTTACTGATATTTAAACTATTTTTCTCAGCAATGCGGGCACATATGAACATGGGACCAACACAGATGCCTTCAGCTGCCAAGCGCACATGTAACAGGTCAGACAGTGTCATAGGTACAAATCTGCTGACGGATGCCCTTTAAAGTGGTTTCTGAGTGTTAATCTTTAATAGTGATGCCCTATACTCATATGTGAGGAGTGATCTGAAGACAAGTGTGAAAGAGGCAATTGTGAGAGAGGATTGTGAGGATGTTGAAACCTTATGGGTGGAAGTTCAAAGGGATATAAACACTAAAAAATAATAATAATAAAAATAATAATAATACTTGGTGCAATCTATAGACCTCCTAACATCACAGAGGAAATAGAAGCTGAACTGTATAACCAAATAGTGGAGGCTGGCACAGTGGTCATAATGGGAGATTTTAGCTTCCCAGACATTGACTGTGGTCATGATTCTGCCTCAACTGCAAAGGGGAGAAAATTACTCAACTTTCTGCAGGACCACTTTATGGGCCAGTTTATAGAAGCTCCCACTAGGGACAATGGGTAATAGTGACCATAATATAATTTTATATCCCCCCTAAACTATAAGAAGCAAACTCTGTCAGGCAGAGCAAATACACTGAGTTTTAGAAAGGCTAATTTTCCTGGATTGAGGGCAGCATTTCAGTGCATAGACTGGGAGCCGCTACTGTCACATAATGTCAAATTGAGTGATTGCACTAAAAATATATATTACTTTAGTTAACAAGTACAAACAGCTAAAATTACTCCCCCATGGCTTGTTGCTACTTTAAAAAGGGCAATACATGACAAAAAAAGGGCATTTAAAAAATACAAATCTGTGGGGTCTGTGTAGCCTTTGAAGGTTACAGAAGTTTACTTAATACATTCTGTAAAAAGGAAATAAAATTTGCAAAAATACAAAACAAACAGCAGGCGGCAAAAGAGAGCAAAACAAATGATAACAATTATTTATATATATAAATGCTAAAAAACCAAGGTCTGAGCAGGTAGGTCTCCTAAATAATGGTAAAGGAGGTTAGTCACTGAAGATAATGAAAAGGCAGAATTACTAAATGTGTTTTGATATATGTGGTGCTGGGGCTGTCAGTACATCCAGTAATATACTCACTTGGCTAACTGTAGATGTGGTCCAAGATACGTTCAATAAATGTGAACAAGGTTCTGGGTCCAGATGGGTTACACCCAAGAATTCTTAAAGAGATCAGTTCAGTCATTGCTGTGCCCCTGTTAATAATTTTTAAAGGTTCTCGAGGTACTGGTACAGTGAGAAGTGACGGGCGCAAGGGAAATGTGGGGCCCATATTCAAAAAAAGGATCTAGGTTCTCTACAGGTAATTATAGACCAGTTAGTTTAACTTCTGTTGTGGGAAAAATGTTTGGAGGACTCTTAAGGGACTATATACAGGTGTATGTGACTGTAAATAATATTATAAGTGATAACCAACATGGGTTTACCAAGGACAGAAGTTGTCAGACTAACCTAATTTGTTTTTATGAGGAGATGAGTAGTAGCCTGGACAGAGGGGTGGCTGTGGATGTAGTGTTTCTAGATTTTGTAAAGGCTTTTGATACTGTCCCTCATAGACGTTTAATAGGTAAAGGAAGGTCTTTAGGTTTGTAAAGTATAATCTGTAATTGGATTGAAGGACCGTGTCCAGAGAGTTGTGGTCAATGATTCCTATTCAGAATGGTGTACCCCAAGGTTCAGTGCTGGGTCCTCTATTTTTTATTTTTTTTCCTTTATTTTTTAAAATTTCCAGCACACATGATACAGTACAAAAAGCAAGGTACATTTCCATATGAGTATAAGACATTGCAGAGCATATAGAACTTTCTATCAATTTTTCATGATCTTTAACACTCTGCCCTGATACGGCCCACGGCGGGAGGGAGGGATGGTGGGAGTAGGGTGGGAGGGTTAAAAATTAATATAATGAGTGCAAGGTAAAATGTGTAAAAGATAAAAGAGTAGTTTATAAAAGTATGGAATTTGTTCTGTATATATTGAATAAGAGTACAGGGTCCTCTATTACTTAATTTGTCTGTTAATGATATTGAGGACAGTATTAATAGCACCATTTCTATTTTTGCAGATGACACTAAACTATGTAGTACTGTACAGTCTATGGAAGATGTCCATAAACTACAAGCTGACTTGAACACTCTGAGTGATTGGGCATCAACTTGGCAAATGAGGTTCAATGTAGATAAATGTAAAGTTATGCATCTTGGTAGTAATAATCTCTGTGCTTCATATTTCCTAGGGGATGTAACACTGGGAGAGTCACTTATAAAAAAGGATTTGGGTGTCCTTGTAGATGTACTGTAGATTAAATAACAGCATAAATTGTCAATCAGCTGCTTTTAAGGCCACCAGGATATTGTCATGCGTTAAACTTGGCATGGACTCGCGGGGCAGGGATGTAATATTACCACTTTACAAAGCGTCGGTGCGGCCTCATCTGGAATATGCATAGAAAGGACACACTGCAGCTGGAAAAAGTACAGAGGAGAGTGACTAAACTGATAAGGGGCATGGAGGGTCTTAGTTATGAAGAAATATTAAAAGAATTACATTTATTTAGCCTTAAGAAGAGACGTCTAAGGTAGGACATGAATAACCTATACAAATGTATAAATGGGCCATACAAAAAATACGGTGAAAAACTGTTCCATGCAAAATGCCCTCAAAAGACAAGGGGGCACTGCCTCTGATTGTAGAAGAAAAAGTTCAGTCTCCAGAAGCATCAAAGCTTCTTTCCTGTTAGAACTGTGACTCTGTGGAATAGACCTCCTCAGGACGTGGTCACAGCAGGAACAGTGGACAGTTTAAAAAAAGGTTTAGATGAATTCTTGAAAGTAAATGACATTAATTCTTATGAAAATGTGTAGAAATCTGAGTCTCATTTCCTTCTTAGAATCGCGTCCCCACCTTTCCCTTGGTTGAACTTGATGGACTAATGTCTTTTTTCAACCGTATTAACTATGTAATTAAGAAAGATCATCATTATTTGATCAGTGGGTGTCCGACCCCTGGCACCTAGCACAGATCAGATGTTTGAAGAGACTGCTGCCGATTAGCTGTTGAGACCACAGCCCTCTGAGTGTGCAGTGACCTGTTCCTAGGCTGGTGATGTCCCATGCATTGGTCACATGGCCTAAGTTCAGCTCAGACCCATTCAAGTGAATGAGACTGTGCTGCAATACAAAGCACAACTGCTATCCGATGGATGGTGCCGTGCTTGGTAAGCTGTGAGTGGACCGCAGCACTCACATCAGTGCCCGCATTGGAACCCCATCAATCACATACTGATGACCTTCCTTAAGGATAGGTCATCAGTATTAAACACTCAAAAAAAAACTTTAAGTATACTACTAAGAAATCACCCATTACATATACTATCCTGTTATTTTATCTGTTCTTCAATAGAGATATACAGTAGGTTTCCCTACTGCAGCAGCTCAATGATTAATGGTTGTTCAGCAGCAGACACAGAGGACACAACATAGGAAACTGTTTTAGTACAAAGTCCTGACAAAAGCAGCACTGAGATAAGATGAATGTTTCACTGTAAACCATCTTCATTGATTTTCATTCTAAACAAGAAAACACAGATACATTTTACTTAAATAAAAAGTCCAACAAATATTCCAAAGTGGACTGTTTATCCACATAACCGTATGTCTGAAGGACGAACCGCATGGGTTAAAAGGGGTTTCCGGGTTCAGCTATTTTCGGCGGCCTCATACAAATTAATCGAGGGCGGCTGCGTATGAGCAGTGCGTAGGTGGGACCAGAGGTGGGACCTGCACCTATCAGACAATTGGGGCATATATTGTCCAAACCTTCAGATTAACATTATTAAAACCTATTCTAAATGTGATTAAATACATTTTGTAGTGTACTTTATTTTTTATTTTTTTTTACTTTTTCTAACAAAATAGGCACCTGAAGTTCATGTGCCTAAATCATTTTTGCAATCTGTACACTGTCAGAGCTGTATGGGAGTACGGAGTCTATTGGGGCCGCAATGAGCACTGTACAGGCAGGAGCACTCACAGGCAGGAGTGATGTGCTATGCAAGCTTTCTATGCTCTGCTAAAAGACTGTACTAATATGGTCTGCAGGCCTTTGGCAGAGCAGAGCAGAGCAGAGATAGCGCAGGGCAGGAGCTTGCATAGACCTCGCTCATCCTGCCTGAACCTACTCTCTTAAAGCCTGACATAGCGCATCTAGGAGCAGTGATGTGTGTTTTTGACTGTGGCCCCAATGGAATCCATACTTCCATATAGCGCTGACATGTCAAATTGAAAAGCACAATAGGCACCTTACAAGGAAAAGTAAAATAATAAATCATTAAAGTACATTATTTCCATCAAATTTAGAATAGGTTTTAATAAAGTTTATCTCCAGGTTCAGGTACTCTTCAAGCATGTTTATTTTTATTTTTTTATTCCAAGGCCTTCATTGATTTAGGAGCTGTTTGATCAGTCTCTAAAACTAAAGGTCCTTTTACACAAACTGATATGTCAGGCAATTATAATTATCGGAAACAATTCGGCTAGCCCTATAGTTACACCAGGGCCGGGCCGACACAGAGGCTGGGGAGGCTCCAGCCTCAGGGCGCTCCAGCCTCAGGGCGCAGTCAATGGGGGCGGCCAGAGGGACTGACACTTAGTGCTCCCTCCTGTCATTCCCTGATTGTAGCGTGACCGAGCTCTGTCCGGTCTGCAGGTACAGAGAGCATCAGTCTCCTGTACCCAGCCGGACTGACAGGAAGTGTGCACACAGTTTGCACTTCAAGTCAGTCGGCTTGGTACAGGAGACAAAAGCTCCTCCTCCTGTACCCGCGGAGGCGCAGACCATGCAGAGCTCGGTCACGCTACAGCAGAGGTAGGAGGAGAGGAGGGGGAGAAGAAGGAGCATGACAACATGGGGGGGCAGAAAGCATGACAACATGGGGGAGAAGAAAGAGCATGACAACATGGGGGGCAAAAGCATGACAACATGGGGGAGAGAAGAAAGAGCATGACAACATGGGGGGCAGAAAGCATGACAACATGGGGGGAGAAGAAAAGCATGACAACATGGGGGAGGGAAGAAAGAGCATGACAACATAGGGGGAGTAAGAGCATGACAACATGGGGGGAGAAGAAAGAGCATGACAACATGGGGGAAGAAATAGCATGACAACATGGGGGAGAAGAAAGAGCATGACAACATGCGAGGGGGCCGGAAGAGCATGACAACATGGGGGAGAAGAAAGAGCATGATAACATGGGGGGCAGGGAGAAGAAAGAGCATGACAACATGGGGGGGGGAGAAGAAAGAGCATGACAACATGGGGGGGGTATAAAGAGCATGAAAAGATGGGGGAGAATGACAGGGGGCAGAAAGAGCATGACAAGAAGAGGGGATTATGACAAGAGGGGGGGGGAGAATGACAAGAGGGGGAGAGCATGACAAATTAGTATGTGGGGGCACTGCTGTGTGGTTGAGGGGGGTGTGGGGGACATTACTGTGTGGGGGGCGGTGTGGCGGACATTACTGTGTGGGGGGCAGCGTGGCGGACATTACTGTGTGGGGGGAAGTGTGGTGGACATTACTGTGTGGGGGGGCAGTATGGTGGACATTACTGTGTGGGGGACACTACAGTGTGGGGTGGCATTATACAAAAGCTCTGCAGATGCAACTCCCATGTATTGGGTCACCACAATTTGGGTGGTCATTCACTAAATGAACCCTGCTATGGGGAGAATCTGTGGATGACACATATTTGTCCCACAGACACCCCCCCTCCCCCAAAAAAAAAAACAGGGTTAATTTACTGAATGACCACCAATAAAAGAGGTGTGGGTCACATAAGCTATTTCATAATGACAGCAGGGCTCATGCAGTGACAGTATTCTACTACACCCCCCATCCCCCCCACTCACTGGATATAATCTTATTAATTATATAACAGTAGTAAATCACTACAGTTATATAGTTAAGATTATATACAGTGTGTGTGTGTGTGTGTGTGTGTGGGGGGGGGGGGGTATAGTAGAATACAGTCACTGCACGGGCCCCACTGGCGCTGTCATCAAAAAAGCAGATACAACCCCACAGCCTCACCCCTTGTATTGGGGTTCATTCCTACACGGACCCAGATTCCCCAATAACAGTGTCATTCATCACAGATCCCCCATAGCAGTGTCATCCACAAGTTGGAGGAGGGGGGGGCGCACTTGGGCAGCTCAGCCTCTGTTGGTAGTGGACCTTGTCCCAGCCCTGAGTTACACCATTTTCACTGATCACATCTGACTATATCGTCCATATTCACACCATGCTGCAGCTGTGTTGATTTTAAAAAATGCATCAAAAATTCACGCACTTTTACCGCAGTTGCTGTTTTTCACAGATGAAACATGTTAAATGTGATAACTGTCTATGTAGTTTTTACATATGAAACACATTGGGGGAAATTTAACAAATTGGTGCAAAGTAGAACTGGATTAGTTGTTTGTAGCAACCAGTTCAGATTCCACCTTTCATTTTCCAAAGAGGTATCAAAAATGAAAGGTGCTGATTGGTTGCTATGGGCAACTATGCCAATTCTACTTTACACCAATTTGATAAATCTCTCCCATTGATTTAGTACATTTAAACTGTTAAAAATAAAAAAAACACACAATTGTGGTAAAAATTCATAACTTTTAATGGATTTTTTGCAATGTGTTTTTGATGACTTTTTAATGCTGTTTTAATTAATGTAATAATTACAAATCAGGTTACACTGCACTGTTGACTATAAGAACATGCTAATATTCCCAAATGTGTCTGTAATCTCATAACTTCAGAATATAAATTGTGCACATTAAAAAAAATATATATTATTTCTGGCCAAAGTAAAAAAAAATTCAATTAATAGCATTTTTTCCAATGCTATGACAACAATGTGCATGTGTAGGCACTGAGTAATTAGCGAGTGTCCTCAATATGACTCAGTGATTGATCTTCAGTATAGTTCATCTAGGAACATTGATCAGTCCATCTGTTGCATAGCAGATGAAAAGGATTGTGAGAAAGATGTCTCATGCTTTTTCTACTCTATATTGTATTAATCTGATATTTATTTGCCTTTAAAGTGATTTTCTGGCACAGTCATTAGAGCCTTGTTTGTGCAATGTAGCACACCAGTCACGTGAAATATAGGGTAGTCTGATGGGAGGGATCCATTGTTAAAAAATAGAGCAAAAGTATTACTTTAATGCTCAAAATAGGTCAGTATATTAGATTCGAAAGTAGGATCAGCAACCTTCATCACTCCAGCTGCTGTGGACCTACAAGTCCCAGCATGCACACTTACTTGGCTCACTCCTACACAAGTTAAGGCCTCATGCACACGACCATTTTTTTATGCTGTCCGCAAAAAGGGGTTCCGTTGTTCAGTGATCCGTGTCCGTTTTTGCCTTCCGTTGTGTTTCCGTGTGTCTTCCGTTTTTTTAGCGGACATGACCCAAAAGATTTTACCAAAAGACAGGCTGACAATGTTTCCCAAGTGCCTGCCAAGGGATCCGCAAAAAAAACAGACACGGAACGTGGATGACACACGGATGGCCATCCGCATTTTTCACGGACCCATTGACTTGAATGGGTCCGTGAACCGTTTTTCACGGACAAGAATAGGACAGGTTATATTTTTTTGACGGACTGGAATCACGGACCACGGATGCGGAGGACAAACGGTGCATTTGCCGAGGAGCAACGGAGCAACGGACACGGAATCAAACAACGGTCGTGTGCATGAGGCCTAATGGAGTATTTTGGGAGTGCTGGAGGTTGCTGATCCCTAGCGGAACTGTAGAAGGAGGGAAAACCATGTAAAGTGTCTTGACTGCAACCTATAAATGCTACTTGCAACCAAAACTTTTTGGAGATCATTGTAAGTGATAATTGATGGAGAAATAAAACATTTGGTAAGTCATAAAACCAAACATGGTGGAACCATTAATTTGCTGCTCATCACTATTCATTTCAATTGTGTTTGATGATGTGGATGTCTAAAGAATTTAATAAAATTACCATTTTATAGGATAATGGGTAGAGTTTTGGTCACCTTTAGTGTTTAGTGAATCGAAGCATCTGAAGCAGAAGTTTAGGAAAAATTTGATTCAACATGAATCCGAATTTCCTTGCGCTTTATGGTAACGAATTAGGTTTACCTAAAATTGTGGCTGCACATGTTACACAGTAACAGTAAGAGGCCCGGGAACGCGATATGACTCATAATGCCGTGCAGCCAGCCAATCCGCCAGTAGTCATCCCCTGAGATGTTACAACCCTATAAACCCTGATCCGGCACCGTCTCCACCATAGTCCTGTTAGATCAGCATAGGGGGAGACGTAGCAAGTGCTCATGCACTAGGGAGAGTGGTGCTGCAATGATCAAGATGCCATGTTTGATCCATCCACCATGTTCAACCATCTGACCTTAACCCTAATAATTTTAAAAGTAAAATACCACTAGGTTCATGGTAGGGAGGAATCCCGGACCTTATGAATGGATCCTTATGGGATTATGGTCATCCCTGTTGTGGATCCCTCACTTGTATTGCTTTGAGGAAGGTTTTTTTCCTGCCTAAATGTTGTGTACATTCTCTGGTACCATCGGAGGACAGGGGCCTCTGCATACATGCTTCGGCTCCCTCAATCGCCGTCAAGGGGAGCCGTAGCATTCCCAGATGATGACAGCATTTGAAGGGTTAAAAGTCTGCAACCAGCATTAGCGCCGATCGTGTGCATTAATGGTTTGGTTAAGATGTTCTCAAATGAAAGCAAATCAACCATTGCCTGCGCCGTCTAAAATGCCGGTTTTAATAAATAAACCCCTTGATCCCAGAGGTGATTTATCCCAGAACCACTGAGGACCTTTACTATACCTATAAAGTTGCTACAATGGCTCAAGACATGAATAGATTTATAGGTCATATGATGCACCTCAGAGGGGCCCGCTTTTATTGCACATTGTCACAGTGCGGTTCACTGTGACAGCTGTGCCATGTAGGTTGGCTGCATGCCCTCTCCCGTACTGGCTGCAGGCTGACACCTGTGTAAGCTGGTTGCTTGGGGCTGCATGCTGGCTGCGGTTTTGTGTGTCAACTGTGGCCTGTGTTTGTGGCTTCCCATGTCTGCATCTCTGTGGTTCCTGTCACCGGTACAGTGCTGGCTGGCTGCATGGGCTTTGTGTACTAGCTGTGGGTGTTCCCATATATGCTGGTTCTGTGATGCGTGCTGGCTGCGGCCTTGTGTGTGAACAAGGTCTGAATATGGATGCAGTGGGCGGTTCTGTAACACCTAGTTGCTGTGTAGGCTGGATGCTTTTAATGTCATACTGGCTACAGTTTATCCTGTGTATGCTGGTTGTCGTTTGGGGCATGTTGGCTGCAGCATTCTGTGTCTGGTGTGAACTGTCACTTGTGATTGTATGGTTGGTGCTCCTTGTAATCCTGGTTCTGATGGTGTTAACATTCCCTGGTCTGTTCCTGGGTGTGGCTTATCGGGTGATATCCTTATCGCAGCTATATCTATCTGTGAGCTATGGGGCTTGTGGTCAGTCTGTCTTGTGCCTTACTGGGTGTAGCCTCTTACTGCTGATCCAGGGGGTTTTGTCATCTGCCTCTCTGTGTGGTGTCGCCTGGAAAAGCATTGATGTTATTCCCTTGTCTGATCTTCTGTACCTGTTCTGTGGTGTTGTTTCCTTGTCCATGCCTTGCATGATCTTCTGTACCTGTTCTGTGTCTGGGTCCACTCTGTTCCATGCTTCTGGTCCTGCCTGCCTTCGTGAGAGGGCTCCTGGGTCCTCCAGAGGAAGGATTTGTAGTCTGTGTGTACCTCTGCCTGAGACCGCCATACTAATATTCCGCATGGGATCCAGGCACCTGCTTCTGTGCTGGTTCCCGTTTGTCTTGTTATCTAATCCATGTGTGTGTTTGCTTGGTTTCCAGCTCTGTTGTCTGTTCCTGGTTCTTTGCAGGTAGGGGCCAAGTAAACCGGGACCTTCCAGGAGGTGTGACCGGTAAGCTTTCAGCCCAGTTCATCCCCACCACCAGGGGCTCTGAAGAACGTGGCTTACCGGCTCTTCGCCCTCCTCGGTTTTGCCCTGGTCTGCCAGTGCACTTGGTTCTGTGGTAGAGCTACTATATTGCCTAACCTGCATGTGTTCCTTTATTACATGTGTAATAAAAGTATTCTGTTGGTACCTGGTCTGAATCTGCCTGTGTCATGCTTGCGATACTTTCCGTAGGTCTGCCCGTGCCCCTGGAACGTGACACACATCAAGACTGCTTGCTATATTAGTCACAAAGATCATATGGTGGTCACTGGATGCCCTATAGGAGTTAGAGTGCTGAGTCCTAGCAGATACCCAGATCAGTTCTGTAATGTTGGCAGAGTAGCTTATTTTCTTCTTTAGGCTAGTATGTCAGCCTTAGTTACAGGGAAAATCAGAAATCTGCTAAATCAATGTAACGATACAATGCTGCTCCCACCATGTTTGAAAAAAAAAAGAAAATTCAGTATAAAATAGCAAATTGGTACAGGGAGCTGTAGAAAAGCATCTCCACATGCTTATATACACAAACATACAGTTACGGTTACAGCTAATTAGAAAGTAAAATGAGAACTACAGATTAGGAATGTCATATCCAACCAGTGTCTGAGTCTTGTTGGCTAGACATTGCTCGTCACAAGCTACAAACGTTATCCATCAGTTTTAGAAACAAAATTATTGAAATAATTTATCTTATAGACAATGAGCTGTCAGGCTGATTTAAGAGTGGGAGCTATTGACTGCTGTCCCAGAGAGAGTTGTGCTTAGTAAAGGGTCTCTTTGTTGGGTAGGAGCTTCACCTAGGGTCAATTAGCCCTTTATAAGTGATTTATGGCCTTGCCTCTTACTCTTTGACTTCTTCCAGTAAAGGAGACAGCTCCCTCCCACCCTGCCATGTTTTTTTTCTTGTTATATTGTTTCTTTTTGTATATTTCATTGACATACATGTCTTTATAGATGTCACAGCTGGAGGTGTGGGTGGACCTTGAAGAATCCAAGAAAAGATGAAGTAACCTGACTGGACAACTAGTCAAACGAACAGAAATACATGAACCATAATGACAGGTCTCCACGCATTAAATTTAAGCTAAACCCTACATGTGGTAGACTCTAAAACCATAAGTCTTTATTGATATACATAAAAAAATGACAATAGCCAAATTACTAGATAACAAACAAAAATTGAATTCCCTACAATTGGTGAAAATAATTTACACCATGATTGGGCCCCAGGGTAGGGGTAAGAGAGTATTAGTAAAGAACGGCTTGGGGGAGACAGGTAAAGTAACCCTACCCTATCCCTTACGTATCCCTCAGCCCGAGGGACTCATCTGATGGTGGTGAGCCCTCGTCCTCGTGCCTACCCCTATAACCCTGGATTTCCCTAGCATAACCTGATCAACCCGACGCGTTTCCCCCTTATCTAGGGTTCATCAGGAAGCCAAAAAGAAAGCCAGGTATAATAGATAATCAATGGTATAACAGTAATAGTATAAGAGGGAGCTGGCTGTAGCCAATGGTACCTGATACAAATGAGGCAGCACTTGTCAAATGACAGATATATAGTGGCAGCCCCTCAAGTGCCCAGCCCCCTCATGGGTCCGATGATGTATAGGGCCTATACATCATCGGACCCATGAGGGGCTGGGCACTGAGGGCTGACACTATATATCTGTCATTTGACAAGTGCTACCTCATTTGACACTGTTATATACTGCTGTACACTATTATACACTGTTATATACTATATGTGTGTGTGTATATATATATATATATATATATATATATATATATTTATATTTATTTATATATATATATATATATATATATATATATATATACAGTACAGACCAAAAGTTTGGACACACCTTCTCATTCAAAGAGTTTTCTTTATTTTCATGACTATGAAAAGTGTAAATTCACACTGAAGGCATCAAAACTATGAATTAACACATGTGGAATTATATACATAACAAAAAAAGTGTGAAACAACTGAAAATATGCCATATTCTAGGTTCTTCAAAGTAGCCACCTTTTGCTTTGATTACTGCTTTGCCCACTCTTGGCATTCTCTTGATGAGCTTCAAGAGGTAGTCACCTGAAATGGTCTTCCAACAGTCTTGAAGGAGTTCCCAGAGATGCTTAGCACTTGTTGGCCCTTTTGCCCTCGCTCTGCGGTCCAGCTCACCCCAAACCATCTTGATTGGGTTCAGGTCTAGTGAATGTGGAAGCCAGGTCATCTGGCGCAGCACCCCATCTCTCTCCTTCATGGTCAAATAGCCCTTACACAGCCTGGAGGTGTTTTTGGGGTCATTGTCCTGTTGAAAAATAAATGATGGTCCAACTAAACGCAACCCGGATGGAATAGCATGCCGCTGCAAGATGCTGTGGTAGCCATGCTGGTTCAGTATGCCTTCAAATTTGAATAAATACCCAACAGTGTCACCAGCAAAGCACCCCCACACCATCACACCTCCTCCTCCATGCTTCACGGTAGGAACCATTCATGTAGAGTCCATCCGTTCACCTTTTCTGCGTCGCATAAAGATACGGCCGTTGGAACCAAAGATCTCAAATTTGGACTCATCAGACCAAAGCACAGATTTCCACTGGTCTAATGTCCATTCCTTGTGTTCTTTCGCCCAAACAAGTCTCTTCTGCTTGTTGCCTGTCCTTAGCAGTGTTTTCCTAGCAGATATTCTACCATAAAGGCCTGATTCACACAGTCTCCTCTTAAAAGTTGTTCTAGAGATGTGTCTGCTGCTAGAACTCTGTGTGGCATTGACCTGGTCTCTAATCTGAGCTGCTGTTAACCTGCGATTTCTGAGGCTGGTGACTCGGATTAACTTATCCTCCGCAGCAGAGGTGACTCTTGGTCTTCCTTGTCTGGGGCGGTCCACATGTGAGCCAGTTTCTTTGTAGCGCTTGATGGTTTTTGTGACTGCACTTGGGGACACTTTCAAAGTTTTCCCAATTTTTAGGACTGACTGACCTTCATTCCTTAAAGTAATGATGGCCACTCATTTTTCTTTACTTAGCTGCCATAATACAGTCTATTCAGTAGGACTATCCACCTGACTTCTCCAGAACGCAACTGATGGTCCCAAACCCATTTATAAGGCAAGAAATCCCACTTATTAAACCTGACAGGGCACACCTGTGAAGTGAAAACCATTTCAGGTGATTACCTCTTAAAGCTCATCAAGAGAATGCCAAGAGTGTGCAAAGCAGTAATCAAAGCAAAAGATGGCTACTTTGAAGAACCTAGAATATGACATATTTTGAGTTGTTTAACACTTTTTTGTTATGTATATAATTCCACATGTGTTAATTCATAGCTTTGATGCATTCAGTGTGAATCTACAATTTTCATAGTCATGAAAATAAAGAAAACTCTTTGAATGAGTAGGTGTGTCCAAACTTTTGGTCTGTACTGAATATATTATATACACACCCATGTATGCGTGTCAGGTTGGGGGAACTATACATAAATTACAAGCAGGGTGCAATGTATAAATTCTATATATATTTAGGGGGCTATTCCAGGGGACTTAGTGCATGATATTATTTATATCTGCGGTACAGTGCATTGTATTAATGTTACAGTGTGGTATTATTGATTGTATAGTGGTGGTGTACACCTGTCCCATACTGAAAAAGTTAAGGACAGCGTGATTTGCTGCAGTGTGCACCTCTGTATTCCGTGATTTGAAAAGGGGAAATTGGGGCTAGTAGGGTTTGTGTGCCCGGGGCTGCATTTCAGTACCAGTCCAGCCCTGGTTGAATGTCCTATGTGTGCACTGCCATCACAGTCCACACATTGCTCAGTCTGCAGCCCTGAGTACTTACTGTCTGCCTCCACTCCACTTTCAGCCTCCTGGTGGGTAACTTTGTGTCTGTTGTTGGTCATTGTACTTCAGCTTTGTCTTCACCTTGCTTTTGTGGAGGAAATGCCCTGCAGACAGCTAAAAAGCAGGGGAACCTAATCTATAGTGTTTTAACCTCTTCAGGATCTGCCATACAAGAGGAGTGGTAGTCTGGGGTTTAATCATGGCACCCGCCCAGTAGCTGCCAGGTATCTGCTTTTTTCTGAGCAGTTGTGGATTTCTATTTAGGAACATGGACTGCCGGAGGATGCACCTAATTTATTACGAGGCATGTACTTCATAAATTAAGCGCATCCTCCGGAAGCACAGGCGATATCGATAATGGCACAGAAAGTAATGGTCTTGATAAATCTCCCCCAAAGATGTGAGATTTGTCTGGGCCTGGTGTGTGAGAGAGAGTGAGGGTTGCATGGGAGAAGAGGGTTGCGAAAAAGTTGGGAGAGGATGCCCTGTACAAATATTTGCTGGGGGGCCCAGTCAGTTCTAGCTATGCCCCTGTGTGTTTCCTTAAGGACCTGTTCGCATTTCCATGTCTGATGTCCGTGGAAAATTTGCACTTGTTTCATTTCATTGGTGTCCACTTTTTGCCCTCCATGTATCATTCTTATTCCACGGTGGTCAGTGAAAAATGGACCAAACAGATCTATTAGAGCTGTGTCAGTGGGTTTTCACAGACCCATGGACTTTGATGGGCACGTTTGGTCTGCATCACGGACCCAAGTAATGCATGTCTCTATGATTTTTTTTTTTTCACTGACCTGTGGGCAGCGAAAAAATACTAGTGTGAGTAAACACATTAAAATCATTAGGTGAATGTGCTGTCCACAGAAAATGCAGATAGCACACATCCATGAAAAATGTGAACGAGGCCTAAAGGAGTTGTCACAGATGTCAATCTAATCAGCTCTTCCTGATCTATAGTATGCCGCCTTTACTTAAAACACCATTCAATGTGACAGGTTCACTTTATAGGGGGTGTCCAGCATTATAAAACATGGCTGTTTTCTTCCCAAAAGTTAATGGGGCAGAACTGCAATACCACGCACGTCCTGTGGACAGGTGTGGTGCCTTTTTGGTAAGCAAGAAGCCATGTTTTATAATGCTGGACAACCCCTATAAAGGGAACTTGTCACATTGAATATGGTGTTTGAAGTAAAGGCAGAATGCTATAGAGCAGGAGGAGCTGAGTAGATTGAGATATAGTTTTATGGGAAAATATTCAGTATAGCATTTTATTTTATGCATTGAAATTCCTGCTCCTTCTGGGCTTTGAAGTCAAGGAGATAGTCCTATCAGTGACTGACAGCCTTCCCTCTATGACTGTGTATCCAGTAAAAGTAATCAGTCACTGATAGGACCACCTCCTTGACTTCAAAGCCCAGAAAAGCAGGAATATAAAGGAATAAAATACAAGTTATACTTGTTTTCCTACAAACTTCTATAACAATCTGTTCAGCTTCTTCTGCTCTATAACATGCTGCCTGCAGATTACTTCACATTTTTATGGTGACAGGTTCCTTTTACCCTTTTCGGACCTCCGCCGTATATGGTGTGTACTCGCAAGTCCAGGGGTCACCATAACCAACTGATTTCTGATGTTTTACACAGCAGATGCCATAGCTAATGTCTGTGATTAGCAGTAATGCCAATCATGGGCATTTAACCCCTCAAATATCATTGTCCAATGTGACCATAGCATATGAGAGCTCTAAAACCAGGATCCAAGCTCTTCCTGCCCTGGGCCACCTCCCGTGTTTGTGCCACATCATACCGATGCGGTAATTCATACAAAATAAGCCCCTATCAAATATCCCCCCCCCCCATCAAGAGTGCATATACTGTACATACTTTTAATTAGGCCAACATTTCTATATTAAAAAGATGAAAATTACTCTTACTGGTAATTGGATTTTCCTTTAGCCTCCACAACGCCACCACTTGGAGAAGGGAACTCCGCCTTAAAAAAGCCAATAAAAGGCCCCCTCCCTCTTACCTTCTCCAGTTAATACCTAGGACTCAGGGGTAGATGCAGTGTCGGACTGGGGTACCTAGGGCCCCCCAGTAAAATTTATTTTGGGGGCCCCATATACAGATACATTCAAATATAATAAATAATCCAACAAGTTTTTTTTTATATGAAAATAAGCTGGTTGAGGTGCTGTATATTAAATATATGTATGTAGTGTAGTAAGTCTAATGTGTTATGTGCCACTTGTGCAGGGGGTGGTAGACTAGGGGCCCACGTTGCTCACGGGCCCACCGGGGGATTTCCCTGTACCCCTGTGGGCCAGTCCGAGTCTGGGTAGATGTCACAATTTAAAAAATGTTGAAACATAACAGAAACCAAAATAACTTGATCCAGTTACATGGAAGAACATATCTCAATAGAGAATACCTGGGTGGGAACTCATTGTGCAGTTGTGGAGGCTAAAGGAAAATCCAGTTACCAGTAAGGCTACCTTTACATTAGCATTTTCAATTCCGCTATTGAGTCATAGGATCTTAATAGCAGATGAAAACGCTTCAGTTTTGTCTCCATTCATTGTCAATGGGGACAAAACTGAACTGAACAAAATGGAATGCACCAAAATTCATTCTGTTCCATTTGGTTGCGTCCCCATAGAGGACAGAAAAACGCTGCAAGCAGGACTAGGGCAGGAGTAAAGCCCGCCCATCAGAGCCGGTGACTAGTGATGAGCGGGAGGTGCCATATTCTATTTCGCGAATATTCATCAGAATATTCGTCTTATACTCGTCGAAAACGAATATTCGTCATTATTCTATTTCTCGCGAATAATATGCGATTTAAACAATTGTGTATTGCGATTTTTGTGTATTTTCGCTATATTGCTGCTTTATATTGTTCTTTTAGAATATAACGAATATTCTAAAAAACTAAGTTATAACGATATAGCGATTAGCGAATATTCGTAAAATTCACATATAGACTGCAATTTAGCTATTATAGTGCTATAGTATTTTTTTTTATAGGGTAAATTTTTTACATATCTGAAGCACTATAGCACTATATTAGCTAAATTGCAGTGTATATGTGTATTTTACGAATATTCGCTATATTTCTATATATTCTTGTCTTACAATATGACGAATATTCTAAAAAACAAAGTTATAGCAATACAGCGAATATATTCGTTATTTAGAATATTTCGTCTGTTTTTTTTCACTGTGTACTGTTATTCCACTTCGGCATACTCCTCCCCGACAAGCGTCCCCGTCACCATAGGAACGCCTGTGGGTTAGAATATACCATCGGATCTGAGTTTTCACGATCTCAGGGAAAACTCAGATCCAATGGTATTTTCTAACCGATAGGCATTCCCATGGATTGGTGACGGGGACGCTTGTCAGGGAGGAATATGCCGATGTTGATTAGAGCAGCATCTAAATAACGTGATTTCGATATTTTTTTTAAATCGAATAAAATTCGATTTTTTATTTTATTGATTTTTTTTTTTATTTGTCTGAAAGTCAATTCAACAAATTTTTATTTTCTTATTTTATTTGTCTGAAAGCCAATTCAACTCATTTTAACGGGTTACAGTATATATTGCGAATTGGTGAAATTAGCATTCTTGTTTCATCGACGCACAATGTTAGTAGCATGTATGTAGGGTCCATGGAAAACCCTTATCACATGCCTATAGCACATCAATTTTCCTGGCACTAAATATATAACACGCACACAATATACATAGAGATTCTATTTTATGACCAAGAGCTTTCTAAGGCCTCTTTCACACTTGCGTTGTGTGGATCCGGCACAGCGCAAGACAACTGAAAGTATTTAAAGACTGATCAGTCTTCAAAATGCTTTGTGTTACTATGGCAGCAAGGATGCTACTAAAGTCCTGGTTGCCATAGTAAGTAGTGGGGAGCCAGGGGAGCAGATACTTACAGTCCGTGCGGCTCCCGGGGCACTCCACAATGACGTCAGAGCGCCCCACGCGCATGGTCAAGTGATCCATGCGATCATGTGATCCATGCTTCCATCCTAGAGTCCCGAGGACGGAACTCTAGGACGGAAAGGAAAAACGCTAGTGTGAAAGAGCCTTTAGTCTGAATGTAAGGTTTTACCGCTTCATTTTGCCTTACACAGGGTGCACCCAGGCGAGTCGACCCAGCTATACATACGGTACCATGCCTTAACCAGACAGGTACATTTCAGCTTACTTGGGCAATATCTGATTCGTCAGAGCCCACACACATAGAATCTCAATAGAATCAGGATTCTTAACAGTAACATGAAAATTTATATTTGGCTTTCAATTATTATTTATTTTTTCCGGATATATGTTTAATTTGTGGTATACTAAAGGAAGAGGTGCACTCACCCGGCAGTTCTTGTCACTGCCGAGCTGTTCGTTTCCATAGTGAAGCAGGGAGCCCTCGCGTCATCATGTAAGGAGGTAAATATGTGTTGCTGTTTTTTTATTAAGCTGCAGACTGGAGGCAAAAGGGGGGGGGGCACAATTGGAGTGAGGGGGCACAAAAGTGGGCATTACTGCGGGGGCACAAAAGGGGAACATATGTGGGCATTACTGTGAGGGGTCACATATGTGGGGATTACTATGAGAGGGCACATATGAGGGCATAACTACTGTGAGGGGGCACATATCTGGCATAACTACTGTGAGGGGGCACATATCTGGCATAACCACTGTGAGGGGGCACATATCAGGCATAACCACTGTGAGGGGGCACATATCTGGGAATAACTACTGTGAGGGGCACAAAAGTAGGCATAAATACTGTGACTGGAACAAAGTTGGGCATAACTGCTGTGAGGGGCCACAAGGAGGACATAACTATTTTGAAGGGACCACAAGGTGGGCTTAATTACTGTGAGGGGCCACAAGGTGGGCATTTGTACTGTGTGGTAGCACTTAGGGGAAATGTCCTAGATTACCCCGCTATACATTGGCATGGCTCAGTCTTACAGGCCAGCACATAGCCCCCTGCTGGTGATTTCACAGGGGCAGTCACCATCCCTTCCTTATGTGATTATTCTTTTTTTCTCTATCACTACAGGGACCTTGTTCTGGATCCAGTGGACATCACGCTGCCGACGCCAGCGACACCCTGGATGAGGTAGGACCAGATTTTATTAGGACTGGGTGAGTGTAGCCATGCATTGGGCTTAGGGCTCTTTAACACGAGCGGATCCTGTGCAGGTAATCCGCTGCGAAAAAGTGAGCCAAGCTCCATTCCGGACATCAGAGACACGGAGCAATAACATGATTAATAATGCTCCGTGCCTCTGTGATCTTTTTACTGCAAAATCACGATGACAACTTTATCTCACTGTGATTTTGTAGTAAAAAGGTCACAGAGAGGCATGGAGCGTTATCAATCATGTTAATGCTCCGTGTCTCTGCTGTCCGGAACGGGGATTGGCACTCTTTCACGCGGCGGATTGCCTGCACGGCATCCGCTCGTGTGAAAGAGCCCTTAGTGTAAACAAAATCTGCCGTCTCTTTGTAAAAATGGACGGGGGGGGGGCCCAGATCTAAAGTTTGCACCGGGGCCCATAGCACTCTAGTTACGCCACTGTCCATCAGCAATTTCTTCTTCGGGGATATGACCGGACCACGAAAAGAAAGGACAAAATGGAGATAGTACTGCCTCTTCAATCAGAGTTATATGCCAAATATGGAGTGCGGCATAAAATACCAGACAAAAAATGGTGTGACATCAAGAGCTAAACTATGATCGAGTAGTAGAGTACAGTTTAAGATTATGCCCAGGTGCAATGCTTACACAAATATATATACAAAGGGCCCTTGTGCAAAGGATGCACCTGCCCCCCCCCTCATGTCAGATGCCCATTCAGGCCCCCCATATTTCAGTTACTCAGACAGGCCCCCCCATATGTTGGTTGCTCAGGACCGCCCCCATATCAGATGCCCATTCACGCCCCCATATCAGTTGCTCAGACCCCTCCCCCCATATCAGTTGCTCATTGAGGCCCCCCCATATGTCATTTGCTCAGGGGCCCCACCCATATCCGTTGCACCCATATGCTTATTTCAGGCCCCCTATGATGTGACAGACCCCAGGGCCCCATGATATCAGACCTCAGATCAGACTAAAATAAATAATTAAAACTTACCTCTCCTGCTCCGCTGCTCTAGTCTCCCTGTCTCCAACAGCCCGCGGTGCACACGTGACCTGACTGCGCTTACTAGTATGATACTGAGCGCTTCCAGAAGGCCTCACTAATATGAATGGGCCCCCTCACACGCCGGCCCCTGTGCAGCTGAACCGGCTGCACCGGCAATATGTCCGCCCCTGATTAGTGATGTAATCTGTTGATTTTACATGGAAGACATTAGTGACAGGGAACAGGACACAGGAAGCTGAATAGACCTGCGATAAATTGTGGATAAATAGAATTTAAAAATCAAGTCCGCTCACCAGTCACCAGTCACCACCTATCGGCAAGCGAGTTTAACCCCCCTTTTAATAAGTGACTGTGACAACTAGGTCAACAGAGAGGGAGGGAGGCCAGGCTGCAGATCAGAAATATGTGGCTTAGCAAACAGTATAACACTGGCAACTTATAAAATTACACCATAACATTACATTATAAAAAACGAAAGCACCATGTATCAAACTGAAAAACAGTATTTATAACAAACATAACAAAACATGCCTCTAGGGCAACTTTTTGAGCTCCCATAATAGCTTGTCCATTTTGCTAAATCTTAGAAGGTACTTCTTCTCCATTTCCCTCTCCTTCTTTTTGACACGCAGCCGCAGCATTTTAAGTTCCAGCATGTCTTTTTTTAAATCTTTTTTAAGATCCTCCATGTGCTTTCTGCACTTGTTCAGTACTAAAAAAAAAAAAATTCTATTTTAATTACGGTTACTTACAAGACAATTAGTTCATTGTCTGTAGTATGTGATTAAACACTGCCTATTTACATCTAAATACAATAACTATAGATCTTTACGTTAATTATATTTTGGTTTGCTTAGTGATAGTTCGGATAGAGTATAATGTTATTTATTTGGTTAGTTAATCGTTTTTCGGTAGTTTACAGAGTATGTCACATTTTTTTTATTTTCCTATTACACTAGTTTCTGTTGTCCCCTCATTGTTGCCACTTTTAACCACTTCAAGGCCGGCCATTAAGAGTAGGCCTCAGTGGGATGTGACTTCACGCAGAGGGACAGTCTATTAACCCCTTAAGGATGAAGGGCGTACTTGTACGCCCTTGCGTCCTGGTACTTAAGGACCAAGGGCGTACATGTACGCCCTGTGAATTTCCGATCACCGCTGCGCACGTGGCGGTGATCGGAACAAGATGCCTGCTGAAATCAATCAGCAGGCACCTTGGCACAATGCCCAGGGGGGTCCTGTGACCCCCCCCCATGTCAGCGATCGCAGCAAACCGCAGGTCAATTCAGACCTGCGGTTTGCTGCGCTATCTGTAGTCTCTGATCCCCGCGGTCTGTGACCGCGGGGATCAGAGTCTAAATATGCCCCAAGCGTGAAAATATTAACCCCCTGCACCTCGCCATTTTGTGTCCCCCCGGGCAGTGCAGGGGCGAGGATTGCGGGCGGTGCTGCGGGTGGGCAATTGCGATCCCCCGCCCGCCTCCTTTCAAACACTTTCCCTGGTGTCTAGTGGGTATAGCAGGGGGTCAGCACATTGCTGACCCCCTGCTATAAACTGCTGACATCTGTGCTGCAGATGTCAGCAGTTTAACCCCTTCTATACCGCGGTCCGTACGGACCGCGGTATAGAAGGTGTTAACATGGAGGGAGCTCCCTCCCTCTCCCATCGGGGGGCTGCTGTACCTTTGCAGCCCCCCGACGGGATAGGATAGTAGAGGGAGGGAGCTCCCCTCTCTTCCCATCACCCGCTGCTCTCTTGTGGCAGCGGGTGATGGTTACCATGGCAGCAGGACGCTTTCAGAAGTAAGTATATAGTGTACTTACTGTATTATATAGACACCAGATCCACTGGATCTACAAGAACCAAGTGGGTCTGGGTCAAAAAAGTGAAAAAAAGTACAAATAAGAAAAATACATATCACTGTCAAAAAAAAAAAAAAATACACTACACATATTAGGTATCGCCACGTCCGTAAAAATCTCCTCTATAAAAATATCATGTGACCTAACCCCTCACGCAAATACCGTAAAAAAAAACACAAAAAAGGTGTACAAAAAGCCATTTTTTGTCACCTTGCATCACAAAAAGTGTAATACCAAGTGATCAAAAAGGCGTATGCCTCCCAAAATAGTACCAATAAAACCGCCATCTCATCCCACAAAACATGAGTTCTTATATAGGACAATCGCCCAAGAAAATAAAAAAATATGGCTCTCAGACTATCGAGACACTAAAACATAATATTTTTTTTCTAAAATGCTATTATTGTGTTAAAGTAAAATAAATAAATGAAAAGTATACATATTATCTATCGCCGCGTTCGGAAAAACCTGCTCTATAAAAATATCACATTATCTAACCCCTCAGGTAAATACTGTCAAAAAATACAATAAAAACAATGTAAAAAAAAAACATTTTTGTCACCTCACATCTCAAAAACTGTAATAGCAAGCGATCAAAAAGTTATATGCACCCAAAAATAGTGCCAATCAAACCGTCATCTCATCCCGCAAAGAATGATACCCCACATAGGACAATCACCCCCCCAAAAAAATAAAATAGGGCTCTCAGACTATGGAGACACTAAAACATGATTTGTTTTGTTTTAAAAAATGATAATATTGTGTAAAACTTAAATAAATAAATAAAAAGTATACATATTTGGTATCGGCGCGTCCGTCGCAACCTGCTCTATAACAAAAACACATGACCAAACCCCTCAGGTGAACACAACAAAAAAAAAAAAAAAAATACGGTGTCAAAAACCATTTTTGTGACCTTACATCACAAAAAGTGTAATAGCAAGCGACCAAAATGTCATATGCACCCCAAGATAGTTCCAATCAAACCGACATCTCATCCCGCAAAAATTGAGCCCCTACATAAGACAGTCGCCCAAAAAAAATAAAAAAAATATATGGCTTTCAGAATGTGAAGACACAAAAAAATCATTTTTTTCAAAAATGCTGTATTATGTAAAACTGAAACAAAACCCCCCAAAGAGTAGCCATATTTTGTATTGCCGCGTCCGTAGCAACCTGCTATATAGAAATAGCACACAATCTAACCTGTCAGTTCAACTATGTAAATAACAAAAAATAAAAACGGTCCGAAATTTTTTTTGCAAATTTTTCATTTTAATCAATTTTTCCAGTAACAAAGCAAGGGTTAACAGCCAAACAAAACTCAATGTATATTGCCCCGATTCTCTAGTTTGCAGAAACACCCCATATGTGGTCGTAAACTGCTGTATGGCCAAACGGCAGGGAGGGGGATCTTTGGGCACACTGTTCTCTCTATATCAGCATCAGCAGCAACATGAACTCTGTGAACTCTGCTTGCTGCTGCTGACACTTACATGGAGAACAGTGTGCCTCCCCCCACTCAAATAAAGTCTGATCCCTGCTGCTGTCCCCCTCCTCCTTCACCACCAGGTCAGTAGTTACCCACTGTGTCTGTGGGGGCTGGAGTCCGACGGCTGACTGAGCCAGGCAGTGAGCATGTCCCGCCACCTCAGTTCTTTCTGCTGCTGCGATACACTGGCCAATCAGCAGCAGGAGCCCAGCACTGCTAAAGGCTGATTGGCCAGTGCAGCGCCCAGCAGGCAGAGGAGAGTGAGTGAGATGCTCACCTGCCTGAAGACATGGCACCCGGTCCGTGCACTGTTTCTAGTGCTGCAGCGCACATGACAAAATGTATGTAAAGGAAGAGGGGAGGGGGGCCTGAGCACTGTAGAAGCACACCTTAAATAGAGACTTCGTATGGAAGAAGAGACATATAGCAGACACTGTAGGGGGCGGAGTTTACGTCCTCTCCGGGCCCCCCCCTGCCACGGGCCCCGTAGCAGTTGCGTGGTCTGCCGCTATTGGCGGTACGCCACTGCGTAGAAGGAAGGGAACGCCATATGGTTTTTGGAAGGCAGATTTTGCTGGACTGGTTATTTGACACCATGTCCCATTTGAAGCCCCCCTGATGCACCCGTACAGTAGAAACTCCAAAAAAGTGACCCCATTTTGGAAACTACGGGATAAGGTGTCAGTTTTGTTTTATTATTTTAAGGTAAATATGATTTTTGGTTGCTCTATATTACACTTTTTTTGAGGTAAGGTAACAAAAAATAGAAATTCCGAAATTTCATCTCCATTTGCCAATAACTCTTGTGGAACACCTAAAGGGTTAACAAAGTTTGTCAAATCAGTTTTGAATACCTTCAGGGGTGTAGTTTCTTAGATGGAGTCACTTTTTTGGAGATTCTACTCTAGGGGTGCATCGGGGGCTTCGAATGGGACATGGTGTCAAAAATCCAGTCCAGCAAAATCCGCCTTCCAAAAACCATATGGTGTTCCCTTCCTTCTGTGCCCTGCCGTTTGGCCATACAGCAGGTTACGCCCACATATGGGGTGTTTCTGAAACTACAGAATTGGGGCAATAAAAATTGAGTTTTGTTTGGCTGTTAACCCTTGCTTTGTTACTGGAAAAAATGGATTCAAACGGAAAATTTTCCAAAAAATCTAAATTCTGAAATTTTATCTCCATTTGCCATTAACTCTTGTGGAAAACCTAAAGGGTTAATGACGTTTGTAAAATCAGTGTAGTTTCTAGAATGGGGTCATTTTTGGATGTTTTCTATTATGTAAGCCTCACAAAGTGACTTCAGACCTGAACTGGTCCCTAAAAAGTGGGTTTTTGAAAATTTCTGAAAAATTTCAAGATTTGCTTCTAAACTTCTAAGCCTTGTAACGTCCCCAAAAAATAAAATGGCATTCCCAAAATGATCGACACATGAAGTAGACATATGGGGAATGTAAATCAATAACTTTTTTTGGCGGTATTACTATGTATTATAGAAGTAGAGAAATTGAAACTTGGAAAATTGCAAATTTTTCCAAATTTTTGGTAAATTTGATATTTTTTTATAAATAAAAATGAAATTATTCGACTTAATTTTACCAGTGTCATGAAGTACAATATTTGACGAAAAAACAATCTCAGAATGGCCTGGATAAGAAAAAGCGTTTTAAAGTTATCACCACATAAAGTGACACTGGTCAGATTTGCAAAAAATGGCCTGGTCCTAAGGTGAAAATGAGCCGGTCCTTAAGGGGTTAAGGACCAACAGACACCCTGCCCCCAGGCATAAACATTTGTGAACCAGGGTGCAAATGCTGCTCAGCTAAACAGGCAGCCATGTTAACTAAGGGCTGCTATTTTTAAGATTCATTACACATGTGCATTGCAACTCCGGAGATGCAGGGTGGTGGGGGGATCGTGGGATGCTTGTGAATATGTTATGTATGTCGAATTATAGTAATGTGTGCACATATTAACCCTCCTGGTGGGGGGTGTAGACCACCTCTTCCTCCTCCTCTTCTGGAGCTGGGGGGGCCGAATCTGGTGGCTGGTAAGTTCTGGCCTCCTCCGTCTCAACTTCCTCTGTAGCGCTAACATCTGGGGGAGAAGTGGCCTCAACATTTTCTGAGGGTCCTTCATCTTCTCCCTCCACCTGCTCCTCACACTCCTCCTCCTCCATGGACACCTCCTCTAATGTTTTTTTTGTGGTGGCAGAACGGGTTGACCTGTAATAATGACACAATGTTAAGAATTTAGACAAACTACTCAGAAATCATAACAAAGGTAAAGATCAAGAAATTCCTATATGGAGGAATCTGCATGGGATTATGAACTATACCAATAGTGGATTTGCCTCATTTTGTTGGTAAATAACATGCCAAAACCAGTGTTATAGATGGGTAAAAATAGTCTAAGTTACAAGGTAGTAAGAGGCAACAGGGGATTTGTTAGGAAGGTGCCCTATAGGGTATTGTGGATGGGTTATTGACGTTTAGGGAAACCAAATAACAGTTTGGAAATTAGATAAGGGGTTATTGGATGGTGTTATGTTGCCAGCGTTATACTGTCTGCCAAGCCGCATTTTGAAGATCTGCTGTCAGCCCGTCCTCCCTCACTGTTGATTTAGTTGTCATGGTCACTTTATAATTAGAAGGAGGGGTAAAGTCTCCCCTTTAACTTTGACTTTGATGGTGACTACCCCTTTAACAGTGACTTTAACGGTGACTTGCCCTTTAACAGTGACCGGTCCTTTAACTGTGAACTCCACAGCGCCCATCAGTTGGCAGTTAGGATTTAAGTGAAAGGCTGGCAAGCTTGTATTGGATAATGCAGTTCATTTTTTGGGAATATCAGGGGGAAGGTACGTCCTAGAGAGCCGAGACCCCCGCAAGATTTCTTTCCAGGTAGCAAGGTGTATACCAAGTTTCGTTGAAATCAATGGTTGCATTTTTGTGGAACATACACACATACATCCTTTTTTATATATAATCTTGAATCCCATGCAAATTGTGTGGGGGATGTAATAAATGGTCGGGGACTTTGACCGGAATGTTGAATGATGTTTGCAGTTTATGTAGATATAAACAAAAAGACCTATATACATTTATGTGTGTGTGAAACGTATGAAATCATCTGGTGACATCATACATCAGTACCGCGCTGTGTGTATAACAATATATATACAATCTCAGCGAGGTAGAGATGTATGATGTAACCGTAAGATTTGTACATGTCACGCCAGGTCTTAAGTAATCATTTGAAAAGGGATGAAATACAGATGTAGTAGAGCTAACACACATTCTTTATGAAACGTGTTATGTAAACTTAATGCAATAAAAAGCATTAAGCTATTTAAAAAAAAAAGGCTTTTGTTTCAAGAATACGTGATGAGTGAAGAAATTTGAGTTAAGAGGTTGTGTGTCAACCATACTACATCTGTACGGATTAGCAGCATAACTGAATATATGCATTACTGAGTGTTGTAGAGATAGAGATACAAAATTCATGTAAGCATTATACCTGGACATCATCGCTTACTATACTCTTCGACCAGATCTGGGTGTAGGGCTTCAGGTCGCAAAACTTTTTTTGGATGGCCTTGTGGTCGTGCCAGATCCCACTTTTTAATTTTAATTCGGTCCGGACAGACCGTAGGATGGCATCTTTCTCAGCCATTTTCCGGGTCCATGGATAGCCCCGCTCCAGAAAGCGCTGAAGGATAAAGATGCAAGCATATAATCACAATTTTTTTATTATACAAATATTCCAAAAAATATCCTATACAAAAAATCAAAAAGGAGTTACGTCTTTAAAGGGGAAAAATTAGATTTAATGTTACCGTTAGAAGATCGGATTGTATTGCGATTGTATGTGTGTGAGGTCTGAGCAATCAGATATTGGCCAGCGATGTACCTGTCTAGTTAAGTGACGGTATGTTTTTGGGTGTACAGCTGGTTCGCCTCCCTGTGGTGCACCCTGGGTAACGCTAATTGAACCAGCAAATACTTTTGGTCCAACAGAAAAAGCTTATGGACATAAAATTTTATCTATATATATTGTGTGTATAGTATATAGTGTGTGGTATATATTGCAGGGCAGGAAAACGGACGTGCTATTTGCATGTGATAGATATTTATCTGTTGTCCAATGTCCATACATACATGTTACTGACATAGCGCTGTGAAGTTACAGGAATACTCAGTGCACCAATCAGTAGTATCTACTATTGGGGGGGGGCGGGCGGCGGAGGCAAAAAATAAAAAATAAAAATTTGTATCAATGTAGTTCTTATTCGCATACACCAATATTTTGCAACACTAAATCTACTGTACATATAAATAATTTCTACATAGATCGAGTGTTGCTAAATATTGTTCTGCCATGCATGCAATATGAAATAAAATACAGTGCTGTAGCTGTAATACAATATTACTTACAGTGAGAATAACTTCCTCTTCTTCTTTTAAAAATTAATTTCGCACCATATTCGGTATTCGATTTATATTCTGGACAGACTGGGCAGACTGCCAAACTCCTCTGGTAGCAAAACCGAAACCGAAACCAGGACACATGACACGACGTCACTCATAAAAACGCGTCCTCACGCGATCATTCATAACGGTCCCGATTTTCGGCAACAAACCGGGAATTCGAATAACTAGATTGATTTCAGCCAGCTTCATGCAATATAGCGAATATTCGAAAAATCTAATGTTGACTCGATCGATTTAGCTAATCTAGTGGTATATAATCTTCTTTGTCTAATAGTTGTAATTTTTTCCTCTTCTAAACTTCAGACTAAAAAATAAATAAGAGTTAAAAAAAAGATTATAGCACTATATTAGCTAAATTGAGCTATGTTTCTATATTACGAATATTATCGATTCTTGTTCCAGAATATGACGAATATTCTAAAAAACAAATATATAGCAATATAGCGAATATATTTGTTATTTAGAATATTTGTAATTTTTTTTCTAAATGAAAAAATGATTCCTTCCAGTTTAATTTACTTGTGGGCCAATGACTCATTGGCCCACAAGCAAGAAGCAGTGAGCATGTTTTTTACAGAAGTTTAAAACTCTCGAATATTCGATATAACGAATATATAGCACTATATTCGAAATATTCGCGAATTCTCAAAGTTGCGATATTCGCTTAAAAAATTCGTTATTTGAATATTCGCGCTCAACACTACCGGTGACGTCACCGAACACACTTCTGGGACGGAAGTGTGTTATTGTAAATAAAAGAGCCCTTGCACTGCGCGATCCAGGGCAGGGCAAGGGAGCGCATCGGAGCATGATATGCTCCGATGCTAACATCAGGGGGGCTGCCTGGGTGAAAATATCGTATGTCCGGGTTCAGATCTGAACCCAGAAAACCCCTTTAAGACCTGGGATCTCAGCCACTTACACAGAAAGGACTCTGTCTCTATATTTCAGCCAACTCGAGGAGCACATTGAATCAGGTACTCCCAGGGAAGATATCCTTGCTTCCATCCCTGTATTGGAACAGGCCACAAATTTTCTTGTGGACGCCTCAGCGGACATCGTTAAACTGTCAACAAGAAATGCCGCATTATCTAACCCTTCCCGCAGAGCGATCTGGTTGAGATCTTGGTCAGGAGATACTTCATCTAAGTATATATATAATCATACTTCTGATATATATATATATATATATATATATATATAGATAGATAGATAGATAGAAACATGATGTTGAGGTGGCAGCAGCATGAAGAGACCACAGAGTGGTGAGGTTGCAGCAGCATAAGGAGACCACAGAGTGGCCCAGTGACAGGGTGACAGTTGCAGATGGTGGCTAACAGTAGGAGCACCTGGCAGAAGGTGTGGCATCAGGCGAGTGGCAGTATCAGAATAGTAGATGAAGCAGGTAGCCATAAGAAACTGGTCTCTTTTGCCAAAGTGTTGGTGTGGCACCATGGATGATTTAGTCTGATGCATCAGATGTTGGTGTTTGAAAATCCTGGCTGATTCATGCCTGATTAATTTTCAGAAAGGTAAGTTAATGTACATTTTGGGTGAACAGGCCAGTTCTCCATGGGATAATTGTATCCCCCACCGCACTAAACACCCACTTTGATGACACACTGCTGGCCGGGCAGGAAAGCTTGTCCAGGGCAAACTCGGCCAGTTGCGGCCACAAATGGAGTTGGCTGCCCAGTAGTCCAGGGGATCTTCGATGTGGGGGGCAGGGTGCACTCCAAATATGCTACAACCTGTTGGTTCAGGTTCTGCTCTATCACTAGCTGCTGCTGCTGGTGGGTAGTTTCTTTAGTAGGCAGGTGAAGAAATCTGCTCATCGGCGACTCTAGACTTAGAGTTTTTTTACTCTTTACTTTTTTCAAAAATGTTTTAGTATGTAAAACTGAAACAAACAAACAAAGAAAGTAGACATATTTGATATCATCACATCCGTATCAACCTGCTCTATAAAAATAGCACATTATCTAACCTGTCAGATGAACGTTGTAAAAAATATGTGCCAAAACATCCATTCTTTGGTTACCTTGCCTCACAAAAAACATAACATAGAGCGATTAAAAATCACATCTACTCCAAAATAGTACCAATAAAACTGTCACCTTATCCTGTAGTTTCCAAAATGGGGTCACTTTTTGATTGTTTCTACTGTAGGGTGCATCTGGTGGGTTTCAAATGGAACATGGCGTCTAAAAACCAGTCCAGCAAAATCTGCCTTCCAAAAACCATATGGTGCTCCTTTTCTTCTGCGCCATGCCATGTGCCCATACAGCAGTTTACCACCACTTGTGGGGTGTTTCTGTAAACCACAGAATCAGGGTAATACATATTGAGTTTTCTTTGGCTGTTAGCCTTCAACGTGTTAAAGAAAAAAATGGTTTAAAATGGAAAATCTACCAAAAAAGTAAAATTTAGAAATTTCATTTCCATTTTCCTTTAATTCTTGTGGAATACCTATAGGGTTAACAAAGTTTGTAATATCAGTTTTGAGTAACTTGAGGGGTGTAGTTTCAAAAATGGGATCATTTATGGCGGGTTACTATGTAAGCCCTACAAGGTGACTTCATACCTGAACTGGTCCTTAAAAAGTGGGTTTTGGAAATTTTGATTCTAAAATTGTAAGCCATCTAATGTTCAAAAAAAAAATGACATTTACAAAATAATGCCAAAATAAATTTTCTAATTTTTTCAAAATATTTGGTAAATTTGGGATTTTTTCATAAATAAAGGTGAAATATATTGACTCAACTTTATGACTGTCATAAAGTACAATGTGTCACGAGAAAACAATCTAAGAATGGCTTGGATAAGTAAAAGTGTTTAAAAGTTATTACCACATAAAGTGATACATGTCAGATTTTCAAAAATAAGCCTGGTCACGAAGGTGCAAAATGGCTCGGTCATTAAGGGGTTAATACACACCCACAAAAAAGTTTAAAAATGTCAAATCAAAACAGAACGGCTAATGGGACGTAAGAATCTTTCCTATTAATACACCCCATAAATGGCTGTAGTACAATGTAACTTCACTGCTGAATGCCAATTCTGACATATATATATACACTCACCTAAAGAATTATTAGGAACACCTGTTCTATTTCTCATTAATGCAATTATTTAGTCAACCAATCACATGGAAGTTGCTTCAATGCATTTAGGGGTGTGGTCCTCGTCAAGACAATCTCCTGAACTCCAAACTGAATGTCAGAGTGGGAAAGAAAGGTGATTTAAGCAATTTTGAGCGTGGCATGGTTGTTGGTACCAGACAGGCCGGTCTGAGTATTTCACAATCTGCTCAGTTACTGGGATTTTCACGCACAACCATTTCTAGGGTTTACAAAGAATGTTGTGAAAAGGGAAAAACATCCAGTATGCGGCAGTCCTGTGGGCGAAAATGCCTTGTTAATGCTAGAGGTCAGAGGAGAATGGGCTGACTGATTCAAGCTGATAGAAGAGCAACGTTGACTGAAATAACCACTCGTTACATCCGAGGTATGCAGCAAAGCATTTGTGAAGCCACAACACGCACAACCTTGAGGCGGATGGGCTACAACAGCAGAAGATCCCACCGGGTACCACTCATCTCCACTACAAATAGGAAAAAGAGGCTACAATTTGCACGAGCTCACCAAAATTGGACTGTTGAAGACTGGAAAATGTTGCCTGGTCTGATGAGTCTCTATTTCTGTTAAGACATTCAAATGGTAGAGTACGAATTTGGCGTAAACAGAATGAGAACATGTATCCATCATGCCTTGTTACCACTGTGTAGGCTGATGGTGGTGGTGTAATGGTGTGGGGGATGTTTTCTGGGCACACTTTAGGCCCCTTAGTGCCAATTGAGCATCGTTTAAATGCCACGGGCTACCTGAGCATTGTTTCTGACCATGTCCATCCCTTCATGACCACCATGTACCCATCCTCTGATGGCTACTTCCAGCAGGATAATGCACCATGTCACAAAGCTCGAATCATTTCAAATTGGTTTCTTGAACATGACAATGAGTTCACTGTACTAAAATGGCCCCCACAGTCACCAGATCTCAACGCAATAGAGCATCTTTGGGATGTGGTGGAACGGAAGCTTCGTGCCCTGGATGTGCTTCCCTCAAATCTCCATCAACTGCTAGATGCTATCCTATCAATATGGGCCAACATTTCTAAAGAATGCTATCAGCACCTTGTGGAATAAATTCCACGTAGAATTAAGGCAGTTCTGAAGGCAAAAGGGGGTACAACACCATATTAGTATGGTGTTCCTAATAATTCTTTAGGTGAGTGTATATAATGTAAAATATGATGTAAAATCAATGCAGAAAGGCTAATAGGACATACGTATTTTTCCTATTAATACATCCCGCAAATGGCTGTATCACAGAACTTGCACCCCAATCACAAGCAAGGTTTGCTGGAATTAGTAATGTATCATACAGTGCAAAAAACCTAAAAGCGATTTGTGCAGCAAGGTGTAATAGAATCGCTCCTATTGCACCCTGTTCTCCTTAGAGTGTAGATGACGCCTCCCTATCCTTTCCCTATACCTTGACTAATCTTTCCCTGGACTTTTAAATCATTTTTTTAACACAATAAAGTCTTTCCTAGCACTGTCCCTAGCGCCTGCTGATGTCTCTCCATGCACTAAGCACACTGGAAAATGGCAGAATCCAAAATGACTGAGGCTATTTAGAGGGCTTTAAAATCACAGGGCTGGCTAGCTGCTGATTGGCTGCATGCATGGCATTGTGGGTGATCCCTCGTTCCTAAAGTTCTTTTCTCCATGTCCTAACACGTGCAGCAGCCATTTAAGGAAAAAATGCGATTCGTTACCACGAAGTGGGAGGAAATTTGGATTCAATTCCACTTCGTCAACTTCGATTCGCTCATCTCTAATACAGACACACCCCATTGACATGTAAAATTGCAACACCACATTGTTAATTCAATTATATATTTTCCAAGAAGAATAACAGAGGAAATGCACAATGCATTGTTATTTTATGATAAAGATAAGTATTTAAAAAATAGCAACTTATCAGCTTAGCCCGGGTTCACATCACCATTTATTTTTCCGTTCTTCTGATCCGTCAGAAGAACAGAAAAATAAACAGAAACTGGATCCTGTATTTTAACCGTCCGTTATGCTGTTACGCACATTTTGCATCCGCTTTAGCCATTTCCTTTTGAGATCCGTTATTTTAGATGGAAAAAAAGTCCAGCATGCAGGACTAAAAAGTCTAAAAAGTAAATATACATCCCAACAGCTTTATGTATGTACATTTTCTCAATTTTCTTCTTTATGCTGACTGTAAAAAAACTGCAACTAAAAGTTGTAGAGAAGCTGTATTTTCCAGATAATATATTCTGAATTGCTCCGACACGCAGTGACCATTATCTGTTTGAAAAAGGGTTGTTGTTTTTTTACACCAAAGAGTTGGATATAAAATAATTAATATATTTAGTGTTGATCGAGCACCAAAGTGCTCGGGTGCTCTGGTGCTCGAGAAGAACACTTTGAAATGCTCGGGTGCTCTACAGCGGCAGTCCCCAACCGCCGGGCCGCGGCCCAGGACCGGGCCCTGGAAGATTGTTTGCCGGGCCGCGGCCGACGATCAGGGACGCCAGGAGCATGCGTGCCCGACGAGCACATCAAACACAGTGCACTGCAGTACACGAGAAGGAAGGAGAGTGTCAGCATCCAGTTTCAGCTAGTATATGAAGGGGTGAGCGGGAGAATGACCTTCAGTTTCTCTTCCATGTCACCTTGAAAATATCAGCAGTGCAGCAGAACCCAGTGCAGCAGAGCCCAGTGCTCCCACTGATTCTGCATTATGGTGAGTTGAGTCACATTTAAAAATTAAATGTAATTGTTATATAGTGTTTTATATTTTAATATGCACCTTGTGTTTTGTTATGCGCGTGAATTAGTCAGCGCTGATCAACACCTCATAAGCCCTGCCCACCCCTAAGCCCCATCCTACCTTGGTAGGGATTGGTCAGAAGGAGTAATGCTTATGGCACGATATTGGATGGGCGGATGGGAAGATGACACCCACTTTTGTGAAGTCTTGTAAGCTATTGACTTAGTTATATGTCAATCACTTTACAGAGGTTATTTATACTTCTTTTCTGGTGTTCCTTTCTCAATGCTGCCCAAACCCCTGAAGAAGCCAGTTTAGCTGGTAAAAAATGTCGGGGGGCATTTCTTAGATTTTAGAATACTGTCAGCCTGTCTAAGTGTGTGAAATTGAGTTTATTCAGTGCAAGCCATATATGAAACCACAACAGAGCGTGGAGGCAGATTCAGTTGGACACAATAGCCAGTGTGTTAACTGGAATTGTATGACATGCCACTAGTCAGTGTTTGACCCTAGCAGGAATTGTGCACACCCTTGCAGGGGTTAAGAGTAACAAAAAATCAAACACATACATACAGCCAATTTTTCAAAAAGTTCACAAATAGTCACAATCTTGCTCCAGTAAGAGGTGGTTAAAAAATGGTGTAACATCTCAAGACAGTGTTAGACCGCTTTCACACAGTCAGCATGTGAGCCAAAACCAGGATTAGAGGCTACACAGAGGTAAGATATAATGAAAAGATTTGCACCTGTTCTGTGTTTTTAACACATAAATGGTTTTGGGTCACAATCACTGATGAAAATCCCTGACCAAATACTGACTGTGTGAAAATGACCTTAGACTTAGGCCCCTTGCACACGACCGTATGCCCTCCGAGACATTCGGTCCATGAGCAGGCCATATGTCCCGAAGCGGCATATATTGTGCGCACGGGAACGCACAGCATCATAGGTTACTACGATGCTGTGCGCATAGGGCCGCCCGCGGGACTATAAGTTTATATAAGTGCAGGACAATTGTTCCATGGGCGGCTCCGATGCGTACGGTCGTGCGCAAGGGGCCTCAGGCCTCTTGCACACTAACGTTTTTTTTTCCATTTGCGTCCTGTTTTTTTGCGTTCCATATACACACTGTATACGGGACCATTCATTTAAATGGATCTGCAAAAAAAAATAAACGGAAGGTACTCCGTATGCCTTCCGTTTCCGTTTTTCCTTTCTGTTTAAAGATAGAACATGTCCTATTATTGTCTGCTTAATGGACAAATATAGTACTGTTCTATCAGGGGCCAGCTGTTCCGTTCCACAAAAAACGGAATTTACACGGACGTCATCGGTATTTTTTGCGAATCTGTTTTTTCCGGACTGCAAAATACTGAAAAAGCCATACAGTCATGTGCAAGAAGTCTTAATAAACCGTCATGAGACATTTGAAAAATTTGGCGCAAATTACGACAGCACTGACTAATGCAAAACTGACTAAAAATCCCCTCATAATAAATATCCTGCATAGTATTTTAAAAGTAGAAAAAACAAAAAACTATAAAAGTTTAGTATCTTTGCCGTAATCATACTGATCTGCAGGATAAAGTTATCATGTCTGTTAGGCTGCTTTTATGCAGTCAGTGTTTGATCATTGATTTTCATCAGTGATAGTGAGTCAAAACCAGGAGTGAAGCCTACACAGATATAAGATATAGTGGAAATATTTGCACCTGTTGTCATGGCAATGTTCCGTGCGCACCACTATTGCACTATCCCGGTTGGGCACAGGCGCTGCATCACTCACCCAGCTTTTGCCAAGGTCGGGCCACTAGACTTTAGTGTCAGTAGCTGCAGGCTGCAGCCTGGGTGCTAGGTCTCTTCCTATCTGTGTGTTACAGTTATATTCATTGAACCTCACCCTGCAGTACTGTAAGGGTTAATTTCCTTTTTGCTGTGTGTTCAGATGTTTGACTAATGTGCTCATCAGCCTAGGCCAGTGATGGGCAATGTGCGGCTCTCCAGCTGTTGCAAAACTACAACTCCCAGCATGCAAAGCCTGTCTATAGCTATCAGCCTACTGCAGGACATTGTGGGAGTTGTAGTTTAGCAACAGCTGGAGAGCCGCACGTTGCCCATCACTGGCCTAGGCTGTTTGCTCTACCCTTTGCCTGAGCAGTCCTTTAGATTCCTTTTAGTTTCACCTGCTTGCTAGACCCTACAAAAGAGCTATAATCCATTTGTCTGCCTGCATGTGACCTGCTCCCTGATTCTTGGATCCTGACTCTCTGCTATCTGACCTGACCTGTGCCAGTTTACCATTCTGACCCTGAGCCACCTGCTCTGACCTCTGGACTGTTTCTAGAATTTGGCCATATTCTGCCTCCCCTGATGTCTGCGTGTTTCTTGACTATGTGTATCATCTGATCCCCCAATGCTTTGCACCGGTGTCTCTGACCCTAGCGGGTCAGCAGCCCACCACTCCAGACCTATTCCAAGAGGTAGTGGCCTATTTGCTTCCTTGTAGTGAAGACAGATCCCTGTATGTGGTGAAAGAGTGAAAACCAGAGGACCACCAGGAAAACACCTTAAGGACTAGCCCAAAGGCAAATCAATTAGTTTTGGACCCACACATGGTTTTGGCTTACAATCTGATGGAAATTACTGATCAAACACTGTCAAAATGCTGACTGTGAAAGTGGCCTACTACCGCATAGGAAAAGCTGTAAAAATAAAACCCCGAAACAATGGTGGAATTGCTGTGCAATTCAACAAAAAATATACAATAAGTAAATCAAAATTTGCCATTTCCAAAACCAACTTGTTCCACAAAAACAAGCCCTCCTATGGTTATGGTGACAGAGAAATAAAAAAGTTATGGCTTTTGAAATGCAGAGATGTATAAAAAAAAATGTGTTGCATCCTGAAGTCCAATGTAGACGACAAATGGGTTAACTATGCTACCATGTTACAGTAAATAGCAAGAAGCAAAAGAAACATGTACAAGAAAGACCACAAGACAAACAGCACTGCATGGAGTAGACTGGGTTATTATGAAGGGTTTATTCAGTATACTTATTTTAGCACAATAGTGTTTGATTAAATTGAATACATAGTCATTTGGAATTGGATAAAAGTAGATATCAAAATACATGACAAAAATTATAGCCCAGAGTATATATTAAAGTACAGCACATTTTTAAAGGGCCATTTGTCATGAAGAGAAAGTTAATACAAGGCATTTACTAATGTATTGTGATTATCCATATCGCCTCCTCTTTTGGCTGGATTCATTTTTCCATCACATTATATACTTCTTGTTTACATGGTTACGACCATCCTGCAATCCAGCAGCGGAGGCCGTGCTTGCATACTATATGAAAAAGTGCAGTTCTATGTGTGCTTCTATGGTCCCGGGCACCGGAGAGGCTGCCACTTTTTCCTGTAGTGTGCAAGCATGGCCACCGATGCTGGATTGCAGGGTGGTCGTTACCATGGAAATGAGCAGTGTATAATGCAGTGAAAAAATGAATCAAGCCAGCAATAGAGGCAATATGGACAATCACAATACATTAGTAAGTGTAGTGGCGTACATAGAGAAGTAAGGGCGCCATAGCAAGCATCAAACAAGGCCCCCCACACAGGACAGAAGGGTTTTCTTCTAAACCCTTTTCAATGACCCTTGGGCCATTTATTCCACTGCCTCATTTGCTAAAAGTTGGTTCTTTAGAGTGTAGAGTCCTGACCAAGTTTTTACCCGCAGTAGAAGGGGATGGGGATGACCCCAACTGGGCCCCCTCTTGCCCTGGGCCCCATAGCAGTCGCCTGGTAGTTACGCCTCTGCCTTGTATCAACTTTTTCTACATTATAAATGCCCCTTTACTGTATATTGAGCAATTTTGGAATAATGTTGCTAAGGTTACCTCCACATGTGTGTTTTAACATTCCAGTACTCTTAAAGCTGGCATTCTTGCCGGAAACCCGATGTACTGTATCCCATTATAGTGAATAGGGATACAAACTACTGAAATGCTAAAATGCAGATGTGTTTCTGATCCAAAACCCATCAAAGCCCAGCTACGGTACGTTTAGGTTATGTTCACATTTGCTATGGAGGCTTTGTTAGGAGCTCATAAAAATAGCGCAGAGAAAAGTCCGGCATGTAGGACTTTTTTTTTTCTCTAAAAAATGTTCTCCTGAAATAAAACCGAACAGATCCCATTATAGTCAATGGCATCTGATAGGTTCCCTTTGTGTCAGTTATGTGCCGAATCTTCCGGCACTTTCATTATTTCAGTTTTTCTGCTCTGATGTGAACTTCCCCTTACAAGTATGCACACTGCACAATCTTCTGCCAGGATTCTATAAAATTCAGATTCTGAACTTGTTTTTTTTTTTTTTTTTCTTTCTGGGAGTTGTAGACTCAATGGGTTTGTGGAATTCATGGATGTTATCTTCTCATGGGTATTGCACGCACAGAGAGAATAAAGTTGCTGCCAGAAAACTTTTACCTGAGAACAAAAGGATTAAGTAGTTGAAATACAACTGCCCAGTTCTCATCTGACTTTGAGGGATGGTTGGGAGGCCTCCATACACATTAGAAGGCCAGCCAACCCACAATTATCTAATATATGACCCGCTTTAGTTCTATGTTAGGAGGAGAGTGACTGCTAGGGACAGTGGGCAAGCCAGCGCTATATTCTGCCTAACCAATCGCAGGGATCACTATCGGATCATTGACAACCCGGACATGACAGTGTTACCGGGAAATACTTTGGCTGACTTTTGAATTTGGCTCCTCCTGTCATCTTTCTTTATCTCTCACTAGTCGTTACATGGTGACGTGTAGAGATCTATGTAATCACCGTGTATCTATTTGGTTGTATTATTTGTATAAAAGCCGTTGACTATACGGCCCTCCTTGCTTCTAGATGTTACCTATGTAGTAACCTCCTGATAAACACGCTATACTAGTAGGGGGAAACGCGTTTAATTTTTTTTAGCATCAGGCTTTGTGAACTGTTAGGAATATTCATTTCTTCCCCTCTTATTGGTAGTTGGTACCCCTGGTACTAGACTTCGGTATTCAGCTTGATTTGATTCTTATCTAGCGCTAGGAGAGCAGCATTGACACACGATACGATTCTGGTATACAATGCCACTCTGACGTTTATTGGGTATATGAAACATATATAGTCGTAGTCCAATGACATGATGTTTAAGTTCATCCAATGATAGAGAGACACGAGTCTTAGCTACACATTTGTTATCTTATCTGAAGAGTCAAAGCTATATGTCAGCAAAACAGTTCCTGGAGAACCCTCTCACCTCCATGTTCCTGATATATTAATGTATATAGACCTTGGACTGCCATGTAAGCATTTACTGCTACATTACAGTCCAAAGTTCATTCCACTCAAGCTCCAAGCAAACAATGTATAGATGTAACTCAAAAGGCCCATATAAAATTGATCAGTAATAGAACCCTTCAATCCCCTCTTAAAAACCATCTACATATTTAATTTTTGGTTTTTTCATTTTGTTCCTTTCAAAATATTTCTGTAAGTATTGTTGGTAATCCTCTGGAGACCCAGGGTTTTCTTGAGGTACCTGAATGTATGCAGCTTGTGGTGTATCTGAGACTCGCCTACATCTCATAAATGTATTAATTAATGAGGGTATACATTGGATACAACAACAACACATGTTTGTATAAGGTCTCGTGGACTCTGTAAATCTGTAAGGCACGATGAGCTAACATTTAGGGCCTTCACTATCCTGATTATACTATTCTGTTCAGAATAAGAGGGGCCAGGAACAACTGGATCTTGCTCCTGAGCTCCTTTAGAGACTGTGTGATTATTTGGTGCACCACAAAATAAACCCATCTCCTCTGGATGATAAATACAAGTGGTAATGAGTCCGATTGGCAAGAAAACACAAAGATTAATAATCAGCAGCAGACAAACAAATCTCCCAGAATATTGTGGGGTCTTCATCTTCAGCCTGTGGCAAGGCTTCTTCTGAGCTCCGCTCTTTGTCTTTGTTGGACACCGGAGAAGAAACCTCAGGGATCCTTTTCACTCTGCTAGCATGAATCCAGATCGGAGCCTCCTCTGTGAGAATCGCCGTTCTAGTGACTGCTACCACCGTGGTAGGGGTCCGAATGCCAGCTCCTTTGGATCTTTTCCTTTACGTAGTACCCTGACCACCACCGTGTCTCCAGCTCGGAACGAGTGCGTCGGTTCCTGTGGAAGAGAGGGAAACTTACAAGCAACTTTTTCTTCAGTTTTGTGACATATTCTGGTCTATGTCGCCTTCCTGTACCACTAGGGGGTGATTTGCCCAAGGAGTTGGAAAGGGCCTACCTATGAGGATTTCAACGGGTGACAGTCCTAACCTCTTATTAGGAGTCATTCTTATTTCTGCCAATATAATAGGTAGGGTTTGTTTCCATTTCTCAAAAGTACTTTCCTAAGTTTGTCTTTAACTGTTCGATTCATGCATTCTACAAGAAATTTTTGATGCTGTTGTGCTCTACTCCGTAAAAATGTGCTATGAAAAGTGCAGCGCTGTGCTGGGGTATACATGGTTTCCCTCTTTGCAGACCAATCCAGTGTGTGGATTTTTCTGCAAAACAGGATAAACCCAGTCTTTTCCTCGAGTATGTGCTTTGCAATGTATAACAGCTATTTGTGAGGGAAGCTGGAGGGCGGCCAACAGATCATCTATAAGCTGGGAATGAGATATTTTCTTACCGTCAGCTGTGGTGAAACCCCTGCGTTGCCAGATTACCCCATGGTCCCACACTACCCCGTGTGCATATCTGCTGTCTGTGTATATTGTGACAGGTTTGTTTTTGTGTATTTGACATGCCCTTGTAAGTGCTATTAATTCTGCAGCTTGGGCTGATTGCACATGAACGGGTCGTGACTCAAGGATAATATCTGGCAGCATCACTACTGCATATGCTGCACAGTAGACGGTATCGAGTGGACGTGAACATGAACCGTCTACAAACACTTCTGGTGCGTCCGGTATGGGGGTGGCTGACAAGTCTAGTCTGGGGGAGGTTTCGTATTCGAGTACCTTGCTGCGTACAAATACCTCTGAGTAGTCCCACTACATAATGAATAGTATGCAAGACAGTGTAGTGTCCCAGTGTAAAAGGTGTGGCCAATTCCACCATCATCGCACAGGCCGCAAGAGTACATAACAGATGGCTTCCGCGGGGATGGAGGAAAGGAGAGTTGTGACATCAGGAACCACTGAGGCTATGGGCACAATGAGATTGTTGATTGCCCTCAAATCCTGGACAAAGCGGGTAGTACCATCTGCCTTTGTCACAGGATTGATAGGGGTAGAGTAAGGTGAAATCACCTCCTCGAGGATTTCTTCTCAGAAATTCTTCTATCATTGGCCGTAGACCCTCAATCTTTTCCTTGGACAGTGGGTATTGCTTTTGATACACTGGTGTGGCACCGGGTTTAAGATTGGCTTGATAAGGTGTGCAATCAATCAGGCCCATGTCATAGTCGCCCTGCGACCATAGTGAAGGGTTTATGTCTCCTAGCTCAGGGTGGTCCTGTAAACTAACAAAAGTACATATAGCCGGGGTCACTATGGGCATGGTAACTGAGTGAATACTTAGTCCGTCATTTTTTACTGTCACTCCCAAGTCCAACTTCACAAACAAGTCCCTTCCTAATAAACTTACAGGGCAATCTGGTATGATGCTGAAAATATGGTCGGTGATGTATTCACCGTCCACTGTCTCTATTGGGAGGACACTTGTTTTATATGTTTTAGTTAATACCCCGTTGATTCCCATAGAGGGGTCAGACTTTCTTAAAGGTCCCTTGTACATGTCTTTGTTTAACACACTGGAGGTGGCGCCGCTGTCTACCATGAATCTTACCTTCCTTCCTGCAACTTTAAGCAAAATAATAAGTGTATCTTTCCAGTGGGTGGTGATATGTGTGAAGCTGGGGTGACTCCCTCCGGGCCCCGTCAGTAGGGTTGTTGATGATTCCAATCAATGGGGAACCTGGGCTAAGTCTGCGTACCCTGTCTATCTGTATTCTGTCCCCTTTGTGTCATGGGCTGTTGTTTGCTGTGTGCTCCCCTATTCTGCGTGTCTCTCCTGGGTGTTGTGCACTTTCTAGCCCAATGTCCCTCCTGTCCACAGTTATAACAGCAGTTATTCATGGTTTGGAAGTCTTGGTTTCTATCATTTGATCTATGAAAGTTTCCTGCTGTCTTTCGCACATTTCTCCCTTTACAGGCTTTCTTTAAATAAGCCACTGTGCCAGACGGAGCCACAGTAGGCTTGGGGCAGTGTTTAATAATTTTATTAAGGTCATCTATGTCCAAAGCCTTTTTCATCAGTTGATTACCAACCGTCAAAAAAGTCATGGATGTCTCAGATCCCCTTATCTCACTATCCTTTTCCACTTAACCCTTGTTCCTTAAATTATATCTCGATACAATTGAGGGTGGGGGTTGTTTATTAACTGCATGTCCCGCTATTATGTGACTGGCTGCTATTAAATCCTGAGCGCTAAACAGGTAATTTTATGTACATATGAAGGTGGGGGATACATCTGATGTTTTTTATCATTTTCCTTCTTAGTCTGTATCTCATGTAGTTTTCTATCGTCTTTTGATCTTTTTAAACCTTTGCACATGTTGGGGGTCATACCAGTGAGGAGCTATCTCTAGCCATTGTTCTCCTCCTTTCTGCATATAATCCATATCCCATGAAGGGTCAGGTTCAAAATACGGCCAGGCGGCAGTGTCGCCTAAGCATAGACCCTTGACCATGTCCATGTGATATATGCTATTATCTCCTTCCCTGGGAAAGGGGTCTACCACTTCCATTGCCTCTGTCCATCCTGCCAAATTATCTACCCATGGGTTAACAAGATAATAATTTGTAGGTCTGACTCGGGCAACATATTATTTACATGTTTCACCTGGTTCTAGTTTAGGGCATTCTGTCTTAGATTTTTGACTACTCATTATCAAAACTTATTTTCTTACAAACAGAATTCAAAACAGCAATAGCAAAACAGAATGTTAGTCTTGGGATGACAGCTGTACACTTACCACCCAGCCTGTCACTTCCCCTTATATAAGTATGTTAGACAAAACAACTTATCATGCAAACTTCTACAATTATCAAACAACTTATCATTCAAAACTTCTATAATTATCCTATTAAGAATCAAATCAAGCTGTGAAACCTTCTGTGAAGTCAAGCCCTCTGAAGTACGCTTTCCTTGTTACTGGACTTCCTAAATTCCTAACTTGACAGTTCCCTGAACTGTGTACAACTCCCTGAGTTGTATCGTATGTGTCCCTGACACAATACTGGGTACTCCCTGAGTACCTATGACAGTTCCCTGAACTGTATACAACTCCCTGAGTTGTATCGTATGTGTCCCTGACACAATACTGGGTACTCCCTGAGTACCTATGACAGTTCCCTGAACTGTATACAACTCCCTGAGTTGTATCGTATGTGTCCCTGACACAATACTGGGTACTCCCTGAGTACCTATCTATGTATCCCGGATACAAAAACTCTGTACTTACTCCGAGACGTGGCCAGTGCCCTCGGATCGGCCAGAGGACAAAATTGGTGTCTCTTCTCACCAGACCCGAGGATGACCTTCTCGATCCCGGACGAGCCCCCAGATTGTTAGGAATATTCATTTCTTCCCCTCTTATTGGTAGTTGGTACCCCTGGTACTAGACTTCGGTATTCAGCTTGATTTGATTCTTATCTAGCGCTAGGAGAGCAGCATTGACACACGATACGATTCTGGTATACAATGCCACTCTGACGTTTATTGGGTATATGAAACATATATAGTCGTAGTCCAATGACATGATGTTTAAGTTCATCCAATGATAGAGAGACACGAGTCTTAGCTACACATTTGTTATCTTATCTGAAGAGTCAAAGCTATATGTCAGCAAAACAGTTCCTGGAGAACCCTCTCACCTCCATGTTCCTGATATATTAATGTATATAGACCTTGGACTGCCATGTAAGCATTTACTGCTACATTACAGTCCAAAGTTCATTCCACTCAAGCTCCAAGCAAACAATGTATAGATGTAACTCAAAAGGCCCATATAAAATTGATCAGTAATAGAACCCTTCATGAACCACATCTGGCTCACTTTGAGAGGCCTACTAACACGGAGGTTCTCTGCGAGGCCTGTGAGCGTATTAGGGCTCAGCATAGGGCCTCGAATTGTATATATGTTATCTCCTGTAACATTAGGTAATCCTCACCTTGCCTAGCATCTCCCACTTCTGTGGGTGATTCTCCTATGTGTCTGACGGATCGGTAGGTCAGGGATTAACCAGGGCCCGTTAGTCCAGGTTCGAGGACGGGGAATCTCCACCATCAGGAGTTGTACCCGGGCATAGGGCTAACCTAGGGTCACTCTTAGGGACAGTATCATGTTAGTTCATCTACACTATCTTAAGTATCTTTCACTAGTGACCACCTTACCTATGATGTGTCAGTCTGTTAGTATCAACTGTGACTACATGTTATTCTCCTCTTGAGAGTGTTGACTTTTGAGGTACCTATTGGGGTGTTGCTTGACCCCGTTTTATTAGTAATATTAAAAGTTATATTTTAAGGGAAATATTCACTGCTGGAAGTTCTCTATGTTAGGATGTAGCTCTATAATATGGCAAATGAAGGCATTCAAAGGCATGCTACATTACTGTGAGCCCAGGAGTCACAGTCTGGTAATAGTGCAGTGTGGGTGCACAAACCCCAGGAGAACTTCGTGAGTCTCCAAATTCTCAATCTGCCCCTTCTTTATAATATATATAATTATTCATTTAAAAAAATAGTGGGTTTATTTGCCTAGCCGAGAATGTAAAAATGGTTAGGGGTCTCACACCACAAATAACGGATTAATAGCGTAACATACTGATCAGCATCTCAGTATAAGTGATCATGTCTTCTATATGTTCCTCATACCTATATTGCTGACACTTCTGGTGGCTATATGGGATGAAGAATATATCAATAAGTCATATTCTGTTATTCTGGACTTGAGGAGCTAGAAATATCTTAACGTTTTTCATTTCCATGATTCATTTTTACATCTTTTGTTAAATTTATCTTGGCAGGCAAGAGATATAAAATAAGGGTAATATAAATCCTGAAGCCTAATCTCCAGCTCTTTTAAAGCTTTTTCTTTTCGATTTCATTATTTTTTGCTTACACAGTATGGAACAATACAAATAACAACAGGAGAAACATATCTTTTCAAGGCAGACACTGAATGTGGCGCTGAGCCAATCTACTCTCTCGTCAAGTAATTAATCGAGCTTCCCTTCATTAGTCTATCTCTTGATAGGGACTGGTGCGGCCTGTTGATATGAGGATATTTAACGTCGTCATTAAGGAGCTGATAATCACTGGACAAAAGGGAGGTGGCTCAGACCATTAGGCAGACAATGGAGCGTGCTCATCATTATTAAGTGTCATCACTAGCGTAAATTACTCATCTCAGAAGGATTATCCTGAGATGCCAGTGCCCTGGAACATATAGAAACTATATACAATAATATGCTTTTATCCATTAGAATGAGGCAAATAGAAATAGCTAGGAAGCAACAATGCTTGTCAGAGTCATTTTGTTTTGAACATTGGACATTCAACATATGTTGATTTTGTCTAAAGTGAGTAAGAGAAATTTATTTGTGATGAAATGCAAATTTACCACTGAAAGTCTATTTCCCTATTATGTTTATTATACTCTACTTTTTTTTTAAAGGGGTATTTCCATCACAGACAATAGGGGCATACCACTAGGACATGCCCTCGTTATCTTATATGTACAGGTCCCACCTCTGGGACCCGCGCCTACGCTGAGAACGGAGCGGGGAGAGTGGTGGCTGGAGGACCCCGGGTTTCCCTGGGTATGGCCACCGGGTATCACTCTGTGATTGTGCCACTCTCTGCCAGCGCTTGTCTATTTTCAGCGGCCCCATAGAAATGAATGGAGGGTGGCTGAGCATGCGCAATGCGCCCACCACCACCTTCCCCGCTCCGTTCTCGGTGTAGGTGCAGTTCCCGGAGGTGGAACCCGCACCTATCAGACAGTGGGGGCATATTCTAGCGATATGCCTTCATTGTCTGTGATGGGAATACCCCTTTAAGTCTAAGAAAGTTGGAATGATTTTTGCTAAATGTACATTACCATAAGGCACACACCACATTACTATAAGGCACACACCATATTTGCCACATTTGGGACTAAAAGTCATAAATTGAAATCTACACCTGCTATGTGGAGATTCAGATTTGCACCAAAATTTGTCGCTTTGTCTAAGCTATGGACACTATGTTGACCTCTCTGACAACTTGCACACTTTTTACTTCATTTTCAAGTGAAGCGAAAAAATTTAATATTTGAACACATGAACCGCATGGGTTACATCAAAAACTGGTACAAACTACTTACAGTGTACACAACGAAAGACACATCACAGCACTCTAAATCATATGATTAAAGGATTATTATATTCATGCAAGTTCATATACATCCAGATAAAGAAATAGTCTTGTAACCAATAATACTCATACACATAAGAACGTTTAGGTCAGCATTGACCTTTCTCAGCTATATTCTATATAGTTGAGAAAGCTATATACTCTATATAGAGTCTTAGAGATGTAGAGAACGAATGGGCATCTGGGCGCAGTCTAGATGACCACTCCATATCTACTTCGCTCATAATCATAAGCTAAGAAAGTTCACTGCTGACCGAACCATTCTTATATGCATGGGTATTATTGGATACAAGACTATCTCTTCATCTGGACCTTCATAGTGACATATCAAATATTTTGATTGGTGGCGATCAGAGTGTTGAGATCCCCACCAATGAGAAAAAGGCACTTACAAAGAGGACTGTCTCTCCTTGCTAAAAGTAATGGACTTGAGACAGATTAATTGGGACAGATTTATCAAAACTTGTGTAAAGGAAAACTAATCAGATTGAGCCATTCAAAAAGGTGGAATCTGATTGATTGCTGTGAGAACGCACACTAAAGCTTCCAAAAAGCTGTCCTGGCTCTAATGATCTCTCTGGAGTGACTGTCTCACACAGAATTGGATATGGTCTAGTATGTGCTACCTCCCTCCACTCTCTCTGGACTCGAACTCCCCCTTCTGTCAGGAAGTAGGACCAGAATACTTCTACCAATTGGGGAGGAACAGGTGGGGTAATTTATTAAACTGGTGTAAAGCAGTACTGGCTTAGTTGCCATAGCAAGCAAAGAGATTCCACCTTTCATTTTTAAAAGCTCCTTCGGAAAATGAAAGATGGAATCTGATTGGTTGCTATGGGCAACTAAGCCAGTTCTATCTTACACCAGTTAAGCATACCTTATCTGCTGGAATGAATTTAGCACAAAACTGCATGACATTATAAAACATTAGAAATAGGGTTCCTACCAAACTTTGCGAGTTCGGGTACCTGGACCTGAACCCGGACTTTTTTACTGAAGGTCGGGTTTGTGTTCGGTGTTTGGGTGATTTTATTATTTTCGTTATAACATGGTTATAACAGAAAATAATAGCATTCTTAAGATAGAATGCTAAATAAACTGGCAATTGAGGGGTTAAAAATAATAAAAAAAACTCACCTCATCCACTTGATCGTGCAGCCGGTATCCTCTTCTTTCTTCTGGACCTGCGATGACGTAATAGCAGGTCCTTTTGAAGGTCCTGAAAAAGAAGAGGATACCAGCTGCATGATCAAGTGGATGAGTTTTTTTTTATTTTGTTTAAGCCCTCCATGGCCATTTTATTTAGCTTTCTATCTTAAGAATCCTATTATTTTCTATTATAACCATGTTAAAATGGAAAATAATAAAGTGAAGTTTGGGTCCCCACTGACTTTAATGGGGTCCGGGTTCCGGTTCGGTGTTCTGGTCAAGTTCAGGTCCCGAACCTGAATTTTGACCTGAAGTTCGTCCGTACCTGGCGAACCCAAACTTCACCGGGGTTGCTCATGCCTAATTACAAACAATTGCAGATACCCCAGGTCTGGGGTACTGCACATACAGTGTGTGGCCATTATGGGGTCTTTGGAAAGAGGCAGCTGAGCTCTCGGTAAACCTCTGGATAGACCTCTAGATGAATCAGTCCTATATATTGGAGACAGCATGTCTATAAGACAGCTTTTATGCTCAAGTACAGCAGGTTAGCTCTATGTATGGTGGTGTAGCACTATAATTCAGTCATCAGATAATGGTCAGATACCAGCTCTACACAATGATAAGTGATTACAATGCAGTTACATTTTCTCTGATTGGAGTCATCCTTTTCCCAATAGTTACCTCAGCTGAGGTTACCTCAGGTGTTTGACAGAACTAAGGGTGAGGGCTTTTCCACCACATGGAAGACCAGGAACTTAAAGTGGCCCTGTAAAAAAAAAAATTATATGAAAGTGGCCCATGTGGTAGGTATAATTAAACTGACAGAAGGCAAGGCAACAGTAGTAGGCAGGGACAACAGAAGTAGGCAGATCCTGCAATAGTATAGTGCAGTACAAAATATCACCCCAGCAGAACCAAATACCACAGTGCAGCACAAAACACTGCCACTGTCACCAAAGTATTCAACTGTATAACCTTAGTGAGGATGGTGATACAGTTGAGTTCACGATGAAACCTGCAGCCATTGGCCTGATGCTCCTAGCCTGGCAGCTGTGAGGAGGAATCAGGCATCAGCCCACCAGGAAATTTCTCTGTGGGGTCTCTGGCTAGTCTACCTCTGTATACATGCGCTAGCCATCTAGTTTCAGCCAGTGCATAAAGATCAAACTATCATTTACTTGGGCTGTAGGTCCTGAAGTAGACCTCAGTAGTAGATACACTACTGTGAGCAAAGGTGGTGGTGCAGTATAAGTATCTGTACAGTTCAGGAGAAAATTGTAACCCTTGCAGCCGTCCATCTGTATGTATTCTACTCCACGGCATTCTTTCCCTGACTATATGCTAATATCTTTGCCATTAACACATTAATGATCTTCCTTCTGACAGTGGGGAAATGTCCAACAGTCTGTGGTCTGTAATTCCTTTTTCCCTGTCTCTTCTACTTCAGCTCCAAAATATTTATGATAGGACATCAGAAAGAAGATAAGAGAGGTACAATCAGCCTTAGTGTTGTAAGGGGGCATGACTGCTGTAAACCCTATACTTATGACTCTGGCAATATAAGCAAACAAGAGAGGGAGATTGGTACAAGGGTAACTGAAGGAGACTGACTGCAGGGGCAAATAAAGTTCTTGTGAGTTGAGTGGCAAAACATGTCACCATAATGAGGTAGGGGGTCAATCTGAATAGCAAAAAGTGTAAGTCACATAAGAATTGAGGAAGAGGACCCTTTTAGGGAAACACATTAGAAGGTTTGCAATTTTTGCTCTTGTAATTAGAGATGAGCGAATTTTTCAAAAATTCGATTAGTCTGTTCACCTAATTTTTCGGGAATATATTCACAGCAAATTACGTTAAAAAACACCTATTTTGCTGAGAACCTTTATAGTGGTGTAGAACACTGTGCCTTGCAGTAACACGCATAGGTAGTCTGCTTTGTAGTGAAATAATACTGCGAGTCCATATGACATGCAGATGACAGGTGTCGCTCTTAGAATCACAGCACTTATTTGTGCAGTTATGGGGCCAAAACTGACCAAATAACTTAAGTATAAACTCAGCCTTACAGGTAAATGTTAGTGTCAAGAAGAAGAGCACTCCTTTACACCATTGTACATTGATTCCACATAGATGTCTACAGAATCTGTTCTATTAAACCCTTTTAAAAGTAGAGCCCCCCCGACAGTGTGAAAAAGGTGTCAGCACTAAGTTTGTGTTGATGTCACTGATTAATTTACCCTTCCTCTGATGCGTCAGAAAAATAACCCCTTAAAAACGGATCCTGACTGTTGAGCATTTGCCTTCACTCGGTCAGCATTTGGTCAGTAATCCATCAGTATTGCTAATGCCAAAAAAAACAGAAGTGGATCCAAAACAGAGATGACATATGAATGGAATATTGGCATGTCTTCTGTGTTTTGTACCCAATCCTGCTTTTGGCTACCAAATCACAAGCCAATTCTGATGGGACCATACAGGCCTTACAGCTGCTACATCTCAGGAGGATCTGTTGTGCATCTCATTTTTCCTTCCTTGTGACAGATCAGAAAAAGGGTCAAATAAAATATGATGTCAGCCAAGCCAAAAATTGCAAAATAGTGACCCAGTCATGAAGTGGAAAGGGTGGTAACAGCATGAGAAGTCCACAGAGTGGCCCTATGACATAGTGTTGAGGTGGAAGCAGCATGAGGAGACCACAGAGTGGTAAAATGACAGAGTCTGGAAGAGGCAGCAACAACATCAGGAGTCCACAGATTGGCACAATGACAGAGTCTGGAGGTGGCAGCAACATCAGGAGGCCACAGATTGGCATAATTACACAGTCTGGAGGTGGCAGCAGCATCAGCAGGCCACATAGTGGAAAGATGAAGAGAGATTGCGGAGGTGGCAGCAGCATGAGAAGGCTACAGAGTGGCACAATGACAGAGTGAGGAGGTAGAGAAGCATCATCATCAGGAGGCCACAGAGAGGCACAATGACAGAGTCTGGAGGTGGCAGCAGCATGAGGAGGCCACAGAGTGGCATGACGACGAGAAATTTCAGAGGTGGCGGCAGCAGCAGCATCAGGAGGAGGCCACAGGGTGGCACTATAACAGAGTCTGGAGGTGGCGGCAGCAACAGGAGGTCACAGGGTGGCATGATGACAAGAGTTTGCCAAGCTGGCAGCAGCATGAGGAGGCCACAGAGTGTCACAATGACAGTGTCTGGAGGTGGCGGCAGCATGAGGAGGTCACAGAGTGGCACAATGACAGAGTCTGGAGGTGGCAGCAACATCAGGAGGCCACAGAGTGGAACAATGACAGAGTCTGGAGGTGGCAGCAGCATTAAGAGGTCACAGGGTGGCACGTAGACAAGAGATGGCCAAGGTGGCAGCATCATGAGGAGGTCACATAGTGGCACAATGACAGAGTGTGGAGGTGGCAGCAGCAACATCAGGAGGCTACAGAGTGGCACAATGATAAAGTCTGGAGGTGGCGGCAGCATGCGGAGGTCACAGAGTGGCATGATGACAGAGTGTGGAGGTGGCAGTAGCATCAGGAGGTCACAGAGTGGCACAATGACAGAGTATGGAGGTGGCAGCAGCAGCAGCATCAGGAAAAGGCCACAGAGTGATGCGACGACAGAATGTGGAGGTGGCGGCAGCAGTAGGAGGAGGCCACAGAGTGGCACGACGACAGAGTGTGGAGGTGGGTGGCAATAAGAGTACCCGAATGAAGAAAGAAGATCCTTCATTCAGCAGGACCTGCAATGCAGAGTCCACCACTTGGAAAGGTAGGGACTACAGCCATGGGCGTAGCTATAGGGGGTGCAGAGGTAGCAGTCGCTACCGGGCCCAGGAGCCTGAGGGGGCCCAAAGACACTTGTGCCGCATAAGAAGACACACAAAGCACTAAGGGAAGGGGGACCCAAGCTGAACTCTTGCACCAGGGCCCATGAGCCGTTAGCTACGCCCCTGACTACAGCACCAGCAACTTGGACAGGAGCACATTCAGCTTCTGCGCCATTGGATGCGTGCACGCATACTGTTGTCTCTTGGCAGTGATCGATTGCTGACAGAATGACTGACGAGGAGTAGGAGGAGCAGGAGCATCAAGACCAGCAGATGATGGGAAGGACAGACAGACCCCTTCGGCTGAGGTGGTGGAGCCTTGACTGCTTGAAACCGGGTGCCTGCCACTGGGTGATGCAGCGGTTGCTGCAGCAGGCTGGACCATCAGATTGGAGCCACGGTTCTCCCAAGACACTTTATGGTGACGCTGCATATGTTAATGCAGGGCCGTGGTGCCAACATTGGCACACTGGCATCGCTTCGCCTTCTGCCCACAAATTCTACATATGGCCATGTTCACCTCTTACGGCAGCTTAACAAAAAACTGCCACACCACTGAGTAGCTGATTTTGCCCCCAACACTCCGCACTGACTGACTGCTACCGCCGCTGCCTCCGTGAGCCCGTGCACCACTACTTCCTGGGCAGGTCGGCTCCTGCAAAGCGTGTGGTCTACCCCAGGCACGTTTCACTCCCGACCTCCCACTGCTGCCACCCTGCTGACTCCCGGCCACGCTAGCGACTTGCTGACTCTGCTGCTGGCTGACCACCCGATGATAACCCGGCTCCCAAGTGCGTTCAGCTACATCATCATCATCGAGTACTGTCTGCACGTCACTAATGTCCTCCTCAACGGTCTCTGGGTCGCAACACCAGCTCCCACGCCACTCTCCTCCCTATTACTTGCCCGCCTAGTGGAGAAAGCGGCGGATGTCTCCTCCAGATCTTGGTTGGGCAGTAGCTGCTGACTGTTCTCTAGTAGATTGTCCTCGCTGAAAAGTGGAGCCGAGCCCACAGCATGTAATACTTCTCTGGCTGAGGGAACAGAAAAGGACAGAGGCAGGTTGAGGACAGGTGAAGGCACAGGGCCTACTCCGGGGGCCATGCCAACTAAACGTCGTGTCAGAGGAACCCACGACTCTTAGCTGGGGGTTTCTGATGTCACTTGGGACGAAGTGGATGACCAAGCCAACCATTCAAGAACCGCTGGGTTGCTGGTAAAGACACGACCGCTAAATGACAAACTGCCACTTCTCTGTGCAGGGCCTGGCACTTCTTTGTCTGACATACTGTTAGATCAAATAATCCAATGTTAGATTAAATATTTTTTATTTCACCACTAATACACGACAAACTGGGCTTCACAATATATCACAGCACAGCAGAACATCAATTAGGCCCAAATTTTGTTCTACTTTTACACAACAGGCGTTTCATCAGAGAAGTACAACGCTGGACGGTGAATATATTTTTATTTCACCAGTAATACACTGAAAACAGGGCTTCACAATATATCACAGCAGTGCAGAATGTCAATTAGGCCCAAATTTTGTTCTACTTTTACACAACAGACTTTTCAACAGAGAAGTACAACGCTGGATGGCGAATATATTTTTTATTTCGCCACTAATACAAGGCAAACAGGTCTGCCGAATATATCACTGCACCGCTGAGATGCAAATATATTTTTTCTTTTTCCACTAATACACGGAAAAAAGGGCTTTAAAACAGATAACTACACCACAGAGCGGCAAAATATTTTTCCTTTTTCCACTAATGCACGTAAAAAAGGGCTTTAAAACAGATAACTGCACAACTGAGCGGAATTTTTTTTTCCTTTTTCCACTAATATATGCAAAAAAGGCCTTTAAAACAGATAACTGCACTGTTGAGCGGCAAAAATATTTTTCCTTTTTTCACTAATACACAGAAAAAAGGCTTTAAAACAGATAACTGCACGACTGAGTGGCAAAAATATTTTACTTTTGCGACTAATACACGACAAAAAGGGCTGTAATTTTCACCCTTCACCACACAACGGCTAATGAACCCTTTTTTCCAACTAATACTAGCCAAAAAATGCTTTAGAACATATAACTGCATCGCACATGGGCAAATAAAACATAAAAATAGTTCCTTGTAATAAACCCTGTTAATGCCTGTATCAAACAGCACTTGCACCCTAATAAGACAGCTTTGCTGGAATTACAGAGCAGTATAATGGCAATTTGGATCCCCAGTCAGTGCAGCAAGGTGTAATCGGACTGTTCCTATTACCCAGGCTACTCCCCGACTGAATCCTGTTCAACAAAAATGTTGTTGGAATGATTCTTTCTTATCCTTTCCCTACACCTAGAGTAATCTTTCCCTGCACTTGTAAATTGTTTTTTTTTCACCACAATCAAGTCTTTCCTATCACTGTCCCTAGTGTCTGCAGATGTCTCTCTCTGCACTCAGCATGCTGGTGAATGGCAGAATCTAAGATGGCCGCCGTATTTATAGGGCTGTGACATCACAAGGCTGGCTGGCTGCTGATTGGCTGCATTGATGTCAGTATGGGTGATCCCGCCTTCCCAGAATTCCTTGCCCCATGTCCTCACACGCGTAGAAGCCATTTTAGGAAAAAATGTGATTCGTTACCACGAAGCGCAAGGAAATTCCCATTCGGTGCGAATCGAATTTTTCCTGAAATTTGGATCGAATTCCACTTCATCAGCTTCGTTTCGCTCATCTTTACTTATAATATCTGCCCTGGGCTTCTCAGGGGTATTTTCTCCTTTCCACTGATGTAACTGATTACTGAGGTAATAGAATAATCAAAATAAATATGAGAAACAGATGCTGAGGGCTGTATCCTCATATCATGGGGCGATAAGTACACTTGATACCCGGATAGATCCACTAGGCCTGACTGGGTTTTTTGGCCCTGTAGCAAGACAAAAGGGTGAGCTAGGCCTTAGGCACGAGGACAGGGAGTCCCCACCATCAGGGGCCGTCCCTGGGCACAGGCACTAGTAAGGGTGAGTAATAGGGATGAGGCAACTACTTCAATCATATATGCCATTTCTACTATGTACCCTACTTATGGTACCCATGAGTAGAGTGAATGGTTCCGGCTATCCAGTGTGCAATATCTAATAGAAGTGGAGTGGGAATTGGTATCCGGAGAAATAGAGGCTATCGTATAGCGTATTTAATTTTTCGCCTTTTAATTTATTTATTAAAAGTGATGTTTTAGATAGGGGTTTAATTTGCTGGATATACTGTATTTTCTCCTTTCGCAACACTCCTAGTGGTTAGACCTAGGGTTGAGTGATATACCGGTGTCCACGATATACCGCAGTATTAAGAAATGGCGATATGGCGATATTACCGTTTCCTATTAACTGCGGTATTTAATGACATCATAGAAGCGGTCGCATGTGTGCTGACCGCTTCTAGAATGTCCACTCCCTGCTGCCTGCTTACATCTCAGTTCATGAAGCGGCTGCATTCTCCTCGCTACGCATCTATAGTCTTCTGGAATGCTGTACCTTCGCAGGATTTTTGTTCAGTCCCTGCCTTCACACCATTAATCCAGGTGCAGGCAGTAGGAACTCATACAGAGCTCCGGATCACTGCAGGAGCCGGTGTTCTGCCAGATCTCTATAGATTGCCGTAAAGTCTATAGCGGAAGTCACGTGGTGTGCTGCGCGAGCGCACAAGGACACTTCCACGAATCATCCCTGCAGCCTCCATTGAAGTACTTTGCGCACCGCGCGTGCACACAATTAAGGTTATAGAGACATCTTAAAGAGACAGTCATCTCCAGTAAAATACAGCATCTACATTAATTTGTACCATCGCGGGCTCGCTTCGCTCGCCACACATCAGGCTCGGCCTCGCTGCGCTCGGTATTTAGTAAAGCTAACTCTGTGCCGCCATCGATAGTAAAGAAGGAAATGGATGGTAAAGAAAGAGACTATCCATCTCTTTCTTTACCATCCATTTCCTTCTTTACTATCAATGGCGGCATAGAGTTAGTTTTACAAAATGCTGAGCGCAGCGGTGCCGAGCCCGATGCGTGGCGAGCAAAGCTAGCCCGCGAGGGTACAAATTAATGTAGATTAATGAGCGCTGGGGGGGAGGGGGCGGAGCTGTATTTTAATGGAGATGACTGTCACTTTAAGAAGTCTCTATACCCTTAAGTATACCCTTTTTTATTCTCTATTTTAAATCTCATATCTATGCGTGCAAACTGGTAAAAAGGGGGAGAAAAGGTGTCTCCTGTGAAAATACTACTGACAGAATTGTTTATGTGTCTATTAATCCATGTCTATAACGTGGGGGACAAACAAACCTAAAGGACACTTCATGAAGAGAAATTTGGCATGTTTCCTATACTTGTACAGATTCCCAAATGAAGAAAACATTTTTTTACGCTTTTCTTTTCAAATCTCGGCTCTTCTAGGACACGGCAGTCAGCAACATGAAAGTGCATAACATGACAGAAAGCGGTATCCATAAAACGTCCTATGTACACACAATGACACCGCAGTATGATGACTTCACCAAAATCATCAATTATGATTATATTCTACAGCGAACATTAATCAGCTAAATGGAAGTGTAACCTTAACCCCGTCTCCCTTCAGACATTTATAATAGTTAGTTTAATGTGACACAGTACATAGCCATATGGTAGAGGTTACAGAATAGGCCTTAATGTGAGCCCGGGAACCCAAGGGACGGAGAGGCAATCAAATTCTTCTGTTTTTATCAAAGATAGATACAGCAGAGGCCCAATTGTCAAACTATAAAAACTTTAAGAAACAAGGAAACATCTTATTATATTTTAACACTGAAAAAGATTTAAGAAACTTTCTAAAAAAAAAAAGTGTCTTTGTTGCCTATAGCAATCAATCACATCTTTGCTTTCATTTTGCAAGAGCATTATGAGAAATGAAAGCTGTGTTTTAATTGGTTGCTATGGGCAAAAAAGACAGCCAGCACATTTAAAGGTGGTTTAACATCACATTTTTGCCATCCATTTAAAGTATACAAAAAATGTATACGTTAAACGGATGCCTCACATTGCTACCATACATCGGCATCCGTTTACCATAGAGTTACATTGTAAAAATAAAAAAAATACGTATAGGTTTTTTACTGGACTCTGCAGGATAGAAAAGCTTGGTATGCTACGCTTTTGTATCCTTTTTTTTTTCAACGTGTATGTTGAGAGGATGGCAAAATCCACCCATGGTAGAACATCAATGAGACCCCCACTAACTAGATATTGATGGCATTTCTTAGTGATGTCATCAGTGTCTTTACTGAAACAAACTCTTTAATGAAGGACTTTATTTGGAATTCCTTAACCCCTTCAAGATCGGGCGATTTTCCATTTTTTCGTTTTTGTTTTTTCCTCCCAGGCTCCACCTATCTGTACCCTTATTCCATACTGAAAATTCATTCATAAGTTCTAGTAGAAATAACAGAGGAATGGTACATGATAAAGTCATAAGAACAGATGCTCCAGAATTATTACATGGGGAATGCAAATAGTTACTAAAACAGACATATCAGGAAACGTGACAGGTCCTTTTTGAAAATCAATCTACCAAACATCAAAATAGCGTTATGGTTTCCGTTATGGGTTTCAGTTATAACATGGTTATAACGGAACATAATGGAATCCATAAGACAGAAGGACAGATCCGTTCTTTTGCCCCATAGACTTCTATTATGACAGAATGCAAAACGGAAGCCTTTAAAAGGCATTCCGTTTGCTTTCCGTCATAATACATGTCTATTGAAAAGCATAACGAAACCGTCTGGTTCCCGTTATGCAAGACGGAAAACAAGGTCCTGGGTCCCGTCTTGCATAACAGGACCCAGACGGATCCGTTATGCTTTTCCATAGCCTTGTATTATGACAGAAAGCAAACGGAATGCCTTTTAAAGGCTTCCGTTTTGCATTCTGTCTGGGCAGAATCCCTAACACTAGCATGAACCGACCCTAAGTCCTGAACTTGAAGTATCCTCCTCTAAGCTTTTTACATTGATGTCATATTGCTCACATATGCTACCAATGTCAAATAGGTGTCGGTCCAACCTTTGGGACCTGCAGTTATCTCTAGAATGGGACTCACAAAAATGCACTTCTATGTGAGTTATGAAAATAGCTATTTTCGGATGTCCCAAAAAAATGAAAGGGAAGCGCACTGTGCAAGCATGGCCACCACTCCATTCACTTCTATGGGACTGCCGGAAATAGCCAAGTCAGCGCTCAGCTATTTTAGAGGTAGCCGGGTCTCAACATGATAAGTATACCTGTTTTGGAGGTAGCCGGGTCTCAACATGATAACTTCTGCAAGGATTGTCACCCAGGATACTTGCTAGCTTAGGGCTCATGCGCATGACCATTGTCGGTCTGTGCCCGTATTGGTCCGCAATCCGAAAGGTGCACTGTGGAACGTAGGCACTACATTTTTGCACTGCAGACCATTGGATGCGGATCGTGGACCCCACGTTTGGAGATGCCCTTTCACAGATTTCAGATTTAAAATGTTACCCTCTGTATTGTAAGACACATGTATTACATGCTATTTTACCAAATATCCCCCCCCCCAAATAAGAAATCTGTACTGTTTGGATATGCCCTGCATGGATTTTGGTCTAATAGTACCCTCTGTATTGTAAGACACACAAATATTGCTATTTTTCTAAACCTAAAAGTAAATAAATAAGCAAATCAACTGTCTGGAGATGCCCTGACACACATTTTGGACTAGTATTTCAGGTGTTTTTACTGTGATTTCATATGCTAACTATCTGGATGGTAAAACACATGTAGTACAGCTTTAAGCATATTCTCCCCACAAAAATAAAATAAATGTATTTCTGTTAAATACAGAAGACCCCACACACACACACACACACACACACACACTTCCGCTTACAGTCATGTGAGCATCCCTCTTCTTCCACCCTAGTTCTTTTGCCCATCGACATGTGCAGTAAAATAGAGATGCAAGCCATTTTACTGGATTCATCCGAAACAAACCTGAAAAGCTTCGGGTTTGTCTGCCAGCTGAAATTTTGATCTACTCATCTCTAGTCTGGTCCTCATAGTCAATTAAAATGGCAGTGCTTTTGCCACAGGTGGCCGATCGGAGGACAGGAGCAGACCCCTCCCTAATTCTAACTGTTTACTGTTGCATCTAATGGGCTAAATGGCCAGAATCAGAGTTATCTCCAATCCCAATCACTGCAAGCAGATGTCAGTTGTATTACACAGCTACCCCTAGTGGCAGCTACAGTAAATTCATTCCACTTTGTCAGGAAGCAGCAAAAGCAGCTACATTATAGTGGACAAGTATGGTGTAAAAAATAAGACCACCAATCAGTGGTGCACCTTTCATAGGGGCAGACCACATGACTGCTGTGGCCCATGATGGAAGGGTGTTCCAACATGGGCCCACAGCAGTCATTTGGTTTGCCCCCCTTTTTTTTACACAATACTTCTCCACTATACCTGGAGCTGTTACAGGGGAATTCAGAGCAGCACAAGTGGAAATTATCACAGCTAGTTGTGTGCTGGGTCTACTTAGACCCAGCAACAAACTCCTAGAACCTTAATCCCAGCAATCATATGACTAGTCACATGACCCCGGCGACTAATAGAGACAGTGTCACTGCCTCTCTAAAATATACAGTGTTCATTGAGCGCTGCGTAGAAGAGAATAGTAAACAGTAGCAACCGATCTTGTCTTCTCTCTTTTCCCACAGCCTTAGACAGGACATTCAAGTGCCCAATCACTTGGGCAGCCGGTAAAGTGTGCACAAAGTGCATAAATATTTTGTAGCTGTGGTTATAGAGACTTGGACTGCTCAACGTAAATATATGCTGGCCAGTCTTTCACCAGTTCACTACTAGTGTTTGAGTTGTATATTAGCCAGTTACATTGTGATGTCTTTTGTTTTTTACATGAACCCTCTGAATTTGTAAAGCGCTGCAGAATATGGTGGCGCTATATAAATAAATATTATTATTATTATTATTATTATTATTATTATGATTATTTTTAAAGAGAACCTGTCAGCTATCCTGAATTTTTATGCATTACCCATGAAATAACAATTCTAGAGCAAAATTTCTTAGAACTTTGTGTTGTACTTTTTCTTTGCTATTCCTCCTAGAAATTTATGAATAAATTGGCATTTGGGCTATGACTAGGGACTCCTGTCCTGTGTAAACTGAATGAACTGGATTTTGTCAGGAATTCATCTCAGTGCTACATTTTCTCTGGTTTGTGTCTGTATGAAGCCTTATCTACGGCTGCTCAAGTGGATTCCCTGGTCAGTGGAGCAGTGAGCTGACTAATTTGGAGTAGTGTTCTTATTATAGTTTTAATTGCATTTTCATTTTGTAACGTATTACAGTATCTTCTTAAAGGCGTAAAGGGGAGCGCAACTGAATTTTCTGGAGTTGAAAAATAATTTTTAATATGTTAGACCTGCAGTAAAATTTTAAGAAAGAAGTGACCAATATATTTTAACATTTTGACAGTGCTGCATTATCATACTGACAGATTAGGGACACGCTTCAGGCAGCACAATTTAGAAGCAGCAAGACATTCTTTTCTTGTTTGCCGCTTGCTTTAGTATCCACTTGTTTGTTTCCAAACTATTGATTTCACAAATCTGTTTGCCAAGCTCTTAAAGGGCTTATCCAAGTTCCACGTTTTTTATGGGCAAACTGGAAGGAGCCAGTTAAACTTACCTTCCAGAACCCCCTACTATCCAGGTTCAGAGCTTCATCCCCTCTGCCAAGCTTCAGCCATGATGCATTGTTTTGGCTACAGGAGGTGTATGGTATGAGACGGCGAGCACCATAATTGACTACAGTGGTTTATGGGACATCATCACTGTGGCAAAAACATTATGTCAAGGCTGTAGCCTGGTGGAGAGGAAAGAGCTTTGGTGCTGGATGGGAGCAGCTGTGGAAGGTAAATTTTTTTATTATTATTATTATTTTAACTGCCTCCCTACAGTTTCCAAATACTTGGAATTTGAATAACCCCTTTAACATTTTGTGAAAATAACTTACTAGTCACAAACTTAGGCTAAGTTCACACTTCAGTTATTTAGTCAGTTATTTCCATCAGTTATTGTGAGCCAAAACCAGTAGTAGAGCCTACTCAGAGATCAGGTATAATGGAAAGATTTGCTCCTGTTTTGTGTTTTTGACCCGCACCTGGTTTTATCTCCCAGTAACTGATCAGGGAGCATCTTCCCCAGAGCTCTGGTGAGGGCAGCCAGGTCCCGCAGCTATCCAAATACAGCACCATACAGTGTATAGCAGCTGTGCTTAGTATTGCAGCTCAGCCCTATTCACTTCAATGGGGCTGAGCTGCAACTAGGCCATGTGACCAATGTACGGTGACATCACATGGCCTAGGAAAAGACATAATGCCCCCCTAAAGCAGTAGTAAATATAATTCTCCTCCTGTAGTATTATGCCCCCATGTATACAATGCTCCCCTGTAGTATATAATGCTCTCCCCCACAGTGTAATGCCCCTTTATATATCATGCTCTACCCCCCATAGTGTAATACCCCTGTATATATAATTCTCCCCCCTGTAGTAGTGTGCTCCCCCTGTAGTATAATGCTTTCATTTATATAATGTTCTCCCCAACCTGTAGTATAGTGCCCCCATTTATATAATGCTCTTCCCCTCTAGTATAATGCTTCCATATATAATGCTCTCCCCCTCTAGTATAATGCCCCCATATATAATACCCCCAATATAATGGTCTCTGCTTCTAGTATAATGCCCACATATATAATACGCTTCCCCCCCATCACCTGGTATTTACCAGTGGGCGCCATATATAGATATATTTTTTTTAAATACAAACATTATACTCACCTGTGTCCTGTGACCATCTGTGATGTAGGCCACAGGTTTCTCCTTTCTTCAGGCCACAGGGCCTGAGTTCTGAATGCCCTCGAGCTGTGACAGATTCTCTTTAAGGGAGCATCATACTATAGTAGGAGGACCAAGTGGGATTGGACTGGGTTAGGCTGCATGCACAGGAACGTATGTGTTTTGCAACAACAAGGTCTCATACACACAACCGTATGTATTTTGGGGTCCGCAAAAAACGGATCCACAACAAATATGGATGACATCCGTGTGCATTCCTTATTTTGCGGAATGGAACAGCTGGCCCCTAATAGAACAGTCCTATCCTTGTCTGTAATGCACACAATAATAGGACTTGTTCTATTTTTTTGCGGAACGGAAATACGGACATACCGAAACGGAAAGCACACGGATTGAATGAAAAATACGTTTGTGTGCATGAGGCCTAATGCCTATCATTGTTCTCAAAACCGACAAGAAAAGGACATGCTCTATTTTTTTGTGGGGCTACGGAACGGACATACGGATGCAGATAGTATACGTTGTGCTGTTAGCATTTTTTTGCAGACCCATTGAAATGAATGGGTCCGCATCCTATCCGTAAAAAAAGCGGAAACGGACACAGAAAGGCATGCCTTAACCTTAAAACAATGCCACAGTGTTATACATGCATCACAGTTGCCCTTCTTTATTGTCCTTAAAAGTTAGGAGGTATACAGAAAGCAACAGTCTACAGGTGCACTGAAAGTGAAACCTGTGCCGGGAAAACTGTTGAAAATGTTTAATAGGAACCAACTGATAAAATTATTTTTCCCAGAAAATGAGTTCAATTTCAATTATTGAAAAAAGTCTCCCGAAGATGTCCACGGCCATTAAAAATGGGAGCCTATGTATAAGCTATTCTATTCATTGACAAGAGAAGACAATTGGCTTTAGTGCATCTACCATTTAGCTAAAATTATTTTGAAACGATAGAAACACATCTGGATCTGAAATTGCATTTATGTGCCATGAGCCTGTTAATGTCATACTTTAACCTTGCATGACCTCTTTTCCATCTTTTTCTAATTCCCGTTTGTCATCTCTTTTCGAACATGTCATTCTGCACCCTATCCCCCTATCTTTACCTCCATATGATCAAGCTCCCTGGCTGTAATGGCAAGCAACTTGTCAGAAAGAGAAAAGCCATAACATGTTATACTGCTTTCTATTGACATAAAACATTACCTAGTAATAAAAGGGTTAAATTGGTGGCAAGGTTAACATCAATGCTGTTGTCTTGGCCTAGTAATAAAAGGGTTAAATGGATAGCAAGATTTGCATCAATTCTGTTAAAACATCACAGAGATCAGTGAATATTTCATGGTTGCAATGCTACAAGACCTGGAAAATAAATAACAAAAGCTCTGGCTCCCTCTAGTGGAAATACTAAGGTTAAACATGTTCCCAGTTTTTTATTTCTATTTTTCCTCTATTGAATCTGGAGGTAATATTTTTTCCACCGAGATCAGTCCTGGTGTCCATGTTACTCATTTGTAATGGTAGAAGCTTCTGTGGTCGTGTTCAAGCGAGCAAAGCGAGGATTCATAACTGAACCTAGAATATAGGAAATTATTCCATCCTTAGAAGCCCTGATACCTATGTATAGCTTCTGCACGAATTGCTGTACTGAGAATTATTTCACTTTAGTGGGGTTTAGTAATATATATTTTACAACATGCATGACAGGTACAGAAACTCCATATTTAAACAACAGCAAATTATTTCAAATCTTTTCATTCGGGATCGGTAACTATGGGCCAAAGTGTTTGTCACTCTGGAGAACCCATGCATCATTATACTTCAATGAAAGGTCCACTTAAGGGGAACTATGTAAATGCTACACTGTGGTGATGCCATGGTGTAACAATACAGACCACAGATGATTGAAGATGGTCCTGGAAGCAGGACTCTCATGATCAGTTTACTATCATTACATTTTTGTAACAAAAGGAACCCTACAATGGGCATTGTGATATGATGACATATCGTAGGATATACCATCAATTTCTGATTGCTGGAGGACTGACCTCTGGGAATCACCCCTTTACTGTATTACATGTATATCAGGGCTCCCAGCCACCCAGCATGCAAGGAACTTCAGCTGGCCCCATTTAGTTGAATGGAGCTGTGCTTGCATAGCGAATGTCTTCTGTGCTGCTGTGCAGGATAAAACTGTGAAGGGGCCATTTTCTGTATTAGTCGAGGTCCCAGAGGTCAAACCTACAGATATTACAAAGTGATGGCATATCCTAGTGATATGATTCAGACCTGCAGTCCCTTCATCTTCAGTGTCAGTGAGGATCTCAGACATGAGACCCCCACTGATCATAAAGTGATAGCAGGATTCTTTACGGTAAGAGCAGTGAGACTATGGAACTCTCTGCCTGAGGAGGTGGTGATGGTGAGTACAATAAAGGAATTCAAGAGGGGACTGGATGTATTTCTGGAGTGTAATAATATTACAGGTTATAGCTACTAGAGAGCGGTCGTTGATCCAGGGAGTTTTTCTGATTGCCTGATTGGAGTCGGGAAGGAATTTTTTATTCCCCTTAAGTGAGGAAAATTGGCTTCTACCTCACAGGGTTTATTTTTTGCCTTCCTCTGGATCAACTTGCAGGATGACAGGCCGAACTGGATAGACAAATGTCTTTTTTTGGCCTTATGTACTATGTTACTATGTTACTAGCGCATTGCCATCCTACCACTGGGAACCCCACCGATCAAAATAACAGGGAACCTTTAACCCCTTCAGGACACATGACGTACTGGTACGGCATGTTTCCCGAATCCTTAAGGACACATGACGTACATCATGTGTAGTTCCAATCACTGCCGCACGGCTGGCAGTGATCGGAACTGGGTGCCTGCTAAAATCATTCAGCAGGCACCCTGTGACAATGCGCGGGGGGGTCCTGTGACCAACAATCCCCATTCCTATGATTGGTAGTTGTCCCAGGGGTAAATGCACCTCAGGAGATCAAATCCTTTTCCAAGCATAGATAAAAACTCTGTCCTTTATGTCATAAAATTATCAAACAAAATTGTACTACAGAATTGTATGATAAACCTGAATCTTTCAAATAGAGGGCTTGAGGTACGTGATATTGTAATGTACTCGGAGTGCTATTGTACTGCTGGATATCTTGAAGAATAAGAACACTCATTTAATATAGAAGTGACCTACAAGTCTACAAGCTCTACTGTTCAAGATTCCTCTTTTTTGCTATACAGCTAGCAACAGCAGAGAAAATCAGCTAGTGGTAACATGATATATAGAGATGAGCAAATCGAAGCTGACGAATGTCACAGCCCTATAAATGTCACAGCCTTATAAATACAGCGACCATCTTAGATTCTGACATTCAGTATCGTACTTTATTCAGGGACAGACGTGTATGCAGGTACTAGGGAGAGTGAAAGAAAAACTAGTTGTTAAAAAAAAAAAGGAAAGAAGCGATTTACTAGTGCAGGGAAAGGATAGTGAGAGGAATCATTTCACATGCAGGGAGAGACGTGTGCAGATGCTAGGGAGAGTCATAGGAAAATCCTCATTGTAAGAAAAAGCGATTTACAAGTGAAGGGTAATATTACTCGGGTATCCAGATAGTCTCATAATACAGCTCTGTCATTCCAGCAATTAGTTATTGGGGTGCAAGTGCTCTGTTGAAAAGCCTTTAGTGGCTTTTATTTGTGGAAAAAGATAAATATATACGCAGGTCACTTTTGCTGTTAACTGCGCTGATATAATTTAGTGGCCTATTTCAATACAATACAAGAAATATTTGCGCAGGTAACTTTTGTTGATATTTGCGCTAATAGCGTTTATTGTGATACTTCTAGAGAAAAAGAGAAAAATAGACTAAGTTCATATTTGGTGTTATTTGCGCTAAAAGCGTTTCTTGTCATATTTCACTACAATACGAGAAAAATAGATGCAGTTTACATTTGGTGTTATTTGCGCAAAAAGCATTTGTCATATTTCTAGAGAAAAAGAGAAAAATATACGCAGTTCACTTTTTCTGTTATTTACTTAGAAATCGTTTAATGTCCTGTTTTAGTCCAATATGAGAAAAATATACCCAGTTGACTTTTGCTGTTATTTATTCTGAAATTTTTTGTTGCCAATATCAAATCCTTTAGTTGCCTATCTCAGTAAAAGAAGAAAAATATATTTGGCGTTTTTAGATTATTTTTTTTAATTTGCTTTTAATTTATTTAGTTCAGCTAAAAGTATGTCAGGCAGAGAAGTGCGAGGTCCTGCACAGGGGAGTGGCAGAGGCATGAATGATTCTGGCGCAGGCACAGGTCGCAACAGAGTAAGGCTACTTTCACACTGGCGTTTCTGGATCCGCTTGTGAGATCCGTTTCAGGATCAGTTTTGCCCAAAAGCATTCTGAATGGATAAGGATCCGTTCAGAATGCATCAGTTTGGCTCCATTCAGTCTCCATTCCGCTCTGGAGGCTAACACCAAAACGCTGCTTGCGTTTTGGTGTCCATCTGATGGAACTGAGCCAAACGGATCCGTCCTGACATACAATGTAAGTCAATGGGGACGGATCCTTTTTCAATGACACAATATGACACAACAGAAAACCTGCCTATGGTCATGATAATACAAACGGATCCGTTCTGAACGGATGCATGCGGATGTATTATCAGTGCTGATCCGTCTGTGCAGATGCATGAGGATCCGCACAAGACGCCAGTGTGAAAGTAGCCTAAGGGCATGGCAGCAGGGTTTTTTTCCCGAGGCCTCAATTTCACATGTCAGCTAGCGCTCGTGTCTTGACCAGCACCCAGCAGTTCTTGATTGGTTGACTCGATCTTTGACTTCATCGCAAGTGACAGCAGCACCAGCAGCCTGAGTCTAGAGTCGCTGATGAGCAGCTTTCTTCACCCACATAGTGAAGAAACTACTCACCAGCAGCAGGTAGACCTGGAGCAGGACCTGAACCAGCAGGTGGTGGCATACTTTGACAGCACGCTGCCAGCCGTAATAGGAGATCCGCTGGACTACTGAGCAGCCAAACTGGATTTGTGGCCGCAACTGGCCGAGTTTGCCCTGGAAAAGCTGTCCTGCCCGGCCAGTAGTGTGGCATCAGAGTGGGTGTTTAGTGCAGCGGGGACCATAGTTACCCCAAGAAGAACTCGCCTGTCCATCCAAAATGTGTAGAGACTTACTTTTGTTAAGATGAATCAGGCGTGGATCAGCCAGGATTTCCACCCACCAATGCCTGATGAATCAGATTAGATCATCCATCTCCACACTATGTCACCGTGCCACTCTGTGGTATCATGCTGCCATCTCCACACTATGTCACCATGCCACTCTGTGGCCTCCTGATGCTGCTGCCACCTCCACACTATGTTACCTTGCCACTCTGTGGTATCCTCCTGCTGCTGTTATCTCCACACTATGTCACCTTGACACTCTGTGGCCTCTTGATGCTGCTATCTCCACACTATGTCACCTTGCCACTCTGTGGCCTACTCATACTGCTGCTGTCTCCTCCACACTTTGTCATTGTGCCACTCTGTGGCCTCCTGATCCTGCCACCACCTCCAGAACCTGTCATTGTGGCACTTGGTGGTCTCCTCATGTTGCTTCCACCTCATCACTTTGTCATAGGGCTACTCTGTGGACTTCTCATGCTGTTACCACCCTCTCCACTCTATGACGGGGTCGCTATTGTCCTTGTTTGGCCTTCTTGAAATCACCATTTATTTTACCTTTCTTCTGATCGGTCAGAAGGAATGAAAAATAAGATGCAAAACCGATCCTTTCTGTGTAGCAGCTGTAAGGCCTGTATGGTCCCATCAGAATTGGCTAATGATTTGGTATCCAAAAGCGAGAGTGGGTACAAAACACAGACGACATGCAAATATTGCCTTCACGTGTCATCTCTGTTTTAGATGCACTCCTGTTTTTTTTTACATTAGCGATACTCATGGATTACTGAGCAAATGCTGACCGAGTGAAGGCATATGCTCCCCAGACAGGATCCGTATTTTGTGGGTTATTGTTCTGAAGGATCAGAGGAAGGGCAAATTAATCAGTGACGTCAATACATACTTACTGCTGACACCCTCTCCACTCCGTCGCGGGACTCTACTTGTATAAGCGTTTAATAGACCAGGTTCTGTAGACATCTATGTGGAATCAGCTAACGAGGGTGTAAAAGGAGTGTGCTTCTTCTAATCTTGACACTAACTTGGACCTGTAAGGCTGAGTTCATACTTGAGTTATTTGGTCAGTTTTGGCGAATTTAAGTATACTTTCTTATAATTGTAATCAAGTTTTGGTTCAATTTAATATTAAATATTTAATGAATTGACTAATAAACATTACATGTTGCCTAAGACAGGAGAGAATCAGACAGTCTTCTGTTTATTCAACAACGTGGTGTTGCGATGAAGAAAGCATGCAATGAAAACAATTCCTCTCCACCTGGAGACGAATCCTGTCAAGATTGCTGCAAGTGTGTTATTGGCTGATCATCCACCAAGATACTTCTGGGGGCAACCTGCCTGGCATGAACAGGCCTCAAGTAGCTACAGACAATGAGAAGACAAAGGTTCAAGATAGCTTGGAGCCTGGAAGAGTCTCAAAGTTAATCAAGATTCAAACGACCAACCAGGCCCCGGTCTCATCGTCCAGTGAACACATCATGGGTTCCCAGTCATCATGGAAATTAAAATGAGGGCATATTATATTAAATTAATCTAATAATAAAATATTTAATACATTTACTAATAAAATTAAATTTTTGTCTACAACAGGGAAGAATCGGCCAGTCTTCTGTGTATTTAAAGACGTGGTGTTGCCATGGAAAAAGCATGCAAAGAAAACAATTCCTCTCCACTTGCAGACGAATCTTGTCAAGATTGCTGCAAATGCGGTATTGGCTGCTCATCGACCAAGATTCTGCTTTCTAACTGGCAAAAGTCCTCCTGTTTTATGGATTGTCTGTGAATTTTGCAAGACTGGAAACAGAGATAGGTGCCTGCTCTATAACTACCACTTCCTCCCTCCTCACAGTGACCTGTCTAATTGCTTTAATGACGTCTGGTTGCTGATCATCTGGCAAATGGCTCTATGCTCTTCTAAGCAGGTGTTTCTACACTTATTGCCCAAAAAAAAATAAAAAATACTGCACCAAATAGAAATTCCTGCAAAACATGGCATTCAGTTATGTCTCAGGCAGATATGTAAATTATTATAGGTGTGGTCTTAGTAGACACCATGTCTTCCCACAAAAGGACATAAAAGTTCTTCCCCTGCTGCCCTGTAAAAAGTTTCTCAGAGGCTACTTTTGGGTAGTCTACTTCTTGGTGAGTGATAGTTGACTAGTAGACATACCTCTGCAACAGACTTAAAGATATTTTTCCCAGTTGACAGACTTTGAGAGGGAGCACACCATTGGGCTGAGAGAAGCAGGTTGTTCTGACAAATTGCCCTCAATCTAGGATTCTGTGGGAAGGTGTTGGGAGCAGTGGTTGTGTTAGGGCACAAACACACGGCGAACAGGCTCCACATGGTCTAGACATACCACTAGTAGAGATGATTGTTGAACATACAACAAGGATGAGCAGCTGCCACAGTTTTGTTGTCCACCAACCACATGTGGGTGACCTCCCCCCCCCCATCTCTGCCCACACCTTTTCTAGGTGCTTGGCAGAAGGAAATTTGGTTTCAAAGCGTCCAATAAATGTCATGTCACAGCTAGGTAGCCACTGTTGCTTTCTTTTGCAGTAATGACATGAAAAAAGAAAACAGGACTGCTACGGACTGGAACCATAACATTTTTAACGTGAATCCAGTCAACTTCAAGTATGGAGACCTCCTGGTGAGCACTTCAATCCTGCCTTTGTTGTGGAGTGACATACTGCCCCAACTGCTGATGTGATTATCTGGGTAATCTTGTACTTCTGTTGGCCACCCCTAACTGTGATATGAGGGACATCCTGCGGCCACATGTGTTGAATTTGATAATAGGGCTTCCAAATGGCATTTTTCAGCAGGATAATGTCCGACCCCACACAGCAAGGGTTTTCCAGGAATGTCTGTAAGACTCTTCCTTGGCTTACCTGGTCACCAGATTCTTTGCCAATTGAGCATGTATAGGACTAGCTGGGACACCTGCTTTGGCAACCTACGAATGTGCAGGATCTACAGGCCCGAGTGCAACACTTATGGGCAAATGTACCAAAACAAACCATACAAAGTCTGTTTGCTTCCATGCCCAACCCAAAAAAAAATTGTTTCCAGGCTTCAGGCAGCCCAACAGTGTACTAGAGTCTCCTTTTAAATGTACAGTTTTCTCCCAAAAAAAACTATCCTTTCACTCTAATATTGTAATCACTCAAAATGAGTTCATACTTCAGTTTTCTGGTTAGTTGTTTTGATCAGTTATTGTGAGTAGAGATGAGCGAACATTTAAAAAAAGTCAAATCCCCTGCTGAGCCACGCCCCCTGCACTGATCACATGACAGTGACGTCACCCCAGGTCCTTCAGCTGTGCAAAAGTTCGGGTTGGTGGCAGCCGCCCCTTATGGATTCCAAATGCCGCTATAGTGGAATCCATAACGGGATGCACGACTTACCACCACCCGAACGCCGAACAACGGACTTTTTTTAAATGTTCGCTCATCTCTAATTGTGAGCCAAAACCAGGTGCTGTTCAAAAACACTTTATAGGGGCAAATCCATGTTATGTGCACCTTTGGGAACTTTTTTTTATGATTTCATTTGATCAAGTTGGAGCTAAAGATCCTTCTTTCAATTGGTCTTTATGAAAAATATTGAGCTGTTTTGTCACAAAGGGTTAACTGTTTTTCTAGCTGTGCGCATCCTACTTTCACTTTCACTTTGCTATCTAGTAGCCCTTATCTGTAAATTACTGAGAGATCATAAACACTTATTCAAGCCACATTCTTATCAGTAAGATAAGGATTGAGCTTTAATGAGATAGGGAGAATATCAGCACCCCAACTGCCAAAAGAGAAAATTCACAGGCACCTACTAGAGCATCTCAGCTATGTAGACAAAAAAGGACACCATATCTAATATATAAAGCTGAGTGTATGTATGTATGTTTATGTCCGCTAGAGGAATCCGCACCATCGCATTTACAATCACGAAAGTTGACACACAGGTACATCAGGTGTCCGGGAAGGTTTTAGACCAGGACTCAGCTCTTCAGCCCATAGAAGCTCGCAGGCCCCTAGTCTCCACATACGCACAGTTTTACATAACAACTGGTCAGCTGTAAAGGGGAAATGCGCTGTGGATGACACTGTTAAGGGAGTGAAGTGCGGTGGAGGTCACAGTTCAGGGGTCAGATAGGGTGGCCAATCAGACCACCCTCAAAAGACGGACTTAAAAACCCCGCCCCCAGGTCCTGCTAAGCCATGCTCCCGACTTGGTTAGGCCACACCCCCTCCCACTTTGCAGCCAACGGGACTGAAAAAATGAAGGTAAAAATCAACTTCTGTCAGCTGCAGGGTTGGGAGGGAAGGTGACTCCCTGCACAGTGCTGCTGTCTGAGAGTGAGCTGTTCAAAAGGACATCCCTGTGTCCGTCCAGGCGCTGCGCCGGGTAGCCAGACTGTCCGGCCTAAAACCAGGGGGCCGTAGCTGTGCGGTGCTGGAAACTGGGACACAAATCCCAGCGCTCTGATCAGGCGGCGCAGAAGCTGTGCCCGCCAGATCAGCTGCAGGGGTCGGACAGTCACTGATAGCCGGACCCCTGCTGTATGCGCTGGCATAGGTGAAAACATTGATGCTGGGGCATTAACCCTTGCACTGCCGTGGCAGGGAATGCAGCCCGATGTCTTCCTAAGGCATCGTGGCTGCCTTCAGTGAGAGCCTGTGAGATCCGGCCCTCTGGATCTCACAGGCAGGAAGGCTGGAAGTGTATTACAGTGTATAATACACTTACAGCCAATGCATTAACATTCAGAAGTAATGTAATGCATTGTACAGGGGATCAGACCCCCAAAAGTTGAAGTCCCAGAGTGGGACAAAAAAGAAGTGAAAAAAGAAGTTAAAAAACGTTTCAAGTAAAAAAAAAAAAAGAAAAAGTGTCCTTTCTCTAAAATAAAGTAAAATAAAATTGTAAAAAATAGGGAAAAAAAAGACATATTAAGTATCACCACGTCCATATCGACTGGCTCTACAAAAATATCACATGGTCCACACCATCAGGTGAACGCCGTAAATAAAAACATAAAAACAGTGTAAAAAAAGTCATTTTCTGGTCACCTTGCCTCACAAAAAGTGTAATACCAAGTGATGAAAAAGTCTTATGTACCCCAAAATGGTGCCAATCTAACCGTCACCTAATCCCACAAAAAATGAGCTCCCACATAAGACAATCACTTAAAAAATTTAAAAAATAGGGCTTTCAGAAAATGGCAACACAAAAACAAGATTTAATTCTGTTTAAAAAATGATTTCACTGTGTAAAACTTAACAGAAATAAAAATGATAGACATATTAGGTATCGCCGTGTCTGTAATAACCTGCTCTATAAAAATATCAAATTATTTGCACCTCAGATGAATGCTGTAAAAAAATAAAATAAAGAAAACTATGCCAAAACAGCCATTTTTTCAGCTTGCCTCACAAAAAGTATAATACCACGTAATCAAAAAGTCTTATGTACCTCAAAATGATACCAAACAATCATCTCATCCTGCAAAAATTAGCCCCTACCTAAGACAATCACTTAAAAAATAAAATAAATAGGGCTCTCAGAAAATGGCAACACAAAAACAAGTAAAAAATTTAAGTATCACATTATATGCCCCCTCAGGTAAATGTTGTAATTTTTTTTTAAAAAAGAACTATGCCAAAACACCTTGCCTCACAAAAAGTTTAATACGAAGTGATCAAAAAGTCTTATGTACCCCAAAATGGTACCAATCAAACCGTCACCTCATTCTGCAAAAAATGAGCCCCACATAAGACAATCACTTAAAAAATAAAAACCAATGGCAGCCATAAACCAATCCATCAAAATTAGCGCTGCTAAAGACATATGGCGCTCCTTCCGTTCTGAGTCCTGCCATGTGCCCCCCACAACAGTTTACCTCAACATTTGGTGTGTTGCCGTATTCAGGAGAAAATGGGTAACAAATTATGGTGTGCTTTTTCTACTGTTACCCCTTGAGAAAATAAAAATTTGGGGCTAAAGAAACATTTTATTGGAAAAAACTAAACTTTTCATTTTTACAGTCAAATGTTTTAAAATTCCGTAAAACGCTTAGGGGGTCAAAGTGCTCAGTACCCCTCTTAATAAATTCTTTAAGGGGTTCAGTTTCCAAAATGGGGTCACTTTTTGAGGGTTTCCACTGTAGGGGTACATCAGGGTCTCTTCAAATACAAAATGGTGCCTAAAAACCATTCTAGCGAAAACTGCCTCCAAAATCCATATGGCGCTCCTTTCCATCTGATCACTGCCATATGCCCATAGTCTAGTTTACTGCCACATACGGGGTATTTCTGTAAACTGCAGAATCAGAGTAATATATATTTAGGTTTGTTTTGCTGTTAATTATTGCTGTGTTGCAAGAAAAAATTGATTAAAAATCTACCAAAAAAGTGACATTTTGAAATTTCACCTCCATTTTCTTTTAACTCTTGTGGAACACCTCAAGGGTTAACAAAGTTTGTAACATCACTTTTGAATAATTTGAGGGGTGTAGTTTCTAAAATAGCATCATTTATGGGTGGTTTCCATTACGTAAGCCCCTCAAAATCACTTTATAACTGAATTGGTGCTTTAAAAAATGGTTTTGGCTTCTAAGCCTTCTAGCGTCCTAAAATATAAAATGACATTTACAAAATTGATAACCATTTTATGAGGTATTACTATCTGTTGTAAAAGTAGAGAAATGAAAATTTAGAATTTTTCAAAATTTTTGGTAGATTTGGGATTATTGTATAAATAAAGGTGAAATACATTGACTCAGCTTTACCACTGTCATGAAGTACAATGTTGATATGATCCACATAGGTGAAGGAAAAATAGAAGGCGGTACTCACCATGACTTGTGAAAAATGCTTGATGCTTTATTAATTCATGTGCAGGAACAAGCAGGGGCTAGAGCGGACAAACTTCTCCACTGACATGCACTGCAGGCGACGGCCGTTTCGCGCCGGTTAGCGCTTCGTCTGGCCTATGACGTCACCAAGAGGCGACTGTTCTCTTATGCCCACAGGACGCGTCCGCTAACTAGGCAACCGAGGGCGGGGAGGAGGGAGAAAGAAAGAGGGGGCGGGGGCTACACAATCTGCCGAAACATAGCACAGAGTGCGTCCAGGACCCGACTCAAACACACTTCCAAAATGCCGCCAATCGTGCCTTGCGGGCGTTCCACTGGGTGCAAGAGGTGAGGACACAATACAATACAACTATTAATATAGACAGTTAGCAACAATTAACAACATAAAGATACACATATGGCGCATCAAATCAGTGCGCTCATCTCGTTACGGTCATTTAGACCGAGTGGGCCCATAGCTTCTGCCCGTATAATCCAAGCAGCTTCCTTCCGCAGGAGTTCCCTGTGTCTGTCCCCTCCAGAGTCTAAAGTGCTTACGTGCTCTAAACCAGCAAACTTTAGGCAGGAATGCTGTCCACCATGTCGTTCATTAACATGGTTTATCAACCTGGGGAAGCCTTTACCTGTCCTGATAGAGTTAGTGTGCTCACGAAACCTCTCGAACAATGGGCGGATAGTTTTTCCTATATAATAGGACCCACAACCACAAGTTATGATGAAGTACAATGTGTCACGAAAAAACTATCTCAGAATGGCTTGGATAAGTAAAAGCATTCCAAAGTTATTACCACATAAAGTGACACATGTCAGATTTGCAAAAATCGGCCTGGGATTTAACCACTTCAGCCCCCCTAGCTTAAACACCCTTAATGACCAGGCCACTTTTTACAATTCTGCACTGCGCTACTTTCACCGTTTATTGCTCCGTCATGCAACTTACCACCCAAATGAATTTTACCTCCTTTTCTTCTCACTAATAGAGCTTTCATTTGGTGGTATTTCATTGCTGCTGACATTTTTACTTTTTTTGCTATTAATCAAAAATTACCGAAATTTTTGCAAAAAAATGACATTTTTCACTTTCTGTTGTAAAATTTTTCAAAAAAAACTACATTTCTATATAAATTTTTCTCTAAATTTATTGTTCTACATGTCTTTGATAAAAAAATCCAATAAGTGTATATTTATTGGTTTGGGTAAAAGTTATAGCGTTTACAAACTATGGTGCAAAAAAGTGAATTTCCTCATTTTGAAGCAGCTCTGACTTTCTGAGCACCTGTCATGTTTCTTCAGGTGCTAGAATGTCAGGATAGTATGAATACCCCCCAAATGACACCATTTTAGAAAGAAGACACCCCAAAGTATTCGCGGAGGGGCTTGGTGAGTTCATGTATCATTTCATTTTTTTTCACAAGTTAGCGGAAAATGACACTTTCTGAGAAAAAAAAAAAAGTTTAAATTTCTGATAACTTCTGGCAAAAAAATAAATAATCTCAGACGGACTCACTATGCCCCTCAGTGAATACCTTGGGGTGTCTACTTTCCGAAATGGAGTCATTTGTGGGGTGTGTTTACTGTTCTGGCATTTTGGGCGGGGCTAAATTGTGAGCCGCCATGTAAAACCTAACACTGGGTTCAGACCTGAGCGTTTTGAAGCCTAGCGTTTTTGGTGCGTTCAAGACTGGCGTGTAGGCGCGTTTTTTTAAGCGTTTTGGTAAATAGTGTAGGCGCGTTTGACGCGCGTTTATGTGATTGACTGCATAGTTGGCCAATGATCAATGATATAGTTTGGCCAATCTGAGTGCTTTAGAGGTGTTACATTCCATGGTGGCTGATTCAGCATGTTGCAAACTTTGTAAAACGCGCATCCATAGGCGCGTTTTACGCGGCACAAACGCCCGAACAACACGCCTATGGCGTTTCCCATTGAAGTCTATTGGAACCAAACGCTGGATAAACGCCCAAATTAACGCGAACATACTTGCCTATGCGTCGGACGTTTATAGGCGCCTACGAACGCGCATTAAAACGCGCAAGTGTGAACCACCTCCATTGGAATGCATGGTTCCTGTACTGTTGTGCGTTTTTTTGCGCGTTCGAAAGCGGCGTTTTACGCGAAAGTGTGAACTGAGTGTCAAGGTACTCGTTGGAATTTGGGCCCCTTTGCGCACCCAGGCTGCAAAAAAGCGGCACTTATGTGGTATCGCCGTACTCAGGAGAAGTAGGGCAATGTGTTTTGGGGTGTATTTTTACATATACCCATGTTGGGTGAGAGAAATATCTCTGTAAATTGTCAACTTTGTATAAAAAATTTTAAAAGTTGTCGTTTACAGAGATATTTTTCACACAAAGTATGGGTATATATAAAAATACACCCCAAAACACATTGCCCTACTTCTCCTGAGTACGGCAATACTACATGAGTGACACTTTTTGCAGCCTGAGTGCGCAAAGGGCCCTAAAACCAATGAGTACCTTTAGGATTTCACAGGGCATTTTTACGCATTTGGATTCCAGACTTCTTCTCACCTTTAGGGCTCCTAAAATGCCAGGACAGTATAAATACCCACATGTGACCCCATTTTGGAAAGAAGACACCCCAAGGTATTCCGTGAGGGGTATGGTGAGTTCATGTAAAATTTTATTTTTGTCACAAGTTAGTGGAATATGAGACTTTGTAAAAACAAAATTTAAAAAAAAAAAAACAATTTCCGCTGACTTGTGCCAAAAATAAAAATTCTGTGGACTCACCATGCCCTTCACGGAATACCTTAGGGTGTCTTCTTTCCAAAATGGGGTCACATGTGGGGTATTTATACTCACCTGGCATTTTAGGGGCCCCTAAAGTGTGAGAATCCAAATGCATAAAAATGGCCTGTGAAATCCTAAAGGTACTCATTGGTTTTAGGGCCCTTTGCGTATCTTGGCTGCAAAAGTGTCACTCATGTGGTATCGCCGTACTCAGGAGAAGTAGGGCAATGTGTTTTGGGGTGTATTTTTACATATACCCATGCTGCGTGTGAGAAATATCGCTATAACGACAACTTTTACATTTTTTATTCAAAGTTGTCAATATACAGAGATATTTCTCTCACTCAGCATGGGTATATGTAAAAATACACCCAAAACACATCGCCCTACTTCTCCTGAGTACGGCGATACCACATGTGTGACACTTTTGCAGCCAAGATGCGCAAAGGGCTCAAATTCCAACGAGTACCTTTAGGAGGGTATTTTTACGCATTTTCTTCTCACGCTTTAGGGCCCCTAAAATGCCAGGGCAGTATAAATACCCCACATGTGACCTCATTTTGGAAAGAAGACACCCCAAGGTATTCCATGAGGGCATGGCGAGTTCATAGAATATTTTTTTGGCACAAGTTAGTGGAAATTGATTTTTATTGATTTTTCTCACAAAGTCTCCCTTTCCGCTAACTTTTGACAAAAAGTTTAATTTTTCATGAACTCATTATGCCCCTCAGCGAATACCTTGGGGTGTCTTCTTTCCAAAATAGGGTCACATGTGGGGTATTTATACTGCACTGGCATTTTAGGGGCCCTAAAGCGTGAGAAGAAAAATGCGTAAAAATACCCTCCTAAAAGGTACTCGTTGGAATTTGGGCCCCTTTGCACATCTTGGCTGCAAAAAAGTGTCACACATGTGGTATCGCCGAACTCAGGAGAAGTAGGGCGATGTGTTTTGGGGTGTATTTTTACATATACCCATGCTGGGTGAGAGAAATATCTCTGTATATTGACAACTTCGAATAAAAAAATGCAAAAAGTTGTCATTTACAGAGATATTTCTCTCACCCAGCATGGGTATATGTAAAAATACACCCCAAAACACATTGCCCTACTTCTCCTGAGTACGGCGATACCGCATGTGTGGCACTTTTTGCAGCCAAGATGCGCAAAGGCCCTAAAACCAATGAGTACCTTTAGGATTTCACAGGCCATTTTTACGCATTTGGATTCTCACGCTTTAGCACCCCTAATGCCAGGGCAGTATAAATACCCCACATGTGACCCCATTGTGGAAAGAAGACACCCCAAGGTATTCTGTGAGGGTATGGCGAGTTCACAGAAAAAAAAATTTGGCACAAGTTAGCGGAAATTGTTTTTTTTTTTTTTTTTTTTACAGTCTCATATTCCACTAACTTGTGACAAAAATAAAATTTTCCATGAACTCGCCATACCCCTCACGGAATACCTTGGGGTGTCTTCTTTCTAAAATGGGGTCACATGTGAGGTTTTTGTACTGCCCTGGCATTTGAGGGTCTCCGCAATCATTACACATATGGCCAGCATTAGGAGTTTCTGCGATTCTCCGTATATTGAGCATACGGGTAATGAGATTTTTTTTTTCCGTTCAGCCTCTGCGCTGAAAAAAAAAAAAAATGAACGCCACTGATTTTTTCATTCGCAATGTGGATGAAAAAATCTCTGCCAAAATCAGTGACTGCGGTGGGCTGGGCGCTAGCTACCTAACAAGTAGCTAACTGGCTGTGATAAGGGACCCTTATGCCCCATTCACACGTCCGCAATTCTGTTTGCGGAACGGAATTGCGGACCCATTCATTTCTATGGGGACAGACTTTGTCCCGCTCGGATCCGGAATTACGGATCCGCGCTTCCGGGTCTGCACTTCCGTTCCGCAAAAATATAGAACATGTCCTATTCTTGTCCGCAATTGCGGACAAGAAAAAGCATTTTCTATATAGTTCTGGCAATGTGCGGATCTGCAAAATGCGGAAAGCACATTGCCGGTGTCCGTGTTTTGAGGATCCGCGGATCGGATCCAGCGGATCCGTGAATCCACGGATCCGTGAATCCACGGATCCGCAAAACACATATGGACGTCTGAATGGAGCCTTACAAGGGGTGTGATCAATGACAGGGGGTGATCAGGGGGTCTAGATGGGGTGATCAAGGGGTTAATAGGTGAGGGGGGTTAGTGTAGTGTTTGGTGCAACTTTTACTGTGTTACCTGGTCCTCTGGTGGTCGATCCCAGAAAATGGGACCACCAGAGGACCAGGTAGCAGCTATATCAGACGCTGTTCATAAAACAGCGTCTGATATAGCTGTTTGATGCGATTTATATCGCATCTACAGCCTGCCAGCGATTGATCATCGCTGGCAGGCTGTAGTCCAACTCTCGAGACGCGCGACGCTGTGAATGCGCGCGCGCACGCGCGCGCGTTCACAGGAACTCTCGCGTCTCGCGAGATGACGCCCCGGCGCGTCCAAACAGAAGAGCAGGACCGCCCGCAGGACGCAATCCTGCGTACGGCGGTCCTGAAGCGGTTAAGGTGAAAAGTGTCCCGGCACTGAAAAGGGTAAAGGAGATGGCATACTATGGAGGTCACTGTTAAAGGGGCGGGCACTGTGGAGGTCTCTGTTAAGGGGGCAGGAAATGGTGGAGGTCACAATTAAGGGGATGATCTGCTATGGAGGTCAGTGTTAAGGGGCGGGGTTCTGTAGAGGTCACTGTTATAGGGCAGAGTGTTGTGGAGGTCACATTTTAAGGGAATGGAGCTCTGTGGAGGTCACTATTAAGGGTCCGGGTTATTGTGGAAGTCACTGTTAACGAGACGGGGTACTGTGGAGGTCACTAATAAAGGGGCGACTGCTGTGGAGGTCACTGTTAAAGGGGAAGATGTGGTGGATGTTACTATTAAGGGGGCAGACAGCAGTGGAGGCCACTGTTAAAGGGGCGGGGTACTGTAGATATCATTGTTATAGTGGATACTGTCGATATTTTTTAACGACACACACAAACATTAGATTAAATAGATGAGATATACCCATGCAAAGTCAGGTCCTTCTGCTAGTTTTTAATAAAGACCAATTGAAAAAATTATTTTTAGCTCATGATGAGTACAATGCACTAATAAAATATATTTCCCCCAAAGGTGTGCCTTTAAATTACACCTGATCTCTGTGTAGGTGTCAAGGTCTTACCTTGTCCTCATGGTGGCTGCAGACTGCAGTCTCTTATAACCTCTGAGTGCATCATCACTTGCCTACTGCTTGGGCGTCGCAAAGTGATGATGTGGCAACACCTGACTATATCAGTCTGCTCAGGCTTCAGGTTTATTGCCCTTGCGTTTGTGCTCCAAGGTGCATCTCTGGCAGTCTGAGCTCCTTGTGAGTTCCTGTGTATGTTCCGGCCTGGCTGACGTTTCCTCTGGCTCTCGACACTGCATTGGCAGACTACCAGCTTTGGACCTGACTCCGGCATGGGCGACGACCCGCTTTAGATCTGCTTCCGGCTTGGACGACTACCTGCATTGGACTTGACCGGCTTCTTTTTAATATTGCTGTCCCTGATTTATGTTTATGATTTATGTTTATTTACATTCCTTTAAATAAACAACTATATTTTACCAAAGTTTGCATGTGGTCTGGTTTCCTGGCTCCGGTGACAGTAGGCTTCACTAACTGATGGAAATGACTGACCAAATAACTGCAAGTGTGAACTTGGCCTTACGTATGTCATCATCGAATTTGAACATATAAAGTTTCATGCAATTCCAATAACTCCTTCTTAAGCCTCATTCACACATCCGTGTCTGTGCCCAACTTCGTGAAAAGGTGATCAGTGATGCATCTGTGAACCTGCCAGTGAAGGATCCATGTGTGGTCTGTGTGTCCAGTTTTTGCTGTCCGTGTGTCATCCGTATTAGTGTTGATCACGAATTTTCGAATTGCGAATTTTAATCGCGAATATCGGCACTTCGAGAATTCACGAATATTTAGAATATCGCCAAATATATTCGCAATTGCGAATATTTGTTTTTATGCGAATTTTTTATATGCAAATTTTCGCAAGCAAGAAAATAATGTCATTATTTTCTGATTGCGAAAATTCGCATAAAATTCGCACAAAATTTCGCATTAAAATTCGCATAAAATTAGCATAAAAATTCGCATAAACTGGCATTTAAAAGATGCAATCAAGAAAGTAATGACTGGAGATTACGAATTTGCGAATTTTCGAATATATGGCGAATATTCACCCAAATATTCGTGAAATATCGCGAATTCGAATATTGCCCCTGCCGCTCATCACTAATCCGTATTTCATGGACACTATGCAGCAGAAAAATAATTTTCAAAGCATCTCTTCCTAATGATCCGTGATGGATCTGTGAACACGGACAAAATAAAGCATGCTTCCATGCTAAAAACATGGACCCACGGACCGTGCTAAAAGATGGATGTGTGAATACACCCATTAAAATGAATGGGAACGTGTGCTGTCCTTGGAGAACACGGACAGTTAATGAGTGTGTTCTGTTGAGCATCTGTAGAGGTTTTATGCATATGAAGTGACAGATGATATAGCATTTAATAATTCAAAATAAAGGCAAGCAGGTAAGTACTCCAGAGCAAGCAGTAAAGATGGTTTCCCAATACAGCATATTGATAAGGGATGTGTTTGGTCAGTGGGGGTCTGACCACTGGGGCCCCTGCTGATCACTTGAACAAGAAGCCTGTGTTCCCAATCTGAATGGAGAGGTGGACATGCATTCAACTTAAGAGCTCAGCTATCTCCAGCCTTGAGCAATTTACCAAAAATAGTGCACTACACTGGTAAATGCAAAAAATGCAATTCTGCCACCATTTTTTTTACAGCATTCCCATGCAGTAAAATTAACCTGTTATCTTAATTCTTCAAGTCAGTACGATTACAATGATACCATACTTGTATAGTTTTTTTTTTGTATTTTAATACTGAAAATAAAATTAAAACCTTGAAAAAGATATTGTTTTCTTTTCATCGCCATTAGGGATGAGTGAACCTGAGTTCGGTATCTTGGTTTTTACAGTAATAATTAATTGACTAAGTTATTACACGAAGTAATAACTTTGGCTCTTTGGAGCTAATACATTCTATTACTGTACGGTGCTCATCCCTAATCGCCATATTCTGATTCCTATAACTTTTTGGTAATTATGTGTACGGAGCTATATGAGGGCTCATTTTTTGCAGGGCAATTTGTACTTTTCGGTGATATCATTTGGAAGTGTGAGACTACTTGATCACTTTTTATTCAATTTTTTTGAGGTAGGTAAAATCACAAACATTGGCAAATTGGCCACTTTTTATTTTGTTTCCCATTATGCTGTATGGGATAAATATTGTTATATTTTAATAGTATGTTTTTTTTGGATGCAGCAATGGTTACAATGTTTTAATGAGGGCTCATTTTTTTAAATTGGTTATATATTTTTATTTTGGGGAAATGGGGGTGATTTGAACTTTTAATTTTCCATTCTTTTTTATATTTTCACCAACTTGTAACAGCTTCCCCGATCTCTGCTGGGGAACGTTATTACGGGCACAGGAGCACATTGCACTACTCAGATACTATGGTACCATTTGACCACTGTGTCTGAGAGGTTAAAAGTATACATTTCCCCCCGGATCTCTGCTTTTTACCAGAGGATAATCTGGTGGGCCCAAGATCAGACAAAGTAACAGATTCTTTTTAAGACAGAGTAAAATTTCATTTGAAGCTGACCTCGAAACGATTTGAATAACCACCAGGTATCCTATTAAACCTTATTCATAATAAGGCCTACATGTACAATGATAACAAAAATTACTTCAAAGTTCGTGTGCAATGTCAGGTATACATATAGGGTGAGTCCTCAGAATCATTTCCTTTGATGTATCCAAGGAAGGTCAGTCCGACATTAAATATGAGGACTCCCAAGATTTTGCAGTGTATCGAACAAACTCCAATGCTGCAACTGCTCAATACAGATTTTAAGAAAATGACTAACAAAATGACTTGAAACGACACTATTAACAAAATTGTCAATTTAAGTAGGTCACCCAACATTTTGTTCAGGGGATCTGTCACCAGTTTATCCTGCCATCAGAATATCATAATTTCATTATGGGTTTGTCCCAAGAAAAGGATACAGTTTTTAAACCAGCACCTAGATCTAAATACTTTTGTAATTGTGTGTAATTAGAAATTTTGCATAGCCTTTGAGTTATTTAATAAAATATATCTATATAGCGCCACCTGCTGTTTGTTATTTATTTGTCCTGCTCACTGAGAAGGCCGCACATGCTCAGTTTCATACTTCAACTGCCTCCTGAGCACATGATAGGAAGAGCATGGACACGCCCCCTTAGCTGCAGCAGAAAAGAAAGTCCCCTTGAGCTGCCAGCTTGATGTAAATCTAGCAGAGCAATGACTGGTGAGATCTTTGGATCCACATTATGTACAGAGCTGGTCCTAGCTTTGTTAGAAAGAAATTGTTGTGTACTATATCATTATTTTTTACATTAGTCATGGGCAGTGTTTCGTCTAAGCCTCTGCTGTTGCTGAGTGGAGCAGTTAGGTAGTGGGCGATACATGGTAAAAGGTGGGCAATTTCTTCATAAAGGTGCATTCGTATGTAGCAACCTCAGGGTAACCTGCAATACTCTGTGTCCATAATTTAAAGGGAAATTCTCATCTCTAAAGTTTCTGTGGATTTACAATAAAAGTGCAACAGATGCTGACTCTCTTGAGAACAATTGCCTATGGCAGTGTATGGAGAGGTGTCTCACCATGTGTGTCTCCTTCCCTCTACTTTTAAGGGAGAATAGGACCCGTGGTATCTGAATCTATCCGACTCCTGTGGATATTCCATAAAAGTCTTACCTGCAGATAATGTAGTAGATGTCACCTGCAGTCCTGTGTAAGACCACAAATAACAGAGAGGGCTCTCTGAATAAAGATAATGTTGTAGATGTCACTTGCAGTCCTGTGTAACACCACAAATAACACAGTGATGATTCTCTGAATACAGATAATGTAGTAGATATCACCTGCAGTCCTGTGTAACACCACAAATAACACAGTGATGACTCTCTGAATACAGATAATGTAGTAGATGTCACTTTCAGTCCTGTGTAACACTACAAATAACACAGAGATGACTCTCTGAATGCAGATAATGTAGTAGATATCACCTGCAGTCCTGTGTAACACCACAAATAACACATTGACGACTCTCTGAATACAGATAATGTAGTAGATGTCACTTGCAGTCCTGTGTAACACCACAAATAAGACAGTGATAGCTCTCTAAATACAAATAATGTAGTATGGTCATACCTCTCAACTTTTAAAAGTCCAATGAAGGTCATGATCAGCATGAAGCAGAAAATGTATTTAACACTAAGCCATGCGTCTAACCCTGCTTAACGTCTATCTGTACATGTCCCAATTCCAGCCAGTCCCCTTTGAGCTCAACAAAATTGAATTCCCTCTTACAGTAGAATGCTTCCTTTAGCAGCCCCTCACAGTAGTGCCGGACCCCTGAATTGTTAATAAAGATAACACAGATAATACAGAAAATGTAGTGTTGCCTGCAGCCCTATGTAAAACCACAGATAACACTAGTGTAGATCATGTGGTAGTGTTACTTATGTCCTTAATGTGCCTCCCTGTGCCTCTCCCTCAGGACTCCATGCTGGCGGCGCTGGCTCCTCTTCCTTCTTCTTTTTCTTGCCCCACACAGAACGTCCTGATGCAGCTGTGTCAAGACATAGGAACACTGTGGGCATGGTGATGGTGACAGACACACATACAGGGACCCACATAAAAAGGGACAGATACACGCAGGGACAGACACAGGGACACACATACACACATGGACAGACACACACAAAGGGACACACACACAGGGACACACATACACATAGAGACAGACATACAAGGGGACACACACACACAGGGACACACATACATACAGGGACAGACACGCACACAGGGACACACATACACACAGGGACACACACACACAGAGGGACACATACACACAGAGGGACACACATACATACACACACAGGGACAGACACACACATACAGGGACAGACACACACATAGACACAGAGAAACACACATAAACACAGACACACATACATACAGGGACATACATACAGGGACAGACACACACAGGGACACACACACACACACAGCTAGGCCTCACCACACTCCATCCTGGCTCCTCTCTGTAACCACAGGAACACAGCTCTCTGCTGCTCCGGCTCCTCCCGCACTGGTCACATGGGCAATGACTTCAGGAAGGTCCTTTAGCCCACTAGGAAATATCATCTACCCTGTTCTGAGGCCTGGGGCCACCCACCCTAGCAGTGCACATGGCGAAAACTGTGTGTATTGCTGCCCTAGAATTCAGAACAGGCAGTTTGTTGAAGTCCAGGTCACTGGCTGTGGCAGTGAGTGGGCCTACAAAGGCCCTGAGCGGGGGGCACTATGAAAGCTGCGCGGATGTGCAGCTTAAAGGGAACTCAACCCCTTTAAACATCCGACATTCTGTGCTGATTAATTTTTTAATATACCTTGATAGTGGTCAAATATCTCATAGGTATAGAGATCCAAATTCACTGCATAGTTATATATATAAATTATAAAATTCGGATTGCCTTCAGTGGCCTATAAATGAAGTTTAGGCACAGCATACTGTTTTATCATTGAGTTCCATGTATGCCAATATTTAGTAAACCTCTAATCTTCCCCGAATTTGAGGCTGTGTAACAAAAAAATGCTCAAACCATTCAAAAAATTTCAAGATTCTCATTCTCAAGATCTTTGATATGTTGTTCTGTTATCTTTCAAATGCCCATACATTCCTCCGTGTCTGTTCTTATTGTATATATATTGCTGTTTCTTCATATATTCTCGTAGTACGCCTGATGAAGGGACTGGTGATGTCTCGAAAGCTCGCTATGTAACATCATTACTTCTATTTTTGCTAGCCATTAAAAGGTATCAAACCTGAAATACTCTCATTTTGTTTCTCTTAATGAGAGCACTGAACTAAAGATGTCAAAATAAATTAATTAGCACACAAGCTCAATGCTTCTTCCCATTTGTTTTAGTTACCTTTTAAGCTAAAGTCTGAAATCAGAAGATATTTCAAACAGATGTGCGAGATACAAAGCCAAATTGTAACAAATTATTATTGTTCAAAATTACAGCATTAGTAAACTAAGAGTATATTAAAGGGCTTGTGCCACTAATATAAATGTATTCCGCCAAACAGATATCACTGTTATATCACTTTACCCAAATACCACCATTTATCTAAGATGCTTTATTCTAAAGTTATTAGACTACCATTGTGCCCTGTGGCAGATTTCAGTTGCTGCTGCTTACGCACATGCTCACAGTGCTTCCTTTTCTTCCCTTCAATAACCACCCTTCTATTTACCGTGTCTGTTACATGTCAGTTATGGATAGATAGATAGATAGATAGCTAGATAGATAGATAGACAGACAGACAGAAATATAGATAATAGACTGACAGGCGATAGATGGATAGATATTTCATTATAGGTAGAGTGATAGATAGATAGATAGATAGATAGATAGATAGATAGATAGATAGAGTTTAAAAATTTCTATATTCACATTATTTTTGTGCCATTTCGTAACAGAAAACTGTTGAAGTATATGGATATGCAGGAAAAATGGATCTTTCACACAATGAACCATAAGTGTCCCTCTTTGACTGTCCAAAAACTTGGGAGGTATGCCTAAGGTATGAGGGGACAGCAGTCACATGACAAACCAGGAAGTAGAATTCAAGCATGGGGGATAACAGAAAACTGCAACTTAGGTAAATTTTGGGGAGCTAGAGTACTTAAAGGGAGTCCGTCGCCTCCATACGGCCATATAGAGCACTTACATGGCTCTGTAGCACATCTATACAGGATTGTAACAGTACCTTTGTTCCTTTCTTTAGACTTGCACAAGCAGGAAAAACTGAGTTGTATTCATATGCAAATGAGCACTCGCAAGTGCCCAGGGGAGGCGTTCCCTGTGTAGGAGCCTAGGCTGCTCTGCCTTTTTTTCACTTTACTCCTCCCCAGCCACTGCCTTTGCCCGCCCTCCAAGTCCCTTGCATCATCGCTAAGTCCAGCCAAGGGCATGCGCACTAGGTGAATCGATGCTGTGCCCACAATGGGCATCACAGTGCGCATGCCCCAGCCTGGCGAAGTGATGACCGCAAGGGACTTGGAGGGCGATTAAAAGGCAGTGGCTGGGGAGGAGTAAAATGAAAAGAAGGCAGAGCAGCCTGGGCTCCTACACAGGGAACGCCGCCCCTGGGCACTTGCGAGTGCTTATTTGCGTATGAATAAAACTCAGGTTTCCTGCTTGTGCAAGTCTAAAGAAAAGAATAAAGGTACCGTTACAATCCTGTATAGATGTTCTACAGAGCCATGTAAGTGCTCTATATGGCCATATGGAGGGGACAGACTCCCTTTAATAAAAATAAACTTTAGAGTGAAAAGTAGTATGGCACAAACCTTTTAATCATTCATGCGGAGGTTTAGGTGAAACCTTGTAAGGAATGCTTAGGAGACTAGTTCTGAATGGCACTGAGTTTAAACCCTGGCCAATATACAATGTATGGAGCTGTGCTAGTTCTGGTGTGCTGCAGCTTCTTCTCAGTTGATCATGGGAGTGTCGGGAGTTGGGCCCTACTAAATATTTAAGTTGCAGGAAAACTCCTCACTCCATGGAACCTTTGAAAATCATCACAATGAAGGAAAAAGTGTGTAGCACCAGGCACAGCCAAAAACATCTGTATGTGCCTGTGCAAACATTTAAGGGAATGTGCTGCTTGCTGCTGCACCTTAGTCCTTTCAATCTGCTGCTTAACAAGGGCCGAGGAAGTCAGACACCCATTGAACAAATATTGATGTCCTGTCCCATCATTACGAGGTGGTTTCTTTGTGTGGACTTTGACATCTATTTTGTAACAAAATCCAAACTAAAACTGTGTGTATTCTGCCTCTCTGGGTTCTCATTGGGAATCCATGCAATAGTTCATACTGTGTCAATGTCACTGTGTTATCTGTACTGTACTGTATGTCCTAAAAGTTGTATATGGAGAGTGTAGGAGTTTCCAAGTTACTATTACTAGGCAGGACTGGCACAACTCCTCCTCTCTAGAAAAAAGTAGTTGAGTCTAGTGTGAGCTGTGGTCATGTATGCAGCAAAAAGCAGAGCTTAACAGGGAAACCTCTTACCCTGTGGATTACAAACAGCAAAGTTATAGAAAGATATGCCAGCCCTTGAGATAATGAGATACTAGATTCAGCTTAATGTAAAGCAGCCCAAATAGGGGAAGGTGCAGAGCATTTAGCCAAGAAAGGTAACACATCTACATTGTGGCTACAGACTTCTCTGCATACAGGTGGCAGTAATAAGCTTTAGGTTCCCCATCATATCAAAAAGACAGATGAGACATCTGTTCAGAGACTGTATTCCACTGAGCATACTGAAGAAATAACATATAATGAGACTGGGAGAGAGAGTTACACCCCTTGATCAATTTGGAAAGAATGTACAGATTGTAAGAAACTTAACGAGAACTTTTAATGTGCCCACTTCATCTCATATACCGCCTTGGGAAACAGTGTATAATGCCTGTAAAGACTGTGCTGAACTATCTATTGAACCTCAGTAAACCTATTCTACCTCAGTAAAGTACAGTGGACTTGTAATAAACCTGGCCTCTTTATTTTTTCACACTTTAAAGAACCTTGCCTTGCATCTCAAAACCTGACACCAAGGGCACTCTGACCCAGCATCACACAGGAGGCTTTCCAAAGTCAGGGTGTTCCCTGAAGGTAAGAGAGATGCACCCTTCCTATTACTGAACGTCTACAGGGGAGCAAGATAGCTAGAGGAGGACTCCTGACAGGAGTAATTACTACACCTATTATTGCTATCCTCTTCGCTGTCGCCTGTGGCTCACTGCAATACGAAAAGAAACAATGAGCATATCCATGTAGAAATCACAACAGGCAAGGCTTGAGGTTTAAAGTGACTGAATGTGGCTAAATTTGTGGGTGGATCCACCACATGTAAACTGAAAACCAGAAATTCAAAGATCTGACTGCCACGTATGTTGAAACATGTTGGATTTTTCCAACATGTATTTTTGCCATGTGAAAATGGCCTAAAACTTAAAGGTTTTTTTTTTTTATGGGACCTAAATATTGATGACATTCTCAGGATAGCTCATCTATTAAAGATCGGTGGGGTCAGACACCTTGCTCTCTCATCGATCAAGACTTGACACTATACAGAACATGGAGCTGGATGCTCAGCTTCCTTTCAAGTGAATTGGAGCCAAATTGGAGTGCTGTAAACTACACATTGGTTTGAGCTTTCCAGCCACTGTATAGTTTCTAGTGCTGGCAGGTGTCTGAAACAGGCCTTCACCAATCTGATATTGATGACATATCCTGAGGATAGATTATCGATATTTAACACCTGGAAAACCCTTTTTATATGGGCTGTATTTGGTGAGTATTTTGCATCAGTATTTGTAGGCCAAATCAGGAGTGGAACCTAGAGAGATTATATAATGGAAAGATTTCTGTTGTAAAATTAGTCTAAATCTGTATTCAAGGGTGAAATGAGGACATTCATGAATGAGAACTTGCATTTGTAGAGTATTTATGCTAAAGCATATCTCAATTATAAATACATTTACATTTTTGGAATGTAATTCACAACTACAATTACATGGCAACTTATTGAAGAATGACCTCTACACGAGGAAAATATTCAGGAAAGAAACAGGTTTCACTTTTTCAGAGATTTTTTTCTAATTACAAAACAAGGTCACATTTACAATGTGTGTACAACTTTTTGTATTAAAATATTATACAATGTAAGAGGCAAATGGTCAAGGAACGAGATATACATGTAAATAGAGAGATCAATGTCAGGGGATATCCACATCTTATCTTTGCAGGATGTAGTGAATATGTTTTAAAGTCTTAAGGGCCTTTTGTTCAAGCCAATGATTAGGAACGCTTGTTTAATGGCTGATCATATCTTTTATGGGGTCATAAAAATGCTTTTTTTGTCGACAGCACATTGTTGCGTATAAATGTGGAATGTGATGCCAACAATAATGTAACTGTAGGATTGATAATTTATGCTGCTAATCATTTAGACAATTTTCTGCCCATGTAACAGGTCCTTAAACGAGTGCTCATTGACTTGATAGCTCTTCGATTGCTGCTATGCAAAAATATTCCTGTATATAAGGAACTATGTTTCATGAAAAACCTGAAAAGTCAGCCTTGACTACAGCTCACTCACATAACACTTGGTCTTGAGGTCATGCTTACAAATACAGTATGAGATGTTGTGTGGCTGAGTACTGTTACTCGAGAGATGTGGTCATTGTTGGGTGCCAGTGATTTTCTTGGATTGCCATTATTTTCTAAGTCAAGAAAAGAAAATCACTTGTGACCACTAACTCTTTGATGTGAGGACCCTGCCAAACAATACAAACAACTCCTCATATGTTAATTTTCAGTTATTTGGTGGGTTTGATGTTATGGTTGATGCAAAAAAAAAATTTTAGGCCATTTACAGACACCAGATTTTTGCTTGGTAAAATTTTGTGGCTGACTAAATTATTAGGGGTACAGATAGGGCAATCTGTCACAAAGCCCGAGATCATCAAACGGTGTGTTGTCTTCCTGGCACTCTAGTTCGACACATTGCGGATCGGGTTGACAGATTACTGGGAGGGGCTGGAGAAGATCCAGTGGTCATCGTCCACATCGGAACCATTGACAAAGTTAAGGAAAGAAGGTTTGTACACAAACATAGAAGAGGATTCTTTACGGTAAGAGCAGTGAGACTATGGAACTCTCTGCTTGAGGAGGCGGTGATGGTGAGTACAATAAAGGAATTCAAGAGGGGACTGGATGTATTTCTGGAGTGTAATAATATTACAGGCTATAGCTACTAGAGATGGGTCGTTGATCCCCGGAGTTATTCTGATTGCCTGATTGGAGTCGGGAATGAATTTTTTCCCCTTTGTAGGGAAAATTGGCTTCTACGTCACAGAGTTTTTTTTTGCCTTCCTCTGGATCAACTTGCAGGATAACAGGCCGAACTGGATGGTGAAATGTCTGGTTTTCGGCCTTATATACTATGTTACTATGTATTCTATGGAAGAAATCCATTGCTGAAACTTAGATTTCTACCAAGGATTTGTAGTTTTGTGTGGTGATTACATTCAAATCCTCTAATGCATGTGTGATAATTCATCACAGTTCCTGTGGGGAATCTCTTTCAATAAGTGACATCACTTATGATTACTTGATGCGGATTCACATCAATGGGGAAAAAATCTGCACCCATATTAACAGCGTTGTGGATTTCCTATGAAAAATATGAATGTTATGCATATTTAATGCAGATTGTGGCACATAATACACATTCTGCATTGTGAACATGCCATTAGGCTTTCAGAAACAATAGTCTTTCTCGTCAGACACCATGCACACCACCATATCCTGGCTCTATACAACCTCTGTGTTAAAGCAGTAATATGATACCCGTAACAGGGCAAGCTTTAGCAGTGTGCAAATAGTAGCAAATTAAACTCTTCAGTTTGCATGCGGTCTTGTGAAAGCAGAAAGAACAAATATAGAGTGAAAGCTTCCTCCTGCGATCTCTTCCATTTTCCCCAAACAGTAAGTAACCCCTCAGATATTCCATGCATGAGTAGCCTATTGCAGCCTCTTCTTATGTTGGTTCTTGACAACGGCCATTCCTTTTTCATTCTCAGCAGTCTACTATTTCCCCCTGACACACCTTTGGTCATGATTGTTCTATCTTCTTACAAGTTCACACAGTGTGCAGTCTGACATTCAGCATAAACCATTCCTGTCTTCCAAATAAGAGGACTGTTCATTGTAGTCTAACTTGTTTATTAGTCAACAGTTTGTACTCTATGAGTGGTGCATGTGAGTGAGAGATTGTACATTTGATTGATTGGTAAAACTACAAGAATACAAATAGAGCAGCTTGCTTATGACCGTGTCCTGAATGATGATGCCTGGCTAGTGGACATTGTGTGCCTGTTTGCTGGCTGCTTAATGTCTCTGTGCGGACTCAGTCTAGTTAGCAACTGACTTCAGTGTGGTCTGGATCGTGTTGCATTTGCTGGGTGGAGGCACTCTTGCTTCTTGTGACCAGGGCTGGCCTTTGGGGTATGCGGGCGCCATAGCAACAGGGGCGCCGGGTGGCGGACAACCCGTCACAGCTCGCAGTCATAGCTCGCAGTGTAGCAGTGTAATATGTGGCAGGCGGAACTTGTACCGCCCCCTCCCCTGTCTGACCTGATACCCCTGGCCCCTCCCCTGTCTGACCTGATGATCCTCATTCATGCGTCTGGCACGTCTGCACTGCAGCATTTCACAGTTCACACTGGCCAATCAGCTTTTCACAGCGCAAAGATCCTGCTGCTGATTGGCTAGTGTGTAAGACTGGAGCAGCAGGCACTCCGCTCGCATCCCGAGTTGTCCCTGTGCTCAAGTCACTCATGGTCTGCCAACTACAGCCCGCCCCAGCCCAGAATAAAGAACTGCTCCGGAGTTGAACCAGACTATAAGGTAACTACTTGGTTGGATAGCCAACCTATGCCATGATGCCACCAACAAGCAGTGTTTTTTTTTTCGTTTTTTTTCTCTAGGGATTGGGGGGGATTCTCAGAGAGGACTCGGGGGCTCATAGAGTACAGGGGGAGAGTGTGCTTTCCTGATACTACCTCACCCCCCCCCCCTCTCCAGGGATTTTGGGGGCCTTTGGACTTTAAGTCCATGCTGCTGATGTTGAGTGTGCACATAGCCACCAATCATATTCCCCTCCTCCAAACACATCAGTTACCTTTAGAAGGGGGGGGGGGATATGATTGGTGGCTATGTGCACAGTCCGCATCATCAAACCCCTAATGCCCCCCAAAATGCCCGGGGGGGTATGACAGGCAGGAGGAGCGATGTGTATGCGGGCCCTTGCCCTGCAATCGCTCAGCTGTGCTCCCATACATATCGTGCCCTGTGTCCACTGTCCTGTGCCCACTCTGCTAAAGCCTGGCATAGCCCAGCTATGCCCGGCTTTACCAAAGCAGACAGGCAGGAGCCGTGATGTGATCATATTTATTGTATGTATGTTTGTGTGTCCGTCCCTGTGTGTGTGTGTGTCTCTCCCTGCTTGTCACCATTACCATGCCCACAGTGTTCCTATGTCTTGACGCAGCTGCATCAGCACGTTCTGTGCGGGGCAAGAAGAAGAAGATAGAAGAGGAGGCAGCGCCAGCATGGAGTCCATGGGAGAGACACAGAGAGGCACACTAAAGACGAAGGTAACACTTCCACATGATCTGCACTTTGTTACAAATATTTTTTTTCTCTTTGTGTATGTTTATGTGACCAGGGGTAAGGGGGGGCACCAAAAGGTTAGCTTGCACAGGGTGCCTGAACACCTAAGGCCGGCCCTGCTTGTGACTGTATGGCCACCTCTGCAATCTTATATGCAGGACCGCGTGTGTAATGGCAGCTCCTTATAGTCAGGTCCACTATCTCTGGTGACTAGCATCTGTTTTACTGTTCTGTCTTCACGTTCACACAGTGTGCAGTCTGACATTTAGCATAAATCATTGCTGTCTTCCAAATAAGAGGACTGTTCTTTGTAGTCTGACTTGTTTATTGGCCAACAGGTTGTACTCTCTGCGCGGTGCGCGTGAGTGAGAGATTGTACATTTGATTGAAAATATACAAATAGCATTTATAAGTATTAAGCATAGGATAGAATGTACTATAACATTACCATGGTAGAATGGCTGCCTATACATAGGATTGCATACCTATTTAACAGTAGTAAATCCCTGAGTAACAGTAACAACTAACTGAACAGCTCTGCATCACACAATATCCCTGAAACAGATATGCTTTTACAAGGATGGTGGAGTTTGAGAAAGAGACATGCATAGGACAGCTCTGATGATGTGTCCTGGAGTCTGGAGACTTCTCTTTCCCAGGATGCCTTGCAATAACCCACAATGCAGTAGTCTTTGTAACAGGAAAAACAAAGTGTAATACAACTTAGCACTGCTAGATGGTGCTATAACCACACTAAACACTTCAGAAATTCCATGACTGAGGCAGACATGATGTATAATGATTTTCTAACCCTACTGGGCAGAACAGTGATGCTTTTCTCCTATTCACTTGAATAGGAGCTGATCTGCAGGACCTTAGTGCCCTGGCATGGCCATTACGCCAGCTAGGGATCCAGTCCTGTACACTGTTTAGTTTCCAGCACCAGTGGCTGCCTGAAACAGCTGATAGGTGGGGTTGCCAGGTAGAAGACCCCACATCTCATATTGATGACCTATCCTGAGGATAAATACTGGAAACCCCTCTTGCGAGACTTTGGTGAATAACTTCGCATTCAATTTTTAAATTTGAAAACCCTTTTAAAACAGGAATTCAAAGTCGGGTTCAGTACTAGCTGGTACCTCAGTACAGTAGCCACCTTTGGAACCAAGTTTTAAAATGGTTTTAGAGTTGGAAAATCAAATCCCGAAGTTATTCACTGAAGTCCAGTGAGACTTTGGTGATAACGAATTTGCCTTGCCAGAGCCCATACATTTTAATGCTGTAAGGAGACGGATCTCCATACAGCATTAAATCGAAGTTTTGAGCGAATGGACTTTGGATGTAGGATCTGAAGATCGCTTTGCTCATCACTACCCACCAATCATCTGATTGAAGAGGCCACAACACACTGGTGAGCACTGCAGCCTCTTCCTAGGCCGGAGATATCATGTTTATTGATCCCCTGGCATACATGCAGGTCAGTCTCATTCAAGTGAATGATTCTGGACTGTAATGCAAAGAACAACCACTATGCAATGTACAACATGGCTTTTGGTATGCAAAACTCTCACCAGTGCACCACAGGCTCTTCAGCTGATCAGTGGAGGTGCCGTGTGTCAGTACCCGCCGATCAGATATTGATGATTAGTCCTAAGGATAGATCATCAATATTATACTCCTAGAAAATTATTTTAATAATGTACTGTGGGGAGTTGCTCTGGTAGATAACGGTGCGGGTGCAGTACAGAGGCAAAACAAGGAGTCCAGTACGTGCAATAAACAGTGTTTTATTCACACTTGCACAAACGAAATGGTAAACAGTCTCTTGGTGTTCATTCACACGCAGCAAACAGAAAAAAGGCAAAACCAAAGAGTCCAAAACCAGGTTCAATCACCTGTGAGATGTTAGGTGCGCGTTCGCACCTGGCGGTCGGCCCAGCCGTGGGATAATCCTCCTTCAGGCTTCCAGGTCGACTGCATGTCTCCTTGCTGGGTTTTTGCTTCCAGCCCAGAGAGCTCCACAGGACTAGCAGCAGCTCCAGGACAATCACAGCCCCAGACACAGCTGCTGGCTGTGTTTTATACCCAGCCCAAAACCAGGACTGGATCGTGGGAGCAGCCACCCACCCTACACTTTAGCTGCTCCCGGTAAGAGCCGGCCCGGATCGGCTTTGCAGCCATGCTATTTACAACTATGTCAGTAGCACTAGCTGCTGCTGACATCAACAAAATACGGCTCTTACCTCACCGAGGCTATGAACCTCGGTGACACATACCTGCCATCCACAACGGCACCCTGCACCTTACCACATACCCCCCTTTGTTCAACCCTGAGGGGATGGACACATGTGAGGCAGTGGACGCGGGAAAGGGCATCTGCATTACCCTGCAAGCGGCCTGCCCTATGTTCCACGGAGAACTTGAAGTTCTGCAGGGATAGGAACCACCTGGTGACCCGAGCATTCCTCTCCTTGGCCTGGCTCATCCACTTGAGAGGGGAATGGTCGGTCACCAGACGGAACCTCCTCCCTAACAGGTAGTAGCGGAGAGATTCGAGTGCCCACTTGATAGCCAGGCACTCCCTCTCCACTATGCTATACCTGGTCTCGGCGGGACTGAGCTTACGGCTCCGGAAGACAACGGGATGTTCTTCCCCGTTGACCTCCTGAGACAGTACAGCACCGAGGCCTACCTCCGAGGTGTCGGTCTGTACGACAAACTCCCTGTTGAAGTCGGGTGTCACCAAAACCGGGGACCCACACAGGGCCGACTTCAACGCGGAGAAAGCCTCCTCCGCCTTCTCACTCCAGCTAACCTTCCCAGACTTTCGCCCTTCAACAGGTCTGTCAACGGCGCTGCTATTGTGGCAAAGTGGGGCACAAACCGCATGTAGTACCCTACAATTCCCAGGAAGGACTTTACCTGCCTGGTAGTGACCGGTCGGGCCAGTTACGTATAGCCTCTACCTTAGTTACCTGCGGCTTGATGACTCCCCGCCCAATAACATATCCCAGATATTTGGTCTCTTCCAACCCAATCGCACACTTCTTTGGATTGGCGGTTAGTCCAGCTTTCCTCAGGGCATCCACTACCGCCTGCACTTTGGGCAAATGGCTTTCCCAGTCGGTGCTGTGGATGATTACATCATCTAAGTAGGCTGAAGCGCACCGACGGTGCGGTCGCAGCACAACGTCCATTAACCTTTGGAAGGTGGCGGGGCGCCATGCAGGCCAAAGGGTAACACCTTGTAATGATACAGGCCCTGCGGGTAACAAAGCGTTTTTCCTTGGCCGCCTCCGTTAAGGGTACTTGCCAGTATCCTTTAGTGAGGTCTAGCACAGAAAAATAACGGGCTTGCCCTAAATTTTCAACAAGCTCGTCTACCCGGGGCATGGGATACGCATCAAACTTGGACACTTCATTTAACTTGCGAAAATCGTTGCAGAACCGCAACGTCCCATCCGGCTTGGGTATTAGGACTATGGGACTGGCCCACTCACTTTTCGACTCCTCAATGACATCAAGCTTCAACATTAATTGCACTTCCTCCGCGATGGCCCGTCGCCGAGCCTCGGGTACCCGGTATGGTTTTAACCGGATCTTGGCCTGAGGCTCAGTGACAATGTCATGTTGGATGAGAGACGTGCGGCCAGGGAGGTCCGAGAATACATCCGTGTTCCGACTGATGAACTCCCTGACTTCCTGAACTTGTTTGGAAGACAGGCTGTCTGCAATTTTTACCGTGGCTACCGCTTCGCAGGCCTCGAACTGTGAGGCTGGACCCTTTTCACCTAGAAGCCCTGGCCGGGGGCTGTGGTCGTCGGCCGTGTCCCTATCTTTCCACGGCTTTAGTAAATTCACGTGGTACACCTGCTCCGGCTTGCGCCGCCTGGCTGGTGTACTTTGTAATTTACTTCCCTATCTTCTCGATCACCTCATAGGGGCCCTGCCACCTAGCTAGGAATTTGCTGTCAAGGGTGGGTACCAGAACCAAAACCCGATCTCCCGGATTGAAGCCCCGCACCCGAGCCTGACGATTGTACACCCTACTTTGGGCTTGTTGCGCTGCCTCCATATGCTCCCGGACCAGCGGCAACACCCTTTCCATCCGTTCCTGCATCTGGGTGACATACTCAATGACACTTTTGTGGGGGACAGGCTGTTGTTCCCACACTTCCTTGGCGATATCCAACAGGCCCCGAGGGTGTCTGCCATAAAGCAGTTCGAAGGGCGAGAACCCAGTAGAGGCCTGGGGCACCTCTCGCACTGCGAACATGAGATAGGGCAGAAGCAGATCCCAGTCCTTCCCATCTCTAGACACCACCCTTTTTAACATATTTTTTAAAGTTTGGTTAAACCTCTCGACAAGACCGTCCGTTTGCGGATGGTAAACGGACGTCCGTAACTGCTTTATATGCAACAATTTACACAGTTCCCTCATAACTTTGGACATAAAAGGGGTCCCTTGGTCTGTCAGCTGCTTGGTCATCTGGGAGGTCAAAAAATACTTGCTGGGGTCCAGACGCCAGGAACGGAGCGACGACCTCTGCCCACTGTTCTCGGGGTAATTTCTCCCTCACGGCCACCTTCTCGAACACCGCCAGATAGGTCTCCACATCATCCGAGGGGGTCATCTTAGGGATCGCTGCACGGACAGCTTTCCGGGCATCGTGGACGTGGCGGGACGCTCCTGCAGCTTGCAATGCCATCACGTGCTGCAGCAGTAGCTGGTTGGTCTCCCGCTGCTGCACGTTAGCCTCTATGAGGGCTTTCACAGCCGCCTCCATTTTGTCAGGGACCACAGGCTGCAACTTTGCCGGCCGAATATAGGACATCCAGTCGTGCCCAGCAAAAACAAACTTCGGCGCTCACGCCAGCCTCACTGCGCATGCCCGCATCCTCCACCAAATGTGGGGAGTTGCTCTGGTAGATAACGGTGCGGGTGCAGTACAGAGGCAAAACAAGGAGTCCAGTACGTGCAATAAACAGTGTTTTATTCACACTTGCACAAACGAAATGGTAAACAGTCTCTTGGTGTTCATTCACACGCAGCAAACAGAAAAAAGGCAAAACCAAAGAGTCCAAAACCAGGTTCAATCACCTGTGAGATGTTAGGTGCGCGTTCGCACCTGGCGGTCGGCCCAGCCGTGGGATAATCCTCCTTCAGGCTTCCAGGTCGACTGCACGTCTCCTTGCTGGGTTTTTGCTTCCAGCCCAGAGAGCTCCACAGGACTAGCAGCAGCTCCAGGACAATCACAGCCCCAGACACAGCTGCTGGCTGTGTTTTATACCCAGCCCAAAACCAGGACTGGATCGTGGGGAGCAGCCACCCACCCTACACTTTAGCTACTCCCGGTAAGAGCCGGCCCGGATCGGCTTTGCAGCCATGCTATTTACAACTATGTCAGTAGCACTAGCTGCTGCTGACATCAACAAAATACGGCTCTTACCTCACCGAGGCTATGAACCTCGGTGAAACATACCTGCCATCCACAACGGCACCCTGCACCTTACCACAGTACATATACATGAACACATTCAAAAGTAGCTATGAGAGTAACAAATAAAGTATTAAAAAGGCTTTAATGACACCTGCCATACATATGTGGCTCAGGAACTGCAGCGGCTGGATCAGCGAACCTCAATGTTGGCTGTTTAACCCCTTTAAACCCCATAGATGCCACAGTCAATAGTCTTTAATCCCTTTTCTATGAAATTTTATCTTCCTGGGAACCTCTTTAAGACTTTAATCTAGAAAACTATACTAAACTAACCAAGGAAACACTAAAAGGGCAACACTTTTTAAATACAATTTTTTCAGAAACTTTGATATATCTTATTATAAATTCATTGCATTGGTGGGACGTAGCAATCCACATCCCTCAAGAAAATAGAGAGGAATATTTCATCTTTTTTCAGAGTCTGCATAATCTTATGTATTTTTACATCCGTCAGCGCATTCATTTTAAAGATATATATTTTCCCCTGAGTGTGAAGTGCTGTGGTAATTTCTGGTGGAATTGATTTTCTTAAAGTTAAAGATGGCATAGTCCTGATAGAGTGCCCGCTCCAATATTCATGTTTGAAAAACTGATATTAGTTAAGCAATGAATTATGAATCTGGATTTTTATTATGCACAGACACGTATCTTTCAGGCACTAAGAAAGAGTTATAAATATTTATCTGGCATATTTTAAGACTCTAATACAACTTGCGTTGTAGCTTAGATTTTCTATAGGTCTGATGGTACTGAATAAAGTAATGGCTTGATATGTGAAATATGTGATGTTATCTACTATGAGAATTACCGATAAAAAATGATGAAAGCGCTTCACATGTGACTGTAACTGAAATCATGAATGTGAACCAGCCTTAGGTTGCCTTCATGGCAAAGTTTGTTGAAGAAAATTTTTGCAACTGAAAATCAGTTCCATTCACCTGAATGGGGAAATCCATGTTCTTGCCTCCAAAACAACCCCATTCAAGTGAATGCAACCAGGGGCCTCGCTAGACCTCAAATGTTTTGTCCCAGGCACAGAATGTGCTGGCCGCTGGAGATATACAACTGTATCCTTGTCCTCAGGGCGGAGATACAATTGAATCACTACAGTGGGACACGGGAGCCAATTGCTCCCTGTCCCACTATTCTCTCTCATAGACCGCTGGCAACTAGGCTTGAGGCCTGAAAAGGAGTACCGTGTGCAGGGGCGGTATAAGGTGCCACAATTATGTCATTGCACTCCTGCGGCTAGATGCAAGTGGCGCGTTGACTTCAATGTAAGCGCCTGAGTGGAGAAGCTGGGAGATCATCGTTGCTTTACTAAAAGTGGTCAAAAGTCAGGTGAGTATCTTTCTGAGAGTATTTTATTTTCCTTATCTGTTGGGAAAAATAGTACTGGGCAGCTTGTGGTGCATTATAAGTAAAGGGGGCCACTATAAGGTCTGGGGGAACTACAATGTGCCATTTTACGTTCTGGGAGTACAACAGGGGGAAGTTTAAGGAATGTGGGTACTAGGGAGCAATTTACAGAATGTGGTCACTACAGGGGTTTACTAAAAAGTTTAAGGGCACTATAAGGTCTGGGGGCACTACAAGGGGCAGTTTAAGGACTGGAAGTACTACAGCAGGGCACTATAAGGACTGTGGACAACACAGGGGGGTACTTTAAGGTTTAAGGGCCCTATAACAGCTGGGGGAACCATGGGTGGCAGTTTATGGACTGCGGCAATACAGTGGGTACTATAAGAGAGTTAAACCTTTGTGACAGAACAGCCCCCAAAGGTGTACATAACCTTTAACCGCATGTATCACAAAAACTGGTAATATTTTTAATAAAATATAACCCAAACAAATTTAACACGATACTGCGATCGTAGTAAAATACATTTTTATTAAATTACATTAAAAAACATTTATAAAATACATGCATATGTTTATGTATTCAAAACAATACATCCATTGTGGTACACAAACAGGAGGGCACAAAACGCTACACAAAAGTTAAATGGAGAAGTAGAGTGGTGCGCATGCCTTAAACAGGCAGCACCGCCAGTGACAGCAGGTGGTGTCCGATCAGACAGGCGCACACACACAATCACTACCGTGAGTAAACCGTATCTGCTGTTGGAACATGTGCACATATGGAAACGTTGGACCGGCGGTAATAAAGTCAAATGTCACAAAGTAATAAAGAATGATGGTCGGTACACGTCCCAAGATGTATGTGGATCAAAAAAGTATATGGCCAGCAATTGCTGGGCCCAACAAAACAATAGCTCTCCCAAGCCTGAAGAGTATAATAGCTTTGCCACCTTCCTCTAGATTCCTTTATTCCAGGTATATTCCCTTGTTTTTAGTATGGTTGCAGCAACCATTGAGTTTTTACCAGTTATTATGTTCTTATATATTCTTATATGTTTTTTGTTATGTTTTAGGGATCGTTGCCCCCATATTCATTTTTTGGCATCCTGAAAGGAACATAATGAACACTGATACTTACCCGAGGACGGTCAATAGGATTCGGACATTTATTCTATACCCATAGGAACAATTATATTCATCTATGGATGGCCTATGGGACCCCTGGAATTGGTTTTCTTATAAAGTTTCACCTGTTTTCCGTGTTACTTATACCATGACCCACATAATAGTATTGGTCTCCTTTAGAATATTTATTAGTATTGTCTTATATAACACATAACGCTGTTGGGATATGTGCACAAACATATACAACCAAATAATGAGGTTGTTTTATATACACGGTTCATATATATATTTTTCTTTATATTGTAATTTTTTTATATTGTCATTTTTTATATATATTTTTTTATACATTATTCACCTATATCGTTCTACATATGGATATAATGTTTTTGGGGCATGTGCACATAAAAATATATAAGTACACACTAGATTATTTCATATGCTTTACTTCCTTTTTTGTATTGTCACTTTAGGTGTATTGTCACCATATCTATTTGTCACTAATTGTTTTTTGAGTAATCTTTACAGCAGCACTTAGCCGCTGGACTACGTAAGTATATATTTTAAGTCATTCTCACGCACTCTTCCAATTCACTCACCTTTCACTCTCACTCTTTTTCTTTCATTGTGCACATATTCACTCACTTTGTCTTTGTTGGTGTCAGTCTGCTTCACTGTGGATCCAATTGGTGCACATCGCCACTGGATATGTGCGCATATTGCGCCTGCGCGACTTCACCGGTGCTCCGGCTTTCATGACAATAACAATACTTGCTGATGTAGGAAGTCAACGCATGCGCGTGAAGAGATCGAGGCCATGTTTGTTGTGGGCACGATTACGCCCAAGTAACATATACAGGTTATCTTGATATTTACTGGTTCTTAAGGGACCATTATTCAGGACAAGGGGCATGTAGTAACCGGGAGGGAAGGATACATTATTACGTCATATCAAAGCATAAGTTTAACTAAAGATCGGGGGATGTGGTCATCACGTGACACCGCGTCACAGGGATTTGACCACATGACCATGTGACGTTTGGGGTGTTCATCAGCTCATGGCTAACTGTACTGGCCAGTAGGAGAGCTCACAGGACAGAAACAAGAGACCTGTCTACTACAGGGTTAGAAGCAGATTTAAATCTAATCTCAGGAAAACTCTAAAAAAAATCTCAATGACATCAGACTGTGCATGAATATGGCCTCCCCCAAATGGTAGGACATTTAGGACAGACTACTTGTAATTCACTTATAAATTTTAAGCAAGAATAATAGAGAAACAGCACAATATATAGAATAGAGCTTCAGAATTATTACATGGGGAATGCAAGTAGTTATTAAATCAGCAGGTCAGGAGAGGTAACAGGTCTGACCCATGATGCCATTTATGGCTTTAAAAGGAGTCTGTCACCTAATCTGAGCATTTTTGACCGCTCAGATCAGGTTATAGACTCTTTGACTCTCATTACAATAGTACCTTTCTTTTCTGTGTCCCTCATCCAGATCATGAAAAAGACACTTTATAAACGTATGCAAATGAGCTTCTGCAATTGCCCAGGGGCAGCGTTAATGCCGCAAGTGCCCAGGCCCCTCGCTGATTTGCCCAGAAAAACACCTCTTTCAGCCCTCTGGCCTGGCCTTCTTTCCTATAATAACCTCCACCTCTGCCTCCCAGATCTTGCACGTGCACCGCTCCACAGTTGGCCCGTACCTGCACACTGCTCTGCCCATTATGGGCAGAGGAACAGCTTTTCATATTGCACATGCGCCGGTCAACTAAAGACAGCTGCGCTGAGACTTGCCAGCCCGTCGTCCACTGGTGCCACTCGTGACTTCCGCCGGCTGGAGGCAAAGGAGGAGGTAATAATAGAAAACAAGGACGGGCCAGAGGGCTAAAAGAGGTTTGTTTTTCTGGGCACATCGCCGAGGGGCCTGGGCACTTGCGGCAGTAATTCCGCATCTGGGCACTTGCAGAAGCTCATTTGCATACGTTTAAAAAGTGTATTTACATGATCTCGACAAAGGACACAGAAAAGAAATGTACCATTGTAATTAGGGTCAAAGAGTCTATAACCTGATCTGAGCGGTCAAAATCGCTCAGATTAGGTGACAGACTCCCTTTAATTTTCCAGTATCATAAGGTTCCCAGAACGCATTTTGCACTGCCACAAATAGAAGACTCCTGCGTCTGATATCTGTCATTTAATTTGGTCTTGCCTGCAGACACAAAGGTTCTGGGAAGAGTTCATACCCTACATCCATGGTTATTGTGCCTTAACAGTATGACTAGAGCTTCAACTACGTTTCTTCCATTACTTTAACATCTAAAACACCAATGATTCTAGGACTTAATGCACACCAAGATTTGTCCATGTCATACTTTTGATCCTGTATGAAGTGCCTGTGACTGTATATATTCTTCACAGGAGTTTCATTGTTGATTTGCCTCTATATTTGGTAAATGTGACTTTTTAAAAGCCCTTTGAACTGCTCAGGGGAATTTTTATTGTAGAATGAGGAATGTGAGTCGGAGCGCTTGAAGAAGGTAATGTGTGGTTTCTGACACCTAGGTCTGGCAACAAAGAAGCAACAAAGAATTGACAAATGGACATCTCAGCCGGGCAACCCCCAACCCCTTAAAGGGTTGTGAATTAAGAAACCAGCAGCAAATTAATATCTCTGTGACTTTCCCCTTAATTATCTGCTGCCAGTCTCCAACAAGGGACTGGAATACTGATCCACAAAGGCGACTCTGAAACTAAAATATACTTGGTTACACATGTGAGGGTCAGCCAAAATCTGAGTATGTTCAAATATTACCTCCCAACCCCAAGGAATCTGAAGGACTGTAGCTTGTAAGTTAGGATTTCTGTCTTTTTCTCCCATTTAGTTTATAACTGTTTTGCTTGTTTTATGTCATTTTATTTTGTCATGTTTTTTTTTTTTGTAAGCACTTGAACCCTTTTTGGCATTAAAGTGTTTGCTTTAATATTAGTCCTTGTTTGCCCTATGGATCTATTGCCTTGTAACGTGTGTCTTGCCACCTGACTGTTGGAGAGCAGTGAGCATGTCTGTTGGCCTATTGGCCTGGAATTCAGTAGGTGGTGGAGGCGTCTATCTGGTGTGCGTGGACTGTGTTGGGGTGTGAGTGGAGTTTAATTTGTGCTCAGTTTGCAAACTGAGTGAAAAAAGAGTGCAAGATTGAGCGACAGGAGAAAATTAACCCCTTGCATTCAAATCTGCATCAATTTCTAGGGCAGTACATACGTGACAGGTCCTTCTCCTCAAATAGGTGAGGTCTTTCTGATATGGTCTCTGAGCTCAAATTTTGCCTAGGTATTCATTTCATTGATGCCAAAATATACAAAGAGTGCAGAGAAATGATTTGCCAAATAGAAACCTGTTCTTTTTTCCCACTACTGTAAAAAAGAAACTGAGAAAATAGTTAAACCCTTCAAATATACCTTTTGACATATCATGACCAACTTTAATGGCTCCCAAGGAGTGCTGAAAATTCCAGATAATGAGACAACTGAACCTAGATCTTGATTTTCGTTGTGCTTTGGACTTTGTTTTAGAGATTAGAGGTATTTATTATAGAGATATGCATATTCTATTGTTCTGTAAATCCTAACTCCTTTTCTACCATTCCTATCCCTTACTTTTTATCTCAATTCTCTGCTCCTTTTTACAGTTTGTGCCTGTTTTCCTTTCTTAAATTTGACAAACAGGAAAAAATATGTGAAAAAAACTACATAAAAAACTACAGTGCTCTGCCTGTGCAATACCTATATGGCTCACAGACATAGTAGGCCTGAAGGATATTAAGCCCTGCTATGGCCACCTATCTACACTACATGATCTCAAGGTAGTGCAAAATCTGGTGCCACAGTCTTTATTTCTAACTTCTGACATTGCAGTGGAACTTCAGCTTACACCTGGCACTGTCAGTGGATAGCTTAGGCACAGGAGCTGTGCTCCCATGCATAATAGTGTGGCACACTGTAGAAATTGTCTGCTCCATGTGCCCCTGTAAGACAAGTTCTCACAAGGTCCTCTCTAATGATGTTCTGATTCAAAATTTAGGACTGATTTTAGATGTGGATTTTCAAACTCCATGGCACATAATTAGTGGTAGTGTCTAAACAATTACCCGAGGGGAAGGAGTTGTGCTGTGATTGACAGCTGCTACCATGTGATAATAGTTAGGGTTGGCGATAACTCATCCTGGCTGCTAAATCCTTTAGATACTGCCGTCAATAGCAAATGTGGCATCTCAGTGGTTAGAGAATGGGCTTTCCCCTGCCCCACTGCAGAAGGGGACCCAATGAATGTCCACAGCTATGTCATGTATGTGAGCCTATAAGGTTGTTATAGGTTGCTTATCAGTGTAAAACTGCAATAAAAATCCAGAGATCACATATCCAGTACTCATAGTGGGACTAAATAGTTAAAAAAAATGTTAAGGTGTTTAAGAAAATTAAAATATATATTTTAGTATAGAAAAAAATAAAATACACAAGGGGGAAATGCAGCATCCAATAAAACTGCTCTAAATCAGTGTGTATAGATCCAAAACGTGCAGACGCACTGTTGTCCAGTTTGTCCGGTTATAAGATGTGTGGGGAGTCGCTCTGGTAGATAGCGGTGCGGGTGCAGTTTAGAGGCAAAACAAGGAGTCCAGATTGTGCATCAAACAGTGTTTTATTCACACTTGCACACCAGAAATGAAAACAGTCTCTTGGTGACAGTTCACACACAACAGAAATCATGTGGCAAAACCAAAAACAGGCCAACACAGGGTCCAGTCACCTTGGGTGGTTTAAGTGCGGGTTCACACCTAGCAGTCGGTTCAGCCGCAGGCGATTCCTCCTTCAGGTTGCAGGGAAACACCACCTTGCTGAGCTCCGTCCTCCAGGACAGAGAACTCCAGAGCCCTGTTAGCAGGCTCCAGGATAATCACACCAGACACAGCTGATGGCTGTGTTTTATACCCAGCCCAAAACTCGGACTGGACCGTGGGGAGCAGCCACCCACCCTACTCTTTAGCTGCTCCCAGTAAGAGCCGGCCCGGATCGGCTTTGCAGCCATGCTATTTAAAAGAGTCAAAACAGCACTAGCTGCTGCAGACAAAAACCCGGCTCTCACCTCACCGAGGCCAGCAACCTCGGTGACACGTACCTGCCATCGCATATGACACCTTGCACCTTACCACATACCCCCTTTGTTCAACCCTGAGGGGTGAACACACGTAAGGCAGTGGACGCGGGACAGGGCATCTGCGTTGCCCTGCAAGCGGCCTGCCCTGTGTTCCACGGAAAACTTGAAATTTTGAAGAGATAGGAACCACCTGGTGACCCGAGCATTCCTCTCCTTGGCCTGACTCATCCATTTGAGGGGGAATGGTCGGTCACCAGACGGAACCTCCTCCCTAACAGGTAGTAGCGGAGAGATTCGAGTGCCCACTTGATAGCCAGGCACTCCCTCTCCACTATACTATATCTGGACTCGGCGGGACTGAGCTTACGGCTCAGGAAGACAACGGGATGTTCTTCCCCGTTGACCTCCTGAGACAGTACCGCACCGAGGCCTACCTCCGAGGCGTCGGTCTGTACGACAAACTCCTTGTTGAAGTCGGGTGTCACCAAAACCGGGACCCACACAGGGCCGACTTCAACGCGGAGAAAGCCTCCTCCGCCTTCTCACTCCAGCTAACCCTCCCAGACTTTCGCCCTTCAACAGGTCTGTCAATGGCGCTGCTATTGTGGCAAAGTGGGGCACAAACCTCATGTAGTAACCTACAATCCCCAGGAACGACTTTACCTGCCTGGTGGTGACCGGTCGGGGCCAGTTACGAATGGCCTCTACCTTAGTTACCTGAGGTTTGATAACTCCCGCCCAATTACATATCCCAGATATTTTGTCTCCTCTAACCCTATGGAGCACTTCTTTGGGTTAGCGGTCAGTCCGGCTTTCCTCAGGGCATCCACTACCGCCTGCACCTTGGGTAAATGGCTTTCCCAGTCGGTGCTGTGGATGACTACATCATCTAAGTAGGCCGAGGCGCACCGACGATGTGGTCGCAGCACTATGTCCATTAACCTTGGAAAGTGGCGGAGGCGCCATGCAGGCCAAAGGGTAACACCTTGTAGTGATACAGGCCCTGCGGGTAACAAATGCGGTTTTTCCTTAGCCGACTCGTTAAGGGTACCTGCCAGTACCCTTTAGTGAGGTCCAGCACAGAAAAATAACGGGCTTGTCCTAAACTTTCAACAAGCTCGTCTACTCGGGGCATGGGATACGCGCCAAACTTGGATACTTCATTTAACTTGCGAAAGTCGTTGCAGAACCGCAACGTCCCATCCGGCTTGGGTATTAGGACTATGGGACTGGCCCACTCACTTTTCGACTCCTCAATGACATCGAGCTTCAACATTAACTGCACTTCCTCCGCGATGGCCCGCCGCCGAGCCTCGGGTACCCGGTATGGTTTTAACCGACCTTGGCCTGAGGCTCAGTGACGATGTCATGTCGGATGAGAGACGTGCGGCCAGGGAGGTCCGAGAACACATCCGTGTTCCGACTGAGAAACTCCCTGACTTCCTGAACTTGTTTGGAAGACAGGCTGTCTGCAATTTTACCGTGGTTACGGCTTCACAGGCCTCGAACTGTGGGGCTGGACCCTTTCACCTAGAAGCCCTGGCCGGGGCTGGGGTCGTCGGCCGCGTCCCTATCTTTCCACGGCTTAAGTAAATTCACGTGGTACACCTGCTCCGGCTTGCGCCGCCCTGGCTGGTGTACTTTGTAATTTACTTCCTACTTCTCGATCACCTCATAGGGGCCCTGCCACCTAGCTAGGAATTTGCTGTCAAGGGTGGGTACCAGAACCAAAACCCGATCTCCCGGATTGAAGTCCCGCACTCGAGCCTGACGATTGTACACCCTACTCTGGGCTTGTTGCGCTGCCTCCATATGCTCCCGGACCAAGGGCAACACCCTTTCCATCCGTTCCTGCATCTGGGCGACATACTCAATGACACTTTTGTGGGGGACAGGCTGTTGTTCCCATGCTTCCTTGGCGATATCCAACAGGCCCCGAGGGTGTCTGCTATAAAGCAGTTCGAAGGGCGAGAACCCAGTAGAGGCCTGGGGCACCTCTCGCACTGCGAACATGAGATAGGGCAGAAGCAGATCCCAGTCCTTCCCATCTCTAGACACCACCCTCTTTAACATATTTTTTAGAGTTTGGTTAAACCTCTCCACAAGACCGTCTGTTTGCGGATGGTAAACGGACGTCCGTAACTGCTTTATACGCAACAATTTACACAGTTCCCTCATTACTTTGGACATAAAAGGGGTCCCTTGGTCTGTCAGAACCTCTTTAGGCAGGCCCACACGGGAAAACATGTCCATTAACTCTTTGGCAATGAGCCTAGCTGAGGTATGTCGCAGAGGCACCGCCTCCGGATACCGAGTGGCATAGTCGAGAACTACCAGAATGTGTTGGTGGCCCCTGGCAGACTTTGGTACAGGCCCAACTAAATCCATAGCGACTCGCTCAAACGGTACTTCAATAATTGGCAGAGGTACCAGAGGACTACGGAAATGTGGCTGGGGGCTAGTTATCTGACAGGTTGGACAGGACTTACAATAATTTTCTACCTCCTTGAACACACCGGGCCAATAAAACCGCTGCAGTATGCGGTCCTGGGTTTTCTGCCACCCCAGGTGTCCCCCAAGAACATGTTGGTGGGCAAGCTCCATGACAAGCTTACGATACGCTGTGGGCACCACCAACTGTTCAACAGGTTCACCTCGGATTTGGTTCACCCGATACAACATATCCTGCAGAACAATAAATCGTGGGAACATTAATTCAGCCCCTGGTTTCTGGGGTTTACCATCAATTTCCAGCACATTCTCCCAGGCCCTGGTGAGGGTTTGGTCCCGGTGTTGGGCGGTCCCAAAATTATCTCCGGAGACGTGGAGGTCTGCCAACTCAGGACCTGGTGGCAAGTCCTCCATGTCTCCCACCATTACACTCAGTGGGGGTGTCTCCCTCTATCACAGAAGTGGTGGTCACCCCTACCGCAGGCCCTTCGGACTCGGGCTCCCAGGGCTCTGGCCTCCCACAGGAACCAGGCCACTCTGCTAGGGTTACCCCTGTCTCAGGGCTATTAGTCACTTTCACCTCAGGCCATAGTGACGGAAAACCAGGGAAGTCTCTCCCAATTATTAGTTCATACGGTAGTTTGGCGGAGATCGCCACTTCACAAGTCCAGGTGCCGGCCGCCGTGGACAGAGACATTTCAGCAGTGGGATAGTCCTTTAAGTCTCCGTGTATGCACACCACCCCAACTTTCCGGCCCGTATACTGGGTGGGCTGTACCAGGGCAGCACTTACCAGGGTTACCAGGCTCCCTGAGTCCAACAGCGCCACTGCCAGGTTATCCCCGACTTGCACCTGGCACAGATGACGACTGTCCATTGTCTCGGGATGCCGGTCGCACACAGTCTCCGGGCATACATGGAAGCCCGGTACCCATAATTAGTCTCCATGGGTTCCCCCACTGTGGACAGTTGGCCCTTATGTGTCCAGGCTCCCGACACTGCCAGCAGACCACTGGGGACGGATCTGCAAGAGGTACCTCCCGGGCGGGTTTGGCCGGCCGCCGGGACTGGGGTGGAGATTTGCGGGGTTTGACTGGCCCCCTCCCAAAAGAACCCCCTGCAGGTTTCTGGTGGCCTCATATCGTTCCACCAGGTCGACCATCTCAAGGGCATTGGTGGGGGATACCTGGCCGATCCAGTGTTGAAGGGGGTAAGGCAAGGCCCTCCAAAACATGTCAGCCAGCAGCCGGTCCAGCATAGCAGTCGGACTCAGAACCTCAGGCTGCAGCCATTTTTGCAACCTGTGCAGCAACTCATAGTACTGCGGCCTGGCGGGTTCAGCCACGTTAAAGTCCCACTGGTGGACACGCTGAGCCCGGACCAACACATTTACCCCCAGTCTGGCCAGGATCTCCCCTTCACCGTGGAATAATCAGCAGCCTGGTCGTCTGCCAAATCAAAAAACTTGCTGGGGTCCAGACGCCAGGAACGGAGCGACGACCTCTGCCCACTGTTCTCGGGTAATTTCTCCCTCACGGCCACCTTCTCGAACACCGCCAGATAGGTCTCAACATCATCCGAGGGGGTCATCTTAGGGATCGCGGCACGGACAGCTTTCCGGGCATCGTGGGACGCGGTGGGACGCTCCTGCCGCTTGCAACGCCATCACGTGCTGTAGCAGTAGCTGGTTGGTCTCCCGCTGCTGCACGTTAGCCTCTATGAGGGCTTTCACAGCCGCCTCCATTTTGTCGGGGATCACAGGCTGCAACTTTGCTGGCTTAATATAGGACATTCACTTTTGCTCAGCAAAAACAAAGTTCGGCGTTCACGCCAGCCTCACTGCGCATGCCCGCATCCGACACCAAATGTGGGGAGTCGCTCTGGTAGACAGCGGTGCGGGTGCAGTTTAGAGGCAAAACAAGGAGTCCAGATTGTGCATCAAACAGTGTTTTATTCACACTTGCACACCAGAAATGAAAACAGTCTCTTGGTGACAGTTCACACACAACAGAAATCATGTGGCAAAACCAAAAACAGGCCAACACAGGGTCCAGTCACCTTGGGTGGTTTAAGTGCGGGTTCACACCTAGCAGTCGGTTCAGCCGCAGGCGATTCCTCCTTCAGGTTGCAGGGAAACACCACCTTGCTGAGCTCTGTCCTCCAGGACAGAGAACTCCAGAGCCCTGTTAGCAGGCTCCAGGATAATCACACCAGACACAGCTGATGGCTGTGTTTTATACCCAGCCCAAAACTCGGACTGGACCGTGGGGAGCAGCCACCCACCCTACTCTTTAGCTGCTCCCAGTAAGAGCCGGCCCGGATCGGCTTTGCAGCCATGCTATTTAAAAGAGTCATAACAGCACTAGCTGCTGCAGACAAAAACCCGGCTCTCACCTCACCGAGGTTGCTGGCCACGTACCTGCCATTGCACCTTACCACAGATGCTTTAATAAAGATCTCCGTTTTACTGGATGCTGTAATTCTCCCTTCTGTCCTTCAGCATTTTTTCATGTTTCCTGCACACTTTTGTTCATCTTAGCAGGTGAGCTGGACTGATTCTGCCTTTCTAGAAAAATTTAAAAAACTAAACAACTCCCCTCCTTCACTCTGGCCCCTCCTGGGCTTGCTGCATAATCAGCTGACAAATGAGTGTTTGCTTGTTTGTCGGCGAATCACTGCACTGTGTACATGGGCCAATGATTGAGAAGAAGTATTTGAATGAGCACAATTCAAGCATAGCCTGCTTCTATAGGCTTTGATTCTTTGGCACATTAAAATCATGCTAGCTGTTCTAAACCCCATATTGGTGCGATGTTGTGCCCAGTATGAGCAGTACTTGACCCCACTGATCAAAAGTCTGAAAAAGCACTAGCATCACTCACAGAAGCGTTGTGGCCTTCTCACAGCTTTGCCTAGGCTATGTAACTTCATGTTCATCGATCACAAGGCCATACCAAACATACCGAATGGCCAAATGAGCACGCACAAGAACACTAATTCCGAAACATTGCTCATTGTAAACACAGCAATGGTCAGCCAACAAATGAGTAAATGTTCATTTCTGTGAATGTAAAAACGCTCTGGTCAGCAGAACTGTACTAGCTATGTGTTGTTGACAATAAGGTAAAGTGTATGTGGGATAAATAAATGTAACAGTCGTTCCTCCCACATGCTACAAAGTGGATCCGCTGCAGGGCACTGGCAAACTAGAAACTATCGCTAAGGCACATTTCCACAGAGGATGGTGTCCTGCGAAGAGGCAAAGGCCTGAGTAAAAGGAAGTTAGTCGCTCTACTCTGGCAGTTAGTCCCAGCAGAAGGGAGGAGGGGAATGCTGGCAGGTCTGAACCATCAGCATACCAGTGTTGGAGTGGTTAGAAGATGCAGTGGTCGTACCTAGAGAGGAGTGAATTGAAGTTGACAAAGTGGAATTCGATCCGAATTTCAGAAAAAAATTGATTTGCACCGAATTCGAATTTCCTCACGTTTCGTGGTAACAAATCAAATTTTTTCCTAAAATGGCTGCTGCACGTGTTTGAACATGGAGCAAGGAACTCTGGGAATGAGCGATCACCTACAATGAAATGCATGCAGCCAATCAGCAGCCATCCAGCCCTGTGATGTCACAGCCCTATAAATAGACTCAGCCATCTTGATTCAAACACTTTACAGTGTACTTAGTGCAGGGAGAGACGTCAGCAGGCGCTAGGGACAGTGGTAGAAAAGACTTTAAAACTTTTATTTTGCTGTATAATTCAGGAAAAGGATTGGGAGGAATCATTCCACAGTATTGAAGCAGAACAGGGTTAAGTAGGGGAGTTTACAGTCTGGGTAATAGGAACAATCCTATTACACCTTGCTGCACTGGGGATCTAAATTGCCATTATACAGCTCTGTAATTCCAGCAAACCGTTCTTGTTATTGGGGTGCAAGTGCTGTTTGATACAGCCATTAACAGGCTTTCTTACAAGGAAATATTTATACGTCTTATTGTGTGGTGCAGTTTTATGTTTTAAAACATTTTCCGGCTTGCATTAGTGGGAAAAAAGGGCTTATTATATTGGCCGTTGTGTGGTGAAGTGCGAAAATTACAGCCCTTTTTGTCGTGTATTAGTAGCAAAAGAAAAATATATTTGCCGTTCAGTGGTGCAGTTATATGTTCTAAAGACCTTTTTGGTGTGTATTAGTGGCAAACAAATATACATTATTTACTGTTCAGCAGTGCAGTTATATGTTTTAAAGCCCATTTTGGCATGTATTAGTGGCAAAAAAATATATATTATTTGCTGTTCAGTGGTGTAGTTATATGTTCTAAAGCACTTTTTGGATTGTATTAGTGGCAAAAAATATATATTATTTGCTGTTCTGTGGTGCAGTTATATGTTCTAGAGCCCTTTTTGGATTGTATTAGTGGCAAAAAATATAAATATTTTTTGTCGTTCAGCAGTGCAATTATGTGTTCAAAAGCCTTTTATGGCGTGTATTAGTGGCAAAAAAATATATATTATTTGACGTTCAGCCTTTTGTGGCCTGTATAAGAGGAGGAAAAGTATTTGCCGTTTTGTGGTAAAGTGAGAAAATTACAGTCCTTTTTGGCATGTATTAGTGGTAAAAAAATATATATTTGTCGTTCAGCTGTGCAGTTATATGTTCTAAATAGAGATGAGCAAACTTCTATTTTTAGTTCGGCGTCTAAAGTTCGGGTTCGGCTTATCGTAGCATCCCGTTATGGATTCCGCAACCGCGGACCATAACGGCATTTGGAATCCATGAGGGGATGCTTCATTGAACCCGAACCGTGGACAACCCTAAGGACCTAGGGTGACATCACCGTCATGTGATCAGTGCAGGGGGCGTGGAGTGCGGAGTGTTGTGGGTAAAATCACCTACTTGGCGTGTGACAGTTTTTTGTTAATCCGCCGGAGGAGGTGAACATGGCTATTTGTAAAATCTGTAGGCAGAAGGTGAATCATTGCCAGGGTGCAAATGTTGGCACTACATTCCTGTGTCAACATATGCGGCATCACCATAAAGTGGCCTGGGAGAACTGTGGCTCCGATGTGGTGGTCCAGCCTGCCGCAGCAACCGCTGCATCACCCAGTGGCACACACCCGATTTTAGGCAGTCAAGGCTCCACCACCTCAGCCGAAGGGAGCTGTCTGTCCTTCCCATCATCTGCTGGTCCTGATACTTCTGCTCCTCCTCGTCAGTCATTCCGTCAGCAATCAATCACCGAAGCGATTGCCAAGAGACAACAGTATGTTTACACTCATCCAACGGCGCAGAAGCTGAATGTGCTCCTGGCCAAGTTGTTGGTGCTACAGTCCCTCCCTTTGCAAGTGGTGGACTCAGCATCTTTCAGAGAACTGATGGCTTGTGCCAAGCCGAGGAGAATAGTCCCAAGCCGTCATTTCTTTGCCAAAAAGGCAGTACCAGCTCTGCACACGTATGTAGAACAAAAAGTGGGCTAGTCCTTTAGCCTGTCGGTGTTTGCCAAAGTGCACGGCAGCGCCGACGTGGGGAGCTATAACTACGGTCAGGGACAATACATGTCCTTTACGGCCCACTGGGTGAATGTGGTTCCTGCACAGCCACACCAGCAACTTGGCCATGTGATGCTGCTTCTGCCTTCACATTCTCACGCCGTTAGTCCTGCACACGATTGCTTGATGATTCAAGCAGACAGGAAGTACTCCCCTGTGTAACTTCAATGTCAGCCAGTGGCAGCTCATGTGTGACACCTGCCGTTTGCTGAGGCCCTTTGAGGAGGCCACTTTATTTGTCAGTTGCCAGGACTACGGGATGAATAACATCATTCCACTGCTTCATGTCCTGGAACAGATGCTGGTAAATCTGGCTGGTCAGGGGACTGGAGACTTGGTGACTAGATCTCACGGGCCCTGTGGGGGCTGAACTGGAGGAGGAGGAGGATGTTGGAGCACAAGCAAAGTGTAGCGAAATGGGTGATTTTTCTACACAGGTGACAGGAGGAGCAGGAGCAGCCAGAGGAGCTACAGGGCAATGAGGCAGAGGACCCAAACACACCGTAGCAGTATGCAGTGGAGATGGAGGCAGGGAGTCCCTCCGAGTCACTTGCACAAATGGCCTGATACATGCTCACTTGCTTGCGTAGTGACAGCCAAATTGTCAGCATTCGGCAGAGGGATGACTTCTAGCTCTCGACCTTGTTGGACCCTCGCTACCGGTCCAAAATGGGGGCTTTTTTTACACCCGCTGAGAGGGAGGACAAACTGAACTAATATCGAGACATCTTATGTAGTCAGTTGGCGTCTGACTATATGCGCCATCATCCATCCTCTCGCAGGTCTGATCGGGGGGCCTTCTGTGCTCACGTTCCTCTGCCATGGCTGCTGTGGCAGGGTGAGGGATAGGAGCAGTTCCAGCTCCATCAGCAGCAACTTGAGTCTAGAGTCGCTGATCAGCAGCTTTCTTCACCCACCTAGTGAAGAAACTACTTACCAGCAGCAGCTAGACTTACAGCAGGACGTGAACCAGCAGGTGGTGGCATACTTGGACAGCACCCTGCCACCCTACATTGAAGATCCACTGAACTACTGGGCAGCCAAACTGGATTTGTGGCCGCAACTGCCAGAGTTTGCCATAGAAAAGCTGTCCTGTCCAGCCAATAGTGTGGCATCAGAACAGGTGTTTAATGTGGCGGGGGCCATAGCTACCCCAAGAAGAACTCGCCTGTCCACACAAAATATGGAGAGCCTGACCTTTGTCAAGATGAATCAGGTGTGGATCAGCCAGGATTTCCACCCACCAATGCCTGATGCATCAGACTAGATCATCCATGGTGCCACACCTACACTTTGACAAAAGAGGCCAGTTTCTTCTGGCTACCTACCTCAGCTACTATTCTGATGCTGCCACCCCCCTGATAGCACACATCCGATGCCAGGTGCTCCTTCTTTTATCCACCACCTTCAGCTGGTATTGGTATTGCCAGCCACCTCCCCACTCTGTCACCGGGTCACTCTGTGGTCTCCTGATGCTGCTGCCACATCCACACTATGTCACCTTGCCACTCTGTAATCTCCTGATGCTGCTGCCACCTCCACACTATTTCACCTTGCCACTCTGTGGTCTCCTGATGCTGCTGCCACTTCCACACTGTCACCTTCCCATTCTGTGGTCTCCTGATGCTGCTGCCACCTCCACACAATGTCACCATGCCACTCTGTGGTCTTCTGATGCTGCTGCCACCTCCACACTATGTCACCTTGCCACTCTGTGGTCTCCTGATGCTGCTACCACCTCCACACTATGTCACCTTGCCCTTCTGTGGACTCCTGATACTGATGCCACTTCCACACTATGTCACCTTGCCACTCTGTGGTCTCCTGATGCTGCTGCTAACTCCACACTATGTCACATTGCCACTCTGTGGCCTCCTGATGCTGCTGCCGCCACCTCCACACTGTCATTGTGCCACTCTATGGCCTCCTCCTGATGCTGCTGCCACCTCCAAACTCTGTCATTGGGCTACCCTGTGGTCTTCTCATGCTGCTTCCACCTCTCTACTATGTCATAGGGCCATCTGTGGACTTCTCATGCTGTTCAAACCCTCCCTACTTCATGACTGGGCCATTATTTTGCCTTTCATCATTTATTTGACCCTTTTTTTGATATGTCAGAAGGAAGGAAAATTAGATGCACAACGGATCCTGTCTATGTAACAGCTGTAAGGCCTACATGACATGGCCCCTATTTTGCATCACAATTGGCTTATGATTTGGTAGCCAAAAGCAGGAGTGAGTACAAAACACATTAGACATGCGAATATTCCATTCACGTGCCATCTCTGTTTTGGATCCACTCCTGTTTTTTTTTTTTCGCTTTAGCAATACTGATGGATTACTGACCATATGCTGACCGAGTGAAGACGCATGCTCCACAGACAGGATCTGTTTTTTGGGGGTTATTGTTCTGACGGATCAGAGGAAGGGCAAAATAATCAGTGACGTGAGCACAAACTTACTGCTGACATCCTCTCCACTCTGTTGGGGGTGCTCTACTTGTATGTGTTTAATAGAACAGGTTCTGTAGACATCTATATCGAATCAGCTGCCAACAGTGTAAAAGGAGTGCACTTCTTCTTGACACTAACATTGACCTCTAAGGCCGAGTTGATACTTCAGTTATTTGGTCAGTTTTGGCCACGGAACTGTCCAAATAAATGAAGTGTGCAGTGATTCCAAGAGTGACGCCTGTCATCTACATGTCATACTGACTCACAGTATTGTTTCACTACCACAGCAGACTCCCTATGCGTGTTACTGCAAGGTACAGTGTTCTACACCACTACAAAGGCTCTCTGCAGCCAGGAAATAGCTGTTTCTTAACCCAATTCGCCACAAATAAATTCATATCGAACCATGATATAGGCGGCTGTGTGTGACCAAACCAGGGTGAGTCTAGGGTGCTATAGCCAGGTACGGGGACAGGGCATTCCCACCATCAGCGTCTGTCCCTGGGCTGAGGAGTAGCTAGGGTGGACTAGGGATAGAATTTCCACCCTGGTCGCTACCGACATCCCGCACCCTTGGTTACACTCTTATAAATTCTGCCATATGTGGCTACTCTATTATTGGTGATTGGTATTTCACTAGCGATTATTTGCGGTGTATTTTATCATATGTATTAAGTAAAAGTTATGTTTTAAATAATTGGCACTCATCCAGTGATCGATCTCCAAAAGACATCTGGCCAGATCGACTTGATCAACTGTACCTTTGGCAAGCCTAAAGTACAGTTGTGTATCATCCGCATAAACATGAAACTGAAGATTGTGGCTCCTGATGATGTCGGCTAATGGTCTCAGATAGATGTTGAACAAGACTGGAGATAGTGCCAAGGCTTGTGGTACTCCACAGGACAGTGGGAGATCGGCAGAGTAGAATACCCCCAGCTTCACTCGTTGTACCCTGTCCTGGAGAAATGAGACCATCCATGCCAAGGTCCTTCTATCTAGTCCGGCTACCACTTTCAACCGGTTCAGTAACACTTGATAGTCAATAGTGTCAAAAGCGGATGATAGGTCCAGAAGGACTAGGACCATAGAGTCGTTCTGGTCTAATGCCATCAGTAGATCGCCCTGGACATTGACCAGAGAGGTCTCAGACTGGAATCCCGACTGGAAGTCGTCAAGAATGTGATTGGCCTCCAGATATCCCTGTAGTTGTGCAACAACCTCTCTCTCGCCTATCTTTGCAGCGAACGGCAGTCCCGAAATCGGTCTAAGGTTACTCAGATCGGTCACAGGTAGCGCCGGTTTCTTAGGCAGGGGTGTTACCACCGCCTGCTTCAGAATAGCCGGCACCTGACCGCTGAAAAGGAGCTATTTATAATGTCTCAAATGTATGGTGCCATTGCCACCACAGCGGACTTCACCACGGCCGCCGAGCATGGGTCTAGAGGCGAGGAGGAGGATCTGAGAGCTGCAATGATTTCAATCATTCTCTCCTCAGAGATGTGCTGAAATTCTGTGAGGGAATAGGGTAAGGTTGATAGGGTACATAACAGTATATAACTTTCCGATAAAAAAACATTTGCAGAAACTACCTGTACTAGTGTTCTGCACAGTCAGTCCACTTGGCACATGTGATATGTACTGTATATTTTCCTTCATCTCAAATACAGTATTTGTCTACTTTGAAATGTATCTCCTATATCATAATTATTCCTCTATTCCCAGAAATGTTTCAAAAATAAACCTGTCCCTCTCAACTATTCTTCTTGTCCATTCTTCTTCCCTTTCCTAACATGTGGTTTGAAAATAATACTTTGAAAAAAAGATGAGATGAGATGAGAAAGGTGAAAAAGAACAAGACACTAAAAATTCCAAATGAAAAAGAGAGAACATGGATGGCACATTCACATACTATGCATTGATCTATGGCTTCTCATCATAATTAATTGTATAAAATGTGATAATCTATTTACAAGGCCATTTGATAGGTTTGGATGAAAATGCCTAAGTGTCTTGTTATTTTTTTTGTGCTGTCAGCACTTTTCCCATTCGGTCCAGGTGTTTTTTTTTTATTAGCAGGAGTCTGCAAAAGCCTTGATAAACTCCTATGTGGTCTCTGATTAGGTTGTGAGACCATAATAGTCTGACCACAGGGATGCTGTTGGACTGCTGGGTCGTGCCACCTGCAGGAAATGTTTGTGGCGGTGGTGGTGCCCATGTGGTGCTGTGCCAAATTAGAAGTAGAGACCCACTTGAAAAAGGCAACTTTGACGTGGTGGGCGAATCCCATGAGCACCGCTCCTGCAACTGCATTGGGGGTGGGTCTGCAGGCTCCAGTGCTTCATGTTCAGTGGATGAGTCACACCACAGCCTCTCCCTTCGGGCTCGTGCACACGAACGTGTGCCGGAGACGGATCCAGACCCATTCAACTTGAATGGGTCCGTGATCCGTCCATTCTGCGCATTCTCTGTAGTGCTTCTGTGGGGTTCCGCTCCGTCCTTCCGCACCGCATCTCCCAGATCGCGGACCCATTGAAGTGAATGGGTCCGTGATGCGGGATGCACACGGCTGGTCCCTGTGTATTGCAGACCCGCTGCAAGCCCTTCTTCTGTGACTTATTGTTGTAGTGCTCAACCAGGAGAAATCTATAGCGGTCACTCACAGCAGGGGGAATGGACTGTGGCGTGGCTCATACACTGAACATGAAGTACTACAGTGTGGAGGCCCAACCCTGATGCACTTGCAGAAGCAGTGCCCATGGGAGATAAAGTTCATTATGTCAGCACTATGGGGATTAAAAACAGGGACAGAGATACATATGAATGTGTGTCATGTTTCCTGCCTCTACCTACATTATGTCTGTCAGTAGTTTTGCATCAACAAAACTACTGACAGACTTCTTTTAAAGAAGTCATATGGGAAGGAATAAAGGCAAATGGAGGAATTTATCATAAACCAGCGTTTGAAGCCGGTCTGTTATATCCCTATGCATTGCAGGAGGCTGAGCCAAATTTATGACGGGGGTCCCATCTGCTCATGAATGGGGAACAGCCCCGGCAGTCCGTATGCTTAAACCAAAATCTAAAACAGCAGCCCGTAGCTGTCATAGATTTTAGTCTTTTACGCCAGAAAACTGGTGTAAAAAAAGATAAATATGCCAGGGCTGCTGTCCCAAATCCCATCCTCGCCACACACCCTTTTCGGGAAAGTAGCGAGGACTGTAGAGAAATGCCACTTTTGCCCAAAAAAAAAATGATGCCAGAAAACTGGTGTGGGGGGTATGATAAATAGTTTTTATCTCCCAGGTGCAGCCCCACCCGTGTCCAAGGCCTCCGGCTGTATAGCTCTGCCCCATTTTTTATCTTGTACAACCCTTTTAAATGAATGTAATGCAAACTAGTTCTGACATTAATGTAATCATAAAGCATAGTTTATATGCAAGTAAAGCTGCAGTCAATAAACTATTTATTTTTACGGTTCAGTAAGCGCTCAATCTTAAGAGGATAAGTCCACACAAAACCATTTACTCCCAACACATTCTTTAAGAAGCAAAGTGCTTTTTTTGGTTGATAAAATAGAATCTAGTATCAGGGATTATTCTCCTATGCTTGTCAGTGCGGTATATCCATATACCACGTAGCGCTTATCTCTTCTCCCAAATGTATCGCTAAAACCTGCTTATCGTTAGCTGCTGTGAATTGGAAATCTAAAATTAATGAGCTCCATATTCCTGACATGAGTCCCAATGGATTGTTGTCCATCTGGAGCTCACAATGCTCGTCTTCTTTTTTTTTTTCTTTTGGTTCCTAATAATAAAACCAAAGCCTGCTGCAGGATCAGTATGTATCTTGATAGCTTTCCTGGTGGTTCTGTCTTGGATTAGATGAGGATCTTCACTCTTGTAAACAGTGTAATCTTTATCATTTGACCTACTTTGAAAGCAGTTTCATTCCAATGTGTTTTAAAGCAAATGTGTTTGTTGTTTTGTTTCTGAAAGTTTTTTTCAGAGTTAATTAAACATTTTTCTTATTTTATGCATTCTATAGACCTCCAAATAGATCTCAAAATGACTGTCTTACTTAGGAACCCCAGACACGGATTGAGACCTTTGGGCCTGTAAATGAGATGTCTGAGAAGACACTGGTTTGAGGCCCACCTCGTAAGGTTATAAATGATGTGAGTCAGATGTACTTTCCTGCATTCCTAAAATGTAAAAATTTAAATTGTAGTTCTAAAATACCTTTTTAAGAGTCTTTCCATGAAAATAACGTTGTAAGGCCTCAAGTCTGACTTGTCTAGCACCCATTGATTAGCTATTATCTGCTAGACATTTCAAATAAATTTAATATTTAATGTGTTTATGGGCAATATCTGCCAGAGTTTGAGCTACCCTTACAAAGATTCTTAGGATCATTTATTAAACTGGTGTAAAGTAGAAGTGGCTTAATTTCCCATAGCAACCAATCAGATTCCACCTTTCATTTTTGACAGCTCCTTTGGAAAATGAAAGGTAGAATCTGATTGGTTGCTATGGCAGTTCTACTTTACATCAGTTTAATAAATGACCCCATTTGTCTGTTTTGGCTCATAAACTGAGGTCCTGAGTGAGGGACTATCCCCAATGATGTCCATATGCCTTAAAGGATGGGCCCATTAAAGGGGTTGTCCCACAAAAAATATTCAACGGTTTTCAAACCAGCACCTGAATATGAATTCTTTTGTAACTGCATGTAATTAAAAGTTTAGCAAAGCCACTGAATTGTTCAATAAAATGTTCCTTTATAGCGCCACCTGCTGTTTTTTTTTCTTCTTATTTCTTTGTCCTGCTCACTGAGAAGGCCGCACATGCTCAGTTTCATCCTTCAAATGCCTCCTGAGCTGCCCCCTGAGCTGCAGCAGAAAAGACACTTCCCTTGAGCTGTCAGCTTGATATAAATCTAGCAGAGCAATGAATGGGGAGAATCCTGGATCCATGTGAGGTACAGGGCTGTACCTCTGATGCAGTAGGGTTGTGCAAATCCAATTCTCATGCACTGTAAGAACATTTCCTTATGGTTCATTGGGTGAAAGATCTACTTTTTCATACTACAGTATATTGATCACGGCCTTATACAGCATACAAAATTCTTGTGCATCCCCCTCCTGTTCTGGAACTGTCCCCCTCACTTCATCCAAACCTTTCAACGTTCACTAAAAACTTAAATAGACCTTTTCCAACAAATAAATAACCTGTCCTAGGGGAATGGCCACACATAGCATAAATGCCGTTGACTTTCTGACGAGGAATTGAGTGAAGAAAATCTGCCATGTCAGTGCTCCAAACTAAAAAAAAAATATCAAGGAGCCATTGGCTCCTAACCTGAATAATTTAGAAGCCTAATAAATTTTTAGTCACCAAATTTAAAATACATATACCCAGGGGTGTGGAAATTTAAAAACTTGTCCCTCATGACAATCTACTTGTCCCTCATGACAATCTACTTGTCCTGAACTTATACTGTATGGGGGCAGCCACAAGGAGATGTTATACTGTGCGGGGGCCACAAGGAGACGTTATACTGTATGGGGGCGGGGGCCACAAGGAGACGTTATACTGTATGGGGGCAGCCACAAGGAGATGTTATACTGTATGGGGGCAGATGCATGAAGACGTTATACTGTATGGGGACAGCCACAAGGAGACGTTATACTGTATGGGGGCAGATGCATGAAGACGTTATACTGTATGGGGGCAGCCACAAGGAGATGTTATACTGTATAGGGGCAGCCACAAGGAGACATTATACTGTATGGGGGCGGGGGCCACAAGGAGACGTTATACTGTATGGGGGCAGCCACAAGGAGACGTTATACTGTATGGGGGCAGATGCATGAAGACGTTATACTGTATGGGGGCAGCCACAAGGAGATGTTATACTGTATAGGGGCAGCCACAAGGAGACATTATACTGTATGGGGGCAGCCACAAGGAGACGTTATACTGTATGGGGGCAGCCACAAGGAGACGTTATAATGTATGGGGGCAGCCACAAGGAGATGTTATACTGTATGGGGCGGGGGCCACAAGGAGATGTTATACTGTATAGGGGCGGGGGCCACAAGGAGACGTTAGTTATACTGTATAGGGGCAGCCACAAGGAGACATTATACTGTATGGGGGCAGCCCCAAGGAGACGTTATACTGTATGGGGGCAGCCACAAGGAGACGTTATACTGTATGGGGGCAGCCACAAGGAGACGTTATACTGTATGGGGGCAGCCACAAGGAGATGTTATACTGTATGGGGGCAGGGGCCACAAGGAGATGCTAGTTATACTGTATAGGGGCTGCCACAAGGAGACATTATACTGTATGGGGGCGGGGGCCACAAGGAGACGTTATACTGTATGGGGGCAGCCACGAGGAGATGTTATACTGTATAGGGGCAGCCACAAGGAGACATTATACTGTATGGGGGCAGCCACAAGGAGACGTTATACTGTATGGGGGCAGCCACAAGGAGACGTTATAGTGTATGGGGGCAGCCACAAGGAGATGTTATACTGTATGGGGGCGGGGGCCACAAGGAGACGTTAGTTACACTGTATAGGAGCAGCCACAAGGAGACATTAAACTGTATGGGGGCAGCCACAAGGAGACGTTATACTGTATGGGGGCAGCCACAAGGAGACGTTATACTGTATGGGGGCAGCCACAAGGAGATGTTATACTGTATGGGGGCAGGGGCCACAAGGAGATGCTAGTTATACTGTATAGGGGCTGCCACAAGGAGACATTATACTGTATGGGGGTGGGAGCCACCAGGAGACGTTATACTGTATGGAGACAGCAACAAGGAGACGTTATACTGTATGTAGGCGGGGGCCACAAGGAGACGTTATACTGTATGTAGGCGGGGGCCACAAGATGATGTTATACTGTATGGGGCGGGGGCCACAAGGAGACGTTATACTGTATGGGGGTGGGGGCCACAAGAAGACGTTAGTTATACTCTATTGGCCTCTGACGCGTTACACTACATACAACAATAAATGCAGTCACTTACTTTAAAAGTCATGAAACCAGCAAATAGCACATGTGTGCATCAATGGGAAAGATGAACCAGATCAAGCGCTGCCTGGATATACAGCCATCTGATATTTACTCTATGAAAAAAATGTATATCCCAATTACTCCATATGCTGATAACAACTTATTAGATACACCGATGGTGAAGAGCACTTACATTCCTTGGTCCCCACGAGTGATTCCTCCTCTGGCACTTATCAACACTGATGAGCCCACTATTTTTATATCTCACCACCAGGTCAGGTCAACTTATGTCAGGCGCTGACCTGAATCACTTCTGGGTTCTGTTCCTTCCATCTCCAGTCAGTCACAGGTGGGGCGGTCATGTGACGGTTTGTGATCCGCCTTATATTGATTATGTGCACGCGCTGTTCACAGAGACGTCCGGTCCGTGGAACGCATCTGCGTCTCACATACCGGAAGACCATGTACGCTCCTGCCTCCTGTGACCGTAATGCATCATTCAGCAGCGAGGCGCCACAGAGCGATGTCATCACTAAAGTTAAGGCAGACCAGGAGCGGAGCTGACCAATGCGCACTGCCCAATGGACCAATGTTATAATTTATACTAATATTTACGATTCACTATGATACATAGATATACAGTGAAGCCACATAGACCTCCTTATTTTACATACCGGAATGGTGTTTATTGGTTCCTGTGTCATATATCGTGAGCGCCTTTTTTACTTACATGTGTCAGTCGAGTATAGACAATACCCAAAGATATAAATAACAAAAAAATACTGATATTGTATTTTTCTTTGATTCTACAGCAATTGGATGCTTCTCGCATCCGGCCAATTAATTAACCCTACAATCAACATTACAGAGTGTGGCCAGGTTATAGAGGGGGCATTTCATGGTTAGACATATTAAACAGTCAAACTGATGACAAAAAACAAACAACAATGAGCGAGAATATGTATTGGTATTAATCCCTATAGGAGGCCAATAGAGGCAACTTTCATTGATAAATAAGGGCTTAGATTAATACCTATGCAGAATATCGCTGTGTTAAATGTATCATAAATTAATCCGGTAGATGTACGTCTTTGGATCTTAGCCTCTCCCCCCCCCCCACCCCTAGGGAAATAGTGAGGGGAAGATAGGTATAGGTTCGAGGACAGGGAGTCCCCACCATCAGGGGCCATCCCTGGGCAAAGGAAAGAGGAGGGAGTGATATAGGGAAAGTGACCTCCCCCCTTGCCAACAGATATATATTGTAGAGTAAATTAGGATCTATATCTAACACTGTATGGCCGTAACGTACATCGATAGGATAATTATCTACTGTGTGTTATTTGAGTAATAAGTATATATAAGAGAAAGATTCTCTCAGTTTTTTATATCTATGATTGGAATAAACGTGAAGGGTTTTTTGTTTTTGCTGGACCTTTAATATATATGCCATACTGGGGCAGTGAATCCCTTGAATGTATAATATATATATTAAGTGGATGAGATTTTAAAGAAATTTCCTTGACGAGCTAAAGAACTATTCTGCAACAAAATCCACACTTAACTTGACGTATGGTGCAGATTGAATGCCGTACTGCAGCAATTAACTGGCCATGGCGATGATGTGTCCTCAAGCGTCTCGGGGACATCACCAATGAAGCCAGTGAATGTACATGACTATGGAAGGGTTGTCACTAGAGATGAACGAATTTTAAAAAAATTAGTTTCGGACAGTTCGACGAATTTCCCCAAAAGATTTGATTTGATCCGAATTTATTTGTGACGAATCACGTTAAAAAACAGCTATTTCCTGGCTGCAGAGAGCCTGTATAGTGGTGTAGAACACTTGTGTCTTGCAGAAACACACATAGGGAGTCTGCTGTGGTAGTGAAATAATACTGAGAGTCGGTATGACATGCATATGACAGGCATCACTCTTAGAATCACTGCACACATCACTTATTTGGGCAGTCACGGGGCCAAAACTGACCAAATAACTCAAGTGTGAACCTAGCCTTACAGGTCAATGTTAGTATCAGGTATAAAGAACCGTGCAGAGGCCCAAGATTCTACTATAGAGTGAAAGAGCGCTCTCCTTTTACACCATCATCAGCTGACTCCACATAGATTTCTACAGAACCTGTTCTGTTACACGCTGAGACAAGTAGTGCCCCCTGACAGAGTGGAGAGGATGTCAGGAGTAAGTTTGTGTTCACGTAACTGTTTATTTTGCCTTTCTTCTGATCTGTCATAAGAACAACCTTCAAAAATGGATCCTGTCTTTTGAGCATTCAAATGGTCAGCATTTGGTCAGTAATCCATCAGTGTTGCTAAGGCCAAATAAAAAAAAACTGGAGTGGATCCAAAACAGAGATGACATGTGATTGGAAAGTTTGCATGTCTTCTGAATTTTGTACGCACTCCTGCTTTTGGCTTCCAATTCATGAGCATATCCTGATACAAAATAGGGACTGTGTGATACAGGTCTTATGGCTGCTCCACAGACAGGATCCGTTGTGTTTCTCATTTTTGCGTCCTTCTGACAGATTAGAAGAAAGGTAAATTAAATAGTGATGTCAACAAGGCCAAACAGGGACAATAGTGGCCCCGTCATAGAGTGGGGAGAGTGGCAACAGCATGAGGAGTCAACACAGTGGCCCAGTCACAGAGTGGTGAGCGTGGGAATCGCATGAGGAGTCAACACAGTGGCCCAGTCACATAGTGGTGAGGGTGGGAATCTCATGAGGAATCGCATGAGGAGTCAACACAGTGGTCAGTCACAGAGTGGTGAAGGTGTGAATCGCATGAGGAGTCAACACAGTGGCCCAGTCACAGGGTGGCGAGGCTGGGAATCGCATGAGGAATCGCATGAGGAGTCAACACAGTGGTCAGTCATAGAGTGGTGAAGGTGGTAATCACATGAGGAACAGCATGAGTCACAAAGTATGGTATTTTCCCCCCACCACTCCGTGCTGACTGCCTGCTACTGCTGCCTCCATGAACCCGTGCACGGCTACTTCTTTCAGACAGGTAGACTCCTGCGTAACAGGCGGTCTACCCCGAGCACGTTTGGCTACAGATCTCACACTGCTGCCACCCTGCTGATTCATGGCCACGCTACCACCCTGCTGCCTCAGTCGCTGCCTCACGCGCAAGCTGCCACCCTCTTCTCCTGATGAAGGCTCCTCTTCACCCGGCTCCCACGTGCGATCGGCTACAGCATCATCCACTACTGTCTGCACGTCACTGATGTCCCCCTCACCAGTCTCAGGGCCACATGCCTGACGACACGCAACTTCAGCTCCCACGCGACTCTCATTATCTCTACTTGCCTGACTACCGGAGGAAGCACCTGTCTGTCGGATATACTGTACTGTAACAATAACTGCAAGGGTGAAAGAGCAATAGTGTCAGGCCGTAATTTCGCACCAACTCTGCAACTACTGATTGACTCATCCAATTAAGTGTAAAAGAATTTGAACACCCTAAAATGTGTAGTATCAAACCAGGTTTGGGTCAAAAACACAAAACAGGTACAGATCTTTCCATTACACCGTCACTACTGCTTTTGGCTCACAAAAAATGATGGAAATAACTGACCATATAACTGAAGTGTGAACTCACCCTAAGGCCTCATGCACACGTCCGTATGTATTTTGCGGTCCGCAAAAAACACATACACAAAAAATACGGTTGACGTCCGTGTGCATTCCATATTTTGCGGAACGGAACAGCCTGCCCCTAATAGAACAGTACTATCCTTCTCCATAATGTGGACAATATTAGGACATGTTCTATTTTTTTGCGGAATGGAAATACAGACATACAGAAATGGAATGTACACGGAGTACCTTTCGTATATTTTTTTTTTTGCGGACCCATTAAAATGAATGGTTCCGCATCAGCCCTAAAGTGTGTAGTATCAGGTCGCTATTTCACACCAACTCCACAAATACTGATTTACACATCGAATTAAGTGTAAAAGAATTTGACCACGCTAAAAGTGTGTAGAGAAGTGTTCTGCTTCGGCGAACGGCGGCGAACCCTTTTCGGTTCTCTGTACTCAGCCTTTGTGGTTTGATCACCTGTAGTTTTTTTCCTTTTTTTTAAGCCTGAGGTTTCATCGCAGAAGCAAGGATGGAAGGATGTACTTACCGTATTTTTCGCCCTATAAGACGCACCGGCACATAAAACACACCTAGGTTTTTGGGGAGGAAAATAAGAAAAACAATATTTTTAACCAAAAGGTGTGCTTTTGGTGGTTTTGGAACTAATGGTGGTCTGTGGATGGCACTGTTATGGAGGGGATCTGTGGATGTCACTGTTATGGGGGGGATCTGTGGATGTCACTGTTATGGGGGATCTGTGGATGTCACTGTTATGGGGGGATCTGTGAAGGACACTGTTATGGGGCATCTGGGGGTGGCACTGTTAAGGGGGATCTGTGGATGTCACTGTTATGGGGGGGATCTGTGAAGGACACTGTTATGGGGGATCTGTGGATGATGCACTGTTATGGGGTATCTGGGGATGACACACTGTTATGGGGGGAACTGGGGATGACGCACTGTTATGGGGGGTCTGTGGATGACACACTGTTATGGGGGGATCTGTGGATGACGCACTGTTATTGGGGGATCTGTGAAGGATACTGTTACAGCCCCCCTGTAACAGTATCCTTCACAGATGCCGCCCATAAAACGGCTGGCACTGTTATGGGGATCTGTGGATGACACTGTCATGGGGGATCTGTGGATGGCACTGTTATGGGGGATCTGTGGATAGCACTGTTATGGGGGATCTGTGGATGGCACTGTTATGGGGAAACTGTGGATGGCACTGTTATGGGGGATCTGTGGATGGCACTATTATGGGGGATCTGTGGATGGCACTGTTATGGGGGAACTGTGGATGGCACTGTTATGGGGGATCTGTGGATGACACACTGTTATGGGGGGATCTGTGGATGACGCACTGCTATTGGGGGATCTGTGAAGGATACTGTTACAGCCCCCCTGTAACAGTATCCTTCACAGATGCCGCCCATAACACGGCTGGCACTGTTATGGGGATCTGTGGATGACACTGTCATGGGGGATCTGTGGATGGCACTGTTATGGGGGATCTGTGGATAGCACTGTTATGGGGGATATGTGGATGGCACTGTTATGGGGGAACTGTGGATGGCACTGTTATGGGGGATCTGTGGATGGCACTGTTATATATGTGTCATCCACAGACCCTCCCCACCCCATAACAGTGCCATCCACAGATCCCCCATCCCATAACAGTGCCATCCACAGACCCCCTCCCCCCATAGAACTGAGCGAGCTGGGAGGGACTGGAAGGAGGAGCTGGGGGCTGGCAATTGCGGAGGGGCCGGTGCAGTGACTGTACTCTGCCCCCCGCTCCAGTGCTGCACTATAGAAATATAAGATATCTAATTTTCAAATAAAAGTTACTGTCCATGCCTCCCACTCCTAATATTACCGACACACGGCAGCTTCTGTTGAAAGCAGGCAGTAAGGCCGGGCGGCCGGCGCGTCACTCACTGACGTCACGTGCCTGCGCTGCCTACTTTATGAATGAAGCAGGCGGCTCAGGCACGTGACGTCAGTGAGTTTTGTATTTGGGGGTTTGTATTTGCGACTAAGTCTACTTTCCCACTAGCGTTTTGGCTTTCCGTTTGTGAGATCCGTTCAGGGCTCTCAGAAGCGGTCCAAAACGGATCAGTTTTGCCCTAATTCATTCTAAATGGAAAAGGATCTGCTCAGAATGCATCAGTTTGCCTCCATTCAGTCACCATTCCGCTGTAAAGGTGGACACCAAAACCCTGCCTGCAGCGTTTTGATGTCCGCCTGACGAAGCGGAGCCAAACACAATAGAAAACGGATCCGTCGCCCATTTTCTTTCAATGGTGTTCAAGACGGATCTGTCATGGCTATAGAAGACATAATACAACTGGATCCGTTCATGACGGATGCATGCGGTTGTATTATTGCAACAGAAGCGTTTTTGCTGATCCATGACGGATCCGCAAAAAAAGCTATTGTGAAAGTAGCCTAATATTCGCCACAAAGGTGGTGTACATCAGTTCATAAATAAGCCCCCTTGTTCGGTCACCCTGCGGCCCCCAGCAGCAGGTAGGATAGTGTTACACATTGCCCTGCAGTGTAGGAGCTCCACAGCCCAGCAGTGGGGTGTCTGACTGTATCCTGTCTGCTGCTGGGGAGCACGGCAGATGACTGCAATGGTGAAGCAGTAGTGGACAGCTCCCTGCTTCATCATTACAATCAGGTGAGCGCGGGACATACCACAGCTGTTTCGGGACCACGGGACAGCCACTAAAATCCAGGACTGTCCCAGGACTGGAAAGGGGCGCTGCTAGGAGCGCCGGCCCCGCCTCATGCTGCAGCCGCCCGAGCGCTCTGAATTGAGCCTCAGGCGGCTGCAGCACTGACCGGGCTGGCGCGTCCATGAAGCATGAAGAGAGGAGCTGACAGGAGGGAAGCGCTCAGCGCTCCCTCCTGTCACTCCATTGTAGCGTGGCCGAGCCCTGTATGGTCCGCGGTACAGGATAGAGGGGGGAGAATGACAAAGGAGAGGGGGGAGAGAGAATGACAAGGGGAGAAAGAGAATGACAAGAGGGAGAAAGGGAATGACAAGGGGGAGTGTGAAGAATGACAAGGGGGGGGGGTGAAGAATGACAAGAGGGGGGAGAGAATGACAAGGGGGGGGGGGATGTGAAGAATGACAAGAGGGGGGAGAGAATGATAAGTGGGGGGGAGGAAGAATGACAAGGGGGGGGAGAGAATGACAAGGGGGGGGGGAAGAATGACAAGTGGGGGGAGTGTGAAGAATGACAAGAGGGGGGAGAGAGAGAACTGGCGTTAGTTAACCACTTCAGCCCCCCTAGCTTAAACACCCTTAATGACCAGGCCACTTTTTACAATTCTGCACTACACTACTTTCACCGTTTATTGCTCCGTCATACAACTTACCACCCAAATGAATTTTACCTCCTTTTCTTCTCACTAATAGAGCTTTCATTTGGTGGTATTTCATTGCTGCTGACATTTTTACTTTTTTTGCTATTAATCAAAAATTACCGAAATTTTTGCAAAAAAATGACATTTTTCACTTTCTGTTGTAAAATTTTTCAAAAAAACTACATTTCTATATAAATTTTCTCTAAATTTATTGTTCTACATGTCTTTGATAAAAAAATCCAATAAGTGTATATTTATTGGTTTGGGTAAAAGTTATAGCGTTTACAAACTATGGTGCAAAAAAGTGAATTTCGGCATTTTGAAGCAGCTCTGACTTTCTGAGCGCCTGTCATGTTTCTTCAGGTGCTAGAATGTCAGGAAAGTATAAATACCCCCAAATTACACCATTTTAGAAAGAAGACACCCCAAAGTATTCGCGGAGGGGCTTGGTGAGTTCATGTATCATTTCATTTTTTTCACAAGTTAGCGGAAAATGACACTTTCTGAGAAAAAAAAAAAAAAAAGTTTCAATTTCTGATAACTTCTGGCAAAAAAAAAAAATCTCAGACGGACTCACTATGCCCCTCAGTGAATACCTTGGGGTGTCTACTTTCCGAAATGGGGTCATTTGTGGGGTGTGTTTACTGTTCTGGCATTTTGGGCGGGGCTAAATTGTGAGCCGCCATGTAAAACCTAAAGGTACTCGTTGGAATTTGGGCCCTTTGCGCATCCAGGCTGCAAAAAGTGTCACTCATGTGGTATCGCCGTACTCAGGAGAAGTAGGGCAATGTGTTTTGGGGTGTATTTTTACATACACCCATGTTGAGTGAGAGAAATATCTCTGTAAATTGTCAACTTTGTATAAAAATTTTTTAAAAGTTGTCGTTTACAGAGATATTTTTCACACAAAGTATGGGTATATATAAAAATACACCCCAAACACATTGCCCTACTTCTCCTGAGTACGGCGATACCACATGTGTGCCACTTTTTGCAGCCTGGGTGCAAAGGCCCTAAAACCAATGAGTACCTTTAGGATTTCACAGGGCATTTTTACGCATTTGGATTCCAGACTTCTTCTCACGCTTTAGGGGCCCCTAAAATGCCAGGGCAGTATAAATACCCCACATGTGACCCCATTTTGGAAAGAAGACACCCAAGGTATTCTGTGAGGGGTATGGTGAGTTCATGTAAAATTTTATTTTTGTCACAAGTTAGTGGAATATGAGACTTTGTAAAAAACAAAATTAAAAAAACAAAAAAACAATTTCCGCTGACTTATGCCAAAAATAAAAATTCTGTGGACTCACCATGCCCCTCACAGAATACCTACGGGTGTCTTCTTTCCAAAATGGGGTCACATGTGGGGTATTTATACTCACCTGGCATTTTAGGGGCCCCTAAAGTGTGAGAATCCAAATGCATAAAAATGGCCTGTGAAATCCTAAAGGTACTCATTGGATTTTAGGGCCCCTTTGCACCCAGGCTGCAAAAAGTGTCACACATGTGGTATCGCCGTACTCAGGAGAAGTAGGGCAATGTGTTTTGGGGTGTATTTTTACATATACCCATGCTGCGTGTGAGAAATATCTGCTGTAAACGACAACTTTTATAAATTTTTTATTCAAAGTTGTCAATTTACAGAGATATTTCTCTCACCCAGTATGGTATATATAAAAATACACCCCAAAACACATTGCCTACTTCTCCTAGTACAGCGATACTACATGATGTCACTTTTTGCAGCCAAGATGAGCAAAGGGCCTAATTAATGAGTACCTTTAGGATAAGAGCATTTTACGCATTTATTCATTCTCTCACGCTTTAGGGCCCCTAAAATGCCAGGGCAGTATAAATACCCACATGTGACTCCATTTTGGAAAGAAGACACCCCAAGGTAATCCGTGAGGGGCATGGCGAGTTCATGAAGATTTTTTTTGTCACAAGTTAGTGGAATATGAGACTTTGTAAAAATTAAATTAAAAACACAAAAAATCACTTTCCGCTGACTTATGACAAAAATAAAAATTCTCGTGGACTCACCATGCCCCTCACAGAATACCTTGCAGGTGTCTTCTTTCCAAAATGGGGTCACATGTGGGGTATTTATACTCACCTGGCATTTTAGGGGCCCCTAAAGTGTGAGAATCCAAATGCATAAAAATGGCCTGTGAAATCCTAAAGGTACTCATTGGTTTTAGGGCCCCTTTGCGCATCTAGGCTGCAAAAAGTGTCACACATGTGGTATCGCCGTACTCAGGAGAAGTAGGGCAATGTGTTTTGGGGTGTATTTTACATATACCCATGCTGCGTGTAGAAATATCGCTGTAAACTGACAACTTTTTAAATTTTTATTCAAAGTTGTCAATTTACAGAGATATTTCTCTCACCCAGTATGGGTATATGTAAAAATACACCCCAAACACATTGCCCTACTCTCCTGAGTACGGCGATACCACATGAGTGACACTTTTTGCAGCCAAGATGAGCAAAGGGCCCTAATTCCAATGAGTACCTTTTAGGAGGGCATTTTTACGCATTTTCTTCTCACGCTTTAGGGCCCCTAAAATGCCAGGGCAGTATAAATACCCACATGTGACCCCATTTTGGAAAGAAGACACCCCAAGGTAATCCGTGAGGGGCATGGCGAGTTCATAGAAGATTTTTTGGCACAAGTTAGTGGAAATTGATTTTTTATTGTTTTTTCTCACAAAGTCTCCCTTTCCGCTAACTTTTGACAAAAAGTTTAATTTTTCATGGACTCATTATGCCCCTCAGCGAATACCTTGAGGTGTCTTCTTTCCAAAATGGGGTCACATGTGGGGTATTTATACTGCCCTGGCATTTTAGGGGCCCTAAAGCGTGAGAAGAAAAATGCGTAAAAATGCCCTCCTAACAGGTACTCATTGGTTTTAGGGCCCCTTTGCGCATCTTGGCTGCAAAAAAGTGTCACACATGTGGTATCGCCGTACTCAGGAGAAGTAGGGCAATGTGTTTTGGGGTGTATTTTTATATATACCCATGCTGGGTGAGAGAAATATCTCTGTAAATTGACAACTTTGAATAAAAAATTTAAAAAGTTGTCGTTTACAGAGATATTTCTCACACACAGCATGGGTATATATAAAAATACACCCCAAAACACATTGCCCTACTTCTCCTGAGTACGGCGATACCACATGAGTGACACTTTTTGCAGCCAAGATGCGCAAAGGGCCCTAAAACCAATGAGTACCTTTAGGATTTCACAGGACATTTTTACGCATTTGGATTTTCACGCTTTAGGACCCCTAAAATGCCAGGGCAGTATAAATACCCCACATGTGACCCCATTGTGGAAAGAAGACACCCCAAGGTATTCGCTGAGGGGCATGGCGAGTTCACAGAAAAAAAAATTTGGCACAAGTTAGCGGAAATGGTATTTTTTTTTTTTTTTTTTTTACAGTCTCACATTCCACTAACTTGTGACAAAAATAAAATTTTGCATGAACTCGCCATACCCCTCACAGAATACCTTGGGGTGTCTTCTTTCTAAAATGGGGTCACTTGTGAGGTTTTTGTACTGCCCTGGCATTTTAGGGGTCTCCGCAATCATTACACGTATGGCCAGCATTAGGAGTTTTTGCTATTCTCCTTATATTGACCATACGGGTAATGAGAATTTTTTTCCGTTCAGCCTCTGCGCTGAAAGAAAAAAATGAACGTCACATATTTTTCCATTCACATTGATCAATGTGGATGAAAAATCTCTAAAAAATGTGCAAAAAAAAAGAGGGAAAAGCTATAAAGCTGCGATCGCTAAGGGACCCTAAGGCCTCATTCAAGCGTCCGCAATTCTGTTCCGCAAAATTTTGCGGAACAGAAATGTGGATACATTCAATTCTATGGGGACAGACTTTGTCCCGCTCGGATCCGTAATTGCGGATCCGTAGTTGAAGATCCGCAAAAGTATAGAACATGTCCTATTCTTGTCCGCAATTGCGGACAAGAAAAGGCATTTTCTATATAGTTCTGGCAATGTGCGGATCCGCAAAATGCGGAAAGCACACTGCTGGTGTCCGTGTTTTGCGGATCCGCGGATTTGCGGATCCGTGGATCCGCAAAACACATGCGGACATCTGAATGAGCCTTACAGGGGTGATCAGTGACAGGGGGTGACAGGGGGTGATCAGGGGGTGACATGGGAGATCAGGGGTTAATCAGTGACAGGGGGTGGTGGGTGGGTGGGGGCGGTGGGGGGTTGTGTGGTGATTGGTGCACTTTGATATTTTTTCTCTGGTGGTCCCAAGCAAAGGGACCACCAGAGAAGCGGGCAGCAAGCAGATCAGACGCTGTTCACAGAACAACGCCTGATCTGCGATTTTTTCTGCCATATACAGCCTGCCAGCGCACGATCGGCGCTGGCAGGCTGTAGTATAACTACATGCGAGCGCGCCGATGGCGCGCATTGCGCATGTGCGGGCGCGTCCTCGCGTCATCTCGCGGCTCGCGAGATGACGCGCCGATGCGTCCGATCAGAGCTACAGGGCCGCCGCCAGGACGCAATCCTGCGTGCGGCGGTCCTGTAGCGGTTAAAGGGGTTCTGCAGTTTGTTACAACTGATGATCTATGATGGTTAAACCACGCCTCCTAATACTCCGCAGCGATGGGGATTAAAAAAATTAAGGTCAAATCAACTTTGTGTCAGCTGCATGAGTGGAAAGGAGGGTGACTTGCCCAGACAGCACAATGCTACTGTTTGAGCATGAGCTGTTCATCCCTGTGTCCGTCCAGGCCCTGCGCCGGATGGAGGGCAGGGAGTCTGAAAGCCGGCCTAAAACCGGACCTCTGGCCACCCTAGCCACGGGTCCACACACAGAGTAGCCCCATTCAATGGAGCTAATCTGCCGTGGTGTATACACAGAAATTATCTCAGGAAATGCCATGTCGCTTCTGAATGCAGAGTATTTGTGTGAAAATATATTATCTTCACGTGAAAAATGCAAGGCAAAAAAAAAAAAAACTGATTTGGGGTAAGAGGGTGCACAATTAGTCTGACACTAATACCCTCTACCCTTCCATTAGTCAGTAAGGTGGCTCAGTGGTTAGCACTGGTGCCTTGTAGTGCTAGGTCCTGGGTTCAAAACTGGCCAAGTTTATATGTTGTCCCAAAAACATACGGCTACAGGATTTAAATGATAAGCTCCACTGATAATGTCTATAAATCGCTGTGGGACATGTTAGTGAATAAGTAACATCAAGTAGCTTGCCCTTAACTAAGATGGCGCCTGAATCTTCTCTAAGGTCGGTGACGTAATCACGCACAGAACAGCGTGACGGAAGGAGCTGGTCTGTGGAGTTGCAGGCGGTACTACGGGAAGACTGGGCGAACTGCAGAATACTGGGCCGCAGCGGACTCTCTACATTTCCTTCTTATTATCCGGCCTGACGACGCTGCTGTGAGGCCTCCGGCCGAGGAGCCGGACCGAGACAAGATGGCGTCTCCCGTGTGGCTCAGCCCGGGCATTCTGCTGCTGCTGACGGTGGCGGCCGCGGCCTCGGATGCTTCTTGCCCGGCTCCCTGTGTGTGTGAGGGGAGAATGCTGGACTGCAGCAGGAGGAGGCTGGGCCGGCTCCCTGCGGCTCCGCTGCCCGAGGGCATCACCAGCCTGTGAGTATTCAGTGGGCGCTGTATATGGGGGGAGGGCTGGCAGTGATGGGCTACATGCAGGTATGGCAGTGGCCTGGTGTGTCACAGGGAGGAGGAGAGATGCCCTGTGCCCACTGGAGACCTGCATGTAAACATTGGCCGCAGGTGACGTGTTGCTGATGTCATGGATCTGGAGATGGAAGGTCTTGTGCTGATGTCATCAAAGTGGATGTGAGTGACATCACTATGGTTTCAGTTTCTGTCAAGCAGCGCATTTCCATGGGGAAAAGCTCCGTCAGGTTTCTGATCACCCCTGGAAGCCTTTTTGCCGTCGTCTGTCACGTCTTTTTGTGATTCATTGGCCGCAGGGTTCGGTTCAGTACGTTGTTTTGTGAGCGAGAACCGTCAGAGCTGTCTGGCTGCGGTGTTTTTCCCCCATTCAGAACACATGCACACTCAGCCGAGCATGCATGTGTACGAGCAATGTTCAGCAATGTGAAATCTATGGCCAGCGTTGGGATGCCTTCACTCTGTTCATGAGAACACGTTTACCTGCTTCACAAAAAATGCTCATGGGTGAGGAAAGCTCTTCAAGGGGTTGTCCAACGCTAAAATAAATAAAAAAAATAATTCAGAATCCGGCAGAATGCATGAAATGAAGACCCTGCTGGGTCATGTGACCGCGGCGGGGATGGGAGTGGTGACGTGAGAATGATGGGACATTGGCTTTTTTCTTAATTTTATACATCCCGTCCCGCTGCACTGGCGCTTTTTACAGAATCCTGGACAACCCCTTTAAGGAACATGCAATGACCAGTGATTCTGGTTCCAAGTAGTCACAGCACCAGGCAGGATCTATTTTAAGAACATAACGGAGTTGCCTGTTTTTGCGACTTTTTAAATTTTCCAAATGTTGCAGATAATAAATGTAGCTCCACCCCCTTACGACCTAGCCGCGTAGCGCTGGGCTTTATTCTGGAGCGCCATGCATTACGGCACGGAAAAGCTCCTGCCATATAGCAGGTCGGGTCCCGGCTGTCAGTGCCAGGAGTGGGTTGTTACTGTACTTGGTGCATAGCGCCTAACGAGCACTAAAAGGAAGCGGCCATTCCTCTTCCGCTATTGGACAAGGCGATCATGTGATCACCGGTTGTCTTGGTGGCGGTTTTCCCTTTAGATGCCCCAGTTACAGTGAAAAAGGGCAAAATAAGGCCCCATGCAGACGACCGTATTTTGTTTCCTTGTCCGTTCCGTTTTTTGTTTTTTTTTGCTGATAGGATGCGGACCCATTCATTTCAATGGGTCCACAAAAAATGCGCTGTCCGCATCAGTATGTCCGTTCCGTAGCCCCGCAAAAAAACTAGAACATGTCCTCTTTTTTTCTAGTTTGCAGGCAAAGATAGGCATTATTACAATGGTTCTGCAAAAAAAAAACGGATGCCATACGGACGTCACTTTTTTTTTTTTTTTGGGAATCCACAATTTGCAGACCGCAAAACACATATGGTCGTGTGCATGAGGCCTAACAAAAAAGAAAAGTGTCAGTTTTCCCCCAGAGGCCTGGTAATGATCTCTTGAGGGGACATATTCTGTGCCAAAATGAATTAAAAAATAAGTTAAAAAATATAATAATGCAAATAAAGGAAAAACCTAAAAAAACAAAACACCCACACCAACCAAAACGGTCGCCATAGTTTCCCCCGTTCATACGAACCTTTTATATTATGTATTAAAATGACCGACACAAAATAGGGAGCCCACCTTGGTCATTTATTTTGGTGTCATTTTACATATTAAAAAAAATTAAAATAAAAAGCTATAGTTTAAAAAAAAAAAATTTATATATATTTTTTTTAATTTTGCACAGTTTTCCCAAAATAAAATGAAAAAAGAAGAAAAAAATTATCTAAAAACCATATTAATAAAAGCCCTAGGTGTCGCCTAAAAACCGTCGTAAAAATGATTTTGAGCCACGGTCCAACAAATGAAAAAATTAGGACGTGGACGCCCACATGAGGGGCAAGCGCCACCCCTCCCGAAACAGCTGTCTACTGATGGATAGTTGACTTGTCACAAGGTGGCGCTGGTGAGGGGGTTCTCCTTCCCTGGGATGTTGTTTTCCCATGGTGCATTGCCAAAGAAGTCTCCATACAGGACTGGTCTCTTGAAGCCGTACTCCAGAACCGAAAGTGGAGCAGAGGTCAAAATTTTAGGAATGGTGCCGCGTATGACGAGGTGTGTTTAAAACACATAAGAGAGATTTATCAAACTGGTGTAAAGTAGGACTGGCTTAGTTGCCCATAGCAACCAATCAGATTCCACCTTTTATTTTCCAAAGGGGCTGTGAAGAATGAAAGGTGGAATCTGATTGGCTGCTGTGGACAACTAAGCCAGTTCTACTTACATAAATCTGTCATAATGAGCATGAATTCTACCACATTTAGCTTTGTAAATCTCCCCCATTGTCTAGTTATTTTCAAGATCTCTGTTTGCTGTCAGCCAGTGAAAGACATTTTGGTTTATATCCAGGGACTGAAAACATGTATAGACTTCTGCGATCTGGATGGAGTTGTAGTCCTACGTTAGTCCTCCACATCAGCCTTCTTTATTCCCATTGTGCCGGAATCGGCCCACAACTGAGGCTGACGGAGCCAAACAGATCCGATAATGGGGTCCGTTCGGGAGAACAGTTTATTTTGGTGGAGAAAAAGGACCCGAGATTAATACACCAGCCCCAATACAAATCTCTGTCCAGTTCTGGTCTTTTGTTACAGTGTGTCAGTCTGGAGTCCATGAGCTGTGTATCGCAGTTTCCTACGACGTGCCGCCCTGCTTCTTTTAGGTTGTCACGGGAAATGTTCTGCGCGGTGATTCACTCTGCAGATAGGCGCAGGGATCTGCTCGCTGTGGGTTCGGAGAACCAGCGCTGGTATTAAGTGTTCTCCAGTAAATTGTCAGCCTGTGAGTAATTCGCACCCGAAGAATGAAACAAAGCTGAGGCCTGGGGGGGGGTTTCGGCAGACGGTTCCACATGCCGTTTCCCTGTAGGGATTTGTTTATAGGACATTTTCTTCTTTTAGTAGTTTTGCTATTTTTGGCCTATCTCCCATTGTGTGACGTATGGACAAGTGGATGAGATATCTACAGGCAACTTATGGTCCAAGACAAGGGCTCTGTGGTGGACCAAGAGTATATACACCAGCGGAAAAGGAACAAAGTATAAACTGCTAATCAATGATCGCACAGCCAAGGTGGTGCACCCGTTATGTTGGGTTCTGCAGCAGGGTATATGTTGAGGCAGGGTCACTAATACCGGGTGACATCTCCCCTCGCTGTGATACAGACCACCTCATGGTAATAGTCATACAGACGCTGGTTGTCCTCCTGTGCTGTGTCATTCCAAGATCTCCCATCTTGGACCCATAGTTCATCCGCTGTGCACGGTAGATGTGTCGCTCCATCCAGTCCCAGAAACTCTTGAGAGATCCGGCGAGTGAGCTCGCCAGGGGAGCTGCTGGATACCCTGAGGACCACGTTGTGTAGTGTGGGCAGGAACAGGCATGGTAGCTAATGGCCGCGAACACCATGACACCTGGTGTTGGTCCTGTGTGTCTCCGCGCTATGCACAATGGCTGTAGGACTGGTTCCACAATGTCCTGGACATACTGAAGGCCGGTCAGTGTTTCCTCGAATACCAGATGGGAACAGACATGGTAGCTAATGGCCCCCTACACCATGACATCTAGTGTTGGTCCAGTGTGTCTCCGCGCTATGCCCATGATGGCTATAGGACTGGTTCCACAATGTACTGGACATACTGAAGGCTGCTCGGTGTTCCCTCGAATACCAGACAGGAACAGGCATGGTAGCTAATGGCCGCCCACACCATGATATCTAGTGTAGGTCCTGTGTGTCTCCGCGCTATGCCCATGATGGCTATAGGACTGGTTCCACAACGTACTGGACATACTGAAGGCTGCTCAGTGTTTCCTCGAATACCAGATGGGAACAGACATGGTAGCTAATGGCCCCCCACACCATGACACCTGGTGTAGGTCCTTTGTCTCCGTGCTATGCCCATGATGGCTGTAGAACTGGTTCCACAATGTACTGGACATACTGAAGGCTGCTCAGTGTTCCCTCAAATACCAGACAGGAACAGGCATGGTAGCTAATGGCCCCCCACACCATGATATCTAATGTTGGTCCCGTGTGTCTCCGCGCTATGCATGATGGCTGTAGGACTGGTTCCACAATGTACTGGACATGCTGAAGGCTGGTCGGTGTCCCCTCAAAGACCAGGCAGGAACAGGCATGGTAGCTAATGGCCCCCTACACCATGGATATCTAATGTTGGTCCTGTGTCTCCACACTATGCCCATGATGGCTGTAGGACTGGTTCCACAATGTCCTGGACATACTGAAGGCTAATCAGACAGGAACAGGCATGGTAGCTAATGACCCCCCACACCATGACATCTAGCGTTGGCCCCATGTGTCTCTGCACTATGTATGATGGCAGGAGGTACGCAGATGAGGCCATCATTGGTACCAAGGCAGAACCTGCTTCTACCACTACTGTTTCCCATTCATGCCTCCAGTGGACTCTCACAGCACCAGCGCATGCGATGATGAGAGGTGGTGGAGAGGGTGAATGCAGTCCTGCCTCCAGACAGTACTGTGGTTCCCCGCCGCACAGTGGGATTTGGCGGGGATCTGGCTTTCTGGCATAATTGCCTGCTTGCAGTAGTTTTCAGTCAGGCTGAAAGCCGGCATAACCCCGGAGAGCGTCCGGATCCAGCTTAGTCAATGTGAACCCACCCTAAGTGCGGCATAAAGTAGGGACAGCCACCGATGTCAGCGGTCACCCAGAGCCGGCATCATTTTCATCGAGGCCTGGAAAAGAGTCAGTTATTCATGAAGGTGTAGATGTGTCACGCTCCATGATTTGTGACTTTTGTATGAGATTGGGGGGTATTGTATTGTGTTTTTTTTTCATAGAAGGCAATATCGATTTATTTAATATGTCTTGTTATATGTGTAAAAAAAAACTTGCAGGCACTTTCAAATGATTTTTTTATACTCAATCCTGTGTGAAAGCGAAAATGTACATACCGTAGGAAATGGTTTCCCTGTGAGGTACTGCCACATGGAAGGATTCATTTTTCTTAAAGACACGAAGTGTGTACTGTCTTCCAGAAAGTGTTTAGTCTAGCAGCGTCTTCAGCCCGCGGAGAAGCTGGAGCTCCCCGTGTCATACGTGACGGTGTCTGAAATGTGCTTTTTTCTGTATCGCATTGTCACTTGTATAGTCCTACCCTTTTACAGGGATGAGCGTTTGTAGAAATGCTCGTCGCCGATAATTGGCATGTGTAAAAGGTGCCGACAATCCCCGATGCATGAGCAACCTCTCATTCATGGGGTGGTCGTTTCTACAAATGCTGGTCCCCGATAATTGGCCTGAAGATCCATTCATTTAATTTTATTTTATTTCCCATTTTATTTTACTCATTTATTCATCAGAAGATGTTTTTGTTTTTTGTAGGATGGCTGATGGCATTGTGCCTTTCACTTTTACTATCCCAGGGCTCGACAAATCCCAGGCGCCAGGTCGCCATGGCGACCAGGAATTTGGTCCTGGCGCCTGGGTAGTTGTCAGCCCGTTCTGTCAGGTGCCCGGGCGCAGGGCCGGCGCGGACTAGGAGCGCCGGCCCCCTTCATGCTGCAGCCGCCCGAGCGCTCTGTATAGAGCCTCAGGCGGCTGCAGCACTGCCCGGGCTGGCGCGTCCATGAGGGCGCACCGCCCGGGCACAGCATGAAGAGAGGGACTGACAGGAGGGAAGCGCTTAGCGCTCCCTCCTGTCAGTTCCTCATTGTAGCGTGGCCGAGCCTACCGTGGTCCGCGGTACAGGAGCATCTGTCTCCTGTACCCGGCCGGACTGACATGAAGTGCGCACACAGTGTGCACTTCCTGTCAGTCCGCCCGAGTACAGGAAACTAAAGCTCCTGTACCCGTGGGACTATACAAAGCTCGGCCACGCTACACTAAAAGCAGGGAGGAAGAGGGAGAAAGTGAATGACAAGGAAGGGGGAAGAAGGGAGGGGGTGAAAGTGAATGACAAGGGGGGTGAAAGTGAATGACAAGGGGGGTGAAAGTGAATGACAAGGGGGGTAGAAAATGAATGACAAGGGGGAGAAAGTGAATGACAAGGGTGGGGAGAAAGTGAATGACAAGGGGGGAGAAAGTGAATGACAAGGGGGAGAAAGTGAATGACAAGGGGGGAGAAAGTGAATGACAAGAGGGGAGAAAGTAAATGACAAGGGGAAAGAGATTGACAAGGCGGACCCCTCTGCCCTCTCTCCACCGGACCCCTCTGCCCTCTCTCCACGGACCCCTCTGCCCTCCCCTCCGGACCCCTCTGCCCTCTCCTCCGGACCCCTCTGCCCTCTCCTCCGGACCCCTCTGCCCTCTCCTCCGGACCCCTCTGCCCTCTCCTCCGGACCCCTCTGCCCTCTCCTCCGGACCCCTCTGCCCTCTCCTCCGGACCCCTCTGCCCTCTCCTCCGGACCCCTCTGCCCTCTCCTCCGGACCCCTCTGCCCTCTCCTCCGGACCCCTCTGCCCTCTCCTCCGGACCCCTCTGCCCTCTCCTCCGGACCCCTCTGCCTCCCCTCCGGACCTCTCTGCCCTCCCCTCCGGACCCTGTAATCCTTGTAAGGGTTTCCACATGTCATGGCGGCCACAAGTGGCGATCACTTAGACGCTGGCAGCATCTGACGTGTCATATAACCTATTGAAAAGGGGAAGCATTATGGGGGGCCCTATATACTCGCACATTATGGGGGGCACTATGGAAAACAGGGGTAGGAACACTATGGGGGCATCTACTGGGGGCCCTATGTACTGGCATGCATTATTGGGGGGCTCTATAGAGAAGTGGGGGGGGAGCAGCACTATGGGGGCATCTATTGGGAGCTTTATGACGCGGCTCCGCCTGGCTCCTAACTTTTTTAGCTGGCTCCTAGATTCCAAGTAAATTTGTCAAGCCCTGTACTATCCTTTACTTCATAGTAGCTCATAAACGTGTCATATAATCAGATTACGTCTTAATTGCTGCTTCTACCTGGTGAAGGAATAAAGCTCTCTTTACTTAGCTTTTATATACAAGCCGTTTTATTGAGTTTTTCACAAAGCCTTGAAGTGTGTAATCACAATTTTAAAGAAAGTACTTTAATAAAGGGGATCACAAATGTGTCATATGGATATTGCATGGGGGACAGGGATGCACCTTTGGACCTCCATTAGTCCGTGTCCCGTAGGATCTGGCCGCACTGGGTTTTAAATGAGATAAAACAACCTCAATCTCATATGTTGGAACCACAAGAGCATCTCTGTCCACGTAATCTCCTGTGGTCTCAGCATTTACAGCCCACCCAGTGACCTCAGAAATGTTACATAGGAGCTTCTCCTGTGGTCTCAGCAGATACAGTCCACCTAGTGACCTCAGAAGTGTTACATAGGAGCTTCTCCTGTGGTCTCAGCAGATACAGTCCACCTAGTGACCTCAGAAATGTTACATAGGAGCTTCTCCTGTGGTCTCAGCAGATACAGTCCACCTAGTGACCTCAGAAGTGTTACATAGGAGCTTCTCCTGTGGTCTCAGCAGATACAGTCCACCTAGTGACCTCAGAAATGTTACATAGGAGCTTCTCCTGTGGTCTCAGCAGATACAGTCCACCTAGTGACCTCAGAAGTGTTACATAGGAGCTTCTCCTGTGGTCTCAGCAGATATAGTCCACCTAGTGACCTCAGAAGTGTTACATAGGAGCTTCTCCTGTGGTCTCAGCAGATACAGTCCACCTAGTGACCTCAGAAATGTTACATAGGAGCTTCTCCTGTGGTCTCAGCAGATACAGTCCACCTAGTGACCTCAGAAGTGTTACATAGGAGCTTCTCCTGTGGTCTCAGCAGATATAGTCCACCTAGTGACCTCAGAAATGTTACATAGGAGCTTCTCGTGTGGTCTCAGCAGATACCGTCTACCTAGTGACCTCAGAAGTGTTACATAGGAGCTTCTCGTGTGGTCTCAGAAGTTACAGTCCACCTAGTGACCTCAGAAGTGTTACATAGGAGCTTCTCCTATGATCTCAGCAGTTACAGCCCACCTAGTGACCTCAGAGGTGTTACATAGGAGCTTCTCGTGTGGTCTCAGCAGATACAGCCCACCTAGTGACCTCAGAGGTGTTACATAGGAGCTTCTCCTGTGGTCTCAGCAGATACAGTCCACCTAGTGACCTCAGAGGTGTTAAATAGGAGCTTCTCCTGTGGTCTCAGCAGATACCGTCCACTTAGTGACCTCATAAATGTTACATAGGAGCTTCTCTTGTGGTCTCAGCAGTTACAGCCCACCTAGTGACCTCAGAAGTGTTACATAGGAGCCTCTCCTGTGGTCTCAGCAGTTATAACACCTAGTGACCTCAGAAATGTTACATAGGAGCTTTTCGTGTGGTCTCAGCAGATACAGCCCACCTAGTGACGTCAGAGGTGTTACATAGGAGCTTCTCCTGTGGTCTCAGCAGTTACAGTCCACCTAGTGACCTCAGAAATGTTACATAGGAGCTTCTCGTGTGGTCTCAGCAGATACAGTCCACCTAGTGACCTCAGAAGTGTTAAATAGGAGCCTCTCCTGTAGTCTCAGCATTTACAGTCCACTTAGTGACCTCAGAGGTGTTACATAGGAGCTTCTCCTGTGGTCTCAGCAGATACAGCCCACCTAGTGACCTCAGAAATGTTACATAGGAGCTTCTCCTGTGGTCTCAGCAGTTACAGCCCACCTGGTGACCTCAGAGGTGTTACATAGGAGCTTCTCCTGTGGTCTCAGCAGATACAGCCCACCTAGTTACGTCAGAGGTGTTACATAGGAGCTTCTCCTGTGGTCTCAGCAGATACAGTCTACTTAGTGACCTCAGAAATGTTACATAGGAGCGTCTCCTGTGGTCTCAGCAGTTACAGCCCACCTGGTGACGCCCTAGTGTTCATGAAAATCTGGCTGACATTTGCCTTATTACTGTAACTGGCCAGCTAGCGCCCATATGTTTGGGGTGAGGGTATTGGTTCTCATTGAGGTGATCCAGCAGCAGTATGGAGTGCTCCATGGGAAAAGAGCTCTCTCCCTAACTGTGAAAAAGTCTAGTGCCACCTATAGAGTATTGACCGTGACATCTAAGTGGTTTACAGAAGGAGAGAGCTCCCTCTGTACCCCATCAGGGCCCCCATGACTCGATTGCAGGGTCCTAGTGCTGACCATGGCAACTGGAGCCTAACAATGGGCATTGCCATGTACTGCAAAATACAGAAATATTGTAATGTACCTTACCAGCAATCGGAGTATTGGAAGTTCATGTGCCCTAGAATAAAAAATGTGAAAAAAGGACACTTCAAATAAATGGAAAAACCTCGCCTTTTCCATTCCTATCCAGTCCTTAGGAAAGCACGCGTGTGTATGAAAGAATTGGGAGAGATACCTGTTGGCTGCTGAGCGTTCATCCGACAACTATTTCATGTGTATGGCCAGCCTAAGGATCAACTGGTCAGCATAAGGGTGCGTTCACATGTTGGCATCTTTTCTTTCTTTTTTTTCTTCTTTTTTTTTCTCTCTGTCTCTCCCGAAAGTCTAACTCTATGGGAAATAGAAGATGCAGGCTGCACAAGCAAATTTTTTTTTTTGTATTTCTGCCTTTTCAAAACTGCAGTTGCTGGAGCTCTTGCTGACTTTTGACATTTTGCCGACGCCTTCTCCATAGGGAAAACTCCACGAACACCCCAGTGGGCAAAACGACGGGGGCAGATTTACAACTGAAAAAGCATTTTGCGCCAAAAAACTGGCGTGCTTGCTTTGCATCCCATTTAAGGCTCATGCACACAAACGTATTTTCTTTCCGCGTCCGTTCCGTTTTTTGCGGACCATATGCGAAACCATTTATTTCAATAGGTTCACAGAAAAAAAACTGAAGTTACTCCGTGTGCATTCCGTTTCCGTATGTCTGAAAATGTCCTATTATTGTCCGCATTATGGACAAGGATAGTACTGTTCTGTTAAGGGCCAGCTGTTCCGTTCTGCAAAATACGGAATGCACACGGACGTCGTCTGTATTTTTTGCACATTCCGTTTCTTGCGGACCACAAAACGCATACAGTCGTGTGCATGAGCCCTAATGGGAAGGTATTCACATGTTCTGTGGTTTTGACCTGGTTTTGGCTCGAAATAACTGATGGAAATAACTGACCAGATAACTGAAGTGTGAACTCAGCCTTAGGGCTCATTCACACGAACGTATGTGTTCCGTTCCGTACATTGGGGCTGCAATTTGTGGTCCCCAATGAACGGAAAACTTTGGGAGGCCTCCGGGATGGATCCAGACCCATTCAACATGAATGGGTCCGCATCCCTCTGTTCCGCAAAAAGATAGGACATGTTCTATGTTTTTGCAGAATGGACGGAACGGAACCCCAAAGAAGCACTCCGTAGGGTTCCGTTCCGTGCTTCCGCTCTGCACCGCTCTGTATCTCCGGATTTGCGGACCCATTGAAGCGAATGGGTCCGCATCCGTGATTCAGAATGCACACGGAACGGTGTCCATTTATTGCGGATCCGCAATACGCAAATGTAACCCGTACGTTCGTATGAATGAGCCCTTACTGTTTTAAACACTTGTCCGACAAGGGGGGGTGGCATTGTAAGAAGGGCATGGCCTCATTGGAAAAGGGGTGTGGCCTCAATGTGCTACCATGCCTCAAAAATGCTCTAAAATTTTGGTGCATTTTTGGAGTGAAACTACACCAACTTACAGGTGACATAAACTTAGACTACACAGTTTTATGGCTCACAGACAAAATTCTGCCCCGTGGACGAGCTTTTGGCGCATTGACTGAATTGACAATTGTAATTGACAAAGGATTAATGATTCTTCAAACGTATAAAGGTCCTAGCGCCAGAATAGTCAATCTGTGTGAATTAGTAAATCTGCTTCATTGTTTGTTAAAGACGCCGGAAAAAAACCCACAAAAAGCACTGAAAAAATGGCAGGTGGACAATAAAAAAAATCACATTCTGGTTGTGTTATTCCGGCATAAAAAAAAAAAAAAAAGTGTTTGTATAAAGACTGTGAAACCGCGCTGCAGGGAGCCTGATATCTCAGACCAGGGAGGTAAAAAACCAAATCTCTTTTGCTGTGAGGACCATAAATCCATTCCGGAAAGGTCCATCCACATTTGGTTGGAGTTAGATGACTGATTCTGCCGAAGACCAGACGGCACTTTATCAGGGTAATGCCTAAAATATGAGGAACCACCATCGCTAAGCTCTGCTAAATCAGGACAAATAATGTGGCGGGCCTACAATTAGGAGCAGATGTTCCTTGGCCGATGCTGATGCAGAGTGTAACACTGCGCGGTGTGCCCGCCTGCTGCACTTCATTTAACTGGATCTTCCAATAGTTGACATTTATCAGCTAACCACACGAACCCTAAGGGAAGAAGCAGACCTCCAAATTTCGTAAAGGGGTACGTTATCCCCTAACTATCGGATCGTGGGGTCCTACCGGTGGGGAACGAGTACCTCATGGAGCCCCCCTGAAATGGATGGAGCAGCTTGTCACAAAAGCGTGCCGCCGCTCCGTTCATTTTCATAGGAGCGCCGGAGTAAAGTGCTCCGCTATTTCCAGCACTCCCATAGAAATGAATGGAGTGGCGGAACGCTTTCCCACCAGCAGCTCCTTGCATTTCAGGAGAGGTCCTTCTCTTCTCATAATCGGTGGCAGCAGTATGACCCCCACCGATCTGATCTTTATCCCTGTCGACAGGGGATTACTTTCTATAAGCGCTCAGGCCCATGAACGTAAGGGCGCCTTGTCAGTATTGCGGACCGTAAAGCCCGTCCGCAATGTACGGACACTGACTGTGTGCACTCTATGGTGTGGATGTGGACCCACTGACTTGAATGGCACTGCGATCCGCAACAAACGCCCGAAGATAGGACCTCGCCTATCTTTTGTGACGCGGAGGCACAGATCGGAAGCACTATGAAGCGCTCCTGGGGGCTTTTGGGTACGTGCCCCCCACTCCACAAATGGCTAGAACATGGCTATATGTTGCAGATCGCAGACCCATTCATGTCAAGGGTCCTCATCCTCAAACGGAGTGCACACGGGCACTGAGCGCTTACGCTTGTGTGCATGAGCCCTTACTGACATACCTGTTTAAGGAAGATCCAGTGTTACCAGTTGGGGCTGTGTCCCTGCACAGTCTACCCCTGGCAGCTACTGACTAGATAGGTTAAGGCACACCCCCTACTGGTAACACCCAGCTGGACCACTTTTGGCAAATCAATCATAAATTTAGGCTAGTTTCACACTAGCGGCAGCGAGAGGCTGCTGGGAATAAATGTCGGACATGTCGTTGTTCTATTCCGGCAGCCTCTTGCCGTGCCTCTGCCCCACCCCCATTATGGAGCCGGAGTGGTAGTCCGGGGGCACACGTTCACTAGCGGCAGGACGGATCTGACAGGCTGTTCCGTCGGATGAACAGCCTGTAGCAACCGTCCTGCCGCTAGTGTGAAGGTAGCCTTATAGTAGTAATAATAGAGGAGTTGATGAGGTCAGTGTTTGCTATTTTATTATTTTAAATCCCTCACGACCTTTAGCAACAAAAATTCGATGTGCTCTTGCATATTAGACAGGACCTGGCAATAGCCGGCGGTGTATAGCGATGCTGAGGGGGAAAGAAGGGTCTGCGGACCGATCTGTTATAAGGCGATGTTTGTGGCCGCCGCTGGTTCGCCTGCTCCTGTGCTATACATTCTCGCCATTGATTGCGACACGGTATGGGGAGGCGTACTCATTACTGCTCCTCCCTACCGCCCCGGGTTATCGCTCGGCGAGCAGAGTTACTTGAGGTGACAATTCTTTAATGTTGAGACTGATTATTAAGTTCCTTGCAGGAAATTGCTCGGAATTCTCCTCAGTTTTTGAAGTATTCATCCACCCTTCCCCCAAGCACAGGGCTGAGCTGTCACTGCTCCAGTCAGGCTTGTGTTGCTGTAGGGTTCGGAGGCCAAGAGCCCTCGTCTGCTTCCTGCGCAGAGCGCTGCCGAGACCGCTCCGTATTTAATACACCGTTCCCAGACATCTGCTTCTGGTTAATCCATAATAAGAAGGCTTTCAGGTATCTGCCAGAAGCTTGACATTGTTCTGGAGAGCCTGTAAGCAGAGCCTTCTGCCCTGGAGCCATTGACCCTATCCCTGCCGCACAATAGGCTATTGTTGGCCTGGTCCCGGTCCTTCCACGTCTACCTATAGATGCCCCCACTCCGCTTTGCAGTGGTAAGACCCCTGGCTTAGGAGGCCCAGAGGTCCCGCAATGAATGTTTTATTTGTTCCGTTTGAAAAGTAGCTAGTAATTGAAAATCTCATGAAAGGAGCAGACGGGTACACCGCCTCATGCGGCCGCTGAGGTATCACGTATCCTCTCTTTTTGATCGAATAGAAGGCTTTCCCTAAAGCCCCCCTAAGACTTGTCTCATGTGACTTTCAGATCAAGTAGCAGGCATAGGAAAGCTGGAGATTTTCACTTTCCACCATGGCTGTTGCTCAAAACGAGACGATTTTTTAAATTTTGTACAGTTTTGATTATTTAATTAGTGTTTAGCAATTGACTTTATTAAAGGAGTTTTATCACCTTATAAAGTGATGAGTGACTTAATTTGCCTCATTAACAAGAGTTCTTCACCTGTGAGGGGATTGTCCTCACTGCTGAAGAAGCCCCCAATTGACAGGGCCAGAGATCTCGTCCAGCCCTGATAATCTCGCACGTGCACAGCTGCTCCGAGGTTAAAGGGGTTGTCAGAGCTGAATCGCGCAGGGCAAAGGCATTTTATGGAGTTCTGGTGATGTACCAGGCTCTCCATAGGGACTGCCAGGCGGAGGCTTCCACGCAGCAGTGTGCCCGTTGACGTCACTGGCACTGATGGGCGGGCTTTAGCGCTGGCCTAGCCTGTAAAACAGCTTGGGCAGTGCTAAAGCCCTTCCATCAGAGCTGGTGGCGTCACCGGGAACAGTGCTAGGCGGAAGCCTCCTCCTAGCAGTGTGTCAATGTAAGCAAAAAAGCCCTTGCTTTGTGCGATCCAGCGCAGGGCAAGGGAGAGCATCGGAGCATGAAAGGCTCTGATGCTCATATCACGGGGACCAGAGCGGTGAAAATATGGGTATGTCTGGGTCCAGCTCTGACCCCGGACAACCCCTTAAAGTGCAAGCACATAGACTCTGCATGTAGGGGGTAGTAGTGCAGGTGAGATGGTCAGGGCCGGGAGAGAAGTCTAACCTATCAGTCCATCAGCAGGGGGAACCCTCACAGGTGAAGAACTCTTGCTGATGACCATTTCACTCATCACCTAGGGCGCTATGTTTTGCGTTCCACAAATTGCGGAATGGAACGGGCAGTCCATTACAGAAATGCCTATTCTTGTCTGCGATTGTGGACAAGAATAGGACATGCTCTATATTTTTTTGCGAGGCCGCGGAACGGAACAATAGTTCTGAACCCATTCCGCAAAATTGCAGAGAGGATGCAGACCCGTTCATGCGGTGGTGTGAACGAGCCCTAAATGTGATGGCAGATCGCTGGGACCCCTCTAGTCCTGAGAATGATGGGGATGCAGCTGTAGGGTAGCATTGCCTCCTGTTATAGGTTTTCCTGGTATACCGGCTTTCCGGGCACCCGGCTGGGCAGGAGACCATAGATGGCCCCATTAACTTGACTGTTCAAACGAGTGGACATAGCGCTACACCAGCACTGGATTGGTGGGGGGTCCTCCATGATCATAAAGTGGGGTCATATCCTACCAATATGCTGTTTTGTTATGAAATGGAAACCCCTCCATGACTGCTAATATCCCTCTTTACGGTGGTCATTAAGGGGCCGCTGACTTTTTATGGCAGTCTAGTCTACGACGGCTGGGCTCCTGCTCCAATGTCCCTGCTGTTCAACTCCTCAGATGCCACTGGCAATACCAACAGCGGCATTTAAGGGGTTTTAGAACAAGGGGTCTCCCTCTGTCAGCTATCAGCACAGTGGCAAATGAGGTGGGTGCTGATGTCTTCACAGGACAGCCTGGGTGTTTCACAGTATGAGTGATCGGCGGGGTAGGCGATACATTTCCGATCACCACCCCGATCACTAGGATGGGGGTCTCGGAGGAGTGTGAATGGAATGGCGGTCAAGCATACGTCCCTGCTGCTCCATTCAGTGTGTGAGGGGTTGACTAAAACTGCTGAGCACCCCTTCAGTCCCAAAGTCTTTACATGGAGCGGCCACTCCTCCTCTAGTCAGTATAGCATTAGACACTACTGTATATGAGAGATCCACAGCTCTATATAAGTGTGTGACGGTACAAAGACTTTCTGTCAGTGTCTCTTCCCAGAACGTGAGACGAGTCCGGATTTTCGTTTGCTTTATGATAGAAGTTGGCCCCCAAGATGAAGCTGCCTCTTCTCTCCGTACAGATCAGCGACGTGAAAATCCCATCTCATCAAGTTTTTATTTTATTCTTGTGAAGGTTCTCAGACCCGGCTCTCGGCGGTGGAAATGCACCAGATGTGCAGAAATAAACGTCATTTCCTAATTTCGGTATTGTGCGATCCGCTACATTTACCTGCGACGTTGTAGAAAATGGGAGTTTAACGGTTGTATTGTGTCATTCGGTTTCTCTTCATGGCCACGTGTTTTCATGTGTTTTTGTGAGGTGATTTTGGGGGCATTTCTTAGAACGGCTTCTTTAAACTGAAACCACTGATTGTGGCAAAGCCGCCTTTATTTCTTTTCTTAAAGGGGTTGTCTCACTTCAGCAAATAGCATTTATTGTGTAGAGGAAGTTAATACAAGGCACTTACTAATGTATTGTTATTATCCATATTGCCTCCTTTGCTGGCGGGATTAATTTTCCCATCGCGTTATACACTGCTCGGTTACGACCATCCTGCAATCCATCAGTGGTGGTCGTGCTTGTACACTATAGGAAAAAGCACCAGCCTCTGTGCGCTCCCATGGTCCTGGCCACCAAATAGGCTGGTGCTTTTTCCTATAGTGTGCAACACGACAACCGCTGCTGGATTACAGAGCGCTCGTAACCATGGAAACGAGCAGTGTACAACGCGATGGAAAAATGAATCCAGCCAGCAAAGGAAGAAAAAACTTTCTCTACATGATAAATGCCATTTGCTGAAGTGACACAACCGCTTCAAAGGTAAGTTTAGACCGTTTTCTGACTGTCGATTGGCTAATAGAACTTGAAGGGGTTGACATACCCATAATTTCACCCAGGCAGCCCCCCTGATGTTCGCATCGGAGCATCTCATGAATCGCGCAGGGCAAGGGCTCTTTTGTTTACATTTAGGGTTGAGCGAACTTGTGTTTTAAGTTCTGCGTCCAAAGTTCGGGTTATCGAAGAATCCCGTTATGGATTCCGCTACCACGGACTATGAACGGAATTTGGAATCCATGGATTCTTCGATAACCCGAATTTTGGACGCAGAACACGCTGCCGGGTGGAAGCTTCTGCTCGACAGTGTGTTCGGTGACGTCACCGGCTCTGATGGGCGTGCTTTAGCGCTAGGGCAGCGCTAACGCCCGCCCATCAGTGCCGGTGACGTCACCGGGCTTTCTGGCAGCCCCATGGAGAGCCCGGCACCGGAACTCCGGAAAATGGTTTTGCACTGCGCGATTTAGTGCAGGGCAAAGGAGAGCATCAGAGCACGAACTGCTCCGATGCTCCTGTCAGGGGGGCTGCCTGGGTGAAAATGGAGGTAAAACCCCTTTAAAGAGCCTGATAGATGCCAGCCGATATGCCTTTGTCATTTTGGATTTTTTTTTCTAGTCCCGTGTAGTCAGTAATATTTGGGAAGTCGTTGTGCACAATGGGGCGTGCAGAAAATGAAATATTGCTATGTACAATAGAGACTCTGCTGAAGTCACGTAGCGAGGCAGAGGTCAGGCTGGCAATGATTTATCCTCTTATTTTATGGCCCAGCCATACTGAGACTGTTTCTGCGAGCCCCATTCATTATGGGACAGGCGCGGGCGTTTCTGCAGCAAAGCTACGTGTGCATATACCCGTCCCGAAGCTCGGCCATGTTTGAAAGGGTTGTGCGGGATTAAAGAAGGTCTGCTTTTACTTTACACAGAAATTGCCATTGACAGCGCCTGGTATTGCAGTGCATTATGTTCACTGGAGTGGGAATGAGCTGCAGTGCAAAGCACAGCCCTTGTTCACACTTCAGTGAATCATGGACATCCCACGTATCCATTGACGTTTTATGTGTGGGTCAGGGAAAAAGATCACAGAGATATGCACTACTTTGGTCTATGATCCAGACCGAACTCACCTATTGAACCCACTGACACAACTTAGATGGGATTCATGTTTGGTCCATTGACCACTGGTAGGAGATGCCCTGGGAATTAATTTTAAGCTGAGCAGTGTTCATGGAACACGGATGACACACGGACCAAACACTGATCCTTCACAGATAAAACAGGGACGGATTTTCTATGGAAGTCAAACGGACACGTAATGGCCTAAGAGGAGTGAAAACCGCTGGCTCTTGGGGTGGATTCACACATGGTGGAATTCTGCTCCAGGATATTGTCCACAGTGATTCTGCTGTGTAATCCCTATTGTGTTACATGCAGATTTTGATGTGGAATTGCTGAGGATTTCACCCTGTGCAATGCATCACGACCCGTCTGTAACACATGTAGAATGTCTGTTTCTAAAATGACACCACATGGTAAGGGGTTACACTATAAGGGGTTGTCTAGGCCCTAGATATCGCTCACCGGTAACCGATCAGCTGGATCTGCTCTGTCCACTGTGTAGAGCCCATGCCGGGGGAGCTGGATGTAGTGTATGGTAGCCTCTGTACTACTGAGTGGTACGTGGCTGCCGCACACTAGTTCCTATGGAGTGCCTGCCTGTGATGATGCTTGTGATTCCCTTTTGGAATCCCAGTTTCCACTACATTTTAGGCCTCATGCACACAACCTTATGTGTTTTGCGGTCCGCAAATTGCGGATCCGCAACAAAAAACGGATGAAGTTCCGTATGGCATGCGTTTTTTTTTTGCGGATCTGTTATTTTTGCGGATCCATTGTAATAATGCCTATCCTTGTCTGCAAACTAGAAAAAAATAGGACATGCTGTTTTTTTTTGCGGAATGGAAAAACGGACATACGGAATGCACACGTAGTACCTTCCGTTTTTTTTTTTCGTTCGTGTGCATGAAGCCTTATGAAACAGTAAATGGTGTCATTAGAAAGTACAACTGCAAAAATCAAGCTCTCATAAGGCTATGTGAATGGATAAATTAAAAAGTTATAGCTTTGGGAAGGCTGGGAGTAAAAAAAGAAAGAAAAACGTAAGGGGGTCCTCCAAGACTGGGAATGAATGGTGAGGGGACTCGGTTTAAAAAAAAGACTTAAAGGGGTTCTCCGGGAATTAAGAAAATGAAAATACCTAATTATTACTTTATTATAAATATATTCCCAAATACCTTTCATTAGTTATAGTGGCTCGTTTTGTCTGGGGAGCAATGATTAGGAGAAACAAAATGGCTTCCGTCATTTTAGTACACACAAAACCTGTCCCAATCACACAACAGGGCAAGTTACTTCACAACACTGAGCTAAAGAGCTGCCTCATCCTCCTCTCTGCTCTTTTTGTTAGGGAATGGAGTTCATGAGGAGACCTGAAGTACAGAGCGGAGGGTGGGGGTAATGGGCAGCAGCTCTTGTATGCAGTCTCTATTACCGGTCCTGTCCGTCCTCTCTGTACTTCATGTCCCGTCATGGACTCCGTTCCTTCAGAGATTCAGCTGAAGATCATATTAAACTGTATTCAGGACCATATTCCCTTAAAAGCAGAGCAGAGAGGAGGATGAGGCAGCTCTTTAGCTCAGTGTTGTGAAGTAAGTTGTCCTGCTTTGTGATTAGGACAGGTTTTGTGTGTACTAAAAGGATGGAAGCCATTTTATTTCTCCTACTGATTGTTCCTCAGACAAAACGAGCCAATAGAACGAATGTAAGGTATTTAGGAATATATTTCTAATAGAGTAATATTTCAGTATTTTAATTTTTTTAATTCCCAGAGAACCCCTTTTAAATATAAGAATAGCGTCGCCCTTCTGGTCTGGCCGATGCTGGCAGTGGTGGAGACGGAAGGTGACATTTTTTTAACTGATGACTTTTTTTTATTTTATTTTTTTTTAAAACTCTTACAACACCCCCCTGATCGTTGTTTCCCAGTCTCAGAGACCCCCTTTAATGCAGTGTGACTGGATGCTGGAATAGCAGTGTTTGGGGTGTGCATGAGGCAGTCATGGATGCCTGGGTCGGCGAATGGCAAGGAAGGTTTAAATGGGTTTGATATTTTATTAGGAGAAAATCTCGGCTGGGAACAGGGGGATGTGGCATAGATACAGCGCCGATTTCATGACATCATTCCTGCTGTCCTGCTGGTGAAATATTAATGAAGTCACTTCAGTTCCAGCAAGTCCATAGAGGATGATGCAAACCAGGATCAATTAGCTGCGCCTGCACACACTCGCCATATACACAGACCACATGTGCATTAGTTATGCAGGAAAGGGCGTGATGGGGACGAGTGAAATCCCAGGACGGAGGAGTGTGACTCACACATTCTCATTGCTGCAGTGCTGAAAATGAAGCAATTACATCAGGAGTCAAAATGGCTGCAGGAGAATAGCACCGAGCTTATGACCGCTGCGGGTACGCTCGTGTTATGGGGGCTGGGGTCACTTTGCCTTCTGTGGTGCTGCAGAAACAGCAAAAATAATTTCATATGTTAATCATTTATAAAATAAGTTTCAACATCTGTTTGAAATTATGAAGAGAAATAAAGTTTGAAATTAATTTATTATTTGCGATCGAGGTTCGTTTGGTCAGGTTCAATGTAGGGTTAAAATATCCTACTGGGAGAGAGCAATCCAGAAATACTAGATCAGCCAGCGTCCACTAGCTTCCAGTATGCTTAGCGCACTTTCACACTTGCGATAAAGTTTTCCGATATTGAGTTCTATCCTATAAAAAAAAAAAAAAAATACCGGATCCGTTTTTCCGGATGACACCGGAGAGATGGATCTGGTGTTTCAAAGCATTTGTTAGATGGATCCGCATCCGGATCAGTCTACAAATGCTTTCCGTTTGCACACGGATTTCCGCATCCGGCAGGAAGTTCCGGCGTCGGAACTGCCTGCTGGATCCTCACAACGCAAGTGTGAAAGTACAAGGCAGCCTAAGACCTCTAATCCCACAGATGATTCCAGTTTCATTTTAGGAATGTTGAATTCTTTTTTCCTGTCAAATTCTGCACAAATATAACAAAAAAATGGGACACGCTCCATGCATTGCATTCTCGAGGAGAAATGCTCCCATTTACAGTGCCGTTTAGAGCTTCATGTGTTTTCTGGAGGAGAACATCTCCCGTGCCACTTAGACCTTCATATGTTGTACTCTGGAGGAGAACATCTCCCATTTACAGTGCCACTTAGAGCTTCATATGTTGTATTCTGGAGGAGAATATCTACCATTTACAGTTAAGCCACTTAGAGCTTCATATGTTGTACTCTGGAGGAGAACATCTCCCATTTACAGTGCCACTTAGAGCTTCATATGTTGTACTCTGGAGGAGAATATCTACCATTTACTGTGCCGCCTAGACCTTCATATGTTGTACTCTGGAGGAGAACATCTCCCATTTACAGTGCCGCTTAGACCTTCATGCGTTGTATTCTCAAGGAGAACACCTCCCATTAACAGTGCCGCTTAGACCATTATATGTTGTATTCTGGAGGAGAATATCTCCCATTTACAATGCTGCTTAGAGCTTCATATGTTGTATTCTGGAGGAGAATCCTTTCCATTTACAGTGCCGCTTAGAGCTTCATATGTTGTATTCTGGAGGAGAATATCTCCCATTTACAGTGCCGCTTAGAGCTTCATATGTTGTATTCTGGAGGAGAATCATCTCCCATTTACAGTGCCACTTAGAGCTTCATATGTTGTATTCTGGAGGAGAACATCTCCCATTTATAGTGCCACTTAGAGCTTCATATGTTGTACTCTGGAGGAGAATATCTCCCATTAACAGTGCCGCTTAGAGCTTCATATGTTGTATTCTGGAGGAGAACATCTCCCATTTACGGTGCCGCTTAGACCTTCATACGTTGTACTCTAGAGGAGAATCCTTTCCATTTACAGTGTGGCTTAGAACTTCATGCGTTGTATTCTTAATGAGAACATCTTTCATTTACAGTGCCACTTATTCTTCTCTAGAGTACAACGCATGAAGGTCTAAAGAAGAACCTTAAATAGCGTCTCCAGTTCTTCACTTCCTACTCACTGCTTTATACGTGGAAATGCCAGGAGAAGTGCGCCCATCCAGTCACAGGCTTAAAGAGAACTTGTCTCCATGAAAGGCAATGCAATTGGTGTATCATTTTATGGGAAAAATTCAGTAAAACTTGTTTTTAATGAATTTATATCTCTGCTCTTTCTGACTTCATTGTACATGGGGAAGGTGTTATCAGTGGCTGACAGCTATCTCTGTATGCACACTAAAGGCCATTTTACATGGTCAGATTATTAAGATGATCGCTAACGAGTGTTCGCACGAATGCTCGTTAGCGATCATCTGGCAGTGTAATACTGCCGCTGATTGCCCGCTCATTCATCGGGTAATCGGGATCTTTTAACATGTTAAAAAAATTCTGGTTTTCCGGAGGCAGGTCGTGCCGTGTAATAGGCGCTCCGCTGCCGGCAGACAATGAGACAGTATAATGACGAGTGATGCATTAGTGATTGCTCCTCCCTATACTAAGGAGGAGATCGCTGCATGTTATAACAGCAATCTCCTCCTCTAGCAAGCCGGTAGGGAACGCTTACGGCCTGACAATCGTCTGCTCTATCTGCCCTTACACAGGGAATGATATCAATCCCCTGTACAATGAGCTCAGAAAGAGGAGAGTCTTAAGTTCTACTGAATCTTGTCCTCCCGAAGTACTGTATACATCAGTGTGCTCGGCTCCTCCTGCGCTATAACCTGCAGATTGCGCTGCATTTTGTGGTGCAGGTTCTGTTAAAGTGCGTTACAGCTACGGCCAGTGTGATTGGCTACTGATCCTGCATTTCCATTGTGTTGCTCCGGGACCAGGAAGGGTAGAGCAGTAGGAAGCGTCTGAAGCAGGAGAGGATGAGTATTTTTTTTTACTACGTAATCATGTGTATATGTCTGTTCCCCCAGAGAACCCCTTAAGCTTGTTCCCCAGCACAGACGACTGATTTGCAACTCTGTCTTGTCTTTAGGGAGATCAGCCACAACTGGTTGACTTTATCCAACAGCAGCCTGGTGCCCGAACTGTACTCCCTGCAGGAAGTGTAAGTGCCATATCAATTTATTATTAACCAAGCTTGTTCGAAAGGGGCATCTACGTATACCTGAGCAGATTTACCTTCCTCGGGTCATTTAGCACCATATAGATCATGACGCACATTAGTAACGCACATGTGTAAACATGGACATGTTCTTGTCAATGGCCCCTGTTGACTACTTAAAGGGGTTATCCGAGACCCCCATGTGACGGGCCGCCTCACACTGAATCTACTTACCTGGCTCCCTGCGTCGCTCCTGTTCCCCGCACCGCCGCAGCTGCTTCTCCCCATGTGCATCTTCATCACCGCCTGCCATTGGCTGCTCCCTCCAACACCATATGTTTTCATCCATGCATGGGGAGAAGCGGCGGTAAGTAGAATCAGTGTTAGGGGTTTTGGATAATCCCTTTAAACACATACTTAAAAAATCATCAGAACTGAAGAGACCACAGACGTCCACAATCCTAGAACTGTTTCTGTGGAAATCCACAAAAGATTGTACAATTTTCCTAATTGAAGTCGAATTTGTAGGAAACTAACAAAGCTAGACCCAGCCTTGTACCTCACTTGGATCCAGAGATCTCCCCATTCATTGCTCCAGTTTCTCTGTTAGGCCGGGTTCACGTCACCGTTTATTTTTGCATTCTTCCAATCCATCAGAAGAACAGAAAAATAAAGAAAGAAACCAGATCCTGTATTTAAAGCATCTGTTACGCACATTTGGCACCCGTTTTAGCTATTTCTGCATGAGATCCGTTAATTTAGACGAAAAAAAAGTCCCGCAGGCATGGAACTGAGCATGTGCGACCTCAGTAGATGGACATGCAAATTACTATACAAATTAGACACATCACATAATAAAGAGAATATCTCGCAAAATTTCTGTAACAGAAAATAAATTACAAACCACATTTTCACACTGAATTATACAGTATTAAAATAATGTTTAATGGTGGCACAACCCCCTTTTAAACTACATTAAATAATGGTTTCAACCCCTGTGATTCGTTCACACATTTATGTTTTGTTCGAGTTTTTTTATGCAGTTTTTGAACCAAAACCAGGAGTAGAATCGAAAAGAGCTTTAGTACTTGTCCCTAAGGCTACTTTCACAAAAGCGTTTTTTGCGGATCCATCATGGATCTGCAAAAATGCTTCCATTACAATAATACAACCGCATGCATCCGTCATGAATGGATCTGGTTGTATTATGTCTTCTATAGCCATGACGGATCCATCTTGAACACCATTGAAAGTCAGTGGGGGATGGATATGTTTTCGATTGTGTCAGAGAAAATGGCTCCGTCCCCATTGACTTGCATTGTGTGTCGGGACGGATCCGTTTTTCTGTCCCCGATAGGGACACAACCAAACGGTACGGAATGCATTTTGGTGCATTCAGTTTCGTTCAGTTTTTTCCCATTGACAATGAATGGGGACAAAACTGAGGCGTTTTCTTCTGCTGTTGAGATCCAATGACGGATCTCAATAGTGGAATTGAAAACGCTAATGTGAAAGTAGCCTTATACATTTTCTCCTTTTATGGTCAACTCAGATTTTGGCTATAAAAACTGAATAAAACCTGATCACGTCCATATGGATTCACTGTATAATATACTTCAGACATTAAACTATATAACACATGTGGTGTGCATGTTCTAACACATAACATATTTTACCATCTTGTATCAGGACAAACCTTTCTCAAAATAGTGCAGACCCCAAGGCAATGAAAAAAACAACCCTGAAAATACTGGAAAAACATAGGAATTGATTTATATTAATAACTGCCTTTAATGAATTATAATGGCTCGTTTTGTCTAGGGGGCGATCAGTAGAGAAAATAAGATGGCTGCTATCAGATTCCTTCACAAAGAATCCATCTTGGAGTGGAAACTCCGGTCTCTGCTTTATCAGGCCTGTAAAACACCATATCATCTACAACTTACATCTGTCATCTTTTTGCTAATGACACATCACCCCCACAGCAGTGTGTATCTGGTCCTTCATTCCAGTGGATACAGGTGAGAGGTGAGCTCCAAGGCCGGCGGCTGTAATCTGTAGATGATATCGTGTTTTACAGGGCTGATAAAGCAGAGACCAGAGCTTCCATACATCTCCTGCTCCGCATTCCAACTCGGGCCAACTAGGACGGGTTCCATCTAAAGCAGGCATGCTCAACCTGCGGCCCTCCAGCTGTTGCAAGACTACAACTCCCATCATTCCCAGACAGCCTACAGCTATCAGCCTACAGAAGGGCATGGTGGGAGTTGTAGTTTTACAACAGCTGGAGGGCCGCAGGTTGAGCATCCCTGATCTAAAGGAATCTGACAGCAGCCATTTTTCATTTTTCTTTGTTATTCATATTAACATATTTTTTCTGTATTTCAGTGTTTTTTTGTGTTTTTTTTTTTATATATTATTGCTGAGGGAAAGCTATAGGTAAAATGTGGTATTACGTACAGTGGTCCTTTAACATTTGTGACCCCTCAGAATTGTATATAAAGTCAATTACCTTTGCATTGTTTTCCACATAGCTTGTGGATATACCTGTAGTTCACGCATAACATTCAGCCCACCTTTTTCTTCAAGCATATTAACGTTACTGCTTTTACATTGTTTTTTTCGCCCTTAGGAAAATGAACTACAATGAGTTAACGGCAATCCCTCACCTTGGAGAACCAACAGCTAACATCACGCTTCTCTCACTGTAAGTCTACTTAGGACACAGTATGAATTCAGCACACCCTCAAATCCACAACACATAATCCCTACTCCCAATGTAATTTGTTGCGTGTTTTCGTTTTATAACCTGCACTGAAGATCCGCCCGCTCTCATCAGTCAGTGAGCTTTACGTCAAGGCTTACTGAATAGTATATAAAATGCTTGTTGTAACCTGCTGCCTGTCTTTTTCCTGGGCTAGGTAAATATTAGCTCGGTACGAGCTCGTGCAGGTTTGTGTGTATAATTGACTTGCATTAAGCTGTGATTGTTTATGTTGGTTTTTTTTTCTTCCCTGACAGGGTACATAATAAAATTTCTGAACTGAATGGAGACCTGCTGCAGCAATATCTGTCGCTGGAAACCTTGGACTTGAGCTCCAATCTTCTCGCTGAAATAAAAAGCACATTCTTCCCCAAGATTCCTTTGAAGCACTTGTAAGATATTATATTTTTTTGTATCATTTTTGCAGCAGAGTTTATTTTTTTTTTTCATTGTTGTTTTGTTCACACTTGAGATATAATTTAAATGCTGTAACAAAGAAGATCATAAATTATTGAAGTAGAAAGAAAAGAAAATGTCGTATGATGCCTTGGTTTTTAACAGCGTAATCCAACTGGTGGTAAACAAGTAAACTAGAGTCTTGTGAAAGGGTTTCCAATCACAGACTTTGGTGACAGTTCCCCTCGTGATCCACTTAAAGGGAATGTCCTCTTTTAGGATATGTCACCAATCTGTAGAATGGAGCCCGCAAAGCGACGGGGAGCAAACTGCGCGTGCGCGGCTGTCCACTATTGATTTCTTTAGGAGTGACAAAACTAGCTGAGCAGCATGCTCGGCTATTTTCAGAAGTCCCATGAAATTTTATGCGAAAGGCACCACGCAAGCGTGGCACCCACTCCATTAACTTCTATGGAACTGATGGAAATAGCCATTCTAGCGCTGTGGCTCCTGGTAGTCTCCGCCGGAGGCGACAGGGACCCGTCCTTGGTCATAAGACCGCGGCAGTCACATGTTTAAGAATGGCTCCTCACTGCTGAGGAGTATCTCACCCATGAGAAATGACAAGCTATGCTTAGGAGTGTACTCCTAAGCCTAGGAATGGCATGTGTAAGGGCATATTCAGATCTTGTTGTCCTATTGCTATTTTGATGCAGTTTTGCAAGAAGCATGATAAGTGCTGAGAGACTGCAGTGTGTGAATGCACCCTAAATTGAGGTAGTAGATCGAGCTGCAGCATCTCTGTGTTTGTAACATGGCAGACAATGACAAAGGTTCTTTTTGGTGAATTAGAAAGGAGGAGAAGTCTGCAGCACAGTGAGCTCAGTTTTAAAAAACGGTACTGGACCTGAGGATCTAAAATCGGTCTGAAGCCTGGCGAGCGCTCTGACTCTTGCTGATGATCCTGCCCAATGCCTCCCCCTTGGCATTGATTGACGACACCTGCCTCTGACAACCTCACGGAATTGGAATCATACACATGCGCCTTTTGTTGCCCATTTAGTGCAGCTAACAGCAACATCGCTAAAGTTGGGTGCTATCAATCAGGGCCAAGGAGCCGGCGTTGTCCAGGCTTTAATGGCGAGACCAGGAGCATCCGCTAGGCTTTGGACTGCCCTCGGGCACTTGCAACGTGATTTCTGTATTGGATTTAACTTCTTTTTCTGTGCAGTCAAACCGCTATAAGCTGCAAAAAAGGTATGTGCCCACAGGTTTACGAAGCAATGTGATTTGCTTGATAGGCACAATTCACCTGACATATACTTTCTTTAAACTGCTTATAAAGAAGTGAAAGGAGTTTCAAGCAATCTGCCCAATATTACTAGGACTATGTAATGATAAGCCATACTGCTCAATATAGTAAAAAAGGGCAGTAACCAGCCTTAATGGGCTTCATGTGGCCACCCAGCCACAAAGACTGTCCGCAAATGGATCTATGCTGATCATGCATCGTCCAAATTGGAATCTCTAGTTTGCAGGTGGAAGGCCAGGCCAGAAACCTCTCCATTTCATGACATCTGTAAACTATGAACTCGTACAACGTTTCTTACAAATCTAAATTTTGCAGCTGTGATTCTTGAGTTAGCACTGCAATTATAAGGGATTGGCCAATAGCAATATGCCACCAATGTGGGACCTGCACCCATGTCGAGAACAGGACCCCGAAAGTGAACAAGGAAACATAGCGCAAGTACGTACACCTCTCAATTCACCTTTATGGTAGTTGGCCGTGCTGGCACAGTTTGCCCTTGTTCACTTTGAGGGTCCAGTTCTAGAGGTGGGTCCCAAACCTATCTGACGTTGGTGGCATATCCTAGCGATATGCCACCAATGTGTGTGATAGGACATCCCCTTTATGTCGCCCGAACACAGATAAACGGAACCGTTTCAAACTCCTATTTGCATGACATTTTATTGAGGGAATAATTGGTGTCTGTAAAGTTCTCATCATGCTGTATGGGTGCAAATGGAGTTAAAAAAAAAAAAAAAACTTTTCGTGCCCTTGGTTTTCCCTTTCCCTGAGGTGAATTGTAGTCATTCCAACTTAATCAGGAAAATAGGTGCTTGTCCATTTTCTCTTGCGTCACTGAAGCACGTCTAAACATTTAGCAAAGTTCATGCAGCTTTAGAAAAGGATTATCAATCATTTTGGTTTATAAAGAAAAAGAAACACATGCTCCTCATCTTCCTTGTTCCCGGGCTTCAGTCCTAAAGAAGATTGACATGATAATTCCTTGCTCCTAGAAGACACAACAAGGTTGTCACACCCTACGACGGTGTGGGCCTGCTCTGAATCTTCGTAAAGACCATCACCTCAGTCACTTTAGGCCTAATCCTTCTTTTCTTCTAAACAAAGCCTTTCCGTGTCAGCGAAGCATTGGGGGGGGGGGGGTTCTTTATAGTGTTTGTTTGACCGGGAGAAAAGCTAGGTTGTTGTCTTGGCAGTGACTTATTGGAAAGGTTGATTCTGCCAATTAGACACAGCAACAAAAACTTCTGATAACATTTCAGGTTGAGAGGCTACATAGTTTAACCTCATCTAGAAAATATTTTTGCCATATCTATATTCCTTTACTCAATATCAAGTACAATTAAGCGTGCATTTCCCGTCTTGGACATCGATATCGTATCCACAGGATGAATAAAGAGGTGGCAGCGATTGTGCGTGGCTCTCCTTTCATTTCTATGGGAGTTATAGAAGCTGAGGAGAACCTTTGTGGACGCCTTTTCTCCATTGTGGTGCAGGTCCCAGAGGTGGGACTTGCATTGATCAGATATGTATGGTACAGTGGTGCTGGTGCTGTACCTTCAGAATTTTCTATATTTCTGCATAAATTTGACCTAAAAACTAAATTTCCACACGACCAAGGCTTGTTAAAAAATTGGACTTTGACTCTTACCCTGGGAACACACCTGAGCGTTTTTCAGCGCGTTCATACGCGCTGAAAAACGCTCAACATGTGAAAAGCCATGCATCCCTATGTGCATGGTTCACATGTCGGCGTTTTACAGCGCGGACGAACGCGCTGTAAAACGCCCTGCCCTGTCGTGTCGGCTGCCGTGACTATCGCGCGGCAGCACGCGCGATCCAACCCATAGGCTATTATGGGAGCGCGCATATGACGCGCGCTCCCATAAAACAGCCACTTGGCGGCTGAAGCGCGCGTCATATGCGCGTCATAGGCGCGCCCTGGGAACACGCGAAGTGTGTTCCCAGCCTTAGGGTACTTTCACACTCCCCTTTTGGCTTTCCGTTTGTGAGATCCGTTTCAGGACTCTCTCAAACGGTCCAAAACGGATCAGTTAAGCCCCAATGCATTCTGAATGGATAAGGATCCGTTCAGAATGCATCAGTTAGTCTCCGTTCCGCTTCTTTTCTGTTTTGGAGACGTAGCATGCAGCATTTTGGTGTCCGTCTGAAGAGGCAGAGCCTGACGGATCCGTTTTTAATTACAATGTAAGTCAATGGGGACGGATCCGTTTTCAATGACACAATATGTTGCATTTGAAAACGGATCCGTTCCCCATTGACTTTCAATGTCATTCAAAACGGATCCGTTTTGGACTTTGTCATTTTTCTTTTAACTAATGCAAACGGATCCGTTCTGAATGGATACAAACGTTTGCATTGTAGGTGCGGATCCGTCTGTGCAAATAAACAGAGGGATCCGCACCAACGCAAGTGTGAAAGTACCCTTAGAGAGCCACTTCCAAAAGGTTGAATTTTCTAGATGGTTCTCTTTCCCTGGGAGATACCTCTTTGCATATTATTTTCCCATAGAGCATTGCCACCAAGTTTCCAAACACATCTGGTCTCTAAGAGCGGGGAGGTGAATTATACCAGCCAATGGAAAATGTCAGGACATCTGTCCTTGATATGAATCGCAAGACAATCGGGGGTCGTGCAGCAAGACAGTAACCATAAGCACACAAGTCTTTCTGTCAAAGAATGGTTAAAGAAGGATTAAGTTAAAATTTTGGAATGGCTAAATCAAAGTCCACACCTTAATTCAATAGAAACGCTGCGGAAGGACCTGAAGTGAGCAGTTCATGGGAGGGAACCCACCAACATGAGTTTAAGCTGTTTTGTATGGAGGAATGGGCTACAATTCCTCCAAGCCGATGTGCAGAGCTCATCAACAATTACCGGAAATAATAAAGTTGAGGTTAATGCTGCACAAAGGGGTCTCACCAGATACTGACGAGGTTCACATACTTTCACGACTCACAGACATGCGATATCGGATCATTTTCCTCAGTAAATAAATGTCCAAGTCTAATATTTTTGACTCCTCTGTTTGATTTGGTTATCTTTATCTACTTTTAGGACTTGTGTGAAAATCTCATGTAGTTTTAGGCCAAATTTATGCAGAAATATAGCAAGTTCTGAAAGGCTCACAAACTTTCAAGCTCCACTGTAATTCCTGTGCCATAAATGTCTATGGATGGGATAAATCTTTTTTTTTTTTTTTTTTTTTTTTGGTCATTCATTTCTAGTTAAATTGTTTATAGCTTCATGGACCCAAGCTAATTCTTACCTTTTCTTCCTGTCTAGGAACCTGAGCAACAATAGAATTACAACTTTGGAAGTTGGTTCATTTGACAATTTATCTGGATCATTAATAGTTTTGAAACTGAACCGGAACAAAATCAGTGCGATTCAGCCTAAAAGTTTGAAGCTCCCAAATTTGCAACACCTGTAAGTTCTGTGTCTTCAATTGTTTTATGTATGGAGAGTTGTGGTGCCCCACATAGAGGCCTCAGTACGGCTGTGACGTGGCCAAAAATCCTGTGTGCAGAAATTCTGCTAATGAAAGAGAGATCTAACCGGTTGCTGATCATCAGTGGCTGCATGGTTTGCCTATAACACATGGGGACAGATAAAGGTGGGGTGATTTAAAATGTCTGCAGGACTGGTTGCCTCCACTTATAGAACTAGCGAGGGGACAGGGCCTTGCTACGCCCTGGCACTTGCATATACTACACATTGGTGAGCTCTCCTGTTGCTCAGCCATGGTGGCATATCATAGGCAAGATGGCATCATTACCATCTATTGTAGAGCCTTGTATTGTGTGCTGATGCCTCGCCCCCTCACACCGCTGCAAGTGGAGGCAGACAGTCCTCAGTTTCTAGGACTGGTTGCGTACAGCTAGTTTTAATCATTCCTGGAGAACCCTCTTAAGAGTTCAGCTGCAGAAGGAGCGAGCTGGCGGTCAAAGGCAACCCGCTGAGAAGGCAGAGGTGTCTACTCCAGTCTCCACCTTGCTTTCTGCCCACCGTATGAGCCCTGTTGCAATGATGCTTAACAAGACCCAACAAGCACAGGAAAAATTACTAGAGATGCAGGAGTCGTTGGAGACTAGCAGATGCTACATATATATCTGTCAAGAAAATGTTGAACCATACAACAACCACCAGTGTGGCCAGTTGAGTTTTACTTTAAAGGGTATGAAAACCTTTTTGGGCTCTTTTTCATGAATCCTGGGCTAAAATCTGATATATATATATATATATATATTTTTTTTTTTACTAATTTTCTAGTTTTTGTCCTACATGGTTAGGTTTTAGTTTCTGTAGTCTATATTGCTTCCAGTTTCACACTGAACTATGATGTTGCTCCTCTGATGACTCAAAATCTCTGAACTCCTGACAGCTTATAAACACTCATTTAAGCCATATTCTTATCAGGTTGGTAAGAAATTCGCTATAATGAGTGTTTGAGCTGTCAGGAGTTCAGAGATAAGGGCTATACATGCAGCTATCAGAGCAGCAACATGACGGCTCAGTGTGAAACTGGAAGTAAGAGACTACAAAAACTGAAAATAAACCATGTAGGCTGAGTTTATATATAGGAAAAGAAAGGAAAGTTTAAAGGGTAACTGTCATATTTTTTTATTTTTTATTTCCTAGTTTATTAGAGCTAGGCATGTATACCTGAGTTAGGGCTCATGCACACGACCATATGGATTTTTCAGTATTTTGCAGTCTGCAAAAAATACTCTCCAAAAATACGGATGACGTCCGTGTGTATTCTGTTTTTTGCGGAATGGAACGACTGGCCCCTGATAGAACAGTACTATCCTTGTCCGTTATGCGAACAATAATAGGACGTGTTCTATCTTTGAATGGAATGGAAAAACTGAAACGGAAGATATAGGGAGTGCCTTCCGTTTTTTTTTTTTTGTTTTGTTTTTTTGCAGAGCCATTGAAATTAATGGTTCCGTATACGGTCCGTATGCGGGAGGCAAAAAAACTGAACGGAAACGGAAAATACATACCGTTGTGTGCATGAGCCCTTAGTCTGTCAATGATTGTCAAAAGATCTGTAATTGCATTATAATAACAGCTTTCATTAATGTCCTCTGTCCCTTTCCACCGCTCCTTTGTTGCTAGGGCTTGTCTGTCTTCCCTTTAGTGTAAACAGAAGACAGAGGGGCGGTCCTTCACACTGCATGGCTGTATTAGGCTTCAGAGTGAGGAGGCGTGTCTCTCAGTAATCCAACCTGATTGGCTGTCAGGGAGCTGCTGGCTACAGCAAGTGTGTATGGGAAGTGAGGGAAAGCAGTTTTGGCCTTAGAGAACTGGCAGGGGAGCCATCTTGAAAAGGTCCTCATATTGTAGGGGTTAAAACAGCCATAACTAAGAGAAAAACCCAAGGAAAACAGTAGTATGGAAGAAACTAAAGATTGCTTTATGCATAATGCTTCTGCAGCAATAAAATATGCTAAAATTGATATATATTTTTTTTTTAATGAAAACATGACAGTTACACTTTAAATGTTCTGATTAGGAAATTATTCTTTTTGATACAGAGATGAAATGTAAATAATTATTCTTCCTTGGCAGTGAATTAAGGCGGAATCGAATTCAAATAGTGGAGAGCCTGACTTTTCAAGGTCTGGACTCGCTAAAATCATTAAAAATGCAGAGGAACGGAATTGGCAAACTAATGGATGGTGCATTTTTTGGATTGGACAGTATGGAGCAGCTGTAAGTAGTTCATTTATATATAGAGTGTCATAAACACAGTGATAATGATGCACATGGGGTCTTCCCATGTGAACATTTATAGCATAATGATAGGATATGTCATCAAAATCCGATAGGAGAGAGTCCCACCTTTGGAACCTACTAGCACTTGTCTATTTTCAGAAGTCCCATTGCAGTGAATGAAGAAAGTGGTGTATGCATGGCATCGTCTCCTTTCACTACAGGGTCCCGTTCTTGAGAAGGGAGCGGGTTTCAGAGATGGATCAGAATTTGGCTTCATTGAGAAGAGGAGAGAAGGGGGGCTAGAGCCACACAGTCTAAGAGCCCTTTGACCGAAAAGACTGCCAACAGCATCAAGCAGCTTCAAGTGTTGTAGTACATGCAAGTTGCAGATGCAAAATGGTGCAGATTTTTAATAACAGCCAATTACAAAAGTTCCTGAACATCCCACCCAATTGTTTCTGCAGCTACCAAAGGAGATATGCTGCATATATGGTGGACGTGTCCAATAGTGGCTGGCCTTTGGGTCTGTGTTTTCAGTCATACAAGCTTCCATGTAGGCAAATCATTGGTGCAAGATTGGGCATCCCTATTGCTGCCTGCCGGAAAGTTAGTATCATAAGTACAGGGTGCATAAAAGACTACTGTTAGCATTGCCTGCAGTTAGGATTCCTACAGTGAGCGGGCCCGGTGTAGCAGAATACAGTGACTGCACCGGGCCCGCTGTAATTACAGAGCTAGATGCCGGCCCCTCCTCCCTATTGGGGGTCATTCTATGGATAGCACTGTTATGGGGATTTGTGGATGGCACTGTTATGGGGGTCTGTGGATGACACATAGCGTAAAAAATGCTATTAATGTGTCATCAACAGATCCCCCATAACAGTGCCATCCACAGTCCCCAATAACAGTGCCATCCACAGTCCCCAATAACAGTGCCATCCACAGTCCCCCCCATAACAGTGCCATCCACAGTGCCCCCCATAACAGTGCCATCCACGGATCCCCCATAACACTGCTATCCACAGATCCCCATAAAAGTGCGTAATCTCCAGATCTCCCATAACAGTGCCATCCACAGTCCCCAATAACAGTGCCATCCACAGTCCCCAATAACAGTGCCATCCACAGTCCCCCATAACAGTGCCATCCACAGTGCCCCCATAACAGTGCCATCCACAGTGCCCCCCATAACAGTGCCATCCACAGTGCCCCCCATAACAGTGCCATCCACAGTGCCCCCCATAACAGTGCCATCCACAGTGCCCCCCATAACAGTGCCATCTACAGTGCCCCCCATAACACCATTAGGCATACCTTTTGGTTCAAAATTATTTTTTATTTTTTTCCTCCTTAAAAACCTAGGTGCGTCTTATGGGCCGGCGCGTCTTATAGGGCGAAAAATACGGGTAATAATAATAATAACTGTCTGACCTGTTGCATGTGCACTTGGCAGCTGAAGGCGTCTGTGTTGGTTCGATGTTCATATGTGCCCGCACTGCTGAGGAAAATTAAGTTTTAATATATGTAAATGAGCCTGAGCCTCAAGGCGTAAGGGCAACACTTCAGTTGCTCCTACTAGAGGCTCATTTGCATGTATTAAAACTTCATTTTTCTCAGTAATGCGGACACGTATGAACATAGGAGCAACACAGATCCCTTCAGCTGCCAAGTGCACGTGTAACAGGTCCGCCAGTTTCATAGATACAAATCTGCCCTTTAACTGTTTGTTGGCTGAAAAATGGTCATCGTCTGCCGTCTCTCTTGCCCTCTGTTTAAGAGGAACTGTCTGACTTCATCTCTTGCAGGGAGTTAGAATATAACAATGTCACGGACATTAACAAAGGCTGGCTCTATGGACTGCGATCTCTGCAGCAGTTGTACATGAGTCAAAATGCAATCAACAGGATCAGTCCAGATGCTTGGGAGTTCTGCCAGAATCTCTTGGATCTGTAAGTATTGAAGTGCATTCCTCTATATGTGTTATTTGTGGGCTATTATGCCAAATGCCAGCGCTGGTATTTTTTTTACTGCATCTAGATACCATCTATGCTCAATAAAAACATCTGCTTTATTATATCCCTGGGTGATTATTAGGGAATGACCTCCCTGGATTCTCACACCATAAGTCACATATGTATATTAACTCTGACAGCAGATATGTCTCGGGCAGATATGTAAATGATGGCAGGTGTGGTCTGGCCACAAAAGATGTCGTAAAGGTGCTTCCCATCCCTGCCCTTTTAAAAAGGCTTTCAGAGGCTACTTTTGGATAGTGTACCTCTAGGTGAGAGATCACTGATAGACATATCTCTGCAATGCACTTGAAGACATTCTGCCCAGTTGTAAGACTTTGAGAGGGGGTACATCATTGGACCGAGAGAAGCACCTAGCTGTTAGGAGGTGTTGATGGCAGCGGTTACGTGAGGGTATGCACACAGGCTCCGGGCGGCCCAGACAAGACCTCCAGTAGAGAAGATTGTTTGATTTGCCGACAAGCATGAGCAGCTTCCACAGTTTCATTATTCACCATGCGGACACAGTTGCCAGCTTCATTACCCACCCCTGTCTCTACCCAGAACATTTCCAGGCACTAAGCAGAAGGAAATTTGGTGTGATGGTGCCCATTGTGTGTCTTACCAGTGACGGTTCTGTTTGGGAACTGGGTTAGAGTATGGAGGCCTTGTGATGAGTTCTTCAATCCTGCCTTTACTGTGAAATGGTCACCAGTTTCCTCTTGGTGCGTTGTTTTTTATTTCTTCTCAATGAGAGTATATAGAATATATTAGTGTCATTTCCATGTAACTACCCTGTAACTGTACATGGGCAGACACGGGAGGTTCTGCCGCTTGTATCCCCATGCCTGCTTTCATTGCCTGCTCAGAAAATGACAAGGCTAGGGGAGGCAGTCACATGGGTAAATCACGTTACCTCTGGGCGCACTGTCCGCTACATCCAGTTTTTACACACTATTCCCATGAGCAGCAGGGGGCTACAGAGCAGCTGCTGCAGTATGGAGTGAAGCTCGCTATGCCAGTACATTCATGTCCTTTCTTCAGAACGTGGCCAGGCCCTTTAAGAGACTTACTCCTAGATATAACACGCATGGAATTAAGAAATTGCATTTTGAGTAACTCGTCTCCAAGGTGCGTGCACTTCTGTCCATCTCATGGTCTGTATGTTTTTTTTTTTTCCCTCCCCCAGAGACCTGTCCTACAACCAGATAAACCGTTTGGATGAGTTTGCATTTGTTGGACTTACCTCACTGGAAAAACTGAACCTAGGGGATAACAGAATAAATCATATCGCAGAAGGTGTATTTAAGGGACTTGCAACTCTTCTGACATTGTAAGTGAAATTTTTTTATCTGTTTTTTTCGCTAAGCGATAGTTGAGAATTTTTGCTCTTAGGAGGCAAGTGGTTTTCCAGAGTAGCAAGAGCTTTTGGGTTTTGTCAAGGATATGTAAAAAAAAAAATAGTATTTCCCCTTCAAAATGAAAAATCCCTTAGGCCCCTTTCACACGGGCGAGTTTTCCGCGCGGGTGCAATGCGTGATGTGAACGCATTGCACCCGCACTGAATCCTGACCCATTCATTTCAATGGGGCTGTGTACATGAGCGTTTTTTTTTCACGCATCACTTGTGCGTTGCGTGAAAATCGCAGCATGTTCTAGAAGTGAATGGGGCTGTGTGAAAAACGCATTGCATCCGCAAGCAAGTGCGAGTGCGTTGCGTTTTTCACTGATGGTTGCTTGGAGATGTTGTTTGTAAACCTTCCGTTTTTTTTTATCACGCGCGTGAAAAACGCATCAAAACGCATTGCACCCGCGCGGAAAAAACTGAACAACTGAACGCAATCGCAGGCAAAACTGAATGGCTTTGCCTGTGAAATTGCACAGTTTTCACTGAACGCATTCGGACCAAATCCGGACCAAATCCGGACACGCTCGTGTGAAAGGGGCCTTAAAGAGGACCTTTCACCAATATAATACCCCCCAAATAACCCTCCTACCGGATAGTGCGTCATGCACTGATGTTCCCCATTTATTTATTAACTACCCCCTAATTCCTTCCTAGTCGTCCCGTTTCTTCTGCCGCCTCATATGCAAATGAGGCGGACTTTTGTACGGGGCGTTGCTAAACATCCTGGTTGGGGGCGTGTGTGCTGGCTTCCCCGGCTGAGAGAGCAGCCAATCGCAGCGCTGGTCTCTCAGCTAGGGAGAAGGAGCTCAAGTATGAGGCGGCAGAAGAAACGGGGCGATTAGGAAGGAATTAGGGGGTCGATTTAAAAAAATAAATAAATGGGGAACATCAGTGGATGATGCACTACGCGGTAGGAGGGTTATTTGGGGGGTATTATATTGGTGAAAGGTCCTCTTTAAATTCCTCCTTGTAGTTGGAATAGGGCATCCCCGGGGTTGTAAAAATTGTGTCCCATGCCCTCACAGTCGTTAGAGAGGGCCCCAATTTTTTGGTAGGCTTCACGGTCCAGTCATCCCAGTAGTCACCTTAGGCTGTCAATGACCGCTTCGCATCACGTGTTTGGAACCTTAAACTGAAGAGCAAAACTCAGTAGTCAAAGGTGTTTTTCCGCTTTTTGTATTACGAACGACACTGCCAGTAGTGTTAACTGCTAATTCAAAGGTTTACGCCGTGATTTTTTTATGGGGTTAACTTGCCTGACAAGAAAGCTGATATTTATTAAAACGGAGCAAACAATTAGCTTTCCCCCAAATCTTGTCCATTCAGGAGAGGCAGAGGGTCTCTGGGTATCAGGGTGTTCCTGTAACACTGGGGTAGAGATATGATAAATATATACACACCGACACCCAGAGCCTGAATGGACAAGATTTGGGGGCAAGCTAATTGTTTGCTCTGTTTTAATGAATATTAGCAAAAAAGTGTTTTGTTTTTTTAGCGCTTTCTTGTCAGGCAAGTTAACCCCACCGCCAGTAGAGGACGACCCTGGGTCTCCATGCTCTTGTGGAGTTCTGGTGCTGTCACTTTCCGTATTCCTACAATCGCTCTGTGGTCCTGGTTGTCAAAAAAAAGCATGATAATTGATCTCCTTAGAACGGTGTCATTTTTGGTGAATCGAAATTGGTTAAGGCCTCTTTACACTGAGCATTAGCCAGATAATTGCTGACAACGCTCTTTAGCGATAAACTGCCGATGATCGAGTGAAACGCTCGTTCATTGGGTAATATCTAGTGTTGAGCGAACTTGTGTTTTAAGTTCTGCGTCCAAAGCTCGGGTTATTGAAGAATCCCATTATGGATTCCGCTACCATGGACCATAACGGGTTTCTTGGATAACCTTAACCCGAACTTTGGACACAGAACTTAAAAAACAAGTTCGCTCAACACTAGTAATATCCTTTGTGCGGCCACCTAAATCATCGTTTGCCGACAGCAGATTGGGCCATCTAAACAGCGATCACTCCTCCCCATACTGTAAATGCAGCGTTCTCCTTCACTTATGAGCAGGCGAATGCCAGGAAGGAACAATTCCTAAATTGTGCAGTGTGAAGGGTCTTTTCGATATTTAACATTGTTTATTCATGTTCTGTTTGCTCAGACTTGGATAATTGCGTAGGAAACTATTTTCCTATTCCCCAATTCTTCATCCGGAGTTTCGCCCTTTTCTCTTTCACTTTAGCTGAGAAATGACTGTCTGAACGCAGTCATATTCTGTTAACCTTTCTGCAACCTCTCTAATGCAGTAATTAAAACCAATCTGGGAAAGTTCAAGCCTCATGAAAGGGAACAAGAACACATTAATTAGGACCTTTTTTTTGTGGTTCAGGAAGGGTGTAACGACAAATGACAGGCAGACTATGCAGTTCAGGGTCATCTGATGTTCACAAGCAGGAGGGCCGTGCTGATTAACAGGGCGCCAATCACTGATGCTTAACCGAGCATGAACCAGAGAACCTTCACACTAGGAGGAGGATTTTGCGTTCCCTCCACACACAGTCATTTAGTTGATCATAACAAAACCAGAAAGAAATGCAATTTTAACTTCATAAGCAACAAATCTTAAAGTGGAGGAATTTAATAAGCCTTGCACTTCAGAATTCTGGCTTCAGAAATTCACAGTACAGCTTTGTGACTTTTTGGATGCAAAGTTTTTACACTGCTCACTCTAGTTTTAAAAAGTGCTTGGGTATTGTTACCCCGTTGAGCTGGTTTAAATTAACCCTCCGGTTCAAGAAAAATAAATTGCATTACCTGGGGAGTGAACAGAACACTTCCTTTCCCAGGGTCCTCTTCTGCCATCTAAGATGGTGCACCTCTTCTCAGATTGCTTGATACATACTGTGCTTTTGGTAGCCCACCTGATCTGTACTGGCCAATTCAAGAGCAGGGCTTAACATGGAGGAAGTGTTTTGGGCTACCTATGCCCAGTATGCATTAGGGATGGCAGAAGAGAAGCCCGAGTCTCCAGCTAAGACCCCATTCACACATCCACAATGTTCGTCCGCACCCGTTCCGCTAATCTGCGCAACGGGTGCGGACCCCTTCATTGGGTCGTGATGAATTGTGGAGCGCCCCGCCGATCTTCCGGCCGTCGGCTCCGCAAAAATATAGAGCATGTCCTATTCTTGCCCGCAATTGCGGACAAGTATAGCC